>CM053405.1:10078085-10123776 GCA_028644305.1 Xerus rutilus | reverse complement strand
GTTTTCTTTTTGTTTCTTCCTCATCCCGCCCCCCCCCCACTTTCCTCATTTTCTCATTCCTGCTGTGTTTTCTGCCGGCGCCCCCCCCCCCTCCATCATTGTTTCCTACCTTTCATTCTTTCTAATACCTGGCCTCAGTTTGGGTCTCATGAGCTTCAGGATTGAGAATGTAATTGAGGATGTGTGACCTCCATCTTCCACTGGATTAACCCTTGCTGAGGAGCGCCTAGTCACTAAAGACCACATACATTTTTCAAATTCCACTGCATTCTCTAATAGCTGCAATGAAAGGAAATGCCCTCGAGCAGGAAGGGGCAGGGCTGGTCCCTGGAGGGTCAGGACATGAGTCATCTTCCCCTGCCTTGCTCTCCAGTGACTTTCCAGTGGGATCTCTGCCTTCCCCATTCCCTGGGTTGGTCCTTACTGGTCTGAAGCTCACTGTGTCCCCTGGTGTTCTAGGAGTCCTATTTCTTCCTATTTCCTCTTGCTGATTCCTATGTCCCCTGGGGCCTCCTGGCTACCATAAATTAATTCTTCATTTTCATAACCAGAGAGCCTGGAAGATGATCCAGCATCCAGCTTGCTTCTCTACACTTTGCCTCCTAAGAATCAGTAGCTCATGTGTCCCAGCCCTGAGCAGGTGAGGATCATTAGGAAACACCTCTGCTCCTCAGGGTCTGCCCCAGCCTGCCCAGTGTTATTCTCCACACATTGCAAATTTTGTCATGTTTATAAATTCTCTTGTAAGATGAAATGCCTTGTGGGAAGTTCCACCCTAAGCTACGTTGCTATTGCTTTCATATCTGTGATTATTATGAGGAGGAGTATCAGGTAAGACACTCTCAACCACAATATTGCTATTATGGAAAATTCTGTCCACCTTATAACAATATTTGTATGGTTTCCAGAAAAACATTGGTGGGAAAGGAAAGATGATTATTTTTTCCAAAATAATCCTTACTTTTCTTAATGACCTTTAATGGATCCATTATCCCTCTGTTTAAGATCCCTGCCTAGTCCTATGTGTTTTAGGTAGCCTATATTATCAATTCTTTCCATCAAAATGCTGGTTGGATAGCATTAGCCATGTGGAAAGAGGTGTGTTAAGTTGGTGGTGTTCTGGGTCTAAGGACAACCACAATGAGAGGCCACACATGGTGTGATGGGAGGGACAAGCAGAGTCTCACCTAATCCACGCTGTCCCACTGACCCTGCAAGTATTCTCGTAATACTCACAGGATTCACCCACTAGCATGGCTTCTCAGAGAGAACGTGAAAGGCTTTGACATCCTCTAGCTCTTGCCTTCATTTGTTTTGACAGTGGGGTGATCTGAAGTTGCACAGCAACAATATTTGTAAGTTCACACAGATGCAGTGCAGAGTCTAGACCCCAGGCCCCCCACTAATAAACAGGGTTCTGTCCACCCTGGATCCCCTTGGTTTACCTGATAATGGCCATGAGCACCAAGCAAATGCCATCAGGGAGGAGTAAGACTTAAAACTTTCACCATCCACCCTTGGATAGCTTGAAGTTGACGTGTGGAAGGAAAACAGGACTACTCTTGGGGAAGAGTTACTGGATCTAGAACAGCATCATCCAATAGAAAAATAATGCAAGGAACCTCATGTGGAATTTAAAATTTTTTAAAGGTGTAGTCCATTTTCCGTGACTATAATGAAGTACCTAGGCTGTGTACTCTATAAAGAGGTTTAATTGGGTTCACAATTCTGGAGGTCCAAGGTTGAGGGGCTGCTTCTGATACTGGTCTTCTGGTTGGTAGACAGTCTCAAGGTGGCACAGAGCATCACATGGCAAGAGACACAGAGCTTAAGAATGTGTCCTGGTCTCTTGCCCTCTTCTTGTAAAGCCACCAGGATTCAATCAGGGTGGCTCCATCCTGATGATCTTACCTAATCCTAATCACCTTGTAAAAGCCCCACCTCTAAATACTAGAGTTAGACAGTTTTCACCCTTTAAATACCTCATAGTGGGAATTAAACTCAAACTCAAGTTTCAGAGCTGACAAACCACATTCAAACTATAGCAAGCAGCTACATTTAAAAAAGTAAAATAATTTTAATAATACATTTAAATCTTAATTACATATTAATTAACTATATTTTTAAGATGGAATGTTGCCCGGGCTGGTCTTGAATTCCTGGGTTCAAGTGATCCTCCCACCTCATTTTCTCAAATAGCTGGGATTATGGGTTTGTGTTACTACATGCATCTTACATTAATTTTAATAAGTACATTTTATTTAAGTGGACACACCCAAAATGTAACTTAAATATAAAAACTATTATTATTATTATTATTCCTGGAGATTGAACATAGGGCTTTATACATGCTAAGCACATGCTCTACCACTGAGCTATACCCGCAGCCTCAATATAAAACTTATGAATAAGTTCTTTTACCTTCTTTGTCCCTTCTAAGCCTTTGGAACCTGGAATGTATTGTACACACAAGCACATATCAGGTGCTAAATGGTCATAGGTGGTTATTGGCTATCATCCTGCACAGGGAAGTTCTAGAACACTCTGTCCTGAATTATTCTATCTAGTGTCCGATCCTGGCATTAGTGTGTGGGAGGTTCAGGGAGATCACTGATTCTTCCTGACCTATAAATCAGTGGGTCATATACTTTATTACAGCACAGAGTTGCCTTAGTCCCAAGGCATAGGGGTGAAAGAGAGAGGGTACTCTTAATAATTTTGTGGACAACAGTCATATACCAGCACTGGACCAGCAGGCCAGGACAAGGACTCACTTTAATTACAAAGAGAATCCAGCAGAGGAGTGTTGTGCTATGGCCCCAGAGCCCACTGTTGCTGTGGGAGTCACTGGGTAGCCCTGGGTGGCCAGTGAGCATCAACCTGGAGAAGTGGAAGATACTGGAACAAAAGCATTGAGGAGGCATCAGGGGCACCTGGGCAGAGCACCCAGCAATTTAATTCAGGATGAAGGAGGCTCTGATCAGCTTTGCAAGTGCAAAAGAGAGATTAGCTTAAACTGCGAAATGTGCGATTTCTATTAGACCTGAGAAGAGTTCCCTGTGCTGAGAGGGCATTTCAGAGACTCCTGAGCCAGGGCCTTCTGGGGCTTTCAAAACAATAGGAACTCAGTTCATCCTGGGCCAAGAACTACCTGCTCTGAGGAAGCAAGATAACCCAGCAGCTGCCTGAGCCCCTTCCAGCTCTGGATCCCAAGATAAAATAAAACTATTGGTTGTAAGAAATATTCCAAAGGTGACAAAATAGTGTTAGTCAGGTAAAAAATGGTGTAAACATCTGTGATGTTAAAGCACAGACTTTGAGGAACATAGAGGGATAAACTCCTAAAACACAACCGAACAAGCGTTTAATGACTACTGGTAGTATATATCTGAAAGAGATAAGGCTATTTCATGTATTACTTTAAACCAAATGTCTTCAGCTACAATTAATTTTTATTGTAAAATATAAAAGCAAGCATCTTTATTATGCATTATATTCAAGATATTTATTTCCCTGAATTTTCCCTTTAACATTGGCCGGGGCTGGGATTGTAGCTCAGCGGGAGAGCACTTGCCTCGCATGCGTGAGGCCGTGGGTTCGATCCTCAGCACCACATACAAAGCAATAAAATAAAGACATTGTGTCCATCTACAACTAAAAAAAATTAACAAGAAACAAAACATTGGCTAAGGTTTTTTTTTTATTATCTTTTTACAACCAAAAGTAGTGTTTTGAGTATTCAGCTGATATTAATTAAACCAAGCAGGGTAAGATCTTTTTAGCCAATTAACAGCAGCTGGTGAGCAGAAGGTGCTCTGGCTCTCCTGAGAGAGGGTCTCCTGTATCAATTTTGTTCACACCAACTAACAATGTAATGCAGAGCAAGTTACTGAGTCTCTTGGAGTCCCAGGTACTTTCTGCTGCAAGTGATAGAAACAGATCAAACTGGCTTAGCAACCAGGACATCTGCTGCGTTACCTAGGAGAAAGCTAGAGGCACAATGGTCCAGGAGAAGATGGTTCAGAGTGACCAAGGGCCAGCTTCTCTGTCTCTCCGCTCTGCCATGTCATTCATGGTCATTCTCAGGCTGGCATGAGAAGATGGAGGCTGTGGCAGTTCCAAGTATCATGTCCAGGTGTGATAACATCCAGAGAAGGATAAGAAGTGCCCTCTATAGCTTTTCCAGTGTTGCTGTTGGATGTCGTTCCTTCGCATCTCATCAGCTAGATTGGGTTAGGTGCCCTTCCTAATTTAATCTCTGGCCTAAGGAATGCATTACTGTGAGCAGCTCAGACAAACCCTCTGGCATGGATTAAATGATGGATCATTGATGATGTTCACCCAGTGAGGACATCTTATGGTGCTTCGGAAGACCACCACGAGTGGGCACTTTGTAAACAGGAACACGGTCTAAACGTGCAAATTGTCATAGTTATTTAAATATTCACAATGCAATTATTGTTCAACTGAAAATGCCACAATGATAAAAGAGAGAATGCATAGAATGTCTAAAGCTTGTCCATCAGAAGAATATATGGTTCTAGATTTTTCTTCCCTGAAAATCTTTTGGCACCATACTTTGTAATGGCAAAAGCAGAGGACATCTAAAAAGGATTCTCTAGCACCCAGCGCCCATCATGAGGAAACAGAGGGACATCACACCTTACGCTGTAGTCTGGCACATCATGAGGTTCAGATAAAAATGTTCTATTCTTACAATAATCAGATCAGAGCCAGGAGGCTAGTAAGGCATAGAAAAGATGTGAGCTCCTCTAGTAGTCAAAGTGGAATACAAATCCCAGCATCTCCACTTGTGTGAAGGTCAATTGAACTTCTCTGAGCCTCAGTTTCCTGATCTGTACCATGAGACTAATAATATTTATCTCAGCCATCACACAAGTTGAGAGGATTTCATGAAATATAGCTGAAAAGTATTGATGATGTTTATCAGAAAAGCGAATGTTCAATAAATGGTACCCATGTAGTAGGCACATATAGTAGGTTATTATCAAATTATTTCATAATAATGATAAGATACCCAGAAAATGTCATCTTAATAAATTCAATAAATTCAAGTCAACAGATATTTAACAGCATCTCCTGAGAGTATCTTTAGTTTGCCAGAGTGGAGTAGTGGCAGGCAGGGAAGGAGGGGGGCAAAGACTGTCTATGAGTCAGTTCATGGGGCCAATCGCAAGATAACTAAGCATCATTCTATGAAAAGGAGAGAGAGCCGTGAGTGTGAATGTGTGTGTGCACAAGACACATTTTGTACTCAGGCTGGGTATCTTCGATCTTTGTTTTTAAGTTGGCTTTGTAGATATGTAATTTGCATGCACCCATTTTAGGAATACACTGTGATGAGTTTTGACAATGTGTAACCAGCACCACCACCTAGAAAGTTCCCTAGTTACAGGCAATCATTGTTCATCTTTTGGGCACTTTGGAGTAATTCAGCCTCATGGTTCCCAAATTTGCCAAGTACCCCTGACATGCACAGCAAACTCACAGAACACCTTGGATGTTTTAAGTTTTTGAGGGAACATGGCAACATGTGTTCAGCACTGTGGGAACCTCTATTACTAAATTGTTTGGACCTAATGGCTCTCTTTTGGCTGAGAAGCACTATGAAAAAATTACTGAGACGCTCATAATGGCATTTTCAAGGCTTGTCCATGCTGTCGTACATATTACTATATCCTTTTTTTAAAAAAATGTTGCTGAGAAGGATTTTAGAGTAGGGATGTAGCAGGATATCTCTGTGGACAGCTGCTATGAGCATACAAATCTTGAGTACATGGCTTTCACTTTTCTTGGGTAGTTATCTCGATGCAGAATTCCTGGGTCATATGTTAAGTATATGTTTAACTTTTTAAGAAACTGCCAAACTGTTTCCCAAAGCACAATTTTACACCCTCAGTTGCTCTACTTCCTTGCCAGCATGGTTATCGCCAGTCTCTTTAATTTTAGCCATTCTGGTGGGTGTATGGTGCTATCTCAATGTGCTTTTTTAATTTGCATTTTTCTGATGACTAATGATGTTGAGAATCTTTTCATGTGCCTGTTGGCCATTTGCATATCTCTTTTAGTGAAGTTTGTTGAAATCTTTTGCCCATTTAAAAATATTGAATGGTTTATCTTCCTACAATTGAGTTGTAAACATTTTTATATGTTCTTAATACATGTTTCTGCACAGAAATTGTGCATGTGTATTTCTCTTGGTGAATGGTTTATTTTTTCATTGCCTTTAACAGTAGTTTTCAAAGAACAAAAGCTGTCAATTTGGATAAGGTCCATCTTATTAATATGTTTGTTGGTGCTTTTCTTTCTTTTCTTTTGGCATCCTAAGAATTTTTGTCTATCTCAAGGTTACAAAGATTTTCTCCTATTTTTCTAGATGCTTACATTATTTTTAAAAAAAACATTTTTTTTTTTAGTTGTTGATGGACCTTTGTTTTTTTATTTATTTATATGTGGTGCTGAGGATTGAACCCAGTGACTCACGCATGCTAGGCAAGTGCTCTACCACTGAGCCACCACTCCAGCCCCGCTTACATTAATTTTTAAAAGAAGTTTTAGCTTCTACCCTTAGGTGTGTGGCCCATTTTGAGAGGTTTTTTTTTTTTGTTGTTTTTTTTGTTTTTTTGTGCATGTGTGTATGGTGAGGGATATGAGGTTCATCCTTCTTTATGAGATCCATTTGGTGAAGCAGCACTTGTTGAAAAGTCTACCCTGTCCACGTCGACTACCCTTGGCACCCTGAACTGACCCTGTGTGCAGTGTGGCTCTATTTCTGGACCCTACTTTTCCTTTCATGTTATGGCTATCCTTTGTCAATACCACATGGTATTGATTACTGTAGCTTTATAATATATTTTGAAATCCAGGCACTGTACATTTTCCAATTTTGTTCTTCCTTTCCAAAATTGCTTTGGCTAAATTATAAACTCTTGGCATTTTAATATAAACTGTAGAATCAATATCACATTTCTATAGATAAGCCTGATGGGATTTGATAAACTCTTTCTTAAGCAGGAATGAGGCTGCCAGGCTAACTCCTCTGAAGATGGTAAATTTGGTGATGATTTAAACAGTGAATGAAAAAAAGAAAGAAAGAAAAAAGGAAAGAAATCCTCCAAACTACTTTTCCAATTGCATCCTTATATGAATGATTCAATGCCTGTGGAAATGCAAGGCCCCTGAGAGTGATAATACATTAAAATTGTAACCCTTTAGCAAGGAAGAGGTAACTACTTTGGTATCCAGTGAATGTATTGAGACTGTAAAGAAATCAGAACATTAGAAGTGGAAGAACTATACAAACAGGGAAATTGGGAAGCAATATGGTTTGTCCCCCAAAAGTTCATGCATGGGTATCTTTGTCCCTAGTTTGGAGTGTAGAGACAATGTGGAAACTTTAACCGTCAAAGCCTAGTGGGAAGTTCTTAGGTCATGGGGGCATGCCCTCAGAAAGGGCCCTTGAGTTAGTGAAACCCCTGAGTTAGTTCTCTTGAGAGGTTTTTCATAAAATAAACAAGTCTGGTCTTCACACAATTCTGGCCTCCCATCTGGCCATGTTATCTCTCCCTCTTTCATGTACTCCCACCATATGCCATTTACCAGTAGGCCCTCACCAGAGGCCAAACTGGTGGGGCTGCCTAATCTTGGACTTTCAGCCTCCAAAATGGTGAGCTAAATAAAACTCTTTTCTCTATAAAGTTGTCTGACTCCAGTGTTTTGTTACAGCAATGAAAAACTGACTAATAAAAGACGTGCTAAGACAAAAATTTTCTACTCTAATTTTATTCTGAAGGCCACAATTCAGAACTTATCTCCTCACAGGACATGTGCTCAAAGTTCATTAAGCAGAAATGATGGAGGACAAAACTTGTGACCTTGGTATGACTTTTAGGGAGTTAGAGTGACTTGGTGCTTGATGGAGACAAATAGTGAGATATCCATGGTCATCCCAGAGAGTAATAAAAGTAGAATACAAATAAAATTAGAAGTACTTGTGACTAACCAAAGATGGGCAGAAGCTGAAAGGGTGACAATAAAATTGGAAGATGGGAAAAAAAGTTACTGGAGTCCAAATGTGCTAGATTCATGCCCTGTTTTCCCACCCTTTCTTACTACGCAATATCAGAGCAAGTAGACTATAACATAAATTTTGCAGTTTGCCTGGAGGATTAAACAAGATCTTTCCAGCTACTTCCTGGATATCACAAGCACTGCACATTCAACAGGCCCAAAAATGAAACCCCATTTCCCTTCCAAAAGGCTATTTTCCTTCTTAGTGACCCATCCAACACCTGACCTTAAACTTAATCCTCTGTCACTACTGTAGCAGGCATGTACCTTTTGAAACAGCTCAGAATCTTTAGGATACCTTTTCCAAATCTGGTATTTTCCCCCAACATAGAAACAAACATGCAAAACAAAACCAACTACATTTCCCAGCCTCCTCTGCTGCCAGCATGCAGACATGTGACATAGGACCCACCAGTCAGATGCACCAGCATAGGACTTTGATTCCAAGTGGAGCAGGGTGAAGAAAGAGGCAAGATGGGGAGGGGTCATTTCCATTTTACTGGAACCGGCATGCACAGATATAGCACTGTTCTGGAATCTTTTCCCCATCTTCAACAGGGAGTTGTTCCTGGAAACAGTCTTGAGGCTGATCCATTCTTCTTCCGAAGATTCTTGTAGTTACCTAATATCATACTACATCATAGTCCTTTTTCTTCAAACTATCTTAAGTAGATTCTGTTGTTCCAGTTTAAGACCCAGATCCAAATCCTGGAAGCAATACATACTAAGTTCTCAAGCCAGAAACCTTAGCACCAACTCCAGACTCCTTTCTCTCTTTCTCTCCACTGTGGCCCCTCAATCACCAAGTCTTCTTGATTTATCTTCTGAATCTACTTTTCTCCCTGTCTGGTGTCCTATCCTACTCAAACCACCATCATCGCTCATCTTGACTTTGGCAACAGCTTCTAATGGGTCAAGGAAAATTGGTACAGCCATACAGTGGTGTATTACCTGGTCATAAAATGGAATAAAGGTCTAATACAGATTATAACAGGTTGCAAACTGGAAAACACATTGAGTGAAAGAAGCCAGACCCATTGGGCCATAAATTGTGTGATCCCATTTATACGAAGTATCCAGAATAGGCCCATCCATGGAGACAGAAAACAGATCCACAGTAGCTAGGGATTAGGGTGGGGAGTGATGGCTAGTGGAGCTTCTTTTGGGGAAGTGAACATGTTCTGGAGCCAGTGAATGCTGATGGCCACACAGCATAACCGATGGGATAATGACCCTGGATCATTCACTTTAGAAGGGCAGATTCCATGTTGTGTGTAATTTACCAGAATAGAAAAATCCACGACAGATCCGGACTATGCCCAGGGAATGATTTTGTGGAAATAACACTCTTGTGCTCCCACAACCCTTTCCTACTGCTGCTCATCTTAACCTGTCTTTTCTTCTTTTTTTCCTCTTTAGAAGAGATACTTGGCTTTCTCCCAACTTACACTTGGGGTTGAGTCTAAATGGCTCGGAGACCATGTCCCCACTTTCAGCTTCCTGGGGCCTAAGACCACCTTTGCTGCCTGTCGGGGCGATGTCTAATTTCTCCTCTGGCTTGGTGGGATTCACTGAGCTTTTAGAGAGAAGTAGGCTTTCTGCTGACACCTGAGGCTTTCTCTCCAAACCACATGGCTCGGCTCTCCAATGCCCTGTGAACCTCTCTGCTGGCCTGTCCCCTCATGGCCATGGGAAAAGGAGGACCAAAGTTCTGTGGGCCACTTCCTGAGTCTGCATCAATCTCCACGATTTTTTCCAACCTGGCGAGTTTCCTTGGCAACCAAGTTAATAGTCACTCACTGCTTTCAAGTCCCTGACTTCTTATTAATGCTTGTTCTGTTTTGAATAGTTTGTCTTACTTGAAAAGAAACTGCAGAAGCTGCACTTTCGTTGTTGCTAATTTTTTTTTAACTTAGGTTTCTGCTAGACTTTTTAAAGGGCCCATACAGATTTCTCTCATGAATGTTTGAAAACACAGTTAACAGCAAGCACAAATTGTACCTACTAAGTGTCAGGCACTGTTCCCAGTGCTTTACATGTAACCATTCATTGAATCTCCATGACAACCCATTGGCAGTATAGTTCTTAGACCACAGCGTAGAGTCATTTCTTCAGATCTTACAGAGTACTTGCATTTAAACAGAATGCTAGTAACACCTGTTCAGTTGTAAGAACCAAAAATTGTTGCCAGCATGGCCTGGTGGCTCATGCCTGTGATCTCAGTGGCTTGGGAGGCTGAGCCAGGAGGATCGCGAGTTCAAAGCCAGCCTCAGCAAAAGTGAGGCACTAAGCAACTCAGTGAGACCCTGTCTGTAAATAAAAGACATAATAGGGCTGAAGATGTGACTCAGTGGTCTAGCACCCCTGGACACCTGAGGCTTTCTGCGTTCAATCCTCAATACCAAAAAAAAAAAAAAAAAAAAAAAAAAAAAAAAGTTGCCAGAGGAAGCTGAATGTCCCCTGGTTGAGAACCAGTAGGTTAGATGACTTGAGGCCTCTTCCCACTTGGATATTGGTTTGTTTCTCTCATATGAGTCAACATAAAGAGCTGGGTCATATGACATCACTTCGTTTGCATGTTGGAGGGACCAGAATTTAGAGTCATCACTCAGAGATGCAGAAGAGTAACCCGATTCCTGCAATTTGTCACAAGAATCTTTTCCTTTTAGTGGAAACAATTTCCATAACGATCGTGCTCCATTTCCACTCAGAAAAACAGCCTCACCCCTCAAGATAATTCTGTATTTTTCTGGTTAAAAATTAAGCCTCTTTTGAGTGAATTTCCTATCAGGCTTTTCCCCCCTTCATGATGTCGCCCCTGGCAAGTAGTCGCGGAGCAACCCTCCTGTTCTGAGCGCCCTGCAGGGGGCAGGTGCGGTGGTGAGCGCCCTGCTGCTTTCTCTGAGAGGAGGCGTCCACAGATGCTCACTGGCCTCCGCCACCAATAAGAACTCTCATGCTCGCTTGCTCTCCCTTTCCCCCTTGAGCTCCTGGCAACGACAAACTCCTGCCTTCTGTGATAGATGGCATTTCTCTCCCCTGCTCCAGGTCATCTCCAACAACTCCTTCCACTTGCTCTGGAGTCACTGGTTTTCCTTTACTTGTTCATTCCCATTAGCACACAAACGTTTCTTGAACGCAAGAAAGAGTTGCCACCCCATTTCTCTCATTTTAACAATGTAACTTCCATTGTTTTTCTGTCTTCAATCTCCCTCCTTTATTCTCTTAAATACTTTTTTTTTTTTTTAAATTGGGCAAAAGACACAGGACACAAAATTCATCATTGTAACAATTTTAAGGTGCACAGCTCAGGGGCATAAAGTGCATTCAAGGTTGTGCCTCCGCCAGCTCTACCTACTTCCAGAACTTTTTCATCCCTCCAAATGGAAATCATGAACCCATGATGAAGCTACTCGTCATTCTTCAGTTCTCCAGCCCCCCAGACCTTAGTAACCACTAACCTGCTGTTGATTTCTTTGGATTTGCTGATTTTGGATGTTTCATGTCATACAACATGTGCACCTTTGTGACTGGTTTCTTTCACTCACCATAGACTCTTCGAGGTTCGTTTGTGTTATAGCATGTGTCTGTACTTCATTCCTCTTTCTGGCTGACTACTATTCCATTATGTGGACATACCATATTTTGTTTATCCATTCATTTGTTGGTGGACACCTGGGTTTTCTTCCTCTCATTCTTTTTAAATCCCCTTTAATCTGGCTCCAGTTTTCATCATTCTACTAAAGTTGCTCTTGTTAAGGTCACCAATACTTCTGCATTGCTAATTCTCAGGATGGAGTCTCAGTTGTCACCTGACTTGATTTGTCAATAGTGCCCCTCATGCCTAGTCACTGTCTCTTCTGGAAACACTTCTCCTCTAGGCTTGCAGCTCACAGATTGTCCAGGTTTTCTTTCTTGCTTCTCTATTGTCTCTGTTGTTTTTGTTCTTTCTCTAAACTTTTACTCTGGGAATATGTTCCTTGGACCTCTTTCCTATCTATTTCCTCTGTAGGTGATCTCAGCTAGTCTCCACAATTTAAGTATCATTTATATATTGACAATGGCCCAGTTTCTATTTTTGCTTCGACATCTTTTCTGTACTCCCAACTTCTGTGTTCTCCTGCCTACTCAGTATCTCTCTTTGGACACTGAATGGTCATCTCAAATCTAACCTGTTCAAACTGTGGCTTTGAACTTTGATGACTGCAGCCCCATCCTTCTAGTCGCTGAGATCAAAAGTCTGGGAATCGGCCTTGGGTTTTCACTTTCTCTTCTCCCTATGTGTATTCATGGGCAGGTGAACCCCACGTAGGCCTGTGTGTTTGCTGTCCCCTTGGTCTGCCGTGCGTTTCCCTCTAATTTCTGCGTGGACCACTTCCTCATCTACAGGTCTTGGGTCACATGCCCCCTCTCAGAAGCGCATATGCATTCAAGACTATCCCACCTCCCCAGTTCCTGATCTCTCTTCTCCAATTAATTTTTCTCCTTAGTACTTACTATCATTTCTACACTGTATAGAACATTTTAGTTACTTCTAAGTAGATTTTGTTTTGGAGCTATCTCCTCATGCCTGAATGCATTCCCAGTTCCTACAATGGAGACCAGCATAGAATAAGTACTCATCTAATATTTGCTGAATGAATGCCTTCATTTCTTAAAAAGCTGGTAAAATTTGTATTTGATAAATTTCAAAAAATGAAATTATAGTACTAGATATCAAACAAAGGTGTGACATTATAAGATACGGTGATTGGACAAAGATGTCTTCAAAATACAAATCAGCAGTTACCAGCTCAGTGGCAGCTTCAGCCTGTAGACAGCTGCTGTCTCTCCCAAGTGGAGCTTTCAGGACCACAGCTCTGGGCAGCTCCTTCCCACTGCTGAGGCCTCTGGTTCCAGGGCTTAGTACTCTCTCCCTGTCCACACTGCGCAGAGGGCCCTTCGCTTCTCCCACCTTTAAAACAAAAGTAAAATCAAGATTATTGAGACATAATTTTGCATAAAATAATGTATAAGAAATTTTTGTTTGATGAATTTTAATAAATGTTTCCACTCCTATAATCATCATCCTCATGAAGATAACCATCCATTCTATCACCCAAAACTACCCTATGTCCCTATGAAGTTAGCTGTCCCTTACAAGTAAACCGCTAACCTTGTTTCTACTATTCTGGTTTAGGGCTGTCCATTGTAGAGATAAATTCATAAATGAAATTATACAGTATTATTCCTTAGGGTATGGATTTATTTGTTCAGTGTAATGTTTTGGAGATTCATCCACATGATTGAGCACATTAGAAATTTGCTGCCTTTCATTATGTTCTGTTGCATAAATATACCTCTATTGGTTTATTCATTTATCTATGGAAGGACAGTTGTTTCTAGTTTGGCTATTCTGAATAAGTCACTATGAACATTCATGTCCAAATGATTGTGTGGATATACGCATTTCTTCATCTTAAGAAAATACCTGGGAGAATATTTGCTGAGTTGTTTTATAAATATATGTTTAACTTTTTAAGATACTGTTTTTCAAAGTGATTATGACATTTTTACTTCTATCAGCAATGTCTGAGTCCCAGTTGCTATATGACTTTGCCAACACTGGGTATTACTAATCTTTAACAATTTTAACAATTCTAGTGAGTATGTAGTAGTAGCTCACTGTGGACTTAATCTGTATTTTTCCTGATGACTAAATAATAGTAGGCATATTTTCATGTGCTCATCAACCATTCATATATATATTCTTTGGTAATATATCTATTCAACTCTTTTGCCCATTTTCTTTTGTTTTTTGGTACTGGGGATTGAACTCAGGGGTACTCGACCACTGAGCCACATCCCCAGCCCTATTTTGTGTTTTATGTAGAGACAGGGTCTCACTGAGTTGCTTAGCGCCTCACCATTGCCAAGACTGGCTTTGAACTTGCGATTCTCCTGTCTCAGCCTCCCAATCACCTTGCCTGGCTTCTTTTGCCCATTTTCTTTTCCTTTTTAAAATTTTTTTTTTAGTTGTAGATGTACATAATACCTTTGTTTTATTTTTATTTATTTATTTTTTATATGGTGCTGAGGATTGAACCCAGTGCCTTACACGTGCCAGGCAAGCGCTCTACCACTGAGCCACAACTTCAGCCCCTGCCCATTTTCTATTGGAATTGATTTCTTTTTACTAGTTAGTTGTAAGACTTATTTGATTTTTTATATATATTTGTCAGATGTGTGTAATGTGTATATTTTTTGTTGATGGTTAGTATTTTCATTTTTGTAATGGTATTTTTCAAAGAGTGGATATTTTAAATTCTAAAAAAGTCTGATTGATCAATATTTTTCTTTTATGATTTAGTGATTTCTCTTATTTGTCTAAGATGCAGATGAGGCTCTTTACTTCCTTCCCTTTCTTCTTTCTTGGGTGTCAGACCTGCATCATGGCCTAAAGTTCATAGTCTAAAGTCTCTCTGAATATTCTTGCTGCCTTCTCCTGTATGTTTCAAAGACAGTTTCTGCAATACATCTTTTGTGCATCAAATCTGTTTTTGGTATCTATTTTTTGGAGATCTCAAATAATACAATTTCCTACCTGTTCTAAGTCTCTTATATTTCCATGTAAATTTATAATAATCATCAATTTTGGATTTCATCATAAATTTTGTAGTAATCATACTGATTTAGAACTCCCAGTAAATGCTTTTCAGATTTTTTTTAAGGATCCTATTTAAACTATAGATCAATTTGGGTAGTGTGGACATCTTGATAATGTTGAATCTTTCAATCCACTAACATGATGTAGCTCTTAATTTATTTAAATCTTCTTTTAATGTATTTCTCCCAGCATTGAATTAATATCTTTTGTTAATTTCTCTAAGTACTTCATGTTTTATGATATTATGATCTTTTTTTTTTTTTAATATTTTTTAGTTGTAGATGGACACAATATCTTTATTTTTTTATTGCTTTGTATGTGGTGCTGAGGATCGAACCCAGGGCCCCACGCATGTGAGGCAAGCGCTCTACCGCTGAGCTACAATCCCAGCCCTATTATGATCTTTTTTAAAGGGGTGATCAGCAAATGGAAACAGGAGGAAAAATGGTTGTGCCTGAGAAGAGTGGTAAAGAGAAGTTTTTTTCTTTTTCTTTATTTTAAGTTGTCAGAGGAGAAATGGGGGTTTAAGGAGAGGGGAGAGATTGGAGAGAGCTAAGAAATGGGAACAAAGCTAATGACTCACGTCTGAAGCAGCATATTATACCTTAAAACCAGATGACCCCTGGATATTTTGCACTTGACATACAAAAATGGTTTATCAGAATACCTAAATATAAAATATTCTTACAGCATCCACTCTCTCAGATTTGCCTGTGGGCAGGTGGTCAGGATGGGTTTCTGCCACTCAGGCCACTCATCTCCAAGGGCCTTAATTCCCATGACAGTCTTGATCACACTTTCCTGCTTTCCCCTGTCCAGGTGCCTTTCTCCCAGCTCAGTAAGGTTTTTAATCTCTTCCCTAAGCTCTGTAGTGAATGTTTGTAAATATTATGTTTCCAAGGAAACTTCTTTTGGAATTCAAAGTAGTTATTTCTCTATAAGAGTTCTGTTTCTTTCCAATCAAAATTTGCCTGTTTTATTGACAGGCACCCCTGTCTGCTGTGTCTGAAGACATTTGTACAAGGCTTTTCATTTTATGGCTTTATGTTCTGTGCACTCTTCTTCTCTGAAGCTAAAGGCAGCATTGACCTGGGCAGGGAGAATAGCAGAGCGGCAAGAACTCTTCTGGAGGAGGGAAGTACCACTTGTTACATCAGCTGCTTTCTTAGTTTTTGAGTTTCTGGGCCTATGCAAGAAGTTCAGAAATGGAACCTGGAGGACAAATCTATAATTAAAAGTTTTTAGAGAAACTCTTAATATCCTTCCCCAACTCCAAGCTAAGATAACAAATATTCTTGTCATCTCCTTGAGCCAATGGGCAGATTTTTTTTTCTTATACTACCCCAAGGGCCCCCATTTCTCCATTTCTCCACTGGGACAGACCTATTTTTGTCATCTTTTTCACTGCTGTGACCAAAAGATCCAACAAGCACAACTAGAGGAGGAAAAGTTTATTTGGGGACCCACGGTTTCAGTCCATAGACAGCCAGCTCCATTTCTTAGGGCTTGAAATGAGGTTGAACATCAATGTGGAAGAGTGTGGCAGAGGAAAGTGGCTCAAGACATTTTTCCAGGAAGCAGACGGAGACTGAACTCAGCGCACCAAATATATACCTCAAAGGATCACCTCCAGTGACCTTCCTCCTCCAGCCACACCTCACCTGTCTATAGTTACCACTCAGTTAATCCCTATCGGTGTTTAACTCACTGATTGGGTTAAGGCTCTCATAACCCAATCATTTCACCTCTAAAACTTTCTGCATTATCTCACACATGAGCTTTTGGGGAACACTACGTATCTAAACCATAGCAATACCCAAGACCTTCTCTTCTGTCCATGTGTGGCCATTAAAAATCACATTCTTTCATTACCAGAACTTGCCACCTCTCCCACTACCACACAGCACCTCCAACTTCAATTTATGTTTGTCATGCCCATTTTCAATTCCTTTTTTTGGTGGTGGTGGGGCTTTGGAAGCTACCCATTACTTTTTAGGAACTTGACTGTGGGTTAAAAATTACTTATTATATTTGATACAGAATTTCTTAATTCTTGTCAGTGAGAGAATATTTATTATTTGTTTGCCATAATGCCAGAAACAGAAGACCTGTCCTTTGTCTCTGTACCTAGGTCTCAATGTCCACCAAAGACCCTCCTTGCTTTGATAATGCACCTACACCATTTTTCAACCTGAATTTTAAATTAGTATTATTTTCCATATTTTGGTGCATTGTAATTGTACATAGTGGTGGGATTCATTGTTACATATTTGTACATGCACACACTATAGCAATATAATTTGGCCACCATCATTTTCCAGTGTTTCTCTTTTTCTCCCCCTCGTCCTTACCCCAGGCCCTTTCCACCACTCTACTGACTTCCCTTCGGTTTTTATGAAAATCCAACTTGAATTTTTGCCCCTCTCTCAGACACGGTTCTGCATTCACCTTTTACCTGATAGTAAGATGTACTTCATCACCATATTTCAATCCATAAGAACTCAAATTTTAAGCGTAAGTCTTTATCAGTTAGGGTGTGGTAAGCTGAATGCCCACCAAATCTGTGAAATCCCTGGAACCTCTGTGTTTCCCTACTTGGCAAAGGTGCTTCAGAGATGTAGTTGAGAGTCTTGAGGTGGGGAGGTCTTCCTGGATGATTGGGTGAGTGTGATGTAACCACAAAGTTCACAGGATGGGTGGGGCCTGAGGAGTCTCAGTGGAAGAGAATCCGTGTAGTGACGGAAGCTGGAGGGATGTGCTTGAAGGGGACCACAGGGTGAGAAAAACAAGTTGGCTCTGGAAGCTGGAAGAGGCAAGGAAACAGATTCTTGTTTAGATGCTCCAGAAAGAGCACAGACTTGTCAACACCTTGATTTTAGTCCAGTGAAACTTATTTTGGACTCCTTGAATAGCAAGATAATATATTTGTGTTGTTTTAAGCCACTGTATTGTGACTGTGGTGATTTGTTATAGCAGCAGTAAGAAACCAGTACACAGGGTAAGTGGATCAATTAGGTAAGGATCTAGATCCTTGTTCCTTCACATTAACACTATCCAACAGTGTAATAGAGGTGACTGGATCTGAAGACTGGCATGCTGCACCAGATGTCCTAGGTCTGGGACACTTGCAGGGCCAGGACACTGATGTACACTTTGTCCCTTGCTTCAAAGGGGTTTGTTACCAATTTATCAGTCTCAGACTCTAGGAAATAAAGTCAGACAAAAGCTGAGCCAGGAGGAATGTGAAGGGATGCCTCTGACTGCGGGGCTTTCGTCAGAGCAGTTGCTAGTGGAGAGGGAGAGATGATCTCATCCAGGGCAACCATCAACAGATAGGTGGAGCAGGCGGGGAGGAGAGTTCTGCACCAGTGCACATGCGCCATTTGGAATGTCCCTTCCACAATCTGTGTGGAAATTCAATTGCCACTGTAGCAGTATTGACATGATTTTGAGGGGAGCGATGCTGTTGTCATGGGAGTGTGTCCCTATACAAGGACGAGGTTGGCCTCTCCTCCCTCTCTCTCACCTGTTCACCTTCCATCATGAGACGATATTGCATGAAGACCCCATCAGATGCCAGAACCCTTATCTTAGACTTTCTAGCCTCTAGAACTGTGGGGAAATAAATTTATCTTTTTTATAAATTACCCAGTCTCAAGTATTTTATTATCAGCACAAAATGGACTAAGACACAAGCCTATGCTTGTTTTTATTGTGATAAATTACACATGACATAAAATTTATCATGTTATCCATTTTCACATCCACAGTTCTGTGGCAGGAAGTACCCTCACATTGCTGTGTGGCTGTGACCACCATCCGTCTCCAGAGCTGCTTTATCTTCCCAACTGAAACGGATCCCTTAAACACTAATTCCTATTATCCCTTTGGCCAGATCCCTGGCAACCCTCACTCCACCTTCCAACTCTGTGACTTCAATTGCTCTAGGTATCTCATGGAAGGGGAATCACACAATATTTCATGTGTGTGTGTGTGTGTGTGTGTGTGTGTGTGTGTGTGTGAGAGAGAGAGAGAGAGAGAGAGAGAGAGAGAGACTGGCTTATTTCACTTAACACAGTGTCTTCAAGGGTCATCCATGCTATAGCATGTGTTTGAATTTCTTTCATTTTTAAAAATCAATAATATTCCATTGTAGGGGCTGGGGCTGTAGCTCAGTGGTAGAGTGCTTGCCTAGCATGCATGAGGCACTGGGTTCAATCCTCAGCACCACATATAAATAATAAATGAATAAAATAAAGATCCATCAACAACTAAAAAAATATTTAAAAAAAATATCCCATTGTAGGTATATGCCACATTTTGTTGGTCCATTCATCTGTTGATGGTCACTTGGGTTGTTTCTGCCTTTGGCTATTGTGAATGAGGCTGCTATGATGAAAATGGTATACAAACATCTGTTGGAGTTCCAGGGCCTGTCTTAATGCACTGTCTCTGTGTCTAACTCAGGACCAGACAGAGTTCAGGCTGCAGGCTTGAAGATGAGGCCAATTAATCCTTAAATCTCCAGGCCACTCAGGGTGGAGGCTCAGTGTACACTCTGGGACAGCAGTCAAGACAATTCCACGGGCATAAAAGAGTGCCTAGAACTTTGCAGATATTGTAGAAGCGCAAAAGAAAGTGAACTAAAATCGGTCAAATGCACGCACAAAACGGTTCAAGCCAGTGATTCACTACAGACATAGGAATCCCTCATCCTGACTCCACCACCGGGCTTGTGGGGTCTGTTTTAAGAATTCCTCTGGGAGCATAACGTGAGCTAACTTGGGAAGGTTTCTCATTAAACAACTATTTTGCCTAATTGGGATTAATCAAACTAAATGCTAATTAGTATCTTCCAAGGGGTAAAAGATAGATCTCTAATCATCCACCGTCTTGCTGAGCACAGAGAGGTGTTTTCAGTACCTAAGATGGATGCATGTTTGACACATTTCATGCAAAGCCTCGTGTGTCAGCAGCATGGCAGTGGCCAACTGACTGGCTCAAAAGTGGTGGATGTCCAGAGGCTGCTGTCATGAGCAACTCCCTCCTTTGTGGCAATGATGACAACAAATTTCTGTGCTTGTGCAATGATGACAACGAATTTCCCCCACGATTTTGTGGCTAGAGCTGTGCTAATAAAATTCAGGTGACAGCTGAGGACAGCCAGATGGAATGAGAACGGCAACAATGTGATGAATTCTTGCCCCCGGCACATATCATGACTGGTTGACTCTGGCAGATGACAAGACTAAACTTCTTTGTTCTCTCCTGCAGGGTTCTAGTGAGGCAGAGTGACCACACCTGCTGACACTCCTGCTGACCTCCTATCTGAGACTCCTGGCTTTACTGGTCTAAAATGGAAATGCTTCTTTGGCCTCCTACTGTCATGGAGATCATGCAATACCATCCGAATCACTTAGGATGCTTTGATGAAGGTGCCCTAAACAATGGTGCAGAGGCCTGTTATCTCCCTCCAACAAGAAGGAAGGAGCCAGGTGGGAATTTAGCATCTAGGGGAAGTCCCCAAGGATTCTCCACTCTTCTGTTTCCGCTCCACCGGCCCCTGTAGTGGTGAGAGGGGCCTCCTTCCATGAGTACATTTTTTTTCAATGCCTGAATGAAATCAAGGTTCTGCTTTTTTATTCTTTTTGTGGTGCTAGGGATTGAACGCAGGGCCTTGTGCATGCGAGGCAAGCACTCTACCAGCTATAGCCCAACCCTGAAATCAAGGTTCTATTAGGACAAAATAAAGAAGGAGTGGCTGTTGGGAAGGCCATCAACAGTGTCTATTCTGCTGACAGCGGAGAAACCATTAGAGGGTTTAGAGGGCAGACGGAGTGCCCTCCTGCTACGTTTTAACTCTGGTGGCAGTGTGCAAAAGAGGAGAGAGGGAGGAAACTGGGGCAGCTGATCGATGATGTCATGAGCTGAGGACAGAGACCATGGCAAATGGCAATAGTGTGAGATTATAACTGCACAAGGTTTATACTTTGCTGCCCGATGGAGTCAATGAGTGGAGAAGCAGTGTGATGGAGAAGAAAGAGTTTTTTTTTTTTTTTTGGTACCAAGGATTGAACTCAGGGACACTTGACCACTGAGCCACATCCCCAGCCCTATTTTGTGTTTTATGTAGAGACAGGGTCTCACTGAGTTGCTTAGCGCCTTGCCGTTGCTGAGGCTGGCTTTGAACTTGCGATTCTCCTGTCTCAGCCTCCCAAAGTGCTGGGATTACAGGCGTGAGCCACCACGCCTGGCTAAGAAAGAGCTTTAATAGCAACAAAACATCGTGTTAGAAGATGGCAGGCTCTCGCCTTTCAATGACCATCTTAACTAACCTTTGTGAATTTTCAAGGGAAGGGATGAGGATGGCAGACACGCGGGCACTCGGTTGTCCACTGTTTCAAAAGGTAGCCTCTTCTGCACTGTGAGCTGGGTCATCTATTTCCTTCACATAGGCTGGCAAGGGCTGCAGTCCAGTGGATCTAAGGAAGATGAGGGATCAAAGTCTCTGGTTTGATTAGAGTGGCTGGCGTCTGGTTCATGTTGTGGTTGGTGTTTCTGGCAAGCACCCTTCCAGGTGTGCTTGGGACTAGGGAGGGTTTGGGAAGGCAGAGTCCTGGGCGTTTGTAGCTAACTGTGGTGTGCAGTTAATCTATGTGATGGGACAGGCAGAAGCAAAGAGAAACTGCTGTGTTTCAGATCCCATTGGGGGCCTTATTTTCACTTTCAAGATGTTCATCACAACTGGGAAAATCCTACCATTTTAAGAGACTGCATTTCTTTGGTTCTCAAATTTTAAGTGTTCTCAGCAATCAGAATCCCAGAGATTCTGATTCAGAAGGCCTGGGATCAGGCCCAAGAGTGTGCATTTTTAATTCATTTCCCCTGGTGATTCCGAAGAATGTGGTTGGCCCATCTGTTCAGTATCACTTCTGCAGTGAGTTAGAAACCTGGCTCAGGACTGCAGCAGACACCATGGCAGCCCAAGAGGGATGGACAGTAGAAACAACTCTTCCTAAAGTGTCCTTGGTTAGCCCCCAACTGGTGCAGAATCTACTTAGGTGCAGAGCAGGTTCCATGTACCTAAGCTGTCACATCAGCCACCTCCATCAGCGCAGGCTCTGTGGTTTTGATGACAAGCCTCCAACTCAAGTTGGACCACTCCTGCCCTGCTGCTTCTGTGTAGCACTGGTCTTTGTCCCTGGGTCCACCTGACATTCTATCTGAACCGCCTTTCAGGTCCTGGATTGCTATTATGGTGCCTTCCCATTGAACCAGTTATTGACTGTCTCAGCTCAAGCCAAATGCCATTCCAAGCACATGCTGCCTCAGTCCTTAATCCTGTTAGCATTCATTGAGAACTCAGGTGCCAGGCATTGTTCTAGGCCATGGGGATCCAACAGAGAAACAGTATTCTTGTGATACTTACCAAATGAGTCACATAGTAAATACACATTTACGTATTATAATGGGTTGAATTGTGTCCACAAATCCCCATAGGTCCAAGTCCTAACCCTTGCCTGTGAGTGTTGTCTTATTTGGAAATAGTCTTTACAGATATAATTAAGTTAAGGATCTCCAGATGAGACCATCCCAGATTGAGTGGGCTCGTAAATCCAGTGTCCGAGAGAAAGGCAAGAGGGCGAGAGAAATTAGAGAAAGAGGTGGAAGAAAGCTGTGCGAGAGAGAGGCAGAAGCTGGAGAGATGTTGCTGGAAGGTGAGGAAATCTGACCCATGGAAAGCTGGAAGAGGCACAGAAGGACCCTCCCGCAGCGCCTTTGGAGGAAGCATTTCTCTGCTGGTACCTTAATCGTGGACTTCTAGCCTTCAGAACTGTGAAAAAATACGTTTGTGTTGTTTAAGTCATTCGATTTGTGATAATTTGTTACAACAACCTCAAGAAATTAGTGTGTGTAGGAAGTTAGGAAGTAGGGGGACTGGGAAGGAGGGTGGGGAGGGTTTCAGATGGATAGAGATGGCTGGAGATGGTGCCCTAGGCAGGGAGATCCCCTGATTCTCCCATCAGCCTCCTGGCCTCTTCATATTCATTCATCCCTGCTGGCCTCTCAGACTTTGATTTATGATCTGGCCTCACACTCATCTGAAAATGGCCGCTCAGTGGGGGAGACTTTGTATTCTCTGGAGAAATTAAGTGGCTTCCTTGTGGCTAGGAGCAGGGTCAAGGGGAGGCCATGGGTGAATGGCCACGTGGAGAGCAAATGCACCTTCCTCAGTGGCCCCATTGTGGGGACTGCGGTAGCACTGCCAACTCTCCTAGTGTCTCAAGGGACTGTCTCACCAAAGATCATGTGAGGCTGACCATGGAGAAGAGAAGCAGCCTTTTGTCTCAAGAGAAGCCAGAAATCTGATGTGAGAAGCCTGCACTTTTTTTGCATGTTTTATAAATTAAGATGAAATTAACTTAGCATAAAATTAATCATTTAGAGTTAACAGCTCGCGCTGGCCTATTTGTAGTGAATTCAGTACCTTCACCATTCTGTGCAAATATTGCCACTATGTAGTCTGCAAAACATCTTCATTCCCGTTTTTGTTTGTTTTTTAGTACCAGGGATTGAACTCAGGGGCACTTGATCACTGAGACACATCTCCAGCCCTGTTTTGTATTTTATTTAGAGACAGGGTCTCACTCAATTGCTTAGTACCTCGCTGTTGCTGAGGCTGGCTTTGAACTCATGATCCTCCTGTCTGAGCCTCCTGAACTGCTAGGACTACACGCGGGTGTGCCCTGAGAAACTCGATTCCTTTTAAGTAGGTGCTTCTGATTCTCTCTGGCCTTTAGACCTGGTAACCACCAAGCTGCTTCTGTTTCTATGGATTTATCTATTCTGGATTTGTCATATAAGTAAAATAATACAAGTAAACATTTTAACCTATATTACAAGTGGAGAAAGATTCTTCAAAGATGGTAAGTTTCCTCAGGAATGGATATTGCCATGGGAATACAGGTGCCATAGTTAGTTAGCTACATGCATACTGAAGGAGGTTGAGGTGGGAAGAATTTTTAAAGGCAAAATGAGGATGATTACGTAAATTATTAAGACAATAACCCTTGACTACAAGGATCAATAACAAGGGCATCATCTGTTTGAGGTTGGACAGGCAGTTGTTTGGTGGACTTTCTTGTCAAAGTACTTTCTGTGAGGTTGTGGTGGCCTCTGTGTAAGGCTGTGTGGTCCTGGCAGAGTCTTTTGTGATACTTTTTGTTCTTAAGCACATGTGCACGTGGTCCCCTCCTTCTTAGCCTCTCAGTTGCATTTATTTTACTTTATTTTTTGGTTGGAGTTTGACACAAATGACTCTATCTTGATTCTTACAACTTTCAAATGTTAGCAAGCACCACTACCACCACCAACAAAAGGCACCATATGGACCAAATAAACGGGCCCTTGGATTTTCAGTTTCTAATCTCAGCTTGGCCATGGACAGAATGGCCACTCATATCATTCATTGGCTGACTGTCTCTGGCCTTTAGGCTGCCAAGGATGGCAGGCTGGGAAGAGGCTGGGAAGATCTGCCCTGGGGACGGCTGGGATTGTGGCTCAGCGGTAGAGCGCTTGCCTCGCATGCGTGAGGCCCTGGGTTCGATCCTCACCACCACATACAGAGCAATAAAATAAAGACATTGTGTCCATCTACAAAAAAATTAAAAAAAAAAAAAAAAGATCTGCCCTGGGTGCGTGGCTTTGCTGACTGGGCTGTGAATCCAGTCATCTTCCTCAGAGGCAAAAGGGCTGTGCCCTCTGGTGCTGGAAAGGCAGCCCCTTCCCTATAAGTCAGAGGCCCCAAGGGCTATGAAAGACTGATTCTCTTCTCCATGGTCAGTCTCACATGACCCTTGGTGAGACAGTCCCAGAGCATCCAAACAGGAAGGAAGCACAAGGGTGACGTTCTCAGCACAGGACTCTGATCTTGGAGCCACAAGGGCCGGGCCTTCAAGACCTTCCTTTCTCTACCAGGAATGGTTGTTCTTCGGAGCAATGTGCCTGCGGGCCTGCTGCCTCCCTCTAGGGAGGTGAGCTCACACTCTCCCTCTGCGTTTAAAGACAGGAAAACCAGTAGATGTTGGTGGTGGAGGGCTGTGTTCATTCTCTACAAGAGTTATTCATTCTTCTAGTGAGTGGTTATTGAGCACCTGCCAGGTATCTGGTGGGATAAAGATATATTACCCGTCAGTCACAGGTTTATTAGTAGAGGGTGACAGACAAAAAAGAAAAAAATCAGTGTGATCAAGTGTCAGCAATAACAAACAACAGAGACAAAGGTAGGAAATAGATGGATTTCACCAGATAAAAGGGGAAAGGGTCATACACAATTTCAGTTCCTTCCTCCCAGCCCACTACATATGGTCCTGGAATTTGTTCTTTACAAAAAGGCAGGGATGGGGGTGGGGAGGCGCTGGGAATCGGGGAGAAGGAGTGAGTGGGGACTGAGCCCATTTGCCCCTCACATGTCCTGCACACTGGCTCCGAGCAGCTGCTGTCTTTAGCGCAAGGCTTTTAATTCCTTTGCCCTGAAGGGCCACCTTTTTCTAATTTTCACAAAAGCGCTGTGTGAGCCAGCCTCCAGGCTTTGCATAGTTCTGTTTTTTAGTCTGTATTTTAGGGTCCAAATTTGCTTTGTTGTTGTTTTTGGAGTGTCAGTATATATAGGGATGGGATTGATTATTGTTGTAAATGATCCCTTTTTGATGGGCTTATTAAAAATAGGATCACCTCTCCACTGGTTGGAGAGATCTATGTGTGGTTCTGCCCGAAGGCAGGGGAAGGATACAGTGACTCATTTAGGTTCTTTTCCAACGTTTAATTCAATGAATTTGATTTTCTTTAGAGCCCATGAGTCATTCTCCCTGCCCAGTGACTTAAATGACAGACTGGTGAGATAACAAAGTTGGGAGAGCCAACTGCTGGGTTTTGTGAAGGATTGTACAGGAATGTCGATTTTCAAAGACCTGGGGAAACCCAGAACCAGGGATAACATACTCATTTGTGAACCCTTCTCCAAACAAGGAAAAACATCTTCCAGCAGTCATGTGTTTTCACCTTCTCACATTTCACTTTTGTTGAAGAAAAGAGTCTGACATCACCGGCATGATCTGCCTTGTTAGAAATACTGCGGGTGCCTTTGCAGACAGCTGCAGCCTTTGTGCTTCTGCTAATTGTGCAGTTTGGGTAACTATTTTGTCCACTGAGGTTAGAGGAATCTGTTCCCTCTCTCTCCTGAGATACTCTGCATTCCTGGCCTGCACTGTAAGATGGAACTTTAGAAAATGCCATTTTCCTCTTAGGATCATCAGAAGGTGAACTTGAATGATGTGAACCTTGAGAGAAATGAACTTGTGTATCCGGGTGCTATTAAATGTGTGGAAGGACAGTGGAGAAAACAGATGTTATCTCATTTCCTTTTCAAGTTGAACTGAATGTGAAAAAGCTGTTGTGTGTCAAAAATGGAAATGGTAAAATTATCCACAGAATGTGCTATTGGTTCTGCCTGCATCCTCACAGATATTTCCTTTCTATTGCGATTTATAACTTGCAAAGGGAAAATTATTTTATGGGTGACATTTTAGCCACTGATAGACTGTTTGAAATACAAAACCGGTCTAATCATTTGTATATGGGAATTATCATATGAAAGAGCAGAGCTTGCTTTGTTAATTAGGATTGTTTATCAGCCTGGCCCTTGGCTATTTATTTGCTTAACACCAAGAGAAAGAAGCGTTGAGAAAAACTTGGGGCGTATTCTGGTTATCTATTGCTGTGTACCAGACCTCCTCAAGAATTCCTGGCTTAAAACAGCAGCCATTTTTATACCTCATGGTTTTGTGGGTGAGGAATCTGGGCTGGGCTCAGCTGCTCAATTATTCTGTTCCATGTGGTGTTGACTGAGGTCACTCGGTGCTATTCTGCCAGCAGATGGGCTGGCCTGGAGGGTCCAAGACAGCTTCAATCAAAAGTCTAGCACCTCAGTGGGATGACTGAAAGGCCAGGCTCAGCTGTGACTTGTGTTAGTGCCAATAAATACTTGGTGGTTCAGGATCTCAGAGAGAGAGAAAGGGGGTGGGTAGGGGTGGGGGTGGAGAGAAAGAAATATCTTCAAGAGACCAAGATACAAATGTCAGGCTGCCACAACCTTCCCTGTAGCCCTCAGCCCCAGCCCCTCCCACTTTGCTGACAGAACACACACCATTAGGCATGAACCAAGTCAAGTGGAAAAGCACATCAGTTCTTGAGCCAAAAGACCTGTGCTCAAAAGTCATCATTTGCCATCCTTGAGATCTTGAGCAGGCAGCTCAACCCCTCTGATGCTAGGTTACCTCGTCTGCAAAGGGGGTAATAAAATTAAGACCACTAGGGTATGATCCGAGGAGGTGCTTATGAAAAATGCTTTATAGAAACATTAATCAGTGTAATTTCAAGTGCAGTTGGCTGTGAGCTCCACTCCATCCAAACCATCTTCATAGCTGAGCACGGTGGCACACATCTGTAATCCTAGCTCTTTGGGAGGCTGAGACAGGAGAATCCCGAGTTCAAAGCCAGCCTCAGCAACGGCAAGGAGCTAAGCAACTCAGTGAGACCCTGTCTCTAAATCAAACACAAAATAGGGCTGGGGATGTGGCTCAGTGGTTGAGTGCCCCTAAGTTCAATCCTTTGTACCGAAAAAAACAAAAAACAAAAACCAAAAAAACCAAAACAAAAACCATCTTCACACTGGCTCTCTTTCTGACACTGCTATTTATTAGAATAGGTCACTAAAACTACCTGAGAATTATAATTACTTACAGAGCTGAGGAGATAATTAAATAAGATGATGCCTGTAAAATCCTCTGTAGCTATCAAGTGCATTATAATGAGGGATAACAAATCAACATTATCAGAATCACAATCAGCTCATAATTGCTTTGTATTCTACATTATCAGAAATTATCACCCATTTTTATGCCTGTTGCTTATTTTTACAGTACTCTTGATGGTGGAGATACTATGGGATGAGGAAGAGAGGAAAGAACTTTTTCAAGGATGAGAACAAACAACAGATATTAATAATAATTTATGTAGTCTAAGCCTATGTGCATAATTCACTATTATAATGAGGTAAATCTCAACTAAGTTGATCTGACACATTTAATGATATACATAATTCTCACTTGTAGTGCATGATAACTAGGCATAAAAAGTAAGATTTCACATAAATATCTGTAATTAGTATCACTTGGGCACCATGGATGCACATTTTTAATCTATTCTGTTTTTTGTTATTTTTTCCTAGTATCCATAATTAGCAGCAGTGTTAACCATCACATATGGGTTACCATTGTTAGCAATAGTGATAACCCATACTGTTTCGTTCTATTCATTCATTTATTTGTCGGATATTCATTGGGTGCTCTGTATACCAGCACAGTGCTATGTATGGTAGATATGGCCGGCAAGGGAGAAGGACAAATAAAAGGGTTTATTTCAACACAGCGTTAATTCTCTGGACACTTGGAGCAGTGCAAAAGCACAGAAAGGTGCGTATAACTGAGTTCTGAGGTTCCAACGGGAACTTCCTGGAGATAAGCCCTAAAGTACAAGACCAGTTGGCCCCCTGAATCTGTGGCTTCTGCATCTTTTAATTCCATCCACATAGGAACTGAGAAAGAGAAGGTGGATCTAAAACATTTGAAACAAAATTATGTCTGTATGGAACATATATTATTCCATAAGCAATACATTATAGCAATTATTTATGCAGCATTTACATTGTATTAGGTATTCTAAGTCATCTAAAGATGATTTAAAGTATACAGGAGGGTGTACCCAGGTTCTTTTCAAATAGTACATCATTTTGTATAAGGGACTTAGGCATCCATAAATTTTGGTATCTCTCAGGGGCCCTAGAACCAGTCTCCTGTTGATGCTGAGGGACGACTACAAAGTTTAACCAGAACAAGGTGTTTGGTGAGGGGGAAAACAGCAGAAGGGTACAGAACCGGACATAGAGATCAAGTGGTGCATCAGGTAGTAGGATGTGGGGCTAGCTCAGGAAGAGGCCCATGGCCCCAGTCAATGATGTGATCTTGGCATTAGACGATACAGAGAGAGAATTTTTCCATCATCGCTGCAATAGACCTGTTGAAATGAATTATCACTCTGGGTGACAGTGAAATCATGGTGTCAGCAGAGTCATACTCCCTTTGGAGGCCCTGAGAGGTTCTGTTCCAAGGTTTCCTCCTAGCTTCAGGTGTGGCTATCAGTCCTTGACATTCCAGCTGCATTGACCTCAGTTTGCTCTCTGCTTCCATTTTCCCTGTGTGTATGAAGTATGACCCTCCTTAAAAGGATATGAGTTTCTGGGTTTGGGGGAACTCGAATTCAATAGACTTTGTCTTAACTCCATAACACCTGCAGAGACCCTATTTCTAAATGAGGTCACATTTACAGGTACTGAGGGTTGCATGTGTCTATTTGAGGAATACCCTTCAACCCATAAAAGTCACAAAAACTGTCCTGGGTGTACTTCTCCAGAGCTCGGATGAGAGGGGAGAGAACTGAAGCCTCAGGAATATATGAGACCACACCAAGAAGTAGGTGTGGAGACAGAAGGGAAGTATCTTGAAGGAAGGAGGAAGAGAAACCAACATAGGAACTGAGAAAGAGAAGGCAGAGAGGTAGAGGAAAATTAGAGGGCATGTGGAGGTTTGGAATTTGAAGAAACTATTTTGGGATGATGAATATATTCAACAGATTCTAAAAATTGCACAGAGTTCCAATAGGAAAAGTGCTGAAAAGAATCCATGGAGATTCAGCAACAAGGAGGTTGTTGGCAAAGACTTTGTTTTTCAGTCAAAGGGCAGAAGGGAGGCTGGAGCAGGAGGACCACTGAGCCCATGCTTTTGAGACCAGCCTGGCAACATAGTGACACAACCATCACAAACAAACAAACCCTAAAAGGCAGAGGTCAGATTGGGCTAGGAATGAGCGGTGGACATGGAAGTGGAGACAGCAGTGGTGGAAATGAAAACCACACATTGAAGGGACAGAGGCCAGCTTCAGGGCTTGATCACAGGACAGAGCATTGAGAGAGGAGGCAAGGAGATCTGGGAGGGGTCTCTGGATTGACAGTCTGAGTATCTGGTGATGGTGTGCTCCAGTTTGTGCAAGTAGAAGGGAGTTTACTTCTCAGGATCTTCCTCAATGGGCGAGAGGCCTTCTGCTCCCCGGCTGGTTGCTCAGCTTCCCCAGGTGAAGTCTAACCCTGACTTCTGTTTACTTCAGCACATCTGCTCCCTGTCTCACCTCACCTGTCCTAATCATTGCTCTTGGCTTATGTATCCTTTCTGTCCCCTCAAGCTGTGGCTGTAAGTGGCTCTCACTTAGCATTTCCTCCCAGCCCCGGGTCCACATCCCTCCCTCACAGCACCCACGTGATAGCCCTAGTGAATCCTGTCCCCCATGCTCTTGGTGCTTGGGTCTTGTCTCATTTCTTCACAAGGGCCACACTTTTATCTTCACAACCTCTACCTCTGCTCATAATTATATATTTATTTGCAGGATTAATGTGTTGATCTCTCTCCCTGACTAGGCTGTAAACTGTATGAGGGCCAGCGCTGTGTTTCCTAGTCACCATGGAATCCCCAGCATGAAGCATGGTAGGTAGTCAAGAAGTGTTTATTAAATTAATTGATAAATAAGTGGTAACTTTGGATGCTTCCTTCCCCACCCCAATATTTTATTGTGAAAAATTTCAAACATATAGCAAAACAGACAGTGTTTCCCATTGAAAGCCCACATCCTACCCTTGTCAGCACTCCTAACGTTTTCCTATTCTTGTTCCATCACTGCCTGTCCCTCTGCGTATCCCTCCATCCTTACATCAGGCAATCTTATTTTCTTGATTTAGTCACTCATTCTGATGCATCTTCCTGTGGGTATATATGTCAGTCTCTTAGTTTCCAAATTCCATACTCCTGAAAGAAGGCCCTGGCAAACCAGGGAAAGGCCACAGACCTATGGGTTGGCTCCCTGTTGATTAAGCAGCCTCTTGGGGCCATTCACTGGATGGATGGGAACCTACAGTGTAAGTTACCCCTCTGCTGTGGGTGTGACTGTCTCCCTTTGGTGGCTGTGGCTGTGGCCTCCATCACCACCCCTTCCTTCAGCTCCAAATCCCTTCCTTCTGCTCTGACATGGGTCCCCCACAAGAAAGGTCCTGAATATCACCAAGGATCAGCGTATCACCCCCTGTTGGTGGCTGTGTAGGGTGGATTCCGTTGCACAGCTGATAGAGGTGATGGGGATATAGGGGAGAATAAAGAGAAATGACACGGACTTTGGTTTTGAACTTGCTGGGTTTCAGGTGTCTGGGCATATTGATGAACACTATCCATCAGTGAGTTGCTAGTCTGAGACTTAGAGCAGAGATAAGGGATGGATGGATGGATAGATTGAGAGTCACTGGCATTTAGTGACAGTTTCAGTGTATCTTTAAAGGAGGAGCTTGGGGAGCATTCGGAGTGGAGATAGAATAAAGGGGCGGCATTTTTATAGCTGTTTACCTAAGATGATGAAAATGTCAATCATCTGTATTTGTGATGGGAGTGGGAGCTGCTGTGGGTTGTCCCCACCCCTGGGCCACTGTCATATTGTCTTTGTACACTTAGTAGTTGAAGTGATTATAATTTTTCACCAAGCATAAGACACTTTTGAAAGACAACAGGTGCAGATTGGCACTATCCTGGGAATACTAGTCTAGAAGGTCAGCAGACCCATGGAGGAAGAGAAGAGGGTGGGAAGACAGTGTCCCTGCACAGGGAAGCTGTTGCATTTTAGGGTGGGTGGAAATGATGATGCTGGTGAGGGAGACAGTGTGGTGAAGAAGGAGAAGACAAAAACATCCCCCGGGCCAACAGATGGTGATAATGCATGTGGTGGCCCATGCATTGGCTCTAGAGGAGATTATCCAAGAGAGTGTCCTTCCTTCGATTATGAAGGCGGGACACAGATGACAGTGGCATGGGGCAGGAGCAAGAGGCTGCTCTACAGGCCCCATTGGCAGCAGTTGGTTGGTTCATTGAAAGTGAGAAGGAGGATGCAGATTTCAGAGCAGGTGTGCAGCACAGCTCTGTTCTGGGCAAATACTGGTAGGTGCTCGTGGATAAGAGAATTTTGGCAGCAGCTATAGAACATTCCCTTTTGAAGATTCACAAATAATAATCACCTTAATGATATTAATGCACATTGGTAATGACAACATATATAAGGGAGTATGCATGGATATTAATTCTCCACAATAATAGTGAGCACTTCTGTAGGGTTTTTGTTGTGTCAGGCACTGCCTTAACTTCTTTACCCTGATAAATTAATGGAATACTTATGAGTACCCTAAAAGATGGGTACTTATCAGTCCATCTCATTGATGATGTGTTTGTGGCTGCCCAGTTGGGGGGGATGGTCCCAGGATTTGAATCTGTTCATCTTACCGGGGGTGATGGGCTGATCCTTGGTGATATTTAGGACCTTTCTTGTGGGGGACCCATGTCAGAGCAGAAGGAAGGGATTTGGAGCTGAAGGAAGGGGTGGTGATGGAGGCCACAGCCCACTGTGTCACCTGAAGGTGACATCTTTTGTGGGGAGAGGGGAGTGGTGGGGAGCTGAGAAGCAATGGAGGTTTGTAGCAGCTGCAGAGAGGACAGGAAAGGAAATCATGTAGTGATTAGGAAAATGACAGTCAAGAAGCATTCAGAACCCAGCTGTGAGACAGAAAATATGAATTTGTAGTGGAACCACTCAGCTCAGTTAAATTTTTTGCCATCAGCACTTAGGCAGTTACAAAGCAGAATCTGCTGTCTGATCCCTACTCTTCCCTCTGCCTATGTTTTTGGGGTGTTAGGTGATCCTGCCCTGTTAGGTCCTTGGACTCATGGTCTCCTTCTCCTTCCTTTGACTAGGAAAACCCCCCAGCTCTCTGCTCCCATCTCAAACACTTGGGACAAAAGAGAATAAATTCGAGCTGTCAGATTGTGAATTTTTTATTTAGGACCTCATCACTTGGGGAGCCTGGGTCATCTGTGGTGGCTTTGGAGAACCAAGGACCCAAAGTGGCATCAAGGGGAAATAGAAGGTGGGAGGAAAGAGAAGAAGAAGGCTCATACTGGACCCCAGTTGTCCGTCTACCCCAGGTACGGGGGCACCAGTTGCAGTTACTACCCAGGGTTCATCTCTGTGTTAGTGTTCTTTCCAGAGACATATAAAGGAGATCCCAATCACCAATTTGGAGGCAGGTTGAGCTAAATCATACACCTCTGTCTCAAGTAGAGGAATATTACTGCTTAGCTTGGGGTAGAGTATAGGACCTAGAAGGACAGAAGGAACTCTGTTGCCGAGGGCCTACTAAGACAATAGAAAATGTCCTTGCAGAGAAACAGAAGCTATTGTAGGGGGAATAAGAAGCAGTGGTAGATCTTTTGGGGTCCATATTCTTTTATACATGCTGTTAACCATGCCCTAGAGAATAAACAAGGTTTGAGCAGAGGATGAGAAGTTTCTGCAAATAATAGGAACTCTGTAATGAGAAACGACAACTGAGGACTCATCAGACTGAGGCCAGAGCCTGTGGGATGCAGGAACATGGAGTAGAACCAGGCTGAATCAGGGCAATGAAAACTCTAGCTGGACCAGAACAGAAAACATCATCTTCCCCTCCCATTGTTCCTAGTGGAGAAGGCAGGGGTGACTAACTCGGAGATCATTCCTCCTGCTCTACATCATTATTGTTGGAGGTGTGTAATCATGCTTAAGTCAACTATAAGTAAATTATGGTTATTTTACATCCCGTGGTGTGATTCAGTCATTCTTACAAAATACCTAGGTGTCATTAAGGGTGGTTTTCTGAGGTGAGTGACCCCTTCTACAGGAATCCAGATTTTAAATTACAAAGTATGCCAAACAAAGAAACCCATTGCCTTTAGATAACACTGTTCTCATGAGGCTCATTTCCATGGGGAGTAAAGTTTATAACATTAGTATTTACATTGTGTCTAATTTGGCTTTAAGTGACATGAAATGTTTCCTTCTCTTTTTCTTTTACAACTTAATTCGTGTTGACATTTCACATACCATGAAATCCACTCATGTAAAGTGTTCAGTTCAGCAACGTTGAGTGTATTCATGGAATTCTGCAGCCATCATTGCAATCTAATTATAGAATTTTTTAAAGAAAAATTTCAAATCATATTCTTTTTAAAAATATCTTTATTTTATTTATTTATTTTTTAATGCAGTGCTGAGGACTGAACCCAGTGCCTCACATGTGCTAAGCAAGCGCTCTACCACTAAGCTACGACCTCAGCCCCTATGGAATATTTTTAACATCCCCAAAGAAGCCCCTTATCCTTAGGAGTTCTCCTCTATACCCCAGACCTAGGCAATTGTTAATCTCGTTTCTCTTTCTATGACTTTGTCTGTTCCAGACATCCACATAAATTGAGCTGTATAATATGTGGTTATTTGTGTGGCTAACTTCTTTCACTCAGCATCATACAATTGATCCTTGGACAATGTAGGGTTTAAGGCGTGCTGAATCCCTCACAATTAAAAATCTGCATATAACCTAAAATCATTTAAGATCTTTATTCACAGCCGGGCGCGGTGGCTCAAGCCTGTAATCCCAGCACTTAGGGAGGCTGAGACAGGAGAATCGCGAGTTCAAAGCCAGCCTCAGCAATGGCGAGGTGCTAAGCAACTCAGTGAGACCCTGTCTCTACATAAAACACAAAATAGGGCTGGGGATATGGCTCAGTAGTTGAATGCCCCTGAGTTCAATCCCCAGTACCAAAAAAAAAAAAAAAAAATCTTTATTCACATGTGCTTACAGTTTGTTGATTTTTAATAAATTAAATTGGAAACTTTTTATTTTATTTATTTTTTAAAATGCATTTCAAGTCAAAGTACATATATAGAGCTCAATTTTCCATCTCTCTGGTTGCAAACAAGATAGAGTCACACCATTTGTGTGTTCATACATGCACCTAGGGTAGTGATGTCCATCTCATTCCATCATTTTTGCTACTCCCATTCCCCTGGAAACTTTTATGATAAATTAAAAATGCAATTCTTAAAAATCTCAACCAGATATGAAACAATTTAAAAATCTTTAAAGATGTACTAAAAAATAAATAAAAATCAGTCTTTTAAAAAAACAACAATACTTTTGTTACAACCCCAAAGAGATGTCTTTTAGTAAAATAATAGAAATCTCTGCTACATAGATAGGGCCACTAGTTCTAGTTATCTGGTCAATGGGCCAAAGCGAGCATGTCAGTCCTCAGTTCCCATCTTTGGCTCATCTCCTATTGCTGGAATTTTGTTTTCGTGTCCCCTTCCTGAATGCCTGGGCAAGGACTTACCCAGCCCCACCCTGCTCAGTTTTGGGAGCTGAGAAAAATTCTCAGCTGGTGGACCGGCTGATTTTGTCATTTTGACACCTTGTGGTTTAGGGATTTCTGGGCATCCTCGTCAGTACTTGCAGTTATAGTGGTACCAACTTTGAGGGGCTACTGACCTTGATCTCATCTCGTGTTTTCTGAGGCTCTTTGTTGCCATCCTCTCTGGGCTGTCTCTGGCCAGCAGGGCCCCCGTGGAATTGTGCTCTCTACCTCGTGCACATTCTGTCTCATGGGTCTACCTTGTTCTCCTGCACCCTGGCTGTCTGACTGGGTGTCACATGGCCCTGCACAGGAGGGTTGAAATGCAGTCATCCATACCCATTGGATCTCAGCCTGTGGTGAGATGGGGACCTTTGGTTGTTCAAAGGACATTGTCATCCAGCCTGGCCTTCAGACGCTCTCCATCCTTGCTTTCTGTCTCTCTTGCTCTTCTGGTAATTCTTCTGGTCATTGTATGGAGAACCCCATCCCCTGGGAAGCATTTGCAATGGTTACAATCAGCTCCATGTTTGCTGCCCTGAACCAAACTCTACCAAGGCCTGTGACATTTCCTGATCCTTGTCCTTTTCCCCCTTCACAGCATCAAACCCCATGGTCTTGCCTTCTCCTACCCTGCAAAGGAACTTCCTGGGGTTGTTCCTCTTGGTGACAGTCTGGTGGACTCATATATCTTCCTTGGTGTCCTTCCTGTTGATGAAACCATGTCTGTTTCTTCCACTGAATTTACTGTTCCCCAAGCTTTTTGTCCTTGCTCCTGGCCCACTGTCGTGGTGGGGCTTGCTGTCAGATGCACTACCAGGGTATATGTATGGAGCAAGGGTTGCTGCTGGCTCTTGGACCCCCTGCACCCAGCTGTAGTGATGGTAATTCATCCAGCTGTAGGTGGTCAGCTGCTCAGGCCTCTCTGGGGTCCAGTCTTTGCTCCTCCTATCCACTGAGCAACTCATCCAGCTTTGGATTCTTCTAAAACCTAACTATTGATAGCCTGCTATTGACCAGACACCTGATAACATGAATAGTCCACTTACACATATTTTGTATGTTGTATATGTTATAGGCTACAAAGTTCATCCAAGAGTTTTTTTTTTCTAATTATTGAAAAATCTCTGAACAAAAATATTTGCATGGAAGTGGACCTGCACAGTTCAAACCTGTGTTGTTCAAGGATCAAATATATTTTCATGGTTCTTCTGTGGTGTGGCATGTATCAGTGCTTGTAAAGTGTTATTTCATTGTAGTTCTGATTTGCATTTCACTAATGACCAAAGATATTAAGCATCTTTTTATGTATCCCTTTGTGATATTATCTTATTTTTTTGTTTTTTGACCATAGTTACTGTCTTATAACACCTTCCTCACAGAGGGCCATAGAAACTCTAATCTTCCCCTGCCTTTAGTTGGCCATAAAGAAATTCTGACCTACCCTGTCTGATAGTAGGTCACGGGACCCTCCTCATTCCAGAGGAGTCCTGCTCCATACCCTGCAGGAAGGAATGCTGTTGAGAGAGGACAAGAAGAATCTGAACAGACAGGCTCTTCTGGGTTTTCCCACTCAAGCTATTAGCGTAGTGCCTGTGAAATGGAGTCTCCATAAAAACTAAAAGGGACTGAGTCTGGGAAGCTTGTGGATGGCTAAACATGTGGAGGTTCCTGGAGAGTGGCACACTAGAGAGGGCCTGGAGCTTCGTGCCCTTTCTCTTATTCCTTACCCTATGTATGCATCTCTTTATCTATATCCTTTGTAATAAACTGGTAAATGTAAGTAAGTATTCCTCCAAGGTCTGTGGGCCACTCAAATTAATCAAACTTAGACAGCTATGGGAATGCTGACTTACAGCTGGGTGATCAGAAGCACAGGCAGAAACAACCTAGGGCTTGAAGCTGGCATCTAAAATCAGTGCTGTGGGGCAGCCTTGGGGACATGAGTGCCCAACCTGTAAGATCTGACACTATCTGCAGGTAGATAGGGCCAGAAGAATTGGATTAGAGGACACTCAGCTGGGGTCCACTGAGGAACTGATTGCATGCTCTCTAGGGGGAGAAACTGCCGCACCTTTTGAGGCCACCAAAGTCTTTCATGCTGCTTTATTATGATGTGCAATAGAGAAGAAGAGTAAGGCAGTGATCCGTGTTGTGAGTGCATAGTGGGAGAAACAGTTTGGGTTGGTTTTGCCTCGGGCATCTTCAAACCCTCTTCTCTCTTCATCTCCTCCTACATGTACTTCTGGAAAGATGTCAATGTACAAAGCATGGGGACAAAATATCATGTCTATCCTGATTTTATAATCTTGTTAGTGAGACAGGAAAGTGGTCAAATGAAGTCATAGGCTGTAATGGAATTAGGAGCTCAGAAATGAGGGTGAGCACAGGACCGAAGGGTTATAGGGATGATGGGCTGGTGGCCCAGGGAAGCAGAGAATGCCTGAAGTGACAGAGAATGGAACTGTTCCCCTTGTTTTGCTTGAGAAGCAGAACTTTAGATGACTGAAAACCAAACTCACATTTGTGGGTCATGGGAAAAGAGCTCCAAATTGGGACGTCATTCCATAATGAACTTAAAATAGCACAAGTGTGTTCTATGATCTTATAGACTAGAAAGCTTGATTGCTTTAATTATATGTTTATTAATTCATGCCATAGTTGATGCCATATGATTTAAGGTTACTTTTTGAAGATGTTGAGTTAGTAAAATCAGATCTATAGGTTCAGGTATATACACTGTCCACTCCCACCTATTTAAACTGATACAAACCCCCCGACTTGTCCATGCATCTTAACCTGTGATTGCATAGACATGTTCATAACTAACTTCTATTTGCAAATATGCTTCTCATGTCACTTTTTTTTTCTTGATTTATACATCTTGCACATACATATTTATATTATTTATTTATTTAAACATTTTTTTTAGTTGTAGGTGGACAGAATATCTTTATTTTATTTTTATGTGGTGCTGAGGATCGAACCCAGTGTCTCATGCGTGCTAGGCGAGCACGCTACCACTGCGCCATAACCCCAGCCCCCATATTTATATTATTTAAAAGTTGCACTATATTCCATTTATTGGTTGACTGTTGGGTCTTTAAAGAGTTGGTAGGGTCCAGTTGGATGTGGTGTCACATGCCTGTAATCCCAGTGACTCAGGGGGATGAAGCAGGAGGATTAAAAGCCTGGGAAATTAGTGAGACCTTGTCTCAGGAAAAAGAAAATAAAAAGGACTGGGGATGAAGCTTGGTGGTAAAGAGCCCTTTGATTCAATTCCCAGTTCCAGACAGTAGTAGTAGTAGTAGTAGTAGTAGTAGTAGTAGTAGTAGTAGTAATAAAATAATAATAATAATAATAATAACAACAACAGCACCACAACCAGGGGTCATATTTATCCTACTTACTTTGTTTCCCATTGCTGGCTGAACTGTATCAAAGTTGAAAACGCTAAACTATGTCAAAGAGGAGGCAGGAACACACATATTATTCTGTTCAGAAGCTAAGATAGAAAAAACTGTCTTCTATTGAATGGCAATTCTTAGGAACTAGGAAACAGAAGGAAGAATTTTCACAGTAGACACTTCTGATTCCTATTCAGAGGCATATGCACACACACACACACTCACACAGGCCGTATGTAGATCCAAGGTCCTCCCGAGTGGGTATTTAGGAGTCCAGGTGGTGAAGTGCCTGAGGCTGCGAGGGAGGCTGTGAAGCTCACCAGGGCAGGGACTGCACAGAACGAGACAAGGTGCAGTGGAGAGGAGAGAAAGCCCGGGACTGCAGGCTCTTGGTCTCCGACTCTTGTTCTCCTTTTAGTGACTTTAAGATCTGGGGAAGCACAGAATTTACAGGTGGGCTGGATCCACGGGTGGAGAGTGTCATAGGCTAGATGTAGAAAGGAGGTGGGATGTTCAGAAAGAAGAGATGCTAATAGGACAACTCAACAACCACGAGGGGCTGGCTATGGCTTCAGTATTTGGCTAGTTATGATATAACCACGCATAGATGTGGAAGGGTCTTGAAAAAAATCTCCTAGCGTGAATGGGGAGATGCTACTGAATTTCTCACATTCTGTACTCTTAAACTCTGCCATAAGTAGTACAGAAAGTGGACATGAGTCTCTCACACAGTGGATTGATATAGGTTGAACTGTAATGCCATCTGCCATTAGCTTCTTGTTGCAGAATAACCAAAACAACCATACAGTGGATGCTAATCTGGGTGATATTTGCTTCGTAATTGGGTTCAGCCTTCCTCTATGATCTTCTATCCAGCACAGTTCTTGCACTTGATCAACCAGCTGCATTTTTCAGAATTCTAAATCACATCTTGTTAAAATATGCATACCCAAAGCAGCTTGAGCATTAACCTCTTCTCACATCTCCTATTATGGCACAGCTCTATGGAAACAAATAATGCCATAGGAAAGTGAGAACTCAATACCTATAATGTATTATAGAACCTTCTGCCCATGAATTTGGAAAATAGGTGTTACCACATTTTAAGACACGTGTCATTTGATATTAATTAAACTGCTATTGATGGACACAGAATCATGTTTCTTAGAAACTCTTTAAAGATCCATTTAATGAAAGCTACTTTTGAATAATGCAATCACTCTTTTCTAGAGCACATTCTTATAATGAATCTAAGAAGGGAGGATCCTTTGTTCAACTTGTACAAGGTCTATAACTTTCCTGGGAGTTTCACTTTCACTAATAATTATTCATGTAGTAAAATATCCTTATCCACACACACAATGATTTAGGGGAAGATAAATGAACACATTGGGAAAATGAAAGAGCAAGGTGTGCTTGCCTGCTGGCAATGGATTTTCCCAGGTATTGACTTCCCTTCATTAAACGGTTATTTTGAGAAATTTAAGAGGAGGCTACCTTCACTTGTGATAGCAAAGAATAAGAATGAAATAATATGAATATGTAAAATAGAAAGTTTTTTTGGCCATCCTTCTTGAGATAATACTAAGGAAAGATGTGGTCAGGATAAAACTGGGGTGGAGCTGACTGTATGGCTTGGGGGTGAGCCTGACCTGTTTCTCCTTCTGGCTGTTGATGGAGTGCAGGCTCATGATGATGACTCCTAGAAAGACAGACTAGTCTTCGCTGCTTGAGTTTAACTTTGAACATCAGGTAGGGGCTAGCTGGCCTGGTCAGCTATGAGGGGCACTCCACCCTTGCTCCTGTGGAATTGCCGGGGAGAGACAAGGGCAAGGGCAGATGAGGAAAACAGAAAGATTTCCAAATATATATGCATATACATACATAACCATGCGTCTGCATTTCTCACTAATGCAGATGGGTGAACTTCAGCTTGTTAAGAAAAGAGGTACACTGTTTATTACTTTTAAATATACAAAGCAATTAGGCCCAGGATAGCAAAGAATTGCCTAGCAGGAGCCCTCAGGGAATGGGATTTGATGAATACAGAAGAATGCTTTCCAATTAACTTATCAATGATTTATGAATACATAGTTCTCTGGAGTGCTTACAAATATTTGAAAAATGTAATTACTTACAGAAGGATTCAACAGGCTAAATTTTTCCCCTTCAAATAAATTTTGGATACACCATTCATTTACTTAGCAAATCCCATCTTTACAAATAAAAAAAAGATACACTTGAGCCCAGCTCTTGATTGTATTATCACAAATGTCTGGTTCTGTGGAGTCTAATTTATGGAACATTGTGCATCTAGAGTATTGATGTGCTCGATCTCTATTTACTTAAACAGTGGATTTTTAGGCCCACCCCAGAAGGAAAGGGGTTGCCCAGGATCTTTTTGTATTATCTCATCCTGGGGAGTACAACCCAGAAGTATGAGTAATGGTTGCCTCCATAGTAATCATGCAAGTGATTAAAAGATGAGATTCATTTAAGTTTTAAAAATTGCTTGATGTAAGATATTATTTTTCATTTAAGTCTTTTTTGTTGTTGTTGTTTTGGTACTGTGGATTGAACCCAAGCATGTTTTGTCACTGAGCTACATGCCTGGCACTTTTTATTTTTTATTTTGAGACAGAATATATCACTAAGTTGTTTAGGGCCTTGCCAAGGTGCTGAGGCTGACTTTGAACTCAGCCTCTTGATTCACTGGGATTATTGGTGTGCTCCACCATGCTGGGCTCATCTAAGTCTTTATGTACTGCTTAAGTCTCTCTTGACATCTATCCTTGTAATTAAATTACTTAAAAACAATTCTTTTTTATGCAGTGACTTGGGAGGGTGAGGCAGAAGGATCACAAGTTCAGCAACTTAGTGAGACCCTGTCTCAAAATTAAAAAACAAACAAACAAACTAACAAAAGACTGGGGATGTAGCTCAGTTGTAAATCACCCCTGAGTTCCATCCCACCCCCCCAAAATAATCTTTTCTGTCCAGAGTGGCCTTTAGTCTCTTAACTGAAGAGTCCTGGTGATAAAGAAGGTGCATTCAATGAAGAAGTGGTCTGAGAGAAGTTTGAAGCTTTAGTGTGTGCGGCCATAAAGGAGAAGTCATACATTCCCTGGACTAAAATATTCTTTACTTGCCCATGAAATTCAGTGGAGTTTACAAAATACTCTTTCTTGAGAGTAAAAGGCTTTAAGGCATGTAGACTTCAAATAGGAAGCATGCCTGTTCCAACAACCCTGGGAAGAGAGGTTTTTCAATTCACATGGGGCAGGGGGAATCTAATGATGACAAAAAAAAAAAAAAAAAATTACAGAGACTAAGCAAATGTAAAGAGGCAAGTAGCTTTAAGTTGTTAGGATCTGACCCAAAGCCACCTGTTAAGTCTTCCTTGAGTCCCTGGCATGTGGTGGTCTCGAGCTCGGTGCACCCAGGAAACGTTACATGGGACTCCTCTAAATGTAGTATTGGGGTTTCTTTGTTATCTGTATCTCATTTTCCCTTTAGCCAGAGGGATCTTTAAAGGCAGGGATCATGTCTTAATTATCTCTTTCCCCTTGTAGATTGCCTGGCACTGCTTGGCTGAAGGATGAATGAATGGAATGGAAAAATAAAGGAAAAATTACAACATGAAATAAAAGTTGAAAGAATGGGGAGAAAGTTCCTCCACCCTTGAAGCAGTCCCTTTTGGCTTGCAGTAGACACCTGCTATGGGCTGAACTGTGTCTTCCCCAAATTCATCTGTTAAAGCTGTAACCCTCAGCATGACTGTATTTGGAGGCAGTTAAGGGTAAATGAGATCACAAGAGCAGGGCCTCCATCCCCTAGGACTAGGAGTGGTGTTTTGTAAGAAGAGGAAGGAGTAGGGAAGGGAGAGGTAGGGGGAGGGAGGGAATCTTTCTACATCCACATGCACAGAGGAAAGGCCATATGAAGACACAATGAGAAGGCAGCCATCTGTAAGACAAAAAGAGTCCTCACCAGACATCAACCATGCCAGCATCCTGATTTTGGACTTCCAGCCTCCAGGACTATGAGAAAATCAATGTCTACTGAAGTTCCTTGTATACAGTATTTTGTTCTGGCAGCCTGAGTGGACCAAGACAACACATTATTGGGTTTCTGCCTCTCCCATGTCCTTCCTTCCCACTGGTGGCTTCTTCCCTCCAGTGGGAATGGGTCTCTCACTCTTGCTGGCTTTATGAGTCAGAGCTGATTGAACCACATGAAAGCTCAACCCAAGATTCTCTCTCTGGGAACTGGGGTTAGGACGTGCTTGTCAGTGCCTCTCTTCTGGTGCTTGGCCTAAGGCTTTGTAAGCCTGGGCGTCACAGGGTAACACCCTTCTGCTGCGTATGAGGATGACTGAAGGTCTGCAGAGAGAGCCATGCACACAGAAGCAAGGAATCTGCTCAAAGCAGGTGCTTCTGTCCTGCCTCCAACTTCTGCTTCCTGCCCTTCGGTGAAACGTCCGGTATCCTCTCTCCTTAAGCCAGTTGGAAAGAGTTTCTGTTTCTTTTCATTGGAGCAGCTTGACAAAGATGAGGCATTTTGAAATTCACTTTCCTTACTGGCTTAACTGTTCAGAAAGGAGAATATAGACTTCAAGCATATAGAGCATGTGACAAAGTTTCCCCTTTTTTTGGCAGGAGAAAAAATTTAAAGTGCCCAATTCTAGCAATTCTCTGGCATATAATCTTCCTGGTATTCCTCCCCTAGTATAATCCTGTGATAGAGTATGGTTCTACGGTTATTTCTGTCAGTTGGTAGTAGATGGCATATATATTTTCTAATTTCAAGATGGCAACTGAGAAAGAAAACTGTCTCAAATAAGGTCTGGTACAGAAAGTTTTTTTCAGATATAAATTAAAACTCTTTTCAGGAAAATATTGGCATTCCTGAGCAGTTTTCTGGTACTTGAAGGATGTCAAGAAATCGAAAGTTTGTACCTGATCATCTATCCAACTGACCATCTGTCCTTTGGGAAGTCTAGTGTCACCAGGCATATTTTACACTGTATCATAAAAGCACAGTTAAAATTTTAAAGCCACAGTTCCCTCATAAATAGAAAACAGCATGTGTCAAAAACTTTTAACTCATTAATGAGAGATCCAGTCTGTTTAGCAGTGCAGGAATTTCCAAAGTATTTATCATCAGTGAAAGAATGCAAAATTAGATATCAAACAGGTTAATGTTCTTCATGACAATAAAATGTTTGCGATTATCTTTTGTCCCATACAGAAATCATTTTCATTTTTAATGTACAGAAATCTACAATTTAACTTTTACTTCACAGTCTCTGCTGTAACGAATGGTAAATATTATTTCAAACAAATGTGCATTCCCCTGAAGGTGGCCAGTTCTCCTGCTCTACAGGAAGACTAAAAAGTCACACAAGATTTCTCATTTCTAAGTTTTGGAAAATTTTTCTTTAACAGTCAATTCTTCTTTTTCTATAAATATCTTTAACATAAGGAACATTTTTGAATTGGCTGCCTCTTGTGGAGAATTTGAAATAAAACTTTGACACATGCTTTTCTCAATTTGGCTGAGAAATTGCTTTAACATTTAAATATTAAAAATTATTAGTAAGGTCATCCAAGTACTAGAAAGCAGCTGTTAATTGGATGGATTATTCCATTTTTTTTTTGGTAATCTGAAGCCCAAACTTGTAAAGATAATTTAAAAGGCAAAGCACTTATACATTTATATCATTTTTATCACTAACTTTTTTCCAACCATTTAAGTAATGAATTGGTTATATTCAGATATAGGTGAAAAATATTATTTGGAAAATAGTAAATCCATTTTATGAAGCTTTTTTAAAATTAGAACATCACACCTTGGCAAAATAATGTAATTTTATTACATATATTTCATGCCAGCACTTAACACCTATTGTAATTGCACTTTTCAAATGGCTTGTTAAATTTTACTATTAGATATTGAAGTCTGGACACTGTTTTTGCTGGCAATACATTTTCCATTTTTAGACAGAAATATTTGTGGTAAACTATGATTCTACACACATAAAGCACAGGGGAAAAGTCTTTTGGTACCCAAAGGTACCCATAGGTACCTTTCTAGTTTAGTCCTTCTGTGGCCATCTAATTTTTTCTCAGGTGAATGAAAGAATTCATCCTGTGTAATTAACTTCCTACATAATTTTATTTTTGGTGGAAAGTTTAAGTTTTAATTATAAAAATATATATATTTTTTAAATTTTTTTGGTTGTTGATGGATCTTTATTTATTTTATTTATTTGTATATGGAGCTGAGAATCAAACCCAGTGCCTCACGCATGCTAGCCAAGCGCTCTACCACTGAGCCACAACCCCAGCCCTATAAAAATATTTTTATCACTAAAATTTTACAGATCATGACACCTCAAAATCTATCTTTCTCATGTTCATTTTGGATGAGCTGGTTGTGAGCAAGGAGTAATTCATAAAACAGGACTTAAGAGCAAAGCTGAGGTTTCCCCCAGGAAGAAGAAATTTTGCAGTGCACGGCAATTTCAGCTTCTGTCCAACTTCCCAGGTGGCTCTACAGATTCCGAACTTGCCAAACCCCACACTCATTGGAGCCAATTCCTTGAAACAGATCTCTTTGTATGTGACGTACAGTTCTCATATGTGTATGTGTACGTGTGTACCACACATGTATTTCTTTGATAGACCCATGACTAAGGGGACTATTACTACTCTTTTGCAACAGGTAAACAAGGTTAGGAACTAGCAAACCAAGCCCCTCTTCCCTACAAAGAAACTTAGAAGAACTTAACTTTTAAAAATCAGCCCCTTAAATCCAAGGTTCTTTGCTTCCATAATTCCTTCCACTCATTAGTATTTCCAAACTGTTTTAAAATGCACTACACATACAGCGGTCTTGTGTTTGTGTTGTTAAACTGGCTTAAAAGATGGAGTAGCATCGAATGTCTGTCTGTCTCAATTGGGATTCTTAATTGCAAACAACAGAAATGGACCGTCTCTGACTGAAGAGCGTGCGTGTGTGAACACACACACACAAAGTATGAAAAGGATAAAGTACTGGGAAGCTCAGAAGAGCTGAGAAAGTTGGACAGTGGGGCTTGGAAAATAGCTAGGAGGACA
>CM053405.1:10049727-10077585 GCA_028644305.1 Xerus rutilus | reverse complement strand
TCTAGATTGGTGATTCTCAGACCTGAAATTTTACATTTCTAGGTAATTAGGCTTGGTGTCTATGATGCTGTGTGGATAGATAAGACAGAAATCACCCTGTGTGCATTTAGTTAGTCTTTCTAGTTCAAGAAGGGTTTTTTGAGTACCTTTTGAGTCCTGGGCAATAGAGGCATCAAGTGTAAATCTCTTGTTGAAGGACCCTTTCAGTGAGGACTTTAGATTGAGGTTTACATTAAAACATTTTAGGGGAAGAATTTTTTGTTCTTTTTTGTGCAGTACTGGGGGTTAAACCCAGGGCCTCACAAATGCTAGGCAAGTACTCTATCACTGAATATATCTCCGGCCCTTTAATTTATTTTATTTTAAATTGTGAGACAGGGTCTTGCTAAGTTGCCAGGCTGGCCTCAAACTTGCCATCCTCCTGCCTCAGCCTCCTGAGTAGCTGGGGTTACAGGTGTGTGCCACTGTGTTCTGCTGGAATGAGTTTCTTGAAGCAGGTTATTGAGAGTCCTCGTTGGTGGGGAAGTTCCCAGTGAGTTTCCAGCACAGGCAAGACCTAAGTCCTCAAGCATCTTCCCCACCAGCCTGCCATCTCCCTTGAGGCTCAGATCACTGAGTTGACTCCATTTCCAGAAGGTCAAGTTTAAGAGGGAAGCTGTGGGAAGTGCAAGAGAGCTGGCCAAGCCACCTATCTTACTCTGCCCAACAATTTCTTGATGTAGGAATTAATTTAAAATATTAGTTGGGAAGGCAAAAGAAGATCCTATGGAGGCAGTGCCCATGAGAGAGGGTCATTAAGTATTCATGGTGGACTGGCATGCCTGGGGAAGGTCTGGGATCCAGGCCATACCCCTGCTACAGCTTGGGGTCCTCAATGACATACACTTCTCTGCCAGCAAAAAGACTTATCAGAAAGGGAATACTGAGGACAAAAATGTCTAGTTGACAATTTGGCCTAAGGTGGCACAAATTAGAGAACTATAGATTGTATTAGCCCAGCTGTAGCCCTCCACTCTTTTTGAAGTCAGCCACGTCTGTGCGGTGTCCCAGCATTCTAGAAGGTGGCCTTTCCCCTGCCCACCTCCAGTAACTTCTGTTATCTCAGTATAGGCACCAGGCAGAACTAAATTGCCAGGGCTCACAAACCATCCTACTCCTCTGTTTATGTAGCTTTGGGCAAGCTCCTTCATCTCTTTCTGTGTCTCCTCTGGAATAGGGGCAATAATAATGGCCAAGTTTAAAGGGTGTTTTAAGATAAAATGAGCTAAGGCACAAAAATCACCTAGAAAATTGTGAGCTTTCATTCTTCCTTCTCAGACCTACCCCTCTGTTTTCCCCTGCAGCTGCTTTCCTTCACCAAACTGAGTTTGCATCTCTTTTAGAATAATAACTCTTTTCTTGGGGGCTGGGTTCTAAAGTCTTTGGGTGATTATTATGGCAATAGTAGGATATTAACTCTGGCAAAAGTGTAATGAGGAAGGACAATGACACTTGGCAGTCCCTGACAGCAGGGGTAGAGGGAACTCAGTTACTTTGAGCCCCAGGTCGGTATCTTCTTTAGGTGTACATGAAAGGCACTGCATGGCAAGATGCCATTTTAAGGCAAAATTACACAAATTACCTACAAAGTCAGACCACTAAGAGGACATTTAAAATTCTCTAGGATTGTTTATGCTGCTTAAAAACCTTTTTCTTTTTTACCTCGGAACAATTGTTTAAGAGCTAATGAGGTATTTGATAGGCATTAGGAGGTAATGCAACCCTTGCGTCCTCGTGGAGACTTGGGGCTGGTCTTCCTAGAGTTCACAGTCTAGTACACTGCCCTTTCCAAGATGGTAGCAACCAGTTGCATCTGATTATCCAGCACTTGAAATGTGGCTGATCTGAACTGAGATGTGCCCCAAGCATAATTTTGAGAGACTGACTAAAAGAATGTAAAATATTTCATGAATAATTTATACATTGATAACATGTTCAAATCATATTTTGGATATATTAGGTTAGATGAAATATTAAAATGGATTTCACCTGTTTTTTACTTTTATTTAATATTTTTTAGTTGTCAATGGACCTTTATTTTATTTATTTATATGTGGTGCTGAGAATTGAACCCAGCGCCTCACGCATGCTAGGTGCTAGGCAAGCACTGTATCACTGAGCCACAACCCCAGCCCTGTTTTTTATTTTTTGAACGGTGACTTTTAGGAAATGTAAACCTACACAAATACCACGCATCATATTTCATTGGATAGTGCTGGCTGGGATGAGATAGGAGAGTTTGCAGATAAAAAATGTTTCCACTCAAATTCCTTTTCAAAGCCCTTCAAGGCAGAGTTGCTTGGAATTCATACATGCCAATGCAGGTATTTTTCTGGAGGGGAAACAGTATTTAGGAAATTATCTTTGTCACCTCCAGGTTAAAACTCAAGGTTAAAGGTTTCCATTGAGGTCTAAGACGAGGAAACAATTGTGAAGGTGCCTGGCAAGGAAACAATGAGAAAAATCCAAATGTGATTCCAGGCTTGGGAAGCTGTGGCAATTAAAATTGAAACCTCTTAAATTCTATTCTGAATCATTATTATTTTTTTTTCCTATAGCTAAAAACTCTAAAAAACATTTCACTTTCAAGGAATTTCCAAATAAGCAGATGTGGCTATATGATGCTGGAAATACCCTTCAGCTGAGACTAAGAGAAACCTGATGTGAAGAAATGACACCTGGGGCCCAAAGCTCTGGACTTCAGTCCTCTGCTACAGTCTGCTCAGAGCCCGCTGTTCGGCAGGCTGCAGGTCTCGGGAGCAGGGAAGAGCAGCGCGCCAGGGGCGGGAGCACCTGGCTTGGTCCAGGCGGAGCATTGCTGGTCGCCATGGCAACCGCGGGAGCTGCAAACAGCCGGGCAAGCCCGGCGACGCGCGGTCGAAGTGGACTCCGTGGACAGCTGCGGGCCAGGGACAGGCGTGGGCAGCGGCTGCGCCGGGGTCTCTGCACTGGGCGACGGCCACCGTGCAGCAAGTCCCTGCGGAGCACCACCGCGCAGCGCCATGGAAAAGCTGGTACTGTGCGAGCGCCGTCCGCGCGGTCCCAACCAAGCCCGGCTCTGCCGGGGCCGCCGCGGCGCATGCGCGGCCGAGAGGCCCAGGGCTTTCAAGCTCGGGGGTGGTGACAGTAGCCGGGGGTGGTGACAGTGGCCGGGGGTGGTGGGGGTGGGGACAGGCTTTTGTTCTGGGGTTAAACTTCAGCGTCTGGGTCCTGAGAACACTTTTGTGAGCTTTTAGGCGAGAGTTGCTGTTTCTTGAGTTTTTCAGGTTTTCCTCTCGCAGGATCGTTGTCAGTCACGTCCATCAGCGGACCAATAAAATGCAAAAGTAATAGGTTGGGGGTCACCTTTCCCCCTGTGTCTTTACTCTGCCGTTTTCCCTCTTCCTCTTGGTGCTAGCGATGTGCACTCAAGCAACCCATTGTCCGGTAGAGAGCATCAAAGACATCCAGGTGTGGCGAAGGTCGCTTTTGCGTCCAGTTTGTTGGTTGTTACTAGCTCTCATTAGCCCTTGGGTTTAGACAAAAGCAAATGTTTAGTTCCCTTGGAGAGAGGAAGAGGGAGGGCTTGCAAAAAGTCCCGCGGGGTGGTTTCCTTCTGTCCTTGACACTCGCCTCGAAGCACAGCAGGTGAGATCCCGCTGGCCTGCTGTGCGTTCAAATCAGCTTTCTCCTCACTTGGTCTTGCTTTCTTCATAAAAAAATTTTTTTAATGCCTTCCCTCCTCTCCAGGAATGTAGGCAATTGCTCTACCAGTGAGCTCAGCGAGCTACACCCCAGCCCTCTTATTTTATTTTTTTTTGAATGAATATTATGGAATGAAAAAAAATAAGTAAATTGCATTTGCCTTGGAGATTCTATTTATATATTTTTCATCTAGCTACTCTATTGTACTAATCAATAAGATGCACCCTGTCATGATTTAATAAATGTAAATTTATACCTGTTGAATTAAGAACAATGCATATATCTGTGGTTTATCTACTTTAGTATTTTTCTCCTCTGTAAAATTCTTGAATGATTTTAATTGACAAATAAAAGTTGTATATATTTACCATGTATGACAAAGTTTTGAAATACGTGTACGATGTGGAATGGGTAAGTCAAGCTAATTATTATATACATTTATTCACATACTTATTTTCTTTGTGGTGAAAATACAAAATCTACTCATTTTCAAGGATATGATACATTGTTACTAACTCCAGTCACCATGCTGGTCAGGAGATCTCTTGAATTTATTCCTCCTAACTGAAAATTTGTTTCCTTCAATCACTATCTCTCAAACTCCTGGTAACTACCGTTCTACTCTCTGATTCCATGACTTCAATTTTTTTCATTCTACTTGTGAGGTCATGCAGAAATTTCTCTGTAAATATTTACCTTGCTCAGAAGTTGCTGTTTTATTCTTGTGAGCCCTCTTGTTATGGGAATTACAAATTAATATTATTAATATTTTCATGTAATTTACTGATCGTAAATACTTGGAGTTTCCAATAGATCCACTGTGTGATACTTAGTGTCATACTTCTTTATGAAGACTCTTCTTCCCATTGTCAAAGCAAGTTGGCCCTGAGATGACAGGTGATGGCACTGCTGCTTTGAAGACCAGTAAGCCAGTGACTTTTTTGTTTGTCTTAATTTAAACTTCATAATTCCATAATAATATATGTTCACCACATTTTACCATCTAAGGATACAAAACACTACTATTAGCTTTCAGTGTTCTTATGTTTGTTAATTGATCTTGCTCTGAGGTTTCACTGCTATACTCTTTGCCTCCAATTTTCTCTTGATCTGTTCAAGCTGAAGTTAAAATTTTCAAATCTCAGGCCGGGGTTGTGGCTCAGTGGTGGAGAACTTGCCTCGCACATGTGGGGCACTGGGTTTGATCCTCAGCACCACATAAAAATAAACAAAATAAACATATTGTGTCCATCTATAACTAAAAAATATTTTTTAAAAATTATCAAATCTCAGTAGTATTTCAAGAAATTAACTTAATATACATCTTTTATCTATTCAGTTTGTAAAACCCTCTCGCCCCAAATGTTATTGAAAAATGTTTAATAACATATTTATAATTAATGAGTAAAAAATGTTACTAAATAAATACATTTTCTATTTTATGAAAATACAAAGGTTTATAAATATGTATAGAAAACAGAATAAAAGAATATATACTAAAATATTGATACTGGTCATTTCTGACTAGTGGCATTAAAGAGGATTCTAATTTTTCTTTATTTAAAAATTTCTATTACAAATATGTGTATGCAATGTATTATATATGTATATATAGTAGTGAGACAAAATTATAAAGAATAATGTTTCTAAAGTGTTTGTACAACTTCTCCTGAGACAAACTGAGCATCCTTTGGTAAATATTTTCTGTGCCTATAGGTCACATTATTGTAAACACTTCTTTGCAACTCACGCTTTTTCCCCCAGCTGAGAAAGCAGCTCCTATTTTACATAAATTGGAAGTAGAAAGTGGTAAATGAGCATGCCCAGATTAATGTGAGGAAGAGCAAAAATGAAACAAAAATGTATGGCTGGGTCTTTTTCTCTTTTCCACGAAGCATCACTTTCTTGATATTCTTCCATGGCAGCTTCTTACCCCTAATCCAAGGTTGATAGGAAAAGACCCAGGCAGCCCTCATCATTTATCATCAATGCTGCAGATGTGGATTTCTGTAGTCACATTATTTAGGATAAATAGACACTGGAGCCAAATTTAATGCATATAAATTGTCACATCCCTGAAATGTGACCTTCACAGAACTTTGCATACCTCAGGGAAAGGCAGGGGTTCCTGTCTTCCCCTAGGCCTGGATAATGCCATTTCTGAAGCTAGTATCACCATTAGAAAAAAGATGCTGTGAACGTGGCTATTTCGAGGAATTGGTAGCTGCATCAGAAACGCCAGAAGGAAGTTTTCCTGGTACAGTTTCTCCTTTAGCTTAGCTTGGCTTGGCTCTCCCCTGGCACTGAGCACAAAGGCTGTTTATTTATACTTCTCTCCTGTTTGCACTTGGCTTTCCTTCTTATGGCCTTTAACAAACAGACAAAAAAAAAAAGAGTACACACTTTTCACTCATTACTTTGTCTATGAATAAAAGCAGATAGCTTCAACCCGAGTAAATTACCTACAGGGCTGTTTCCCGGACTGTTGAGTCTCCTCCAAGGAAACTTGCTTAAAGGTGTGTGTGGAGGGATCCTTTGTCCTCTCTTGTCATGGGCAGGCCCAGCACGTTGCCAGGTTCACGTGTGCCGGGAAGGAAGTCAGATTGGCTGAATGGAAGCTTTCCTTTTGTATTTACCTCTCTCTAGAGAAAATGCATAGAAAGCGGGGCTGGAACAGGAAAAATGGTATTAAAGATACTTGAGCAATTCAGTTCAATTCAGTAAACACCTTTTAAGTACTTACTATGTTTAAAGTACTGTGGGAAAACTCTGGGGGGGGGTTATGACTTTCCTCCTTTTCTTCCTCTGTTTTTCTTTTCCTCCCTTCCGTCACTGTCCCTATCCCTTTATTCATCTCTTCTTTGCTCTCTTTCTCCCTCCTTTTCTCCACTCTTTCCTTCCTCTTTCCTTCCCTTTATTGCTCCTTTTCTTCTTTTCTCCCTTATCTTTTTTCTTCTTCCCTCTCTCCCTCCCTGGCTCCCCTCCTCAGCCCTCCTCTACCTCCTTCCCTCTTTTCCTAGATATGTATTAAGTGCTTTCTTACAGACCTTTTCTCGAGTTCCCTTTCATGTCTCTGAAGTGTCACAATTACATCATTACACAATTAATGATGTTTTCCCCTTTTTCTTGTGGAGACCAAATAAGATGTACTGATTGTGCCCACTGCCCACTGATTTTTGGGTAACTTAAATAAAGTTACCTGGGGGCTGGGATTGTGGCTTAGTGGTAGAGCGCTTGCCTCGCATGCGTGAGGCACTGGGTTCAATCCTCAGCACCACATAAAAATAAAGATATTATGTCCATCTACAACCAAAAACAAAAACAAAAACAAAATAGGGCTAGGGATATGACTCAGTGGTTAGTGCCCCTGAGTTTAATCCCTGGTACCCCCCCCCTCAAAAAAAAAGAAAGTTACCTGGCTTAACTCCAGGAGATGGAACGAACACTGAGTAAGAGAGCAATGCACTGCTTGACAGACCCTGGGAGGAACTGTCCAGAGCTGATGCTATAAGTCTGCTTATCTGAAAAAGCAGACATGGTACCCACCCCAGATACAGTAATAGAATTATGCTTGGATTCCCACAGGCCACCATTTCTACCCAAGGAGGCAGTCTGAAGAGTTAGATGTCAGATGTCTTTCTTTTTGCAGTAGCCTCCAGGTGGGGTTGACGGGGTTTGGCTGAGGGCTATAGGCTGAGCCCATTGCCTCCACCCCAGGGAGTGGTTGTAGATTTCTGTGGACCAACTAGATATTAGAAAAAAGAAAAAATCTTATTTTTGGAAAGCTGCAGGCTGTGTGGGTCATTTCTGAGTATTCTTTAGCCTGTTTTGAGTAAAGAATAAAAGGGCCTGTGGTACTTTAGCATCCTGAACTGTCCTTCTTTATTGTTCATTAAGAGAAGCAAAGCAAGGTGTGGCTCTGAAAGAAGTGTCATTGCTGATTGTGCCAACGATGCCCCAGGAGGCTCAACCCAGTGTAAGGATCTGTGCTGGGGATGGGGCATGTCAGGGCCCAGACGAGCAGGGTCTGTGTGCCAAGCTGGCAGCCTGGTGGGCTGTGGAGAGGGCAGAGAGGGGTCTACTCCACAGCCAGCAAGAGGCTGGGAGGGGGCAGAGCTCTGCAGCTAGAAGAGATGGCCTTGTGAAGAGCTGAGGCCTGGCACAAGCCTGGGGAGGAGCCTAGTGGGACTGAGGTTGTGGATGATGCTGTAGCGATGGCCAAGGACCAGAGTGGGCTTTGAAGAGCCTCAGTGAGAGAGGAGGAGGAGCAGGTCCTCCAGGAAACCCTGTGCCTCAGTTTAGTAAAAGACATCAATGTGGGCTGGGGATGGGGTGGCTCAGGGGTGGAGTGCTCTAACCCCCAGCAACATATACCCATATGCACACTCATCACAGAGGCTTTAATGTTGTAGCTAACAGAGCAGGCTTTGATGAGCACAGTAGCCAAAGTGCTCACTATGTGTTATGGGCTGAATCCGTGCCTCCCCAAACGTACAGCTGAAATCCTGAGTCCTCACTACCTCAGAATGTGACTGTATCTGGCAGTTGATCTTTAAAGAGGTGAGTAAAGTCCACTGAGGTCATTTGTGTGGGCCCTAATCCACATGACTGGTGTCTTTGTAAGAGAACAGAATGAGAACATAAACACATACAGATGGGCAGCTGCGGGTGGACACAGTGAGAAGGTGACCACCTGCAAGCCCAGGAGGGAGGCCTCAGGAGGAACCAAACCTATGGGCACTTGATCTGGGACTTTCAGCTTCAGAACTATGAAGTTTTCACTGTTTAAGTGCCAGTCTGAGGGGCTTGTTATGGCAGCCCAAGCCAACTCCATGCTCTGCCAAGCGGTGTGGACAGATGATGCTCACCTCCAGTATAGCCTTGTACAGCAGGTGCTGGTGTGATCTCTGTCTTACAGATGAGAAAAATGGGGCTCAGAGAGGGTAGTCTCAAGGCTGGCTCAAGGACACACAGCAAATGTATGTCAGGGACCAACTCAGACTCAAGTCCTTCAGAGCTAAGGCCCACGCTGTTCTCTACTTCGTCATTTGAGATAGCTTGTGATAGAGACCACAGGGACCAGGTGTGGGGAGGAGGCTGAGCAAGACAAAAGGCTGGGACTATGAGCAAGGAGTGGGTTGGGACAGAGACCTTCAGGAGTCAGGACCTGGGGAATGGATGGACTCCTTGGAGTGATCTGAGAGTCATTTCCCTACCTGGTCCTGGTGGTTTGGCCTTTCTGGATGTTACCCACACCCTGCCAGCACTGTCCAGCTCGGGATATGGCACCACACCTCCCACACTGTCTGTTCACTCTCTCCTCCTTTGCTGTGCTAGAAAATTCTCCATGAGTCTCTATTCATGGAGTCTCGATTTTTAGGACACAAATGTGATCCTGAATGTGGATTTAAACACAAAATGCAGACTACAGGGAAGAGAAAGAGAACACTGAATTTTCATTCTTTTAAAGAGTCTTTGAAAATCAGACATTTGTGCAGTGGTGACTTAAGAAGAAGCTGGCCATGGACTGCATTCTGAGGACTTTTCTCATCAGTGGATGTGATTTTTAAAGAAGTCCAAAGCCTTCTTGAGCGGTGAATGAGTGACCAGAGGTCCAATAATGTTCCTGTTTGCTGTTTGGTCATTATTCTGTGTCCAAAAAACATCTATTGTGTGACAGTGAGGCTGAGGCTAAAGAGATGGAAGAGGGACACATCCCCATCTGCAGGGAGTTTAAAATTGAAATCGAAGAGAGAGAGAGGCCATTTCATCGACAATGGCCGCTACATGTTGGGAGCATTCCCTGAACTGTTTTTAGCATGGAGATCTGGGGAGCAGACTCTTCCAGGAGGCTCAAAGAGGGCTTTCTGGAGAGGTGATGCTTGAGTTGAAGCTGGACGATGAAATGGAAGAGAGCAACGCAGATGGGAGGAGGATGCTGGCCGGGAAGGAAGGGCTGGCCCTTCAGCGATTGGAGCAGCTGGGCTGCAGGTCACAGAGGTGAGCTGGGCCGAGGTTGCAGGAGTCTCAAGACCTACCATGAAGGGGATCATGTGCCAGGTTTTGGACTTATCCTTGAAAGCAGGGATGAGAGGGGCCAGGAGTGTACAGCTGCACTTCCCAGTACAAGAGTGACCTAGGAGCCATGTGCAGGATGGTTTGAGATAGATGGGACAAGTTGATTGCAGAAATCCAAGAAGAAAGTCATGAACAGAAATGAGGGACCACTCATTTTAACGGATGAAAATTACTATTGCAGATTAATTGCAAGGTCAGAGAGGCCATGTCATTTTCATAGATCACACAGCTAATTAGCGGCCAAGCTAACACTAGAAAAGAAAGATGGGAAGCTGTCATCCTTTTGTGAGGGCTAGGCAAGTGCGGGGCAGGCTACACACATACACAATCTCCTTTCATGTTCACGGCACCACAGAAACCTGTGGTAGTTCTGTTTCACTGATGAAAATGCAGAGACTCAGAGAAGTTAGGAGATTTGCCCAAGGTCAAACAGCTTGTAAGTGCAGTGATGAGACCAGGCCTACATTCAAGGTGCTCTCCCCTTTGGGTATGGATAACTTTTGCAGTAAAAGGTACATTTTAATAGAGTGAAAAGGACTAGAAAATGATGCCTTGTTGATAAACTTAGGTTAGGCTCAAACTATTGCTATCCAGGGCTGAAGAACCCCGGGGCCGCACTGTCTCCACACTCTGTGGTTTGGCACATGCCCTCCCCCTTCCTCCCTACCTTCTCTGGATTAGGCACCCAAAGCCTTTAATTAGCTTGCCCACCTCTCATCAGAGGAAGGCGCTGGAACTGATCTCTTGCTTTGCACTCCAAGGTGGCCTGATGTTCCACAGTGTTCTCCTCTTCTTTCTTTCACATGAAAGAAAGGCTGGGCCAGGGGGACTCTTGACCTAGATCGGGTGTTCCTATTTCACAATAAAAGATATTTAAACAGATACGAAGCAGCAATATTAGAAGTATTCCTGGGCTGGGAACGTAGTTTGGTGGTAGAGCCCTGGCCTCGCATGCATGAGGCCCTGGGCTGGATTCCCAGCACTGCAAAATTATTTTCTTTTGAATAAAAATTGAAGCTCTAGAAAGTTGGAGGGTGTCCTGGGTGTCATTGCTGTGTATCATGTCACCCCCAAATGTTGTGGCTTAAAATAGCAATAATTGTCTTAGCTTTTTCCATTTCTGTGGGCCATTTGGCTTGGGCGTGGGTCTCTCATGTGGCCTTGGGTGGCTGGTGTTGCTGCAGCTGGCCCAGCAGCTTCTCTCCACGTGGTCTCAGGTGGCTCTGTGTGGTGTGTCCACCTGGGCTACTCTGGGCTTCCTCACAGCAAGGGGGCCTCAGGCAGTAGGCTGCTTTCCATGGCTGAAAGCTTCACCGAGGGAGTACCCCAGAGGGTGAGGTGGCAGCTACGTCACTTTTGAGACCCAGCCTTGGGAGTCACTTCTGCTGCAACCTATTGGTCAGAGTGGTGTTGGTCTCACCTGTACAATGAGCCTACCCACCTAGTTGTCTCTAGGGAGTGTGCCAGGTGCCCCAAGTTCTTTCTTGTCTCAAATTTTACCTTACGAAAGTTATCCCTTTGGGTTGTAAAGTATCCTTAAAAATTTATTCTTCTCAAGGGAAGGTATTTTGATTAGTTTCCTAAAGCTGTGGTACCAAAATGCCACCACCTGGGTGGCTTCAAACAACAGAAACTTGTTCTCTCTCATTTCTGGAGGCTGGAAGTCTGAGGTCAAGGTGCCAGCTGGGGCCACTGACACCCGAGGCTCTTTCTGTGCCTTCGCCTAGCTTCTAGTAGCCCCAGATGGCCCTGGGCTATAGCTCTCTCTCTCAAGTCCCATGGCCAATGTCTCTCTGTGTCTTCACATCATCTTCCCCTATACAATCTTCTGCATGTCTGTCCAAATTTCCTCTGTTTATAAGGATATTAGTCATATTGGATTAAAGCCCACCTTAGTGACCTCATCCTAACTTGGTTAAATCAGCAAAAAACCTTTCTTTTCCAAATAAAATCACATCTTAAAGTAACGAAGGGTTAGGGCTTCAATATTCTTCTGAGGAGGACGTGATTCAACCTACAACAGTAATATAAAGGCCTGAACTTTGTACCAATAATTTCCCTGTTATTGTGAATTCTTTTTCTTTTCTTGAAAATATACTATAAATTATTTTTTAATTTAAAAAATTGTAACCATAGTGAGATATCACCTCACATTTGGCAGGATGGTTATTTTGTGTGTGGGGGGAGGGCAGGGATGTGAACAAGTGGAAACCTGGCACACTGTGGAAATGCAAAATGATAGAGCTGCTATGGAAAACAGTAGGGGGGTTCCACAAAAAATTAAAAATAGAACAGCTGTATGATCAGCAATCTCCCACTTCTGTTTATTTATCCAAATTAATTGAAATCAGGATTCAAGCAGAGTTTAGCACTCCTGTATTCATTATTGCACTAGTCACAACAGTTAAGATGTGGAAATAACCTAATTGTCCATCAGCAGATGGATAAAGAGACATGATAAACATGATATATATCAAGTGACGTGCTATATGTCTCTATGTTTATATATCTATGTACCATATATCTACGTATTTGATATATACATATCTCACATTTTTAGTGAATACCATTCAGCCTTTTAAAAAGGAAATCCAGCAATATATGGCAACACGGGTTAACCTTGAGGCTGTGCTAAGGGAAATAAGTCAGAGACAGACAAACAGTACCTGACTCAGCTTTGATGGTGTTATGGTGTAGAAATGTGGTGTCCTCAAAAGCTCATGTGTGAGACAGTGCAAGAAAGTTCAGAGGATTATGAGAGCCTTAACCTAATCAGTGAATCAGTCTCTTGATATTCCTTAACTGGGTGGTAACTGTAGGCAGGGAGGGTGTGGCTGGAGGAGGTGGGTCACCAGAATGTGTCTTTGGGGTTTATATTTGTCTGTGGTGAGGGGAAGCTCTCTCTCTTTCTCTGCTTCCCAGCGCCATGTCCTGAGCCACTTTCCCCCACCATACTCTTCCGCCATGATGTTCTTCCTCACCTTGGGCCTAGAGCAATGGAGTCGGCCATCTACGGACTGAAACCTCTAAAACCGTGAGTCCAAATAAACTTTTCCTCCTGTACATTGTTCTTGTTAGGTCATTTGATCATAGAGATGTAGAAAACTAACCCAAACAGATGAGATATCTAACATGGCCAAACTCATAGAACCAAAGAGTGTCATGGTGGTAGCAGAGGCTGGGGTAGAGGTGAAGTGAGGCATAAAATTTCAGTTAAGCAAGATGCACAAGCTGCACAACATTATATCTGTAGTCGACTATGATATATTGTGCACTGGCAAATTCAGAAAAAGGGTAGATGTGATGTTAAGTATTCTTACTACAGAAAAATAAAAAGCACTTGATGGCCTTGGGAAAAAAGAAGGCCTCAAACAATGTGAAAGTGTATGCAATTTAAAACATGTTCATCTCTGTTTTAGTCAGCTTTTTTGCTGCTGTGACTAAAAGACCTGCCAAGAACAACTGTAGAGGGGGAAAGTTTATTTGAGGTCTCACAGTTTCAGAGGCTCAGTCCATAGATAGCTGCTCTATTCCTTGGGGCCTGAGCTGAGTCTGGACATCATGGCGGAAGAGTGTGGTGGAGGGAAACAGGTCACATGATGGGGAAGCAGAGAGAGACTCCACTTGCCAGATAGAAAATATATACCCCAAAGGCACGCTGCCAATGACCCACCTCCTCCAGCCACACCTTGACCGTTTTCAATTACCACCCAGTTAATCCTGTCAGGGGATCAATTCACTTATTGGGTTAAGACTCTCACAACCCAATCATTTCTACTCTAAACCTTCTTGCATTGTCTCACACATGAGCTTATGGGGAACACTTCACATCCAGACCATAATAGTATCCCAGTCCTGTCTTCTAGCCTCTCACTAGAAACAATCATTTCAACAGTCTTATGAACTGTCTTCTCAGAAAGTTGCTATGAACCTCCCCAGTCTCTTATTGATAACACGGAACTGTTGTCTTCCTCATAAGATAGCCTTAAAAGCAGATGACTTGGTGAATGTAAAGTGCAGGGTGAGATAATGTACTTTATTAACATTATACACTAGAGCTGGTAAGCCATGTGGTTTGGTGAAAGGCCGAGCAGTGTACTTGATGGGTGTGTGGTTTTTACACAATCTGCAGAGGTAAGTGCTATGGTTTGAGTGTTTATGTCCCTCCAAAATTCATGTTGAGACTTAATCCCCAGTGCAATTCTGTTAAGAGGTGGGGTCTTTAGGAAGTGACGAGGTCACGATCATGAGTGGCACTAGTGTCTTCATAAGGGACCTGAGAGAGTCTGTTAGTCTCTTCTGCCCTTCACCATGTGAGGATGCAGCAATGAGGTGCCTGTTTGGAGCAGAGAGTAGGTCTGCACTGGACACAGAATCTGCCTGCATCTTGATCTTGGACTTCACAGCCTTGGGAACTCTTATATTTCTGTCATTTATAAATTAGCCAATCTCAGGTATTTTGTTACAGTAGCTCAAAGGTACTAAGGCATAGGTATCTTAACTGGGACAGTTAAGATCACTGTCTCTTTCTGCTGTGGCTTCCCCTTGATCCAGTGTCTCCTCTTAAAGGGTGAAGTTGGAGTGGCAACAGTATTTTGAAGGTTCAGCTAAGGGGAAAACGTTGCATTTAGGTCATGTGGGATATATTTCCATGGTTAGCACAAGTAGATTTTTCTTCTCTGCTCATTCATCCAGAGCCCCGACCTGAAGATCAGGGCCAAAGTCATGTTCATGTGAACATGTCCCATGGTGCATGGCATCCAAGTATTTATTCCACTAAGGAGAGGCTAGTTTTGAAGTACATGAACCTGAATCAGTCCATGGGGAGAACTCTCAATCTGCAGATGTACCCAGAGTGGAGGGTTGGGTTCTCATTCACAAAAAATGGGAACTTTCCTCTGCCGTGAGGAAAACTTTCCTCTGTCATTACCTCTTGGTAATGAAGTGATGAAATTGTAAACACGCTGCAGTTGTTTGGATATGCAAAGGTTCCTGCATGGAAGCTTGGTGTCCTCTGTGGCAGTGTTGAGGTGGTAAAACCACTAAGAGGTCAGGCCTAGCAGAAAGTGAGTATGTAATGGGGGCTCCACCCTCATTAATGGATTAAAGCTTTTCTCTTAGCAGTGCATTCTTACTGTTATGGGAGGTTATAAAGTGAGGCCACTTTTCTGCACAGTCACTTTCCTTTCCTCTTCTCTACCATCTTGTCATACAGTCAGAGGGGCCCTCAGCAGAGATCAACAGATGGGGGCCACCTAATGATGGACTTTCAGCTTCCAGAACTGTGAGATAAATAAATCCCTTTTCTTTATAAAGTACCCAGTGACAGGCATCTTGTTATAACAACACAAATCTGACTAATACACATACATACATTTCTTCCTTTATGACAGGAATTATGTAAAATAGAGTTTATTAGCATTCCTGTTTTTGTCATGTACACAGCTGTAAACTGTACAACAAAGAACCAGCACATGTCTCTGAGTTCATGTTTTGTGCATTCTGACTCTCTGTAAGAAAAGACAAATCTCCATCACCTCTGCTGGAGGCAGGACTCAGTTATCTTTGTGTTCACCCTAGAAGATATTCTCAAGTTGTTGAATGAAGAGGAGATCAAAGAGTTTGTGACCGGAAGTATTTTTATCTCTATCTGCAACTCTATTTTTGATATAGAAGTCTTTCAGAAAATTAGCAAGAACATTCTATTTTTTTTTTTCCTGGATTTTGTGTTGTTACCTTAAAAATATTGGTAATTAGTTTTCTTTATTTTTTCTTAATAAATATTCATTCTTATATCTGGCTTTAAAAGTGATTTTACATATTTTTTTTAATGTGGGACCCCCTATTTTTTTAATGTTCTTTTTGTTGTAGATGCACACAATGTCTTTATTCATTTTTACATGGTGCTGAGGATGGAACCCAGTGCCTCACACATGCAAGGCAAGTGCTCTGCCACTGAGCTACTGTCCCAGCCCAGGACACCCAATTTGAATAAGCCTTTGGCCTCACTAAATCTAGACCCACCATACAGGCCTATGTAGATTGCCCCTGTGGTGCTGTGGGGCTCTTGGCTCTGGAAGGATGGGAGGTGGGGGAGGTGGAAGGGGTGAAAGAGGAAGAAGAAAAGAAATAGAGATTGATTTTGCTGTCGTCACAATTTCGCCATGACTGGCATCAGGCATCATTTGGTACATGCCCATTATTTGTGCGGCATGGTACAAGGCCATGTGGAAGATTTAAAATAAACTAAAGAGGAGAGTCTTAGTTCTCAACAGGGTTTAACCATCTCATTAGGCAGACCAGCAGGCCAAGCACTGCTGAAAATCCTAAATGAGTCAAAGTGAAAACCAACTCAGCACAAAATGCTTATGGGTGTGATTATCATGGTATGAAAAGCACGGGAGGGATCAGTGTGTGGTGAAGCCTCAAATTGGCCTCCATCAGCAACTCCGGGGCCTGTCTGATGCCCAGCTTGCTGCCTGGGAGCTCCTGAATGCGGCTCTCCCACCTGCGTGAGTGCCAGTCCGCTGCAGCTCATGTGCCAATGAACCTGAGCAGCTGCTCCCAGTGAACCTAACCAAGCAAACAGCCAGACACACAGGCAGAAGAAATTTCATAGGTAAATGCAGGACTCAGATGGACCGATCTGTGCAGTCGCCAAGCCAAGGGAAGAGGTGGTACAGAGCCCTCAGGTCGAGGGGATCCATCTCCAACCGTGTGCAGGATCCTCCTCAATTTAAACTTCTGCATGGAAAAGACTGACCCCCCTGGGGTGATGCCTCGCAGTAACAATGCTGAAGAACTGGGTAACCCTGTTTTCTGGAGGAGGCTTTCATTATGTGTAGCTGCTGTGTCAGGGGTTAGCTGTCTTCTCGTATCTGAGATGTGCAATGAGTCGTATCGTGGGATTCCGTTCTCTTGTCTTTGTTCTTCATGGTAGGACTATTTTGCTGAAGTTTCTGAGAGTAACAGTTTTAAAGTTCTGCATTTCTTCCATGTAGCCTACGTTTTTGTCCACCATAGGGTGATACTAATAGTTCCTGGGAAGGTCAATGCAAATGACCTTCAACCGTAGAATTTGTTTTGGGAGGAAGCTGTCTTTGGGGATAGGGAGACCTCTTGGTTATGTCACTGGAGAGAAGAGACAAGAGTTGGAGGCAGAGTAAAATAAGTGAAGAGCATGACCGACAGCGGCTTCACCATGTTGGTGGTGGGTGTTGAGTGACATAGGGATGGAGGAAGGGCAGGGGGAAGCCTGGAGGTGGGGCTGGTACCTGAGAGGTGGGAGAGTCATGGGAAGATCCCCAAGTTGGAGGCGAGCAGAGGACAGCCCAAGGCTAAGGCTCATTGGACGGTGTCTCCCCTCTTGACCTCTGAGGAGATCTGCTATCTTCTTAGGCTATTTTGTCATTTTTGTGAAATTTGTACAGTGGGCTATGTTGTCCATCTAGTGACCCTAGAAGAAGAAGGTCAGAGCTGGAGGTGGTCTTGAGCCCTCAGCTCCATGGGGGCTGCTGAAGTCTTGAGAAGGTCATGGAATGAGTGTTTGGGCCACATTAATCCAGCTCATAAGATCTAAGATACACTATGGTATAGATTGTTGTGTGGAGCGTGACTGCAGATTAGTCAGGCAGAGCCTGCAAGCACTCCCGAAGCCAGTCGCTTTTTATAGCAATGGTCGTGCTCTTAAGCTTTTTAAAAAGATAGATTCTAGGATTCACTTTATTTATGTTTTTATGCTACTAGGGGAAATATCTATGTTTCTGTCTAACCCAGTGCTGAGCACACTGAGCAAACAACAATGTTGATTAACCCAACAATCTCGTCATGACTCTAAATGCTACACAGTCTATATTTGGTCACATTTACAATTGATAGTACACTGGGTGTAATACTTGACTTTCTTTTAGCTGAGAAAATTAATTTCAGAAGCTTTGAGTATACATTTTTCCCAGGCTTGTGTAGATTTAGAAATGTTAAAAATGAGAAATCCCTCTCAGTCATTTCATTTATCTTTAAAATATGTTCCACCTGCTTAAAGAGAAAATTTAGAGAGTAATAAAGATGCAGTATTTAACTTCTCTCTGAATGTGTGGTAGCATCTGCATCATGATTACATTTGTTCATTAACTTCATAATGACTTTGAAATCTAATTTTATCTGTGTTGGAATTCTGCATTCTCCATTTAAAGCAAAGCATGTTAGCTAGGCCTTGTTTGGAAGAGAGTGGGCGCTGACCCTGGGTTGGTGACTCCCCGTTGTCCTGCCATTGGCTTGTCTCTAATAGCTGCAGACAGTGCTCTCAGGGTGTTAATGAATAACAGAAATAGATTTACACTGCTCAAAAAAGAGCTTCGGTGTTTCTGGGACTAATTAAGCATCTGAAGAAGTAACTGGGTCACTGCCTAGCAGTCTGTGTAGTTGATTGGTTTAAGAGGGGAGAGGCTGATTAAGTCGTACCTTGGGATTTTTAATTATGTCTTGGTAACTGTATGCAAATATACGCCCAGGGAACTAATATTTTAAATCTTATTATAAAGATTTAAAAGTGGCTAATCATGTATTTTTTGCCTTCATGACCTCCTTTTAGTATTGGGAAATAATAACGTTAGACAAGAGTGGAATACCAATCGCGTAGCAGTTCTTCATTTAAATACATTATGTAAGTACAGCTCCATTATAAGGGAATCCTCTGGATATGAAAATGGATACTTGCAGTGGAGTTGCTTAAAAATATCCTCTTAAAGTCAAGTTTTTAGGCCACTGGCACCAAAGTGAAATAAAAAAGGGTTCAGCTCATTGATTAGTGAGTCCAAGGAAATTGGACTAAAAATTTTATCCAATTTGGTCAAAGTCTAAGAGCAAAAATGAGGTGCTGACTGACCTTTCATAAAAGTGATATAAAACTTCTGAAAAGAGAGAGAGATCGCCATCTTCCTTCCTGCTTCCCTTTATGCTTGCCCTCTGAATTTCTTAAATTAAACATACAACTTTGTGGGTAACCTGGGACTAGAGTGGATGCTTTTGCTAGGTTTGAGGCACTGGTACATGACATGCTTGTGGTGAGTTCACAGGGGCAATCAGCCGATTTAGGCTGAACCCTGGGGTTTGACACACAAAACTTGGCATTTGCAGTGGCATGGATAGTCTTATTGAAAGTGCTCTACCACTGAGCTACAACCAGCCCCCAGACACTTAATTTTCAATGACAACAGTCTTCAGTGTTCAGTCTGACTATTTAAAAATATCTATTAAATGGAAGCTGGGAGGTAGAGTGAGCTGAATAAACAAAGGGGCCGTTGGTCTTGTCCTCGAGATGTGAAGCTGCTTTGCTCTCTGGGCTTGGGTCTTCCTATCCCACAAAGACCTGCTTTGTTTATATGGAGATCACTTTTTAAAAGGTCTGTTCATTCCTGCTTTATGTACTGGAATACACTGCAGTGACAATAAAAGATCTTGCTTAACCTGGGTGTGGTGGTGCATGACTGTAATCCCAGCACTTTGGGAGGCTGAGACAGGAGAATCGCGAGTTCAAAGCCAGCCTCAGCAACGGCGAGGCGCTAAGCAACTCAGTGAGACCCTGTCTCTACATAAAACATAAAATAGAGCTGGGGATATGGCTCAGTGGTCGAGTGCCCCTGAGTTCAATCCCCAGTACCAAAAAAAAAAAAATTTTGCTTAATGCTTGTTACAGATGACACTCAAACTTCCTCACCAAATTGAATCCTGATCATATTTTTAACAGGTAAAGAAAGACACATTTACCTGTTTTGCACATGGAGATTTTTACCCTCTGTGCTGAGGGACTGAGAAAAGGGAAGACATCCTTTTTTCGGTTTCAGGCCTTCTGAGTTTTCAAGATCCATTTGTGACCCTTCCCAAGATGTCAGCCTCAGCCTTGGGGAGTGGACAGCTCCCCGTCACTCCTTTTTCTCTCCTGCCCTGCCTGCCTCCCTCCTTCCTCCCATCAGTTCTTCCTGCAGCCTCCTTCCTCACCTTCCTCCTCTTCCTGATCCTGCCTTTCCTCTCACCTCCTTCTCCACCCCGACCCCTTCCCCTTGGGTCTACGTGAAAAGCGCACTTCTCATCAAAGGCAACCAACCAGGGTGTCTATGGCTATGTCCACCTGTGCAGAGCAACTGGCTGGAAGTGGCCGTGTTTGTGTTTTTTTTTTTTTTTTTGCTGTAGAATAGTCTTAATCTTTCTATTAAGAAAAGAATAGAAAGACCTCTGGTCTTAAAGGAGACAAACTTTCAAAACTGCAGACTAGTATTTAAGATCTAGCAGACTTTCTGCTTGGGTATTTCCTTTTTTTTTAAAAAAAAAAACAATATGGTTTTCTTATACTTAGGTAAAAAAAAAAAAAGAAAAAAAGAAAACATTTCATGGCTTTTGTGCCAGTCAGGTTGAGGCATGCTCTGGAGAGGCTAAGTCAAGACTTGGAAAGTGTGGAGATGGAACCAGCCCCTCACACCTATTGTGCCCCGAAAGGAGAAGCAGCCAGGGAGAGTATTAAAAAAAAATTAACTGCATCCTATTTAAAATATTTTTTGTGCATGCTTTTAGATCCTTGCAGTTAATTTATTTGGGGTTATGTATTTTAATATTTGTTTATTGTTCAGTTTATACTTTTCCTTTAAAAAACCAATACCTTGGGGCTGGGATTGTAGCTCAGCGGTCAAGTGCTTGCCTCTCATGCGTGAGGCCCTGGGTTCGATCCTCAGCACCACATACAAAACAATAAAATAAAGACATTGTGTCCATCCACAACTAAAAAAATATTTTAAAAAAAACCAATACCTTTTAATAATAAAATTTTGGAGGCATTAAAGCATTTTTTTTTTTGGGTACTGGGGATCAAACTCAGGGGCACTCAACCACTGAGCCACATCCCCAGCCCTATTTTCTTTAGAGACAGGGTCTCACTGAGTTGCTTAGTGCCTTGCTTTTGCTGAGGCTGGCTTTGAACTCGAGATCCTCCTGCCTGAGCCTTCGGAGCTGCTGGGATTACAGGTGTGCGCTACCGCGCCCAGCTGCATATTTTGTTTTTAAAGCAGTTGTGCACTGTTCCCTTGTGGTACATAGCATCTCCCCTCCACTTCTGTCCCTCTTTCCTTTTTCTTTATCTTTTATAATATTAGCTGGGAGCACAGAATCTGACTACTTAAAAATACCTTTTAAAGCTGGACTTCCTGGGTGTGAGTTCTGCCTCGATCATTAGCTGTGTGACCTTGAGTAGTAATCTTTACCTCTCTGTGCTTCAGTGTCTTCATTTATAAAAATGGGGATAGTACACGTACCTACTTCATAGGCATGTTGTGAGGATTAAGTGAGTTGATATTTATAGAATGCTTAGAATGGGGCCTGATTGAGAGTGATGCCAGTAATTAAAAGTAAAAATAAAAAGGACAGAAGTAAACCTAGGAAATATGGCTAAGCAAAAAGAGCATTAAAAAATCTGTAAGCCTCCTTTTGGTCTTAGAAACAATAATCATTAATGATGTTTGTCTCCACAAACAGGCACATGCAGTTAATTTATGTCATTTAAGAAACCTTTTGACAAAAACTGCATCATGCTGTTTTGGGGCTTGGATATTTTTCATTTTACAGCATGTCACAAACATATCTCAGTGTCATCCAAAAGCTTCTTGAACTCAGTTCTTAGTGCATGTGTACAATTCCATCATGCAGCTCTGCAGTAGGTGGTTTTGAGTCTTTTCTTGTGAAGCCACAGTCTTTGTTGAAAAGTATTTTCTCAAGGCGTAATTGCAAAGAAATCTATGTATGTTCCTGTTGTTATCATAACACCCCTACACTTCCCTATCCATCCTGCAAGTAACCCCCCGTCCCGCACCTTCCCCCTGCAATGGCCTTCAGTGCCATGCTTAACGCACTGCTCTGGGTCTGCCTGGCTTTGTTTGACAGATGCTGTTCTAGGACAGGTTGTGCTTGTCAAAACACCTTTTTTAAAACAGCAAACACACACACTTTCCAAGTTGAAGTACAACAGAACCAAAGACCTCAAACATGGCCACACAAATGCCTCCATCTCCAGTGAAATCCATGCGGCTCATTTACAAGTGAAGTAAGTATTCTCTACAATTTAAGTTTATAATACTTTTATCAGTGATAAAACAACTTTCAATTTTTTTGAGTTTCAAGATTTCTTAAATTCTCAAGACTATGCATAATACATTTCAGTTTGTCAAAATGGCAAATTCTTATCCACCTGAAAAAGCAGACAGCCTGGGAGTGAATCTTCAAATAGGCAGAGTCCAAAGGATATTGAAAGCCCGCCACCGTGTGGCCTCTTTGAATTTGGCCCTCTCTGGTTTTAGTTTCTGTGCGACTGTTTTCTATGGGCGCAGGCTGGCGCTCTTTGAGGAGTCCTACCGAAGCATCTTATTAAATTCTCCTGTATTTGGTGGGTAGTGAGACATTATACTTAGTTTATTTGCTAATATTATCTCACTTTCATTCTTTTGTGTGAGAAATCAACTAGTGATTTAGTTGTTAAAGTCACTGTCAGTGCAGTCTAGGTGGGAGGGTATCCGATATTTTAGCACTGTACTTCAGTTACGTTAGGACATATTCCATTTTCAGTTACCAAAGACAGCATTAGCCAGGACTTTTTCATCTCTAGTCTGTTCAACTTCTAAGTTTTCCGTAGAACTCATTTTAATCTGGAGCATCTTGGAATATGTTCCCTAAAAGTAGAGCTGGAGGCTAGGATTTCTGTTAATTTATTAGGAGTGCAACCCTAAAAAACAAGAGAAGGGTGGAGATAAAGCAGAGGAGGTAGGTTCAATATGAGGGTGAGTTATTTTGCCGGCTGCTTCCAGGTATCCGTCTGTGGAGGGACAATCTGCTGGCAGATCACGTGAACCTAGGGCAGACTGGGGTTGGGGAGGAAGGGAGAACGTATCTTACGATCCAGCTTCCTCTGAATTCTCTTGCACTTCAGGTTGTGCACTGTGGGGACAAGCAGATCTCAGGGGTCTTGTGGCAACAGGGAAGCTCTGGGTCAGGAATCAAGGAATGTGCTGTTTGCTCCAGATTTTGCCCAGTGGAACCTGGAGAGGAGCTAAATAAACATTGGTTATAGATCTTACTGTGTTTTCTAATAAACATTTCCTGCTGGGTTCTAGACCCTTGTGGCAGTGAGATCATTGCATGGGTTAGGATTCTGATTGTAAAACATATCAGGCAACTGAAACAGATCAAGGGGAATAGGCAGGGTTTGTCTCAGGAAGCACAGCATGGTGGTGATGAGGCTGGGTCAGGGAAGGTGCGGGAACCAGGACAGTCAGGTGACTCAGATGTCTCTTCTCTGCGTTCCTGGGAGGTCTGCTTCATTCTCACTGGAGACTGCTCTGTTTGCATCCATCGTCTTTCTGTGGGCCACAAAAACAAAAGCAAAAACCCCTCCAAAACAACAATAGTAACAAAACCCTCATGCTTTCTGAGCTTTCATGTTTATAGTCACCAAAGAGGCAGATTCTCTCTTAGCTCAAATCCTAAATTCCAGGGAGGGAAGCTTTGATTGGTTCAGGTTGGGCAAGTTTCTCTGGTCCAGTCAACCCTGCATTAGGTAAGGGGCCATTGTGGCCTATGACTCTTAGTGGTCTACTGGGGAGGTTACCAGGGAAAGGGAGGGAATACAATATTCCAGTCAGTACACTGATTGACACACCCTTTTCCATCCCTGGAAAACACACACATACTCCTTCCAATTCTTTCCTAGTGATTTCCTACACATCTGTACATATGGTGGGGGTCCTGCAGGAGACCACCTGAAGTTGTGTCAACTTTGGCACCTAGTGGTGACATCTCCAGGTCTCCTCCTGGTGGTCACTCCTTTAGCATGGTCATGATCCAGACTACAGGGTGCTTCTACACTGGGGACTAAATGCTAAATTATTTAATCATCCTCAAGACAGCTAGGGAGGTGGATGATGTTGGGGTCAGGGATTCACATGGGTATCCTTGTGTTGACTGGGTAGTATGAGGTTTTGCCTGCCTGTGTCCACCATGCTTTGCCCATGGGAAGGAATTCCCTTGGTAAGGTCAGGGGCAGGGTCCAGGAGCCATACAGCTTTAATAGGCATGTTCACTTCCTGTGGCTACTGTAACAAATTACTCCAAATTTTTGTGGTTTAAACAGCGGAAGTGTTATCTTTCAGTTCTGTAGTTTAGACAGCTGACATGGGTCTCACTGGGTGACAGTTGGTTCCTGGCAGGGCTGCATTCCTTCTGGAGGTCCTGGGAGGGTGGGATCTGTGGCTCTGCTCTTGCTGCTTTCAGAGGCCATAGCATTCCTTGGCTTGTGGCCTCTTCAAAGTCAGCACATTGCCACTCTCTCATCATGCTTGTTAGTTCCTAGTCTTTCTCTGACCCTCTCTCCTGCCTCTTTCTTGCATTTTCAAAGGCTTCTATGATTGCATTGAGCTCACCTGGATAATCCAGGGCAGTCCCTCCATTTTAGGATCAGCTGATTAGCAACTTTTTTTTTTTTTTGGTATGGAGGATTGAATCCAGGGACGCGTAACCACTGAGCCACATCCCTAGCCCTTTTTATTTTTTATTTTGAGACAGGATCTCACTAAGTTACTGAGGGCCTTGCTAAGTTGCTGAGGCTGGCTTTGAATTTGTGATCCTCTTGGTGTAACCTCCTGAGCTGATGGGATTACGGGCCACCATGCCCTGCTCTGATTAGTGACTTTAATTCCACCTGTAGCCTTAGTGCCCCTTTGCCGTGTAATGTAACACATCCACAGGTTCTAGGGGGTTCCGATGTAGATCTCTTTGTTTACATACCCACAGGTTCTGAGGGTTACGATATAGACCCTTTGTCTTTATTCTACCTACTGCAAACAGGCATTTTGGTGCCAGAACATGCCCGAGGGATTGAGGAGAGGCAGAGCGTGGAACAGTCCTGGTGTTCCATCCTTCCACAGAACCTTAGCTCCTTAGCTGATTGCTTGTAGATGTCATTTTTGAGGAATTTCTTAGCTCCCACTTAAATAGGAAATAATGTCAGACAGAGGAAGCCTCCAGGTTTGGATAGGAGCCAGCAGGTTGGGGTGTTCTCTGGAGGGTTGCACCTGCCCATAAGCTCAAAAAACTTCACCTCGGAAGTGTCCTCGGACTCGAGTGTGTCAGGAATTGAGAAAGGACGAGCCCTTGCGTCTGCTCCACTGGTGGTCCTTAAGCCTGGGTCCTGACGTGGGACTGGTGCTGGGGTTTGCTTGAGCAGCAACTGGGAATCAGGAAAACCCCAGGTTCTTGGGAACTTGGAGCAGTGCTTCTGATCCACGGGGATTGTTGTAGGCGTCAGACTAAATATTTTTGCCAGGTGTTCCAGATAATCCAAATGCCTGCTAGCTTTAGGAATGGTGCCTAATCCCCTAGATAGGCCCTTCAGGAGATGGAGGTTGTGGAGCGACTCCAAGAAATGTGAGGAAGCCAACTGCAAGTATCACCTCGAGTCCGGAGGGCACTCCTGCTGCCTGTCCCTGAAGGGGTCTTCTGGCTCCAGAAGCAAGCGTCCTGCTGTTTTCTCCGTCTGGTGCAAAAAGACACAAAATCATCGCCCCTCTCTCATGTAAAAGCACACGTGTCTGTGTGTTCACACAGATTCCAGAAGCCTGAGAAAGACAGGATGGGGTGAACTGGGGAGAGGAGATGAAGGTACCCATTTTTGGAGTGAGGGACTGACAAACAATTGCCTCTGTCAAAAGTAAAATCGGATCCAGTTGGAAAAGCTCCATGCTGCTTGTGGCACAGTAAATGCTTCAAACCAAGTGGTCAGAGGCTCAGGGGGCAGCGGCTCCCCACAGTCCAGAGAGCACACAGGAGGAGGTGTTTTGGACTTTTTCACTGTGGATGTTATACACCAGCTCTTCTTTGGGGCAAGTGGAACCATTTAAGCTGATTTGTCTATAACTGACAACAGCATGAAGTTTGTTCCAGTTATAATTAGAGCTGGCATTTCCAGGTAACCCGAGTGACTTACATTTGTCTATGTGGTCATGGGCTTTTGACCTCTGGCTCTTTCTAAACCGAAGACTTCTTTTTAAGTTTTCTTTGACATCCCCCCTTTCCTTCCTTGATTCAGAAGCATTGAAAGATCTAGATGTTTTGGGATTGATGACCAAGATCTTTATCTGTTATTACTTAGAGAGCTCATTGAAAAATAAGGCTTAGTGTCCACAGCCATTCAAACTTCCCCTCCAGCTGGACAATGGAGTCTTGATCTCAGGGGCTGCTCCTTATGGCAGGATGGAAAGCAGGCAGGCACCAGCCACTCAGACAGGAGAGCACCAGCACAGTCCACTTTTTCTCTCATAGTTTCCCAAAGTGGATTGGAAAATCCACTTACCTCACTGTTTCAACAGGCAAGAGTAAGTAAGGTGTAGGGAAAAACTAACATTCAGTTGTATCTACTCATTCAGGCATGGTGCTGAGTACCAGAGCAAGTGTGAACAAGACCCAATCCCAGCCTTAGTAAGATCACAATCAGTGCGGTTTCTTTGGAAGCATGTTCCCTAGTCTGCTGACACCTATCATCTGGCTTTTCACTCAACACATATTTGTTGAGCACCTGCTGTGAACCAGGTGCCATTCTAGGTATTGGGACTAATGTAGTGAACACAGCTGGCCATTCCTCCATTCTCATGGTTAGACCAAGTCTCTGACCTCCTAGTCCTCCATTAATGTGCCATGTCAAGTGCTGATAAGTGCTGTGGAAATCAGAAATGAAGCAAAGATGTTGGAGAACATTCTGGAGAATTGGTGGTTTTTGCTATTTTATAAAGTGATCAGAAGTTCCCTTACTGAAAAGAGGCACTTAAGTAGGGATCCAAAGGACAGGAGAGAATTATGTGGGTATCTGGCAGGCAGGGTTCCAGAGCATGGGGACATCACATGCAAAGGTCCTGTGGTCTGATTGTGCTTGGTTTGTTAATGGAACAGCAGAGGGAGGTTGTCTGTGTGCCTGTAGAAGAGTGAACAAAGTGATGGGAGCTGGAGTCAGAGGGATGGTGGGCCTGGTAGAAGAACATGGTTTGAGGTTCATTTTTGAAGGACAGTTCTGGTTGTCTTCGGTGGGGGGAACTGGAAGAGGAAAGCATTTGGGAGCTATTGTAATAGTTTGGGTGACAAACAGTGGTGGTCGAGCCCAGAGTGGTGAGTTGGATGAGCTTCCCAGTGGTGCCTTTTGTTGCAGAGCTGGTAGGATTTGATGGTGGATTAGAAGTGACAGGGGTGGGTGAATGCAGAGTCAAGGCGACCTCTAATATTTTTTACCTCAGCACTGGAAGGATGGGGAAGACTGGGAGAGCAGGTTTGGGAGGGAAACAGGGCATAATTTGGGAAATGCTGACCTTGATGCCTGGGTTTGAGGCAAACTCACAGAAGACTGGGAGGTGGAGGCCACGTGCGGAATCGGGAGGATGGTCAGGAGGTAGGAAGTAGAAGTTCATAGACCATCTAGGGAGTCAGAGTGAATGGAGAAGGCACTGAGGTCCAAGCTGTGAGCAGACTTGACCTTCAGAGGTCTGAGTGGTGGGCAGAAGCCATCAGGTCAGAGCAGGGCCAGGAGAAGGGGCGTCGGGGTCAGGTGAAGAGGGTGTCTGAAGAAGAGGGAGATCTTTCCTGCCCCTGTGTCCCCTCCCTTAACCCCTCCCCGTTGCCCTATCCAAAGTTCCTCCATTTCTCCCCTGCTCCCCACCCCACCTCCATTATGGATCAGCATCCACTAATTAGAGAGAGAAAATTCGGCCTTTGGTTCTTTGGGATTGGCTTACTTCACTTAGCATGATGTTCTCCAAACTCCATCCATTTACCTGCAAATGCCATAGTTTTCTACTCTTTTATTGCCGAGTAATATTCCATTGTGTATATATACCACAGTTTCTTTATCCAAGAGGTACATGTATGAAGACATGAATGGTGTGACTCTATCTTGTTTATAACCAGAGAAATGGAAAATTGTGCTCCATATGTGTACTATGACTTGAAATGCCTTCTTCTGTTTTAAAAAATAAAAATAAAAAT
>CM053405.1:10019449-10049227 GCA_028644305.1 Xerus rutilus | reverse complement strand
TTTTTTTGGTACCGGGGATTGAACTCACGGGCACTCGACCCCTGAGCCACATCCCCAGCCCTATTTTGTGTTTTATGTAGAGACAGGGTCTCACTGAGTTGCTTAGCACCTCGCCATTGCTGAGGCTGGCTTTGAACTCGCGATTCTCCTGTCTCAGCCTCCCTAAGTGCTGGGATTACAAGCGTGAGCCACCGCGCCCAGCTCAATATCGATTTCACAGGTACATGTATAAGCAAGTCCACTGTGTTAAATTCTACTAGTTAAATAGGTATAGTTTTTAAATATCATTTATACCTCAATAAAACTGTTACGAAAGAAAAAACTCAAAAATATCTATACATATAGGCACAAACTTTGAATTGAAAGCAAATAATAAACATACAAATAAACTAATATAAATAAATAACAAAAGCTCTAAGGACTGAGCTTTATGTAGAGGTGGACCCACAGTAAGCAGAGTGTCCATCAGGGCATCCTTCCTGCAGGAGATGGGTTTTCAGTCAGGTGGCATTGGAGTTGAGAGTCAAGGATTAATAGAAGGAATGGGACCTGCATCTCACAGAGGGATCATGATACTGCTCAGTGAAGGTGGGAGCATTTTGTCCAAAGTGAAGTCACTTGACCTTTCTGTCTCTCAGTTTCCTTGTCTGGAGAATGGGTAAAATAACACTCATTATTGTTAACAACAACCAAACCACAAAAACCCTACTTTGCCTTTTTCACTTTGTTTTCTCATCTGGAAAATGAGTATAGTGGAACACCCAAATCAATATAAAAGCTCATTGTTATATTATTATATGTACACCCAAAAGAACTGGGAAGCAGTTGAGGAGGTTGGTCTGGAAAATTCTCAGCAAAGCAGATCCTCACCTCCCCTGTCTCTCCTGATTCAGAGACACTCATCCCTGCAGAATATGGGGAAATCCATATTCCAGTTTCTTCCCTTTCTTGGAGGATGGGAAGGGTGTGTGGCTGTCAGGCCTCCAGGATAGAGAAGAAGGTAGGGAATGTCAGGAGGGGTACCACAGCCTTCTTTCCAGTTCTGCTTGGTTCTGGTAGGACTAAGCCCAGCCTCATGTCACAGTACTTGATACCAAGGAAGGGACCCTGCAGAAATGGGCAAACATAGGCCCTGATGTGCAAAGCAGAGAGGCTGTGTGGGTAAGAAAGAGAGCAGGGTGTGTAGAGCATCAGGGGGAGGAGGTCGGGCATGGTGAGATGATGCTGTGGAGGAGAGAGCCTCCTAGTCTGTTTTCCAGGGGGCCATTGGCCTGTGCCTTGGTCAGGGCCTGGCAGGGGATCCCTACACTAAAGCAGGCCAAGAGGCACAACCAAGTTGGATGTGACATTGGTCTGGGCCAGAGGCCGGCAAACCTTCCAGTAAGGGGTCAGATAATAAACACTACACGCCTTCCTTGGTAGCAGCTGTCTGTCTCTCCTATCGTAGCAGAAAAGTGGCCACTGGTGGTACGTCCAGTGACTGAGGCTGTGTACCAATGAAATTCCACAGAACAAGCCAGGGACGGGCTGGGTTTGCCCAGGAGCCATAACTTACCCACCTGGAGAGTAGGGATTCTGAAAAGGAAAGGCGATTTGGATCACAGCTCAACAAGATGAGGGGCTGGCTTCCCTCATCCGTGCCGTCTCCTGGTTCATGGTTTCATAGTGAGGCCCAACTCGCCTTCCCTCCTGTTTTTTGCATTTGCTCCTCTGGAGCTGTCTGAACTCAACGAATCTCCTAAGGTCTACTGGGGGTGACACAGACTGCCATATTACTCTGTAAAAGTCGGGAAAAAGGCTGCCTGCACGCTGTTGGGAAGCAGTCCCTTCCTTTTCTATTCGTCTTCACACTTTGGCCCTTCATGGAATGATACACGATCTGGGGACTCCTGTCCCTGACTGGGTAATGAGAAACCTGGATAAAATGCACTCAGAATTCTGGAAAGGGGACTTGGGAGTCAGGGAAGGAATGAAACGGAGAGGCAGGTGGCCAGTCTCTTGGCTCCTCCTCTCCCTCTGCCCTGGCTCCTTCCTCTCGAGCGCCTGGGATGCTCCAATGACTTACCCTGGGTGCTGGGCTGGTCCTGAAACATACCTGCACTCTCGGCATCAAGAGTAAGTGAGGAGCTTGAAGGCTCCAAACACAAAGTAGTAAGGAGATAAAAACATTGATTACCTTGGTTTAAATAGTACATATTGTACACATGTATTGAAATATCACATTGTACCTCAGAAGTATGTGATTATTAATAAAAATTTTAAAAATGTTTACAAAAAAAAAAAAAAGAGCTGTCACTGGCTGGGTGCGGTGGCGCACGCCTGTAACCCCAGCACTTTGGGAGGCTGAGACAGGAGAATGGTGAGTTCAAAGCCAGCCTCAGCAACCACGAGGTGCTAAGCAACTCAGTGAGACCCTGTCTCTACATAAAACACAAAATAGGGCTAAGGATGTGGCTCAGTGGTCGAGTGCCCCTGAGTTCAATCCCCAGTACCAAAAAAAAAGCTGTGAATGGGGACTGGTGTGGCCCACTGGCCTGACCAAGGCAGCCCTCCTGACCCTTGCCACACAGCATTCCCCAGTCACTGGGAGTGAATCCACGCTGGTCCCTCTCTAGCCTGCCTCCAACAGTCGGTCCTCTTGAGTCTAGCTGGATTTGTTATAGTGTTCAAAGTGATCTTTACAGTTTCCAGTTTTGCAAGGACCCAGTAACAATTTTAAAAGAAGCCTTTCTAAATGTAAAAGCAGTCAGGAGACATGAAATTCCTTCATGATTAATTTCCAACTTAGAACACAATCCTGGGAGATTGTGATTTGTAGGATTTCTGTTCTTTAAAGTTTCCTGAGTTCTAATGAATGACCATTTTGTTCACTATGGCACTATAAAATAATCATACTTGGGGAGAATATAAGGTTTTATTTATTTTTATCCTAACATTCTATTAGGACATCTTTTTCCTATAGTTTGTCTGTTAATGATGCCTGTGTTTTTTAACTGATTTTGCTTATTTTATTTTAATACCAACTTTCAGCACACAGCTAGTATGTACTCATAGTAGATTATGCCTTTTGTAAAAATAAAGTGGCTGTCTTCAAGTCTTGGTCATGGCAGCACTCCTGTAATAGAAGACAGGTCAACAAAAGAAAAGCAGAGTGCATTTATTTAATAAAAGTTTCACATGACACTGGAGCCTTCAGAAATAAAGACCCAAAGATCCAGGGAGGACTGTCTAGTTTTATGTTTAGGTGTGATGAAGAATTGGCAGCCGGGAAGAAATGTGATTGGGTAAAAAGGTGTGAGCTAATGTCACAGACAAGGAGGGGCACTCGGGAAAGCCTGTCTGCTCAGGTTCTTGCTGGATTCTGTGCAGCTTTCCTACCTCCAGGAATGGGGTAGGACCCAGGTGAGATGAGGGCCTGATGTCCTACCATAGGACAAGAGGAGGTCAGAGGATTTCTTTATGGTCAGCTCCTGGATGGGAAGGCAAGGAATGGTTAGAGTAGTAACTTGAGTTTTTATGGCTGGCTTTGGGAAAAAGGATTCTAATTTTTATGACCCACATGGGGGAAGAGGAATTCTGGTTTCTGTAACTCTCTTCAAGGGAGAATGAGGGACAAGAGAGAAGTGGGCAGAGAAGGGCAGAGAGACCTTAGTTCCATTCTCAGCATGCCAAAGTGCATTACTTTGTTTCCTGAGCCCTAACATTTTTAAAGCTCTTGTCTTTAATTCTACTTTTATGTGGTAATAAATGGCTATTCATTTTCTGAATGTATGCTGTGTCTTTACTTAGACTTAAAAATCAAATCAACAGAATGGAAATTATCAGCAGAGAAATAGGAAGGGACATAAACAGGCCATTCACAATAAACAGAAGACAAACCATAAAACATAAATGTCCAATAATATTTTAAAACTATTCAGTTTCACTCTTGTCAAAGACTTGCAAATTAAACTTACGGGGAGATGACAGTGACTTGCTGCTTCTCATCTACCGTTTGGCAAAGATGAATAAAATAACATCAAATGTCTCTTGAGAAGCAAAGGGCATATTTTTTACAGCATAATTTTTTCCAGTAATTTATTGAAATAAATAAATGCATATCTATACAAGGATTTATACATGGGCATATTCATTATAGTATTATTTATAATAGTGAAAAATTGGAACCAATCTAAAAGTTAAAAAAAATTGCCTAAATAAATTAAGGCCTATGAAATCATTATTATATACAGTCATTAAATTTCATTCTGTAGAATATTTAGGGGCATGAGAAAGTTTTATTTTTCACTAAAAGAGATATGTATATACATGTGTGTATATATGAACATATAAATATTATTTTAATTAATTATTTATTTTGGTGCTAAGGATTGAACCCAGGGCCGTGCACATTCCAAGTAATTGCTCCACCATTGAGCTGCACCTCAGATCTATTTTTAAATACTTTTTTTTGGTACTGGGATTGAACCCAGGAGCACTTTACCAATTAGCCACATTCCCAGGCATTTTTATTTTTATTTTGGGTTTTGGAATTTGTGGTCCTCCTGTCTTAGCCTCCAGATTTGCTGGGATTATAGGCATATGCCACCATGCCTGTACCTATTTTTAGTTTTTTTTTTTTTTTAAGGAAATGAGAGTCAAGTCCTTTCTCACAGACTGCTCAGATTATGGTGATATTCATTTTAAAAATGTTTTCCATAATAAATTTGTACTATTTTTACAATTAAAAAATAAATGATCAAAATCAACTCGAATTTACCTGGTAACTATACAATATTGGAATTATTATATGGATAGATTTGGATGCTTTTCTTCTTTAGAGATTGAAATCCAAGTCATTTTCTTCAATGAACCACTTCCTACACAGGCAGATCCATTTTAGTATTTATAATCATTTTCTTCTTTAGCCTGCTTTGTATGATACAAGTAGGCAAGGTTTCTAAATGGGGAATTTTTGAGAGGGAAACCAGTGGAATACACAAATGAACTTTTGATGGCTTAGAATTGCACAAGAGGAGGCTTGTGCTCCTGATCCTTTAAAGCTTTCTCTAACGTCCCCTAGCATTCTGTCTCCTAAGTGTGAGAGACCACGTAAATCAATGCAGACCCCTGCAGTGCGGGCGTGGGTCTGCTTGCACATTCCCCTAGCGAGGCTCTGTTCTGGGTGTTTTCCTTTCAGCCACTGGATGGCAGCTCGCCTCCGCCAGTGGCCAGCTGCTCCAGAACCCATTCCCAGTACAGGCTGCACTTCTGCATTGTATTGTGCTTGAAAGGAAAGAAGAAAGAAACCAATGTGTGCTATCTCTGGATTAATCTCAGTTTATTAACCTCCAAACATAAGATTTTATAGGGCATGAGATTGAAATACTGTAAATCTTGTAACTGGAATTCTGAGGATTTCTTCTTTTAAAGAAAAGAAGGAAGGCTGATAAACCCACGCCTGTCTCTGGAAGGTATAGTGCTCTTTTCACGTGTTTATAGATCCATTACTAATGATAGGACTTGACCAATTTGACATTTCTGCACTACGAATACCGTTGCAACAATTTCCTGCAAGGAAAATGTTTGTAAACCTTAGCTGATGGCTCCAAGCAATAGTAACTTGATGTTCAGTGTATCAAAATTCACTTTCATGAATAATTCACAAATCTGAGTTTGCAATTCTATCCTATTTGGTAATCACTCCGTGAAATGATAATTAAAAGAGCACCTGCAAGAAAAAATGTGAGAATTGATCATGGAATGAACCTCCCAGCTTACATCCTCTGTAACAGGGGCCACAGCCCTGGATCTGTCTTTTACACTTACCAGTGTTTCCTTCTATTGCTTACCCCCAAACACTGCTGTTGCTATCTGTAGCAGCAAATTAAAAAGGAAAATAAAAACAAGAAAAATGAGAACAACAATGATATGAAAGAGGATGCCTTCAAACAGAGCAAAGAGGCATTTTTTTAACCAAAAGAGATACATTTTTGGGGGCTGGGGTTATGGTGCAGTGGTAGCCTAGCACACGGGAGGCACTGGGTTCGATCCTCAGCACCACATAAAAATAAAAAAATAAAGATATTGTGTCCACCTACAACTAAAAAATAAATATTTTTTAAAAGAGATACATTTTTGATTTATTATATGCAGTATAGGTGATTTAAAAACGATTATTCATTATATATTTAATGAGCACCTAATTTGTCAGATGTATTGCTAATCATAGTATTCAAAGGCTCTATAGTAAAACTTAGTGCACTTTGTATTTCTAAAATGTGGTTACTATTCACTATGAAAACTAGAATCGAGGAAAGGACAATAGAGTTTCACAGAGGGAAGCTTGAGATTCAGGAAGAACTCTCTGGAGAGGAAGGGACATGAAATGACTCTTGTCCCTGGAGCAGGACAAAAGGAGTGAGGATGTTTCAGACAGATCATGAAAGTGCATTTAAGGAACAGGCTGTGGATCCCTCGTGGGCAGGTGGGCACACTGTGATGTGGGCTTGGATGGCTTGTAGGGAAGGGCAGGAGATTCTCAAAGTCCTTTTGTTTTTCTTCATTATGCTCATGGATCTCCCTTCCCTTCAAGTCTTACTTTCCCATAGATAATGCACAAAATTTTAGTATTGAAATGAGAACTTTGAACTGATTTTAATAAGGCTTAGTCTCTACAAGAGTCGAATAGAACTAATTAGGAAAACTCAACTCTAAATAGAGTGCTTGTCATTTTGACCAGTTTCTACAGAGCCAACTTTTCTGATTTAAAAATGTTTTCCATTTCATTAATTTTCTTTAAAAAAAGTAAAGAGAGAAATTTAATTCCCAAATGGGAATAACAGCTTGGAGAAAAATTACCTTCAACTCTAGTTCTTTTAGTCCTAATTGTCTTGCATTTTCTCCTAGGAGACGGTTGTTTTGGGGTTTATGTATTTTCTGGGTCACAAAAGCGACAGATTTCCTCCTATTGCTCTATGTCCCTTGGTGATTTAACCTTTTCTGTTTTTATTTTTCTCTGCTTTGTTATTATTATGCAATGAGGTGGCACATCTGCTGTTGTCCTTTAGTGGTCTGGCAGACACCAGTTCCTGAGGCAGCCTTCCCTGGGTCTGCCTCACTTTGATGGTGTGATCCCATTTGTTCCAAAACAGTGCTCAGAATGGCAAGAGTAGTGCTCAGAATGATGCTGATGGTGTGAAACTTTGGTGCTTTAGGGTCAGAAAGGAAGGAGAGGGAAAGCAGGTGGGAAGATGAAGAGAGAGGAGGAAGAGAGGAGTCAGGTCCAGAAGGTGGAGTGGTAGTGAGATGCATACTGAGTGGTTTAAAGGGGAACCTCCTTCTAGAATTTTCTTTTGGAACAGATCCAAATGTCAAATCTGTTTTGAGAAAGGGGGACGGGGGAAGAAAGTGGAAAAGCAGAGAGAAATTGTTCTTACGGGCCGCTCTAGCTCACATTCAGAACACTTACCCTGGGGACTTATTTTCTTTCATTCTTGATGAAAGGAAATTCTAATAGACTTTATTTCATTTTAACATTTTTCCCTATAATTTTTAGATGTGCTACTGAGTCTACTTCATTTAAGTGATTTAGACTGATTTCAAAGCTGAATTTTATGAAAAGCTCTTATCTTTTAAACCTTATTATATTTTATGGTTTTATTTTACATATTTTGACTCATGAATTTGATAAAACATCTTGAATTCCAATATGTCTTGACAGGGCCTGACAATTTAGTACTATATTGTTAACTTATTTAGATTTTTTTTTTTTTGGTGGCAGTGCTGGGGATTGAACCTAGGGCCTTGCACATGCTAGGCAAGTATTCTACCACTGAACTACACCTCCAGCCTACTTCATTTTATGTCTTTTGCTAGATTATGAGCTCTTTTAGGGAAGGACCTGTCCTGTACTTTTGAATAACTTCCTTAGTATAGCAGAGAAGCTAGATAAATATATATTGATTGCCTTTGGTGAGATTAAGGAACTATACTATGTGATTTTTAAAAAATACATAACATTTGTTTTAAAATCATATCTAAAATATGGGCTATAATCCTTGCCTCAACCTGGCTTTCATGTTTTCATACCTAGATACATTTATACCTCAACTTGGAATTCACTTTAATCAATAAAAGTTGATTTATGTAGTTAATTGTGAGTTTCATTTGAATGTTTCAATCTGTTTGGTGGCTACATATATGACTCAGTGTTAACTATTCTCAGTGGAAGAATTAATAATTGATGAAAAATCAGGGTGCTGGCAATTGCTTCAGAAGCAGGAACTGGATATTGCATTATAAAGCAATTGCTAAATGATAGGAAATGCATTCACTTTAATTGGGTGTCCTTTCACTTCTTCTCTGGCAGGAAGCTGTGAAGTTGGTTTTGGTAGGAAGTAAGCATTGAAAATTCATCCTCAAAGAAGCCCCGAAGGGAGAGTTTCTATAGCTTAGCTTTGTGAGCAATAAAATAAATTTATTCTTTAAATATGTGGTAAATGGAATTTATGTTCGGTCACTGAAGTAATATTCTAGCATTTTCGCTGTTGAGGGAAACTTCAGTGTCTGAGATTTGTCATTTGACATCCACAGATAGTAATGACCTTTATTACAAAGGTTACTGTGCTTAAGAAAGGAAAAATACAGAAAATATCAACCAGTGAATGGTTTTCTTTGTCTTCTTTGGTGACATAAATATTGTTTTGTTGGTAGCAGAGTCACTGTAATATAATCTGTAACTGTAGGTAGTTTGGGATTTAGAAACCTAATTAGCTCCTGGATGAGGTTATAAATGGGGCTGTTCTTCATTCATGTAATGAACAGTATGAAGACCTACAAATGCAGCTGTGGCTAAGTTGGACAGACCCCTGCACTGAGTTTACAATGGTATTGGTGAAGGCTGGGATTGCAGAAAGAATAGCTCCTGGGCCTCCTCTTGAACTCCAGTCTGCCACCAACTGCTCTGTTCGTGAGATGGTCAAATCATTCTTTTTCTGACTGGATGCATCTTTTGATATGACCCTGAATCTATTCTTAAGCTTTTCAAAGAGAGCTAAAACCTGCTTTGCAGAAATTACTGTCTGGCTTCAGATAAATGGATTTGCTGTATCTGATCCCATTCTTATAACTCCAAGTTTTTCTCCCTCTCAAATCAGCCCATTCCATGTTAGTGCCAAACCCCTTGGCACAAGTGTGGGTGCCAATCATGGATGTTTGTAAAATGTCTTAATTATTTTTGTGGATTTTAAGTTATGATAAAAATCATACTATAGGGGGTTTGTGAAGTCAAGCTATCACAAGTTGGGAAATTCCTCTATTAATATGCTTCTGGTTAATTAATGTGCTTCTGAGGGGATGATGTTAGAATCTGGGGTAATTTTTTGCTGCTTTTAGAAGATGTCTCCTGAGTAAAACTACTAACGATTCCTAATATTAGGATTTTAGTTTACACCAAATGACATTTGATTCCCTTTTTTCATTAAGTTTTTCTCTCAGAAAAAAATGGTAACCTTATTGAGGTTACCATTTCCTGATCTTTTAGCAAGAAGCAAAGAAACCTAAATGCAAGGTTAAATGAGAACTTTTTTATTTGTTGGTGAACCTAACTCAATTTTTTTCTTTATCTACTTAACAAAAATGAACAACTGTGATAACAGCAAAGTCCTCAAAATGTTCCCTCAGTAAAATGTGAGCCCTTGCTCTTGATTTCCTCAGCTGTGGTCTTAGCTTTCTGCAGGCTCTGTGTCTCTCTTAGCAAGAGGAGGTGGATGCAGCCAGAGGAGGCTCTCGGCATTTTCCACTGCTTCTTGATGTCTTCGATACCAGAGATCAAATCTAGGTGTGGGCATGCTGTGGTCTGGATAAGTGACCCCAAAGCTCTCTGTAGTAAAGGCTTGCTCCCGAGTGAGGCACTCTTGGGAGGTGGTGGGACCTTTAGGAGGTAGGGCTTCATGGGAGGTCCTTAGGTCATTGAGAGTGTGTCCTTGAAGGGGTTGTTGGACCTTCAGTCCCTTCCTCATTCTTTTTTGCTTCCTGGCTATGAGATGAGCAGTTTGCTCTACTAGATGCTTCTCTCCATTGCCATCCAGCACACCCACTAGAGGACCAAAGCAAATGAATGCACCTGGTCTTGGACTGGAATCTGTAAGCCAAAACTGTAAGCCAAAATAGACCTTTTCTCTTTGTATGTTAATTATCTCTAGTATTTCCATTATAATGACAGAAATCTGACTAATGCAACCCGTAACAAATGTAATAAAATACATTTCCTTTCTAAATACATGCCTGATAAACTAAGAATGAGGAAATATGAGTTGGCTTTTTTGTTACTTTACCTTTGGGGAATAATTGTACTTTGGTACTTAGAATGCCCACACCTGAAGAGGAATGATATCAATTAAAAGGTAGCATAAAGGTAAAGCTCATTAACTCCTGCTGCTTTCAGAAAGCAAGAAGTATCACATTAATTAGATCTTTTTCCTCTCTCTTTGTCTCTGATTAATACTGGTCATATATTTGTTTCAGTCTAGAATTTCTGAAAGGACAAGTAATTAAGAAATGATGAGGTCAATCCCAAGCTGTTGACTGACCTTTAGATTATAATTACGAACAGGGTTCTAATTTCAAAAGTGTTGTTTTTCTGAGTTACATATGATGTGATTTTGTCATTTTGGTTCTAACCAAAGAAAAGCTTACATAACCAAGCTAGGCAATATGATCTGGAAAGGTTCAACGTGAAAGTCACAGGTTGACTATCTCTTATTTGAAATATTTGGGACTAGAAATGTTTTGGATTTTGGATTTTGGAATATTTGCCTAATGAGATATCTTGGGGATAAGACCCAAATTTAAATACAAATTTCATTTGTGATTCATGCCTACCTCATGCACATACAAGGTAATTCTATAGAATATTTTTGGTGCCCCAGCATGTTGACTCTGACTTGTCACCTGACAGCAGGTGTGGAATTTTCTGCTTGTCATGTCTCTCACATCCAAAATGCTTTTTAGGATTTTGGAGCATTTTTACTTTCAGGCTTTTGGAGTAGGGATGTTCAACCTGTGAAACCAGGCTAAGCAGCAACACCAAAGGCCGGATGCCAGAGAGACTTGCTATAGGAAACAACGATTTGCACCTGAAATTTGATTTCCATATTTTCATTCAGAGGTCCTGAGCCTGGTGTGAATAGGTCTGGGAGGAGAATTTTATAAAGTATTTTATCTTTGTATACAAAGAATGGGTATGGGCCAAGGAGCACTATTTGTTCAAGATGTGGGTGTCTGGAATGGAAAATGTTTTCTGTGGAGAAAACAATGCTACCATCGATGTTAACAGGTTGCTGTGGCCAACTGATCAACCACATTTTAGATGAGTCAAGTGATATAATTCCCCACATGGTCCGTAGGCCACATTGTAAGATGGTGCATGTAGCACCCATGTTAAGGTAACATTCAGTTAGTTTATGCATTTGGTGTGCTTGGGATCTCTTGCTTGCGTTCATTGTTTTTTTGGAGCTGGACATTCCTTGCAAGATCATTGCACCACTCACCTCATGTTACTCATGGGGAAAATGGGGCCAGTGTGGTTGGTGGCTTATCCCAGACCACACAATCCCCAGTATGTGCAAGAGTCAGATCAGAAATGCAGCTTGCTAAGCCGGGACAGCATTATTTCTACAGAGATACACGGATGTGTCACCAGGGAAAACAGGAAGGGGAGGAGGAAGGAGAGATGTTTCTGAGATGGTCTTTCCCTCAGTATCCCTCTCCCATCACTAATTCGTACACTTTCTCCATGGAAGGCTCCGTAACATTTGGAGTGTGCACTTAGCCAGCACCCGGTGTCTCTCATCCTCCAGTCTAGACCTGCAGACCTGGATGCTGTCTTCAGCGTTTGCTTTGTTCTGAATGCATCAGCTTTCTGAGTCCTCCTCTGGGATTTCTCCTCCCTTCTCCTATTCCTCTCTTCTGAGTTTTAACAGATGAAGTTTCTAGAAAATCTGTGCAACTTTCTTAGCTTGAACTACACAATTCATGAAAATGGTGGCAAAACCAACAAATCATACCACTTCATTTGAGACTTTTAGAATCTTCTTTTTTTGGGGGAGTGGGCATCTCAAACAATTATGGCATCAATATATGACTGGTTCCTTTATTTTCTTTTTATTATGCATTTTTCAAATTATGGTAGAATAAAGAAAAAGATACTGGATGTTTGGGTCTTGTATACAATTATAGGAGGCTTCATGTTTTCAACATGGGAAGAGCAAAAGGCAAAGAATGGGAGCTTTATTTACATTTCTTTAGTCATCTAGTCTCCAAAATGCCCTCTTTCTCTCCATGCTCCATTTCTGCTTGAGTTCATGTTTCTTTAGTTTACCCAAGTTGTACAAAAGAGAATCATCTGTGACCACTGTGTCTCCTTCCTCTACTACCTGTTGTCAAGTTCCACAGTGTGCGAGTGTATGAGTGTGTGTGTGAGTGTGTGTGTGAGTGTGTGTGTATGTGTGTGTAGGTCAGGCTTGTTCTCTCTGTTCCTTCTCATTCTTTCTTCAGCCAGGATTTCTGTGTAGGAGTAGTTTAGTTAAATAGATGGAGAAAAGGGGACCTGGCTCATTTGGCTCAAGGTGTTTGTGTGCTCATTTTTGGGTGACTTGGGTGGCCACTGCTTCTACCCTTTGAATCATTTCTCTCTCATGCTCAGCATGGTGTCTTTCTCTCTTCCCACTCCAGTCCTTCCTGCACCCAGCTACTGGTGTAACCTTCCTGAACAAAACTTCCTTCAATATACTCTTCAACGACTCCCTAATGCCCGCAAGGGCTGCTACCTTCAGTTGATACGTTCAACCTCCGGATGCCTTTCAGAGATTAATCAATCATTTTCCCTTACAAGTGCAGTATGACACAAACACTCTTGAATTCCAAACTCCAAGCTTGGGACTGATTTTCCACATATGTTGTTATGCCCTACCTTTTTGAATCTTACCCTTCTTCAAGTCTTACCTGAAATTCTATCTTCTAGAAGTTTTCTTTGATCATAGGGCTCATAAAACTGTATTTCATCTGACCTTATCCATCATCAGATGAAGGACACACCACTGAGCAGTTCACCACTGAGAGAAACAGCTGTCGATTAAACTAGTGTGCATTGCTTTCTTAGAATTTTATTTTACTGTAACTGAAAAAGCTCTTTTAAATTTAAACATAGATTTAAAAAATGATACATCCCTCCTGTGCATCCATCTAAAGATAAATGCAATGAATTTGTTTAGAAATTTCAAACACTTCTTTGCATTTAGGTTCTGACTCTCAGGGATTTCCTTCCAGGTCACTGATGCTATCATGCCAGTAGCAATGCTGGAGTTTTCTGGATTTTTCTGGAAGGTGCCAGCGCAGACTTTTAGAAAACAAGCAGGACATATATTCCTTCCTCAGACCTGCTGTGGCTTGTTGACTGTCTTATCAAAGCACTAAATTGGCTCTGTTGTGCCACTGGGGGTGACAGCTGGCTCTGACAAGTGCTGGCAATAACACGTCATGACTGTTGCCTGACCAACAGCAACTGTAAGAGGATGCTGAATAGAAGAGGCACCTACTTCAATGTGGCAGAAAGTGGAAAAAAAATACAGCTCAGAATGGATGAAACATGGCAGCTTCTCCCGCTGAATTCATTTGCCTTTTTTTTTTTTTTTTTTTTTTGTACCAGGGATTGAACTCAGGGGCATTCGAACACTGAGCCACATCCCCAGCCCTGTTTTGTGTTTTATGTAGAGACAGGGTCTCACTGAGTTGCTTAGCACCTCACTGTTGCTGAGGCTGGCTTTGAACTCACGATTCTCCTGTCTCGGCCTCCCAAAGTGCTGGGATTACAAGTGTGCGCCACTGCGCCCGACTTCATTTGCCATTTTTATATGCAATCTCTTGTGCCATTGTTTACAATGCACTAAGCTGATGAATGGTTTGATTCTGTTGGGCTTTAGTAAGCTGTTCTTAGAGACAGAAACCCATGAACAATGTGTAGATGGGAACTGATGAAATCTGGTCACTCTTTCCTCGGGACATAGTCAGAAATCAAGAGCAAGACTGCTGAAGAGCTCTAGACTAGAACTGGCACATTGTTAAAGATCATCCCTTGGGAATTTGTCCCCTACTCTGATAGTCTCTAATCAGAGCTATAACTCTTTCACAAATTAAAAATATGGTTATGTCTTTTGTTTATTAGATGCCAATGAGGATCCAGGGGTTTTAGAAATATTTAAATCATTACCAGTCTGTTAGGTAGTTCTGTTTCTGACATATAACTTGAGACACACAAATTCTGACATCACACAGAACAGAGAGAGCTGGGATTTAATCCAGGTCTGTCTGACCCTAAAGTTGTCATTTTCTGTTAGCCACATGGGATAGGTTGTACGCAGAGGGCTTCAAGGCCCAAAGCACATGACTATATAATTTAGAGATGAGTTCACTTTGGAATATAAGTATAAAACATTAATGATTCCAAAACAGAGACCCAAGTAAATCTTACATCTTATTTTATTATAACTTTATTTTACTTAAAGTTACATACTTATTTATATGCTATTTGTTATCTGCCCCCAATGAAGGCAGGGATGACCATTTTTGATTGATTGTGATAAGTACATCTTTTCATATCCATGAAATCAGAATGCATTTTAAAATTGATGTATTCAAGTAAAGCGGTAGCATTTTATTTTTTCTGAGAGTTGCATAAAATAATTTCTATCTTACAATTAATATTTTTTCCATACTTAATTTTTTTCTATTTAAAAATTATTTTGTTTTTTAAAGTTTTTTTGGTCATTTTAAGTGAATAGCAACATTTTTGCTTCAATACAATTATATCAATACTAATTATGCAGCAGGTCAGTTTGAAATGTTAATCAGAATCCACATTTGACTTAAAATATTGAATGTATATATGAATCATGTAAAGTAGGAAGGAAAAGTATGTATATATGCACGTGATGTTTTTTAATGTCTGTTTTTATTAGCTGTTCTATTTGTAGTATACAGCATAGCATCTGGTCCCATAAAAGGCACTCACAAACAGGTCAAAGTGGAGCTTCAACCTTTCCCAGAAGGCACTAGAATTTCTGGATGAAGTCTCCTGCCTACATGAGACCCACTGTCCACTTTTGCTTTTCCAGCATGCCTGGGTTGTACGTGGATTTGTGCATGGCCACGTGCTTACCCTGGATGGGCACATTGTCTGTGTAGCCGGAGCTGGAGAGCTCCCCAGCATAAGAGCACTGGTCCCAGAGCCCTGCCAGCTGGAGCTCCTGCCTGGTAGAAACCACCTGGTAGAAGCCTACCTGATTTTCCTACCGAGCAATGCTTGATAATCTCCAAGTAATAGAAATGGACTGTCTTTCCAGAAACTGCGGGTAGGTGCTCAGTTATAGATTAGAGCCACGCTTTGCTTTGTTCCTGCTGCTTAATGCAGGCTTTCAGTGAGCTTCTTTCAGGGGTCAGGACCCCCAAGAAGATTCCTGAAGACACCTACTGCCTCTATCTTGCCCAAAGGGACTGAAATTCAGCCACAAAGGCTGGAAGATTTGCAGTCTGCTGTGAAACCTCAAGAGAGCCATGGCTATGCCTGCCAAACACAAAATGAAATGCCATCAGCCATGTGTGGAAATCTTCCTAGAAAGTAACTCTCCCCAAGAGACACATTGGAAATGGGCTGCTGCTGAAATGAGGGTGGTACCCAACATGCCATGTGGGAAGCAGCAATCTAAATGTAACTAACCAAAGAGATGCACTGATGTAATGAATTGAATGTCTGTCCTGAGGTCATGTGTCAGCATGAGATTCTTGGGACTGATCTGACATGCTAAGCAGGGAGGAGCAGAACATTCTGCCATTCCCTGAGGCCTTTTCAGCCCACCCGGAGGAGAGGCCTTTGTGCCTAGACACCCCTTTTTACCATTCGTAATTAGAACAGAAAACAGCTGCTCATCAACCCACAGAGGTTGATTAAAAACAATATCTTAGGGCTGGGATGTATCTCAGTGGTACAGCATGAGCTTAGTGTGCATGAGCCTCTGAGTTCAATCCCCAGCACCAGAAAAAAATCTGTCTTAATGTTGAGGCTCATAAGATGATACCCCAAAATATGTACTTCAATCTGAGAGTACCTGGGGAGTGGCTAATGCTGGGGAGACTTTCTCTAAGTTCCCTTATCTACCTCCAGAAAATAATCAGTTGTTGTAAATGCCTTCCCTATATCCCCTCAACCTTGGAGACTGATGTGCATGGCAGGAAGAAAGTCTATCCCTGACACCATACCTAGAGCCCAGAGGAATTTTGTCCCAGGCCATTGTCTGTTCTTTGGGCCCATTCTTGTCACCTAAAAGTCATTTATTCCTTCTCTAACAATGCCTACATCCTCCCTTCCCTCTCCCCTCAGGAGAGGGGACATAAACTTCTAAATCTCACTGAGTTATCAGGTGCTCTCCTTCCTGAGAAGCCCTGTGCATGTAATGGACTTTGAACATCTTCTTTCCCTTTCATCTGTCTACTGTCAGTTTCTCTCCTGTGATGTTGAATAGCAGGATATTAGCAGCACAAGCCCCCAGTTGCCTTGGGTGACCTGGTAGGATTTGAGTTGCTGGACCTTGAATTTCAAGGACAAAATCCTGGAGTCAACAATCCTAGCCTTAAATGTCTTGCTTTTTCTACATCTTGCTGAGAGAGATCTTAGGTGAGAGATCTCTTTGCAAAGTACTCGGCTATGGTTCCCCATCCTATCTTCGCAGTGAGGGTGATCAAGATGTTTAGCCACAGAGAACAAATTACCTTGGTTTATGCGGGTGTTCAACCTGTGAGCACAAGTAATTTATGGACATCATTTGCTATTTGCATATGAGATAGGCTGCTTGTTCTTTGCAGGGGAGAAAATGGCTCCTCTGGGTCACAATTAGCCTATCTGGCAATTAGTCACAATTAGTCACAATGCTGGCAGTTAATTGTGCTTACAAAGTTGTTTAGACAAAGTAAGACTGAATTTCTTGACATGCGTCATATATTCAGACCTGCTGCTTCTAGGCTTTCTCTTCTGATCAGGTTTAAAGTTACTCACTGATCAAAGAAGTTATTTCAATGTCTCTGTTGACTTCGAGCTTATTGTCGGGCAGTGTATGGAATTAAACAAACATCAGAAGTTGCAGTGCAACTGAGCAGGGGCAGTGTATCGATTGGCTAATAAACATGATTAAGAGGCATGGCCAACCAGTGTAGTACATAAACAGTATTACCCTAACGACCAGAGGCTTTGGAACAAAGGAGAGACTCTAGAAGAAAAATCTAAACAGCATAGATGGACTTCTAATAGCGTGAGTGTGGTGAATGTGGCATGTGAATGAGAAAGGTACTGGTGACATTCTGACCCTCTAGGGGACTTTTCCTCTGAGAGGCTATTGGGAGATGAGTAGGTTTTCCAGGAGTTAGAAGACTATTCTGGAAGGGCTGGTTCTGGCCAGGCCATAAACTGTACAGATTGCTGTGATGTTTAGGATTGGCAGGAGACAGCTCTGGAAGCAGAGTGTCACTCGTGTTCTAACGGTAAGGGACTGTATTTGTAACTTTGCATTAGCATCTCTTACAATTGGGGAAAAAAAGACCAAAGGAAAAAAAAGTCAAAGTTATACACTGGTGAATTTGCAAAAAAACATGTTTTCTTATTAGTTTTGCATGGTACATAGGGCTTATGTTGCTATTTCAAAATTCTAAAAAACCTTTGCATCCATTGACTTTTCTGCATAGAAAAGTCAGGTGTAGAAATTCATGGTCTTTTGGGAAGATACTTGTCAGGGGCAAAATGCACACTCAGGGTGGTTTGGAATTTTACCTTTTTTTCAAAGCAGTAAATGTTTTTGGTAATTAGGCATAGTTAAGGCAGATTCTAGGCTGCAAATTTCCTAGGCTCTTTGAGCGTCCACTCTATGTGCCTAGAAATGAGGTCTCAGACCTGAGATGCAAGAGTGTGTCTTTGGAAGTCGCAATGAAGAAAGAGCTTCCCTAGCACAGAGCTCAGCTTCACTGCTTTCTTTCTCTTTTTTCAATTTTAAAATTTTATTTAAAGATTTTATTTATTCTTTTTAGTTATACATGACGATAGAATGTATTTTGACATATTATATATACGTGGAGTATAACTTCCCATTCTTGTGGTTGTACGGGATGTAGAGTTATACTGGTTGTGTGTTCATATACGAACATAGGGAAGTTACGTCTGGTTCACTCTACTGTCTTTCCTATTCCCATCCCAATTCCCTTCCCTTTATTCCCCTTTGTCTAATCCAACGTGCTTCTATTCTTCCCTAACCCCAACCCCTTTTATTGAGTGTTAGCATCCACATATCAGAAAGAACATTTGGCCTTTGGTTTTTTGGGATTGGCTTATTTCACTTGGCATGATATTCTCCAGTTCTATCCATTTACTGGCAAATGCCGTAATTTTATTCTTCTTTATGGCTGAGTAATATTCCATTGTGTATATATACCACATTTTCTTTGTCCATTCATCTGTTGAAGGGCACTTAGGTTGGTTCGTAGCTTAGCTATTGTGAGTTATTTTGAGCTGCTATTAAACATTGATGTGTCTGTGTCACTGTAGTGTGCTGATTTTAAGTCTTTTGAGTATAGACCAAGGAGTGGGATAACTGGATCACATAGTGGTTCCATTTCAAGTTTTCTGAGGAATCTCCATACTGATTTCCAAATGGTGGTACCAGTTTGTAGTCTCACCAGCAATGTATGAGTATACCTTTCTCCCCAAATCCTCACCAACATTTATTGTTACTTGTATTCTTTTTTTTTTTTTTGAGAAAAAGGAAAAAGAAGGTTTATTGCTTTGCTAGCAAAGGAGAAACATAGGGGACTCCTGTCCCAGAGGCTGTGATTCTGCCCATTAGCAGGAACAGGGGGCTTTTAAAGAGATGGTTCAAAGGCTACATTCCATGTGTTCTCTGTTGGAGTTGTAATTCACTTGTTAATTTGGGAGACAGTTATTTCTGAGATATTCTGGTACCATCCCCAAAGTCTGGATTCCTTCATTGCTATGGTGGGTGTATACTCAGGACAGAGAAGTCTGCCTTAAATGGAAAAGAAAAGTAATCCTGTTTCCTCTGAGATTGGGAAAAGGGAGAGATTAGGGAGGAGCAAGGAGAGAGGAAGAGAAGTATCTATTTTAAAAATAAATTGCAGTGGAAGAGCAGCAAGGGATATATTCAAATCATAAAGTGGACCTCTGTTACGTTTCCTCACTGTCAATTTCTACATTTCGTTTCTATGGAAAAATGGGTGATGACATCTCCAAGCTGCTTCCTGTTGAAAGAGAGTGAAGTTAGAGGAAGTAAGCCAAAGTCCTTGTTTTCTCTCAGGTGGAGCATCAGGGCAGTCCAGGGGTCCACAGATGGCAGGTGACTGGACAAGGCATACATAGGGCGGGATGATGCTCAGCCAACAGTAAACAAGACAGCAAAGCATCACTTTTTGTAAACAATTAGCACAAAAGCAATTAGTATTTCAGCCAGTCTCTGAAAACCATGAAGACAATAACTCATATTAGTGAAAAACAGATTGAATTTATCAATGTAGGAAGTTAGGAAGATTTGTAAGTGTATGAGACCAGGCTCAAATTAACTCAGGACAAACTTGTGACTGTTGAGTCCTTTGTGATAATGATTATGTGATAATGATTATTAGGCACTCCCACACAAGAACCCTTCCTTTATAGCTTTCAGTTTTACTTACTCTTGATAATGCTGACACAGTGTACATCTTAAGGTACATTTAAAAAAACATTGTTTTTCTTTTTAAATGTCCATGTAGGACTATGCTCAGGCTATACTCTCCTGCCAGGTGTTTAAGATCAAGTTGATCAAAACTGACCTTGTGGGCTGGGGTTGTGGCTCAGTGGTGGCGTGCTTGCCTGGCACATTTTAGGCCCTGGGTTCGATTCTCAGTACCACATCTAAATAAAAAAAGGTCCATTGACAATTTAAAAAAACAAAAAACAAAACTGACCTTGTTCCTATCTACTTTTTTTTTAATTTTTTTTTTTTTAGTTGTCAATGGACTTTATTTATTTATATGTGGTGCTGAGGATAAAACCCAGTGCCCCACACATGCTAGGCAAGTGCTCTACCACTGAGCCACAACCCTACCCTCCTATCTATTGTTAAAAGTCAACTGAGATTCCTCAAAGATCAGTCTTGGGAACGTGTGCAAAGCCTCTGGGCTCCTTTAGCTTTCCTTCTGCCAGGATGGGTCAGGGTCCTGCTGACCACACAGTGCTTCTCTTGGAAGCATCAAGACATTTCTCTCTCCAATGACCCTCCTTTTTGCAGAATGTGCACTGGTTGGCTTCCTGATCTCTAGGGTCCTCTCAATCCCCCTGATCAGCAGATCAGGTGACTCACCAGAGTTGCAGGGCCCAGAGAGGGGTCCCATCATTCTCTAGGTCCTGACTGACCTTAAAGGGGAAGGGCCAAAACATTGGCTGCTTTTTCCTTGGCCCTTTTACTTCTTTGACTCTGGCCTCCAAGTTTTTGGTTTTAAACACCCAGCAAGCCAGTTTTACCAGTCTAAAAGAGGGAGTAACAGGTTATAACTTCAATATCTTTAATTTTAAAGTTATCTCTTTCATTTGAGTGGGGTCAGTATTAGTACTGAAAGTCAGCATTATGTACTATTTGGCCTGTAGTTGATGGCTCATTATCTCAAATTAACCCAGGGTGTTTTTTGTTTTGTTTTGTTTGTTTGTTTGCTTTTTTAGAAGCACTGCCTCTGAAAAACACTAACAGGCAACAGCTATAAAGTTTACAAGGAAAATACAAAAAAAAAAAAGACTTTTATAATCTTGAACCTTTACTTAGCTATATATTGTATTTCCTATTTGAGATCACAGTAATCTTTATAACAAAAATCAATCTTTTGGACACAACATTAAATAAGCTGAAGTCTAGCCTATTTTGGAGCTGTTCTAACATGCAGTAAGGTGTGAGGAAGAGTCTTATCTCAGGTAATGTGGGACTCTTCACAAGTAACACAATACAACATTACATCTGAAGTAGGAATCAAAGAAAGGCAAAGAGAGCTTTCAACTTTCTTTTTGTGGAAAAAGTGGCAGAATGCTTCCATGTTTTACAATGTCACCTTTAAACAGATCAGGCTCTCCTTATTTTCTTCCAAAAATGCATTAAATTCCAATTCCAGTATGAAGAATAACACAACATTGTATATATAACTTATTGACAATAGGTTACTTTATCCAGCTTTTAAAATATCAAATGGCATGAAGGAATACCAACCAAATTTGTTATTTCTATGCAAATATGAGACTTTTGCCCAGGCAGCTTTTCCAGTGTTTTTTCCCCCAGTTTAGGGCTGGTGTCCTTGACCCACCATGAGATGATCTGCAGCTGCCTAGGGCCAGGCTGAGAAACAGTGCTGAGAGTGCCAGCACTGGGTTTAAAAGATTTAAATCTTTTTAACCCTTTCTTCTGGTGTCCTGCTATCTTTGTACCCCAGAGGCTGTGCCCTTTGGCACCTTCAGCTTAGTTCCTGATGGTTCAGACCCTTTATCATGCAACTGCATAAATGCCTGTACATACAGAATCTCTTTCAAGTACTTTACCTCTGACAGACCAACTTCAATGTCAAGATTGTATAATAATCCAGAAAAACCATTCAAAGGCCAGAATGTGTTGTAGTAAACCATCTTTCTCTTAGACAGCCTTATACCTATAGGTGGCCAATTCAGCCAAAATCTCTCTGCTCAAGAAACTACTGGTAAGATCAACACAGCATGGCCCATGTCTTAAGGGCCAGTAACAGACAAAAAACCAGACAGACAAGAGAGATCACCGAAATCAGGGCTGAGAGATGGGAACTTTTAAAACAGATAGACCTGCATGTACAAATTTCTTCCACTTACTTTACCTTTGACAGACAAACTCCAATTGCAAGATTGTACAAAAAAGAAACAGAGAGACAGCCAGAGAGGAGCCCCCCAAACCATGGCCAATAGACTGGAACTTTTAGATTGATCAGCCAAGATCTTTCCCAAGAGACTACTTATAGAATCAATGCAGTACTGGCCATGTCTTAAGAGGGGCAATAACAGATACAAAAAAACAAAAACACAGACAGACAAGCAGAAGGAATTCCCAAACCCAAGGCCAACAAACAGATGAGAACCTAGAACAGACCAGAAGGGAGTAAATATTTCTAGGTTTTTGAGTCTCACTTCACTGTGATTCCTATATCAGTGGTGCCACAAATGTCCCCAGAAAGAGGGACTGGATGGATGTTCCCACTATGAAGAACCAGATGTGTGGAATCAAGATGCACACTGGGGGACTTACCAAATGGCTAAGTGTGTTGTGACTTTACTGAGTTCAGTTTCCTTTTTCTCAAAGTGGACCATGATGGAGCAATCTGTATTGTTCAGGGAGAAAGGGGGGGGGTTCCCCAAAGCAAAAGGAGCTTCAGCAGCTGCTGGGATGGTCCCTCTTTCCCTCTCTTCACTCACAGTAAGAGCTCCTGTGGTTCCACCTGAGGCAAACTCACCTGTCTCCTAACTCTTCTGCAGTTGGCTCTCAACAAGTTTGTCAGCACCCTGAATCCTCAGCATGGAAGTGGGGTTCCTTGGAAATCCAGGCCTGCCCAAGGAAGGTGGAGTGAGGGCTGCTCTCAAGTCCCATCTGGGTCACCAAATTGGTTGCTGAAAGTTTGGTCCTTGTCCCCCATGCCAATCCAATAACAAGGACATAGTTTCAAGAAAAAGGAAAAAGAAAGTTTATTGCTTTGCTAGCAAAGGAAAAACACAGGGGACTCCTCACTCAGAGGCTATGATTCTACTTGTATTCTTTTTCTTTTTTTGGCACTGGGAATTGAACTCAGGGGCACTCGACCACTGAGCCACATCCTCAGCTCTATTTTGTGTTTTATTTAGAGACAGAGTCTCACTGAGTTGCTTAGTGCCTTGCTGTTGTGAGGCTGGCTTTGAACTCGCAATTCTCCTGTCTCAGCCTCCCAAAGTTCTGGAATGACAGGCATGCACCACTCTTCCTAGCTACTTGTATTCTTCATAATTGCTATTCTGACTTGAGTGAGATGAAATCTCAGTGTAGTTTTAATTTGCACCTAATTGCTAGAGATGTTGAACATTTTTTTTCATGTATTTGTTGACTGATCATATTTCTTCTGTGAAGTGTCTGTTCAGTTCCTTTGCCCACTAATTGATTGGGTTATTTATTTATTTATTTTTGGTGTTAACTTTTTTAAGTTCTTTATATATTCTGGAGATAAATGCTCTATCTGAGGTGCAGGTGGCAAAGATTTTCTCTCATTCTGCTCCGCCGCTTTCTAGTATGCAAACGCATAGAGGGGGATTTGGAATTTCTTCAAAGATACTACCAATTAATGTCAGAAGAAAAAGGAAGCTTCTGTGGGGCTTAATTCTCAGCATTGACCCATGCTTCCTCCTGTACTTGATCACTGATCTTTTTGTTTCCCCAACAGCCTAGATGATTCCATCTCGCCTGTCGTTTTTTCCTCAAAAGAGTAGGACTGTTGCCTCTGCATTTTCCAAGTCCTCCGTTACCTGCTCACTCACTTCCCTAAAGCCTGGATTGCGATGCCTCCCAGTGGGAAAGTCTTCCAGGCACCCGGCACTTGCCTGCCAGCAGCACTTCTGCAACCTTTAAGACAAAGGGCACAGCCTCCTCCTCTGAGAAGCCTCCCCTGACTTTCAGGAGGAGGCGAGTCTTTCTTTCCTGGACTCTCTGAGCCCTTTGCTTCTATGTTTGATAGAGTCCTTATCACACCACTGTAAGGACATTAGTCAACATGTCTCTTTTGCTCACGAGATTGTGAGTTCCCGTAGGGCAGGGATGGCATCTGTCCATTTAAAAATAATTGATATTTAAGCTGGGCGCAGTGACGCATGCCTGTAATCCCAGCACTTAGGGAGGCTGAGACAGGAGAATCGCGAGTTCAAAGCCAGCCTCAGCAACAGCGAGGCGCTAAGCGACTCAGTGAGACCCTGTCTCTACATAAAACACAAAATAAGGCTGCAGATGTGGCTCAGTGGTCGAGTGCCCCTGAGTTCAATCTCCAGTACCAAAAAATATATATATTTAATTATAATTGGCAAATAATTTTATATTATTTTGAGATACTAAACAATGTTTTGATACATATATATGTTTCAGAATGAGAAAATCAGGCTAATTACCATATCACTTTATAAACTTATCTTTCATATGTGGTGATTTCCATTTTTAAGCAGACTTCACTTAACAGAATTTGCTACATAATACACATTAATATGTGCTTGTGGAATCATTGAATGAATTAAACTTTTCAGATATCTATAGATATTTCCTATGTTTCACTGTCAAGTTTAGAACATTATAATCAATTGTAAAATCTTGGGTCTAATTAGTGAAGTAGATAATCTTTTGGCACAAGCTACCTATTGAGAGTATTTTTGGAGGTTTCATTTATATTTTTAGGATGTTTGTTCTTTCCACTGACACATAATAGTAACAAAATTATCTTAATGTATAATTATGTAAATGCATATTTTCTGTTTAGTACACTGATAATGACAATTATTGAATAATAACCTCATGGCTTGAAATAACCAATGAGAAAGATTCTAAAGCTATTTATCATGAAAACTGTGTATTTATTTAAACTTGGCCTGAAACTATTGTGTAGTGATGCTATATCATAATTAGGTTATAGTAATATAATAGTGGACTTTATCCACAAACATCTATGCCAGTAACAACCAAATGTATCATCAACTCTATGAGTTTAGAAAAGTCAAGGCATATATTCTTTCTCTTATATAACAAATCCAAATACTTTTCAATAAAAAAGCTTGAAATAATCCTGTATATATTCACTCACTTGTTTGGAACAATATAGTTCAGATCTGATGTCTGCCCTCCCTCCCAAATTTTTTTTAAACTTTTCTCACAGATAAAAGCCTCTTAGTACAAAGTGCACAATGGACATGAATTCCAAACTTGTGGATTCTGTTTTTCTTTCCTTTCCTAGAATCAAATGGAAATACATAATTTTGTTGGTTGATTTTTTTTTTTTGCTTCAAGAAAAAAGAACAACTTGAAAGATATGTGATGGTTCTCTTGAGTGTTAAGTTTGCCTATTTGCCAAGTAGGTTTTAAAATGGAGAAAAGTAATCTTGCAGTTGCAGAAGGATGGATTGTCAAGGCTGAATGTATTTAGCTAGGGCATGCTGTGGCTCATGGAATTTCAGACTGTTCCCTGGCCTCTCTGAACAGTGATTCTCTTGTGGGTAGAGGCCATGGGCGAGAGGCAGAACTCCCCTGGGGAGACACACCTCTTTCCCCTGCTAAGACACGCTGCAGGAGGGCAGCCCTTGTCTCCAGGGGGGTGTATGGTGACAGTCAAGACAAAAAGAACCATTTCTCTTTAATATCTTTTGAAAGCTGAAAGGCTGTCAGTTCAGTTAGTCTCTGGCTAAATAGCCAAACTGGTTTCAGTATCCTCTTAATCAGGCCCAGACCTGTCTGGCCTGGTGAACACATTTCACACAGAGCAGGTCAAAACAATATTCTTGAAGCTGTGGAAGATGAATAGCTCCAGGGTTTAGTTCGCTGGGAGGTGAAGGGAAGGCAGGCGCTGCTTGGGAATGGGCAGGTGAATACTTTTGAGCCTGAACGAGTGAATGGAGTTAATGACCAAAGATGCCCACATCCTAATCATGCCAGGGCTATACCCTACAAAATGTTCCACAGTTGTCTACTGGATGCCTCTTTGGGACTAAACACTATGTTTCATGCACTAAAGGGAAGAGCCCTTCCTGGCTCTATGAACTTTAAAGCTGAACTTGTTCCATCTTTCAATGTTTGCACAACTATAGCAAGGAGAAAAAAGAAGAGGTCTAAGAGTTAGAAAGACCCCCAAATTTATGCCCTTGACCTTCTCTATTAAGGTTTTTCTTCAAATGACAACCTGGTGGTGCTAATCAATCATGATCATCTTATGGAATGACTTTATCTGGAGTATGATCTCAGGCTGGGCTACACATTAGAATCCATGGGGTGTTTTTGAGGATTTCTTGGGGATCAGGAGGCCCAGGCATCAGGAAGCTAATGCTTCCAGGTGATTCTCATGAGCAACCAGGTTTGGCAGGATGGTTTGTTGTATAAATAAGGGAAGTTTGGGAAATTTACCTCTGTGCCATATATAACATGAGTGGTTACATCTTATGTATTTTAAACTTATGGGTAAAGGTCATTTGAATTACATGGTCCTTGCTGCCAGAGGGAACTCTTGAAATTCTACAAGCTGGGTATTTCTGATTCTGAAGTAAAACCACTGTGGGGTTTGGGGAGAGTATGTGGCCATATGGAGGTCCGTTAAGTCTCATCTCAGGTCCAGAAATGTGATGTGCAGAAAACAGACTCCAAGTCTGGGACGCTGGGAAGGGATGTGGCGGGAGAGGAGGTTGTGGCGATGGGGCTGTCCAGACTGAGATTTGGGGTTGGTTTGGGTCATGGATAGTAAAGAGAAAATGTTGTATTAACATTTAATAACAAAGAATGACAGATAAAGGAATTAGTAAATGAGATTTGGAAGCCCTGAAAACTCCAGCAAAAATAGGCAGAGATTCCAAAGCTCAGTCTTAGACACAAAGTTGGTGGTTCCTTCTCTGTTTAAGTGCTGTCTCTTTGCAGCAGAGGGGGTGTGTGGCTCTCCTTAACTAAAGCAAGGCCTCACCGGGCACCTGCTGTGAGGAGGCTGAGCCAGCCTGGAGTCGCTTTCTCTTCTGGAAACCACTTTGCTGAAGTGCTCTTAATTCCGGAAGGAGGGGGAGCACTTTCTCCGCAGCTGCCACCCTTCACCTGGAGAAATGAAAGGAAAGTGGGGGAAGAAAAGGGGGCCTGTGAAAAGCGGTTAGGAGTAGGAAGTTTCTCAATTGCGGTTCTCCCAGCCAATTTCAGAGCAGGGTGGGCTGGGCTGGGGCTGAGAGTCAGATCACAGAGCCTGGGAGAGGGAAAAAGATGGAAGCCAAAGGGAGCCTCTTCTCTGTCAGAAAACAGGACTAAGGCAAGGAACGGTTTCCCTCAGTGTCTGTAATTCAATCCATTCAAAGGAAACGTTGGCTCAGCAAGGTTTGGTTATATCTACTATAAACTGGGGAGAGTTATAATCGCAGTCATGGCTGGATTTCATGGAGTTGTGCATGTTTGGATCACAACAGCCGAGAAGCTGGGAGCACATGAACCAAAGTCTGGTTTGCAATCACAGACTCACATTGATCTGGAATAATTTGTTCCAGTCTTTTCTTGAGAGGAACTTGTAAAATGAATCATGTGGTTCATTTATCCATCAATTCTATATTGTAGGGGCAGAAAGGTGTGGTGTTACCTCCTTTCCTCACACCTTGTAAGGCTCAGGGCCGAGAGTCCTACAGCCAGAGAAAGGTTAACAGGAGAAAAGCATAGCAGATTCATATAGTTTATGTTTTACATGACACAGGACCCTTCAGAAAAACCCACAGTCCCATGGAAAATGGCTTCCATGCTCAGGATTGGTTGGATGAAGAACGGACAGTGGATTAGGGACACAATTGGACTCAGGAAGGGCAAGAGCCAAGCTGGCAGGCCGGTCTGCTCAGACTCTCCTTGGCCCCCTGTGCAGCGCTCTCTCCTGGGTAAAGGGCAGGAGCCCTCTGAATGAGGGTTTCAAGGGAGAAGGCAGAGGGACAGAGTGACCTTTCTAGTTTTTATGGCTTGCTTTGGGGGAGAGCCGTTCTTGTTGTTATGAGCTACCTCAAGGAGAGGGATTCTGTTTTCGATGGCTCACTTTGAGGGAAAAGAGGGATGAGAGACAGGAAGGCAGGAGAGGGTCAGCAAGAAGGAGAGGCTGCTTGAGGCCTTCCAGTGTACCTTAGTTCAAATGACTCTAGTGTCACAGAGCTCTACTTAAGGGTATCATTTTCTGAGCTCCAACAATGTTACCAGAGGCTTTTCTGTGTCAGGCAGTGTTCAGAATCAACATAGAAAACACCCTTCCACCGTAGGGCTCGTGCTCTTGGAAATGATGAAATTCTTTTGTTCTTTATTTTGTTTTACTGCTTAGGAGATAAGAAGGATTAGGATCTATCTATCTATCTATCTATCTACCTACCTACCTACCTACCTACCTACCTACTATTTTGCTGGGAGGTGAGCTAAACCAATGTGGGCCATTTGGGTAGCATTAAAAAAAGAAATGCCATGTGTATTTCATCAGTAAGCAGCCATCTCACTGGGCATAGTGGTGCACACCTATAATCCCAGCACTTTGGGAGCTTGAGGCAGGAGGATCTCAAGTTCAAAGCCTGCCTCAGCAATAGCGAGGCACTAAGCAAGTCAGTGAGACCCTATCTCTAAATAAAATACAAAATAGGTCTGGGGATGTGGCTTAGTGGTTAAGTGTCCCTGAGTTCAATCCCCAGTCCCACACATACACGCACACAAAAGCAGGTATCTCACTGGACATGCACTTTGAAGAATTTTCCTTTTCTGCTTATCGATTTGTTCCAATTCATCCAATCAGGGCAAGTGGAATAAGGTGAAGGTAACTGGTCTAAGCTGACCCAGACCCAGTCCAGTATAATATTGCTGGTGTAACTCAGAATATGGATTCTCATTATCTCAAGTCCTTGCATAACCCATGTAAAATACACAGGGCTTCCTCCGAGAGCACCTCAGATAATTAAAATTAAAAAAATTTATGTAATATCAAATTTGAATGAATTTGAAATTCCTAGTTGCCCTCGGATGGCCTGTGTCTTGGGCATTGATGTCCTGTTGAGCTGAGGGTTCCATTCCCAGCCTTGCCATTCCTTTAGCTGTATGCTCTTGGAAAAGTTGTTGTGTGGAGATGATATCTGATTCATGGGGCTTTTTGTGAGATTAAAGCAAAGCATAGGAAGCAAATGATGAGCAGCAGAACTATATAGCTAGCGGTGCAACCAGGCCAACAGCACAAAACATGCCCTTCCAGAGGGCTGGGCCTTGGGTGTCCCTGCTCGGGCACAGAGGAGCTCTTGGCTTTGATGGCCCCATCCTTCATCCACTTCTTCTGGCTGCCAGTGGGGTCAGTACAGTGGGTTTGGGTCAGAGTCAGACCTGCCAAGAAGGTAAGATAAAGGTGGAGGGAGCTGAGTACAATAAAAAATATCATTATTCAAAAATTTTGTTTTACCAAATTTTGATGTTCAGGGTCAAATCCTTGGTCATACCATTTTGATCCATATGTTGGTTGATTTAGTAGTATTTCCAGTCTGCATGGAATTTAATCTTTATGAACATCTTTCTGGTGAGGACTTTTATCTCCATTCTTATAAGGTCTCCCATATAGTTGGGGATTATCAACCTAAAGTGGAGCCTAAATGAAAGATTGAGCATATGTGTGGTTCATACAAGTTTGTGTGTAAAAACATACAAACTTGGACTTGGATTCTGCAAGATTAAAGGCAAAGGTTAGGATTTTTAAAAAATTGATTCAGTAGATTGGTTTTGAGAAAAGCCACAGAACCTTGTGAGCAGAGAGCACTGGGCTCTTCTTTGGCATCCATTATTTTAAAATCTCAAGACTATAATTTGTATTAACTTTTGGTCCAATGAGGAGTAGCCCACATGTTAGAGAAACTGATGCTCCCTTAGCTGTCACCCAGTCTAATCCTTTGTTCTTGGAGTTGAGGAAACTTCAGCAAGC
>CM053405.1:9994280-10018949 GCA_028644305.1 Xerus rutilus | reverse complement strand
GCAGGATTTCCTCTGGACCTCAAATCTTTTAAATTACTACACTAAGATGTTGTAATGTAGCTTTTCCATACTTTTTGCAGACACAGAATTTCTGAAAGTAACCAATTTTGTAGTTACACAGCATAAAAAAGTAAATTGTTTTAACTTATACATTTGATTCAAGAAGTTACGCAGTTTATACATCTTTGTCTATAGAGAAATTTGAATTGCTGATTAAGTGGAAATGACTTTGAAGATGAGATCGTGGAAGGAGGCCCAATATTCTTCATAAAAATTATATGCCTCTGTCAATAGTGTGGGCACCTGGGTTTGAGAATGGCTTAGTACCTGGTTAAGAGCGATCACAGAGCATTATAGCTCATTATTCAGAGCAAACAAAACCTCGGATGATGGTATTTTCAAGGAGATGAATTGCTTAATTTGTACTTTCACAGTCACAAACTGTAGCCTTGCAGGGCAGTAGGAAGCAATTAATTCTAGAGAGTTTTTAAGTGGTGGTTTGTGGTTTGAGTTTTTATTTAAGACACTTGAAGTAGTTATCTCATAGGTAGACATTAGAAACCAGTCAATTTATTCCTATATTGTTTGTGTTGTATTAAAACCTTATTTATATTCTGAGATGATTTAATTTTTCAACAAACAATATTTTAGTTAATTTTACGCTGAGCTTTTTTGTTTGTTACTTCAGATGTGATTAATAAGTGACTTTTAGAGAAAATACCTCTCCTAGTTTTCAAATGTGTGTGTTTTTTGGGGAAGGGGTACTACGGATTGAACTCAAGGACCCTCAACCACTGAGCCACATCCCAACCCTATTTTCTATTTTATTTAGATACAGGGTCTTACTGAGTTGCTTAGTGCCTCGCCTTTGCTGAGGCTGGATTTGAACTCACGATCCTTCTGCCTCAGCCTCCTGAGCAGCTGGGATTACAGGTGTGCACCACAGTGCCCAGCTCAAATGTGTTGTTAAATTTATATTTTTCTTCAAAAATATATAAAACCTTATGAAAATGCTTTCCAAATGATTTCTTTGAATGCAGCATGGCAAATCATACTGCCTATAAAATAATAAGCACTAAGTAATGTGAGTATTACAGAAATAGGCTTCTTTTAAAGTTCTTTTATCCCAAGAATGATTGTATAGATTCTGTATTTAAGTGTCTTAGTTAAATAATGCAAGAATATTAAGATGTTGTCTTATTTCTTTCATAATGTTCCAGGACATTGTTGCAACCATAAAGAAAAAGGAATATGATTTCTTAGACCAGCGGAAAATGGATTTTGCACATGATTATGAGGAATTTTGCAGGCAGACTAATGACCTTCATGTAGGTTGTATAATAACATTCCTGTTGACAGTCACATGTTTATTTTTCCCTTTCATTGTAATGCTGCTAATCATTAGCCATTCAGAAGGGAGAGGCATCTTCATTATAGAGGTGACCGATAGCAACCTCAGTCTGCATTTGGTGATTTCAGATGAATAATTGAGGGCTCTATTTTGCAGATTAAAGGGTCATAAATATGGCTTTTGATAATGATCTGTAATCACAGACTTCTGCTTGTCTTCCATCCTAGTTCTTAGAAAGTTAACTTTCATCTTCCTTTGAAATGCTGTAGCTGTTAGAAAGGAGACATTTGTTTCCATTTGTTTGTTACTTTATAGCAATGATTATGCTCAGAGAAGGCCTCGGCAGACCTCAGTGGTGTCTGGCAGGTCCCAAAGGCCAGGCTGCAGCTGGATTTGGGAACCTTAGAAAGGATGGTGCCAGGATCCTGCTTGGTCTTGAGGTCCTGCTCCCCTCCCCACTCTTTTTTTTTTTTTTTAATATTTTTTTTGGCTGTAGATGGACACAATATCTTTATTTTATTTATTTTTATGTGGTGCTGAAGATCAAACTCAGTGCCTCAGGCATGCGAGGCGAGAACTCTACCACTGAGCTACAATCTCAGCCCTCCCTCCCCACTCTTCACTGTGGATCAGCCATCCTGCCCTCCAGCCCTTGTGAGCAGAGTAGCCATCGTCAGCTTCTGAGAACATGTTATAAGACTAGCCTAGTTCCAGATTTCTGGGAAAGGGTTAAGGATGGCTAGTTTCAGAAAATTGCATAGCCTGGAATCTGCCAGCTATGGCATCCTGTGGTGATACAGAAGGGAAGGACTTACTGGGGTGGTTAGGAATGTTTGTTATCAGGGAAGGTCAGATAACCTGTAGGGTCTGCCATAGTTAATATGCAGACTTCTTTTCATCTGAGGAGCAAGGGTACAGAGACCTTTCTGATTATAAGAGGAAAATGGCCATTCTATTATTTCCTTTTCAGAATTTTATTTTGCACTAAATTTGTACATGTCAAGGGAAAAAGAACTGGGAGGTATCTTTGAGAGGAGTGAGTTCAAGGTAGAAGGAATCATCACAAAGCTAACTCTATGGACCAGGAGCTGTCCCAAGCACTTCATGTTTATAAATTGATAATCACAATAACCCTAGAAAGTGGGTGCTCTATTACTGTCATATTGCAGAGGAGGAAAGTGGGACATGGTGAGGTTAAGTGGCCTGCCCAGTCAGAGATAACAAGTGGTAGAGTTGGGGTGAAACCTGGGAAAAGTTGGCTCTAGAATTAAAATTCGGAACCATTAGGCTCTATGACGTTTTATTTGATGGGAAGATACAGTGCCTATAGTAATTAAAGCAATGATATATTTTGGGGGCTGATTCAAACATAACGACAGTGGATCCTGATCTCTATTTGTTGAAAGACGATGGACAGCGTGGATCCTGATTCCATGCTGCGTGGTGAGTGTCCACTTACCCTGTCCTCTCTGTTTCCTGGGTTTCTAATCCCAGGGAGCTACTTCAGTAGCTTTGATATGGGATGTAGCCAGTGGTAAGCACCTTGAGGGCAGGAATCATGTCTTATCCCTATTTGTTAATAAAAGAGATTTTTTGGAAATAAGCATGTGTTTACTATATAGCAATGATGGATTAGACATCTATGCTGTGGGTAGATTTGCCTTCTGAACTTACAGTCAGACAGGAAGCAATGATATGAGTGAAATGTGAGTACATATTGAGTTAGGACAGAGGAATGAATGTAGCACCGAAAAAGGGGGGAGGGGGTTGCAAATAAAAGCTAGGATGACTAGTTATAAAATGACAATATTCTGATACTGTGCCAGAAAGTGAGGATTCAAAGCTAAGAAGATGGTAACCATGCCCTACAGAAACTTGTAAAGAGGACAGGCTTGCAAAACATGCGTAGAATCTGATTGTTGCGACACCAAATAAGACAGGATATACTCCTCAGGGACAATGGTCTCATACTATGCTGGATGCTGAGAAGGTGTTTGTGTTTTCTCCATAAATAATGGGATAGGAATGAACTCATAAATTACTTAAGTGTAATTTAGTTTTCTTATTATAGTTTATTAACTCTTATTTTATGAATTTCTTTTCAGCTCTTGGGAAAGAACCCAGAGTCTCCCACATGCTAGGCAAGAGCTCTAGCACAGAGCCACACCCCTAGCTGGGCTCTCATTTTATTATTGACTTAAATATTTATAGTTGAATGTGAGAATGTGGAGTATATTCTGTTAGCTTTTTGGTGTTTCCTGGAGTGCCCTCTGAGATGGTAGTTCATAGTTAAGTTTTGCAAATGTTTGGTGTGCTGAAATGGGTAGTGTTTCCTGTTGGGATCTGGGTTCTTTCTATATCAAGCTTTTAATGTTGTCATTAAAATATTTTACATTCTCAAGTATTTTTAAAAAGAGTAATTTTAAGTTCTTAGAAAAATTGAGAGGAAGGCCCAGAAGTTTACCATATATGCCCTGGTCCTGCCCCAATGTGTGACTTCTCCCATTACTGGCATTGCTCATCAGATGGATACACTTCTTTTTTTTTTTTTTGGTACTGGAGATTGAACTCAGGGGCACTCGACCACTGAGCCACATCCCCAGCCCTATTTTGTGTTTTATGTAGAGACAGGGTCTCACTGAGTTGCTTAGCGCCTCGCCGTTGCTGAGGTTGGCTTTGAACTCGCGATTCTGTCTCAGCCTCCCTAAGTGCTGGGATTACAGGCTTGAGCCACCACAGGCTAGACGGATACACTTCTTATAGCTGATGACCCTGTGTTGACACATCATCATCATCCAAGCCCATCGCCCACACTGGATTCACTCTTGGTGGTGTACATCCTATTGGTTTAGACAAACATACTGACGTGTATTCACCATTATAAAAAAATGCAAAGTACTGGCACTGCCCTAAAAATTCTCTGCATTCCATCTATTCATCCAGTCTTCCCCTGACAACTGCCCTAATGTGTGACTTCCCTTAACTTCTGGCAAACATTGACTTTTTTACTGTCTTCATGTTTTGCCTATTCTAGAGTTTAGTTGGAAGCATACAGCATGTGGCCTTTTCAGATATTCTTCTTTTACTTAGTAACATGCATTTATGTTCCCTTTATGTGTTTTCATGGCTAGATAATTCATTTGTAATGGCTGAGTAATATTCCACTACTCAGTTGTGAAGTACCACAGCTAATTTAACTATTCACCTACTGGAAGATGTTGGTTGCTTCCAAATTTTGGCAACGGTGAACAAAGATGCAATAAACATCTGTGCACAGGTTTTTGTGTGGACATAAGTTTTTAACTCCTTTGGGTAAATACCAAGGAGCACAAAATGCTGTATCATACAGTAAGAGTATTTTTAGTTTTGTAAGAATCTACCAAACTATCCTTCAATGTATCTGCACCATTTTGCATTTTCACCAGCAATGAATGACAGTAGAATTCCTGTTACTCCAAATTCTCCCCAGCATTTGCCATTTTCAGCATTCTGGACTTTGGCCATTCTGATAGATGCAGTGTTATACTAAACAGTTTTTGATCTACCTGAGCCATTGTGACTACTATGTCACAGATTGTTTTATACATTTTGGTTTGTTAATTGGATGCTTGTAGGGTTGGACTTGGTTTATCTACCAGGGGAGTTGTTCCCATTAACAGTAATGGTCGTCTTCATCTCTAGTGAGGCTCTTTGTCCTATAATCTATTTTGTGTTTTATTTATGTTGCTACTCCAATTTCCTTTCAGTATTTGCCTGAAATATTTTTTCTATTCTTTAATTTCCTACTATTTCTTAATTACATAATTTGAGCATGTCACCTTAAAATTGCTGAGACTCCCAGGCTGGGGCTGTGGCTCAGTGGTAGAGCGCTTGCCTCGCATGCATGAGTCACTGGGTTCGATCCTCGGCACCACATACAAATAAATAAATAAAATAAAGATATTGCATTCATCTACAACTAAAAAAATATTTTAAAAAAATTGCTGAGACTCCCTTTCTTTTAGTTGTGAATTTGTTAGTTAAATTTTTATTAATTATTCTCTTTACTCCTTTTCCATTGGTTGAGATATTTTACAGCTGAGACTCCCTTTCTTTTAGTTGTGAGTTTGTTAGTTAAATTTTTATTAATTATTCCCTTTACTCCTTTTCCATTGCTTGAGTGCAATAATGTTCTATATGTATTTTTAGTGGTTTCTGTACTTTTTTTCACAATGTCTAAAATTTTGATATTTCTATCTACCTCTTATTTCTGTACTATGGTTTTATTAGATTTTAGTTTTACTTTGATTTTAGTAAAAGTTTTACTTTGGTTTTAGTTTTAATTTGATTTTAAATTTTCCAGATGTCTTCTGTTACTGTTAATAGCTATGTAGATGTCCAACATGTTTGACAATTTATTCACTTGCTGTTACATCTAGCCTTCCTTCTCCTCCTTTCTGTGAGTTCATTATAATTGTATCCTTTGGTGGTTGATCCACCAAGAGTTTATTGATGGCAGATTCTTCTGGTCTTTGCCCCCAAACCTACAAAATTGTCTTTGATATTTAATGGTAGTGTGGTTTCCACATATAATTTTACTTTCTAACTTATTTTTCTTTAGTACCTAGAAAATCATGGTTCATTGACTTTTGGCATCTGTTGTTCTCAATGAGGTTATTTTCTATAAAAATTATTTCTTTATGAATAAATTGATTTCCCCTAATTGCTTCAAGTATTATTTTTCTCTTTCTATTTGGTACTTCTGTGTTTTAAGTTTGATTAAAAAAACCTCTAGTTTGGTGGACCTTCTCCACTTGAGATTTGCTGTTTTTTATTTTTTAAAAATAAAAATAAATTTGCTGTTTTTTATTTTTTTAAACTCTCAGTCATCATTTGAGATATTTTAGGCCCTTTTTCCAGAATTTCCAAGAGATGTATTTTCTTTTTTAGGTTCCAATAGGTGTACCTTCTTTTTCTAATTTCTGTTTCAGTTATGCCTCTTTTTTGGTATTTCCTACTTTTTATTTCTCTGTAGCTTTTTGGGAGATTTCTTTTAGAACTCTCTTGCAGTTCATTAATTTTATTTTCAAGTATATATCATTTGCATCTGTTGTATATTGAATACAATGATTTTCTCCTTTCTAGGTATAACTTTGATTTTTAAAAATCAAAGAGCTCTTATTTTCTATTATCCTGTTTTTGTTATAGCATGTTTCTTCTTTTTTTTATCCTTAATAATTTTAAACACCCTGATTTCAGAGTCTACTCTAGGACTTGGCATTAATTCTCTTTGTGCATTCAGCTGCTTCTCTCTTAAAGATCATTTTTTGTCCCCATGTGGTTTTCACAAAAGCTTTTGAGCTTGTTTTCTTTAGAAGTTATTTATTTTTTCCGTTATTTATTTTTTCCTGTGGGAGTCCTGAGGCCTCAGGCTTTGGAAGTGTTCCTGTGGAATGGTTTTGCATTACTTCTGCGAAGGTTCTAGTGGTGTTCCCTAGTTTACTTGTGAATTTCCTGGGGATTCCTTCTATGTAATGTGGAGCATGAACGTGGCCCCTTGTCTTCATGTGGCCGAGGGGTGAGGTCAGCTGCTCTCAAACAGCAGTCAGCAAACTACACTCACGTGCCAAGTCTTGCCCAGGCTGTTTTTCTAGGCATTTCCTGTGGCTGCTTTGACACCACTGTGGCAGAGGTGAACAGTTGTGAAAGAGATTTATGTTTCACAAAGCTGAATATATTTACTATTTAGCACTTGGTGGAGGAAGTTTGGGGATCCTGTTCTAGGGTGGCTTCTGCCTTTTCATGGCTCTGGGCAAGTGGCAAGCCCCAGTGTGGCTTTCTCGACTTTCAAACATTTAATTCCCTATCAAGCACTGGACAGACGTGATTGCACCTGACTTTCTGCAGGATCCATTGAGGGTATTAGGACCCCAGAGTTCTCTTTTCACATTGCAATAAGGTCCCAAGGCTTGCCCCTGAGTCCAAGGTACATGGGGCCTGCCATGGTACCAACACTGACCACCCTGCCCCTTAGGTCTCTTTATTTCTGGCTTCTGGTCATTTATTTTTCTTTAAAGTTTATTAATTTTTCCATTATATTTTGCCCTTTATTATAGACATTTGTAGAGAATAAGAAGTTCTTTTCACTTGTTACTAAACGAAATTCCCTATGTTAATTGTTTGTCCATAATCAGATTTTATTCTACTTTAGAAGGAGTTGCAGAAGTTCATGGATGTTACATTTGAGAAGATTCAAAATACAAATCAAGCTCTAAGTATGTTGAAGAAATTTGAAAGGTAAAAATTTGAAATAATTTTCCAAGTTCCATTTTCTAAAACTGAGGTAACTTGAACATAGTTTAGCTTTTATTATTATTATTACTGTTATTACTTCATATTTTAAAGGAAATAAAAGCCTCTCTTGGTAGCCTGAGTCATAAAGTCACCGTTTTGAGTTTTTCAGAGGATTAGGAGGATTAATTCTCTGAAGGATTAAGGATTTGCTTTATTTCTGCAAATAGAGAATACGCTTAGCTTTGAAGTACCTTCTGACTGCCTATAGTAATATGTTTAATGTTTAAGTAATTTGAAAAAAATTCTTCCCAAGTTAATAGTTTTGCCTACACTGTAAAGATTGATAGTATTTCAACTCTTTTAATATGTTACACAACTGTTTTATTCTTTCCCATTAGTATATATTTTAAAATAAAGGTTAATAAATAAGGTTAGTAGACATCTTCCCATTAATTCAAGCTTTTACTTTTTTGTATTTTAATCAGATTGAATATACCTAATCTTGGTATCGATGACAAATACCAGCTAATCCTGGAGAGCTATGGGGCTGACATTGATAGGATTTCAGAGCTCTATACAAAGCAGAAATATGACCCTCCTCTGTCTCGAGATCAGCCCCCCATTGCGGGGAAGATCCTGTGGGCCCGTCAACTCTTCTACAGGATCCAGCAACCCATGCAGCTTTTCCAGCAGCACCCAACAGTGCTGAGGACAGCTGAGGCCAAGCCTATAATCCGCAGTTACAACAGGATGGCCAAGGTCCTCCTGGAGTTTGAGGTCCTCTACCACAGGGCGTGGCTTCAACAAGTAAGCCCCTAGACTGATACTCATTAAGTGGTCTCTACTGGTAAAAGAGCTGGAATATTTGTCTAGCATTGGCAGGGATAGTCCTATAGAAAGCTGGATTTGTGGGTATTTTAGACATCACCTTGATTGACTCAAGTCAAAGAGTGTAATATGCCTATGAAAGAAGATAATTGTCTGTTTGGAAAGCATCACAAACCACGCATCAGAAGCCCATTTTTATTTAATTTATAAACTCCTTCATGGGAAAATCCTATTTCTTAGTTTCTCTACCCTACAGGTTAGGGTTTTCTTTCCTTTTAAAATTCAGTAAGACCTGAGTATGTCTTAAACATCAGTATGTGTGTTAGACAAAGTCTTAAGTATATTTTTTTGGCAATCTTAGTGGTTAATCAAATTATACCCTACAAATATTTGTAGCGATGTGTCTTCGCCCTGTTGATTGTGTTTCTGGGTAACTGAAATCTGAGTTTAGGTGGGTTTGTGAAACTTTTAATAGGAAGAGTAACTGAGTAGGCATGAAGGTATCAGGTATCAGAGAGCTGAATGGTTCTTGAGAACTCACCACCACTGCTTGGTCCACTTCTCTGGCAAGTGTGAGTGTCATTAAGGAAATATTTTATCAAATTGACTGTGCATGATCACTAACAAGAACCTGAAGGTTATTTCTGAAAGAGAATTTAGGATAAGAGCAAGCAGTCCCATTGCCTTTAATTCAGGAAGCTCAGGTCTTGGCAAGAATACCTAGCAACCTTGATGCCCAGGAATGGCTAAGTGAGGTGCTCTCCGTGTTCACTGAACTTTCTGAAGGTAATGATGCTGACTTCTTCCCACAGATCAGAGAAGTTCACAGAGGTCTTGAGGCTTCTTTGTTGGTGAAGGCTCCAGGCACCCGGGAATTGTTTGTAAATTTTGATCCTCAGATATTAGTCTTATTTAGAGAAACAGAGTGCATGTCACAGATGGGCCTGGAAGTGTCACCATTTGCAGCAGCCCTCTTCCGGAAACGGGATATATACAAAAAGAACTTCAGTAACATGAAGGTATAGTACTTTTAATTTTCCCTCTTCCTGGATAGTTCTGGAATACATTTTTAAAAATTGAGTGGTGCCGGTCGTGGTGGTGCACGCCTGTAATCCCAGCACTTAGGGAGGCTGAGACAGGAGAATTGCAAGTTCAAAGCCAGCCTCAGAAACAGTGAGGTGCTAAGCAACTCAGTGAGACCCTGTCTCTACATAAAACACAAAATAGGGCTGGGGATGTGGCTCAGTGGTGGAGTGCCCTGAGTTCAATCCTCAGTTACCCCCCCAAAAAATTGGGTGGTGTGTCATGTTGGAGGTGGAAAATGACCAGAATGGGTAGAGTACAGTGAGTGGGAGGCAGTGACAAAGGATGAACCTGCAGAGCTGGATGGGGCCAGGACATTGCGGATCTTGTGTCAAAATTTATTTTGAGTGTACCAGAAGAATCATTGAAAGAAGCTGAGCTGGAGAAGAAGGCCTGATTTCATTTGTAATAAAAGTCATCTTTGCTACTGGATGGAAAGTAGACCTGGAAAGGAAGCAGGAATGTCAGTGGGAAGCCAGTTTCTGGACTGTGGCACAGGTCCAGCATGGAGAAGATGGTGGCTTGAGCTAGAATCCCAGGAGAATTGATCAGAAATCAAGGAGTTATGTCAACAGGCAAGGTAAGAGGGAACTCAAGGATAGTTGAGGTAGGGACTACCATGTATGTATAGGTTACATTCTACATAACTGCAGTGGCCCTGATTGTAAGTACTATTTATAAAGATGGCAAGACTTGAGCTAATTTACTTTGGAAAGTAGATGGGATTTGGTGGTTCCCATCCTAAGCACAAGATTGTTTTTATACATCAAGGGGAGGTGTCATCCATGCAATTAGATATGACAGGCTGGAGTCCAGTGGAGCAGCCAAAGTAGAGTGGAAGTTCTACCTGGGCTTTGAGAGGTAGAGAATATAGTTGCTATTTAATGACATTGTTCTGGATAGAATTCTTAGAGAGAGTATAGACAGGGAAGAACAGAGGGCCATGGACCAAACAGTGGCTCTAACCTTAACATATCTGGTAGAAGAGGTAAAATAAGCAAGAAGTGGACTTTGAAGTGGGATGAAAACAAGTGTCAAGGAAACCAGGGGTCAGAAAAACCTCATGAGGGAGGGACAGGTCAGCAGTGTCCTGTCCAAGGACGAGAAAGACCAAGGTGAGAGACATAGCCATGCTATGGGAACATTCACGCGGACACTGCACTCAACAGAGCATAATGGTTGACACTGCCTGATAACACGAGGGCCACACATTTGCTTTGCATCTTAAGCCATTTTCATGTTCACAGTTTCATTTGATTGTTCCTATCACCACATTAGGTAGGTGTGACATTACACAGTTACTTCACTTGATAGGTGACCAAACTGGGCTCAGAGAAATTAAATGACTTAGCTAAGGTTTCATAGGTAAGTGAGAGAACTAGGACCAGAACCCAGAACACACTACTTCATGTTATACCAAAGTTTCATCATGTCAGATTAGGCCCCGACTTCCTTAACAAGACTCCTAAATCACAAGAAATAAAATCAAGAATCAATGAATGGGATGGATTCAAACTAAAAAGCTTCTTCTCAGCAAAAGAAATAATCAATGTGGTGAAGAGAAAGCCTATAGGATGGGAGCAAATTTTTACAATACACACATCAGATAGAGGATATATCCAGGATATATAAAGAACTCAAAAAATTTAACACCTAAAAAACAAACAACCCAATCAATAAATGGGCTAAGGAACTGAACAGACACTTCTCAGAAGATATACAATTGATCAACAAATATGAGAAAAAATATTCAACACCTCTAGTAATTAGAGAAATGCAAATCAAAACTACTCTAAAATTTTATCTCACTCCAGTCAGAATGGCAGTTATCAAGAATACAAGCAACAATATGTGTTGGCGAGGATGTGAGGGGAAAGGCATGCTCAAACATTGCTGGTGGGACCACGAATTGGTGCAACCAATCTGGAAAATACTATGGAGATTCCTTAAAAACTTGGAATGTAACCACCATTTGACCCAGCTATCCCACTCCTTGGTCTATACCCAAAGGACTTAAAAGCAGCATACTACAGTGACGCAGCCACTTCAATGTTTATGGCAGCTCAATTCACAATAGCTAAACTGTGGAAGCAACTTCGATGCCCTTCAATAAATGAATGGATAAAGAAACTGTGGTATATATACACAATGGAATATTATTCAGCCATAAAAGAGTAAAATTATGGCATTTGCAGGTAAATGGATGGAGTTGAAGAATATCATGCTAAGTGAAGTAAGCCAGTCCTCAAAAACCAAAGGCTGAATGTTCTCTCTGATAAGTGGATGCCAATCAATAATGGGGAGGTAGTGGCATGGGATGAGTGGAGGAACTTTAGATTGGGCAAAGGGGAGGGAGAGGAGAGGAGGGAGCATGGGGATGGGAATGATGGTGGAATGAGATGGACATCGTTACCCTAGGTACATGTATGAGTGAATGAATGGTGTGACCCTACTTCGTGTACAACCAGAGAAGGGAAAAATTGTACTCCATTTGTGTAAATGAATCAAAGAGCATTCTGCTGTCATGTATAACTGATTTGAACAAATAAAAAACAGATCAATATCAGCAGTGGACAGACCTTCCTCAGGTGTGGACTCATGAAGTACTAGTCGGCATGTTGAGCTTTCCTTATAAATTCCTCTTGGTGTGTTAGGAAATCATTTTGCCATTCTACATATTTACAATGAAAGTATTTTTATGAAGAAATCATATTTTTTCTGAGTATAAAAGCACCCATGATGATTTTGTCTACAAAGGAGTTGTTTTGGTAACACACAACTCCTAAATGTGGTGCCTTTTAACAAACACTTCATTTTATTTCAAGAATTGTTGGCTAAAGTGCTTCAGCAGGGCTGGGATGATTATGCACTGGAGATGGCTCCATGGACTTGCAGCAGGGAGGATGCAGCCAGTAGGGTTTCTTCCATACCAATTTGGGGGAAAGTGCTGCTGTGAATGAGGAGGAGGCCAGGGGGTCCTCAGAGTTTCCTGATTCTCACAGCATCACTTCTATTGTGTCCTGTTGGGCTCCATAAGTCCACTCAGATTCCAGGGACGGTAGAGGCATAGACCCAACTTCATCAGAGGAGGAGGATGGACCAAGAATGTTCTAAAGCCAACACAGTTGTAAGTGAAATTTGAACAAGCATATTATCATCTGGTGGACATTTATTACATCTTGGAAGTTGAAAGAGTTAAAGGTTTCTGCTCAACATGAGTAGTTGGTAAGAGCGGATTTATTCGTATATTTGGGAGACTCTCTAAAGTCCCCCACAATTGCAGAGTTATTGTGCTAAATACTTAACAGAGTTTTCAGGCTTCTGCTGATATGCCAGAGTAGCTGAGAGCTTTTCTTCCTCGACTCCTTGGAAGACAGTGGAAGCTAGAAAGAGATGAGCTAGTACTGGCCAAGGGTTCACAGTAGATTCTGAAGCCAATTTCATCTGGATCCAAACCATTGTCTGTGGGTAAATTACTTTATTTTCTAAACCTCAGTTTCTCATTTGTAAAATGGATGAATAATTCCTCTTGGGGCTAAAGGATTAGAGATGAGAAATGGGGACCTGCCTGAGGCAGATGCTAAGGATTGTTTCCCAGATAGAATAAGTGGTAGACACTGAACCAAAGGTAAGCAGTGGATGAAAGCTTTAGGAAATATATGAATAGCTGCTAATAGAATAATTGAATTTAGGATTTCTAAAATGGCTTTCATGGAAATTGAAAAGGGAATTATAGAAATCATGTAAACATATTATATGAAGAAAGGCTTACATAGCCCATTTGGGAAATGCTGGGTTTAACAAAATTCTCAAAGCCCCCCAGTACTTCTTCTTCTTCTTTATTTTTTTTGGTACTAGGGATTGAACTCAGGGGCACTCAACCACTGAGCCACATCCCCAGTCCTACTTTGTATTTTATGTAGAGACAGGGTCTCACTGAGTTGCTCAGTGCCTCACCTTTGCTGAGGCTGGCTTTGAACTCGCGATTCTCCTGTCTCAGCCTCCCAAAGTGCAGGGATTACAGGCGTGCACCACTGCACCCGGCCCCCCCAGTACTTCTTATACCCTGATGGCAGGCTTCTCAGGACAATTAACATTAATCATGGCTGTTCAGAAGGGGAGACATTGCATATTGTGTTTTTCAAACTTACCCATGCAGGGATCATTTTTATTATAGAATGTCTTGGACTTAGAACTTCAAGGAAAACATTTTAGGAAACATTTATCTAATATCAAGGTCATGCCAATATTTACATTGCAAATGTGGGTTTAAAAATAATTGTACTTAAGAAGCACGTTAAAGTCACTTTTTCATTTTAATGGTTATTAATGTTGACATTATCCTGAAATCTAGGATAGAAATACTATTAGGCTTATTTAAAAAAGGTAACATGGAAAAAATATGTATGTCCACTATGTTGACATAATTCAATATAATATAACAGGTAATAATCAATTGATTAATAAGAGAAATATTGATCCATTATCTCCTATGTTCCAGTTACCATGTTAGACACATTGACAAAGCAGATAAAATTCTTGTCCCACTGTATTATACAGATACCCTTGGACTTACATGGGGTTATGTCTCAATAAACGCATCATACATTGAGAATATCTGAAGTGGAGAATGATTGAACACACCTATTGAACATTGTAGCCGAGCTACTTTAAATGTACTCAGCACACTTAAATTAGCCCACAGCTGGGCAAAACCACCTAACACAAAACCTGTTTTAAACAAAGTCAAGAATGAATCAAATCTCAAGAACGAATCATAATGAACATCACTGGCCCAGGAAAAGATCAAAATTCAAAAATCCCAAGTATGGTTTCCACCGAACATCTTTCATTTGCACACCTGTGTAAGTTGGGGACTGCCTTTTATTTGCCTAATTCAGAAAGTGAAAGTTATAAGTTTAGTAAATTACTTAGTGTATTGGTATAAAGTGATAGGTGCTATGGAAAAAATAGAGCAGGGCAGAGAGTGTATGAGTGGCTTTTGGTGGTGGTTTAGTCTTACGTAGCTTGTCCAGATAGGCCTAATTGACAAAGTGCTTTGAGAAATTATTTGAAGAAGGTGCAGAGGTCCTGAGGCTAAGGATCGAGAGGGGAGACAGTAGGGCAGGAGCAGGGAAGAGAGGGGAGAGTGGCTGAAGATGAGATAGGCCAGGGGAACAAGATTAGGCAGGTCTTCTCAGACTAAGGACCTCTCCAAGTCTTTGTATGAGGACATAGAGCCCTGAATTAGGTGGGAGCATCTATCATGTAAGCAGAGGGGTAACATGATCTGACAGTGTTTTAAGGGTTCACTCTTGTAGCTACAAAGAGCCGAGATTCTCAGAGTCATGGGTGGAAGCAGGGCAAGAATGGTGGAACGTTCTAATAATTCAGGAGTGTCAGGGATAGCGGATATAGTAAACGGATCAGATCTCCTCTGAGCGTGGTCCAAACAGGAGAACCAGATGGATTGTAAGTGGCGGTGGGGAAAGAGAGGAATTAAGGCTGACTGGATTTTGGCCAGTGGACAGAAAGGATGGGGTTGCGGTCACATGAGTTGGAGAATGCCATGGGCAGAGAAGGGTTTGGGGGAAGAACTGACATTTGGACCTGTGAGGTTTGCAGATGTCTGCTAGATATGAAGGGGAGAGACTGTGTACGCTCTTGCTGTCTATGGATCTAAACCTAGGAGCGAGCTCTACACTGGGGATGTACCTTTGTTTTTGGCGTTCAGATGATATTAAAGCCTAGTTATGGTTTAGATGTGGTGTCCCCCCAAAGCTCACGTGTGAGACAATACAAGAAGGTTTGGAGGAGAAATGATTGGGTCATGCTTTAACCTAATCAGCGAATTAATACCTGATCGAGTTAACTGAGTGGTAACTGGAGGCAGGTGGGGTGTGGCTGGAGTGAAGTTATTCACTGGGAATATGACTATGGGATATATGTTTTGTACCTGGAGAGTGGAGTCTCTCTCTCTCTGCTTCCTGGTCAACATATTATCTGCTTCCCTCTGCCACACTCTTCTGCCATGAGCCCCAAGTAATGAAGTCTACTGTCTATGGATTGAGACCTCTGAAACTGGGATCCCCTAAATAAACTTTTCCTCCCCTATAGTTGTTCTGGTCAGGTCTTTTAGTCAAAGCAGTGGAAAAGCTGACCAAAACAAGCTGTAACACTTGTTGACATAACACTGGTTCCTGACTTTCCTCATGTGCTTTGGGTCTTGCATGAGATTTGGCCTAGAGTCCCAGCAATGGGCTCCCATGACCCAGACACTTTTGATGATGGATGTGGTCCACAGGAGATGCTCAGAGATCCGCACATTGTACCAGTGCACAAAATTGAATGAAGGAGCCTAGTGGTGTGCAGGCTAAGATGCTGTTATCATGACTTGACATGGTTTGGAAAAATTCCTAGACCTGAAAACTTTTCTTCCCTTTTAGTCTGGGTAGGAACTGAAAAATTCTGCTTCTTAAATTCTTCATCCTTGGTTGTAATTTATTGAATTAGAAATTTGTGATTTATATAGAGAGTCTTTGTTTTCTCTTCTTATTTTGTTTTTACCATTCACCGTGCCAGGCTGTTAGAGCCTCCAGTTTGACTCTAAATAGAACTAAGCATTTTATATCACATGATTTTAAAGGTGAGATGTTACTTGATAATTTAAACCCATTTTATTGCAGATGATGCTGGCTGAATACCAGAGAGTGAGGTCAAAAATGCCTCCCATCATTGAGCAACTGATGGCCCCCCATTTGGCTAAAGTGGACACAGCTCTCCAGCCAGGCTTGGCTGCACTGACCTGGACATCACTGAATATTGAGGCGTATTTAGAAAATGCTTTTACAAAGATCAGTAAGTCTGTCTAAATGGTTACTATTTCTCAGTTTTGAAGGCTTAATTCTTAATATCTGTTGTGAAATTTCTTATCAATGTGATGATAAGTAAATGAGAATTATTCACAAGCTGTTCCATAAGGAATTGTTCCAAGGTATATACTTTCAGTAATCTACTGAAAACTATGAATATTCAGTATTCCCAGAGATAACCACAAATTTTCATTTCTCTTTACTCTTGGACATTTGAATTTAAAGGATCTTTAATCTTTTAACTTGTGATATTAATTGGTTAGTGTGTTTTTTTTTTTTTTTGGTTAGTGTGTTTTTAAACCTTGATTTGAAAGATGTAGAGGTTAGTATGGAATAGAGAGAGCTGAAGAATAGGACCCTGTAAATAGGAAAAGTTGAAGCAAACATCATTTTTCCTTAATGAGGGATATAATAATTTTAAGAATGTAGGCGAGGTGGTATATTCCATAAATACAGTTCCCCAGAATGTGTACAGGTATGTTGCAAGGGTGGAGCCTGGGTTCAAATGTGTCTGGGAAATCCACCTTAGTAGTTGGACAGGTTTCTTCTCTACAGGACTTTGCAGAACCTTTGATATGCATGCCCAGTTGGTCTCCAAGGGTGAGCTCTTTCATGGGTGTTTTCCAGAGTTTTTTTGTCTCTTAGGAGAACATCTGAACCCCTTGCACTCCTGTGGTAGGCAGAGAATCTAGTCTGGGTCGTGGTAATCAAAGGTTTTTTTCTCAAAGACTTTCCAGTTTCCTGTCCTACCCAATGTCATCTTCCTCTACTTCTGCATGGCCCAATTCTGCCCACTTTTTATAGCTCAGAGGAAGTCTCACCCAGGAAGCCCACTCCACCCCACGTGACCACTTCCTCCTGGCGTCTCTGTTGCATTGACAGTGGAGACCAGGGGCTCTGTATTTCAGCTGTCTTTAACAGTTTAGTCCAATTTCATCTTTCTGCCCAAACTGACTGCAAAGGGCTTAAAAAGCAAGTGGTCTGTCCAGCTTCTGCTGTAGTACTGTCAGTTGGGTGCAGTGGACACCCACACATGCACACATCCCTCATTGCAGGAGACTTAGTCCATTTCCATTTCCTTACCTCCCTAACCCCATTCTCTCTCTGCCATCCCTCACCTCATTTTTGGGTCATCTCTTTCTTGGCGTTCCTTCTAGATACCTCTTGTGATGCTTCTTTTTCTTCTTTTCCCTCTTTTTCTTCCTTAGTTCTTTCTCTTGGTCTGATGCTTGTGACTGATGAGGTAGAGCCTAGCTTATTTATAACTTGTGTTGTCAAGAGCTTATCCTATCTGTAGGTTTTCACTATACCTTCCGAATGCCTTTGGGCTCAATAGTGCCTAGTTATTTAATTTACCGGGTGTTGTACACTCGAGAATAGTTGATGAGTACCTGGTGGGGGACAGTGAGCAGAGTGAGGACTTATTGCTGCATCACCTCTCCCTTTTGTTCTGCTTGACAGATTGGGAATTGGATTCAAAGACAAATTTTTTAAAAAATTTTAATTTGTACTTTTTAGATAAGCATGACAATACAATATATTTTGGCACATTATGCATACATGGATTATAACTTATTCTAATTAGGATCCTATTGTTGTGGTTGTACATGATGCAAAGTTATCCTGGTTGTGTATTCAAATACAAGGCTAGGAAAGTTATGTCCAATGAATTCTACTGCCCTTCCTATTCCCTTCCCCGCTCCCTTCATTCCCCTTTGTCTAATCCAGTGAGCTTCTACTCTTCCCCTTCCCACCCTCCTTTGTTGTGGGTTAGCATCCATATATCAGAGAGAACATTGGTTTTGAGCCTTTGGTTTTTTGGAACTGGCTTATTTCATTCAGCAAGATAGTTTTGTTTTATCCATTTACTGGAAAACACCATAATTTCATTCTTTTTTATGACTCAGTATTGTGTACATATATTCAATATATCGGCTATTGTGAATTGAGCTGCTATGAACATTAATGTGGCTGAGTCACTGTAGTATGCTGATTTTAAGTCCTTTGCATATATATCGAGGAATGGGATAAGTGGATCAAATGGTGGATCTATTTCAAGTTTTCTGAGGAATCTCCATACTGCTTTCCAGAGTGGTTGTACCAATTTGCAGTTCCACCAGCAATGTATGGGTGTACCCCTTTCTCTACATCCTCACCAACATTTATGACTGGAGTGAGATGGATTCTCAGTGTAGTTTTGGTTTGCATTTCTCTAGTTGCTAGAGATGTTGAATATTATTTCATATATTTGTTGACTAATTGTATTTCTTCTGTGAAGTGTCTGCTCAGTTCCTTTGCCCACTAATTGATTGGGTTATTTATTTATTTATTTTTGGTGTTAAGTTTTTTGAGTTCTTTGCATATCCTGGAGATTAATGCTTTATCTGAGGTGCAGATGGTAAAGATTTTTTCTCCTATTCAAAAAGGGAAAGGCTCTCTGTTCATGTTCTTGATTATTTCCTTTGCTGTGATGAAGCTTTTTAGTTTAATACCATCCCATTTATGGATTCTTGATTTTACTTCTTGTATTTTAGGTATCTTATTGAAGTATCTTATTGAGGAAGTTGGCTCCTAAGCTGACATAATGGAGAGTTGGATCTACTTTTTCTTCTAGTAGGTGCAGGCTCTGTGGTCTAATGTTTATGTCCTTGATCTACTTTAAGTTTTGTGCAAGGTGAGAGATAAGGGTTCAAATTCTACTACATAAAGGAGAGTTGGATCTACTTTTTCTTCTGGTAGGTGCAAGATCTGTGGTCTAATGTTTAGGTCCTTGATCTACTTTAAGTTTTGTGCAAGATGAGAGATAAGGGTTCAAATTCTACTACATATGAGTTTCCAGTTTTCCCAGTACCATTTGTTGAAGAGGCTATCTTTCCTCCAAGGTATGTTTATAGTGCCTTTGTCTAGTATGAGGAAACTGTATTTTTATGGGTATGTCTCTGTATCTTCTATTCTGTTCCATTGATGATCATGTCTGTTTTTGTGCCAATACCATCCTGCTTTTATTACTCTAGCTCTGTAGTATAGTTTAAGGTCTTGTATTGTGATACCACTTCACTTTTCTTGTTGAGGATTGCTTTGTCTATTCTGGGTCTCTTATTTTTCTAAATGAATTTCACAAGTGGTTTTTTATTTCTATGAAGGACATCATTAGAAGTTTAATAGGGATTGCATTAAATCTGTATAGTGCTTTTGGTAGTATGGCCATTTTGACAATATTAATTTTGCCTATCCAAGAACATGGGAGATCTTTCCATTTTCCAAGGTCATCTTCAATTTCTTTCTTTAGTGTTCTGTAGTTTCTATTGTAGAGGTCTTTCACCTTTTTGTTAGATTGATTCTCAAGTATTTTATTTTTTTGAGGCTAATGGGATAAATTTCCTGACTTTTCTTTCAGCTGATATGTCATTGGTGTATAGGAATGCAATCGATTTATTTGTGTTGATTTTATATCCCACTACTTTGATGAATTTGTTTATGAGTTCTAGAAGCTTTCTGGTGGAGTTTTTTGGGGTCTTCTAGATATAGAATCATGTTGTTGGCAAAGAGGGATAGTTTGAGCTCTTCTTTTCCTATTCTTGTCCCTTTTATTTCTTTTGTCTAATTGCTCTGGCTAGGGTTTAAAGGACTATGTTTAAAAGGAGTGGTGAAAGAGGACATCCCTGTCTTGTTCCACTTTTTAGAGGGATGCTTTAAATTTTTCTCCATTTAGAATGATGTTGGCCTTGGGTTTAGCATATCTAGCTTTTACAATGTTGAACAATGTTGAGGTGCCTTCCCACTATCCCTAGTTTTTCTAGTGTTTTGAGCATGAATGGATAGATAATTTTATCAAATGCTTTTTCTACCTCTATTGAGATAATCATGTGATTCTTGCCTATTGATGTGAATTATGTTTATTGATTTCTGTATGTTGAACCAACCTTGCATCCCTGAGTTGAACCCCACTTTATTATGGTACCCTATCTTTTTAATATTTTTAAATGCAATTTGCTAGCATTTTATTGAGAATTTTTGCATCTGTGTTCATCATGGATACTAGTTTGAAATTTTCTTTCCTTGATGTGTCTTTGTTTGGTTTTAGTATCAGGATGATACCTGCTTCCCAGAATGAGTTTGGAGGGTTCCCTTGTTTTCTATTTCATGGAATAATTTGAGGAGTATTGGTGTAAGTTATTCTTTGAATGTCTTGTAGTACTTGGCTGAGAATTCATCTGGTCCTGGGCTTTTCTTAGTTGGTAGGCTTTCGATGACATCTTTAATTTCATTGCTTCATCACTTGAAATTGATTGAAATTGATCTGTTTAAATTTTCTATGTCCTATTGATTAATTTTGTGTAGATAATATGTTGCTAGAAAATTGTTACATCTTCATGATTTTCTATTTTATTGGAGTATATAGATTTTCAAAGTACCTTCTGTTTATTGTCTGTATTTCAGTGGTGTCCATGATGATATTTCCTTTTTCATCACAAGTTTTGGTAATTTGAGTTTTATCTCTTTCTAAAGGTTTATCAATTTTATTTTTTTCAAAGAACCAGCTTTTTGTTTTGTCAATTTTTTTTGAAATTTTGTTTCAATTTCAAATTAGAACAGGCTCCTGAGGTAGGCTTTCATGTCCTCTAGAGAATGTGAGGATTAGATGGCTAGCAATTTGGATGTTTTATTAGAATGTTAGCTGGAGACAAAGGGATAGTTTCTAAATAAACTCTTCTTAGTTCTCATATTTTGTTTTTATTTTTACAATTTAAATAAAGAGACTAAAGCAGAACTGGATTAAATTTCTTTGGGACACAAACTATTTTAAATCTCAAGAACAGTTGGATTCCTTGTAGGATAAGTGAGCCAATCCTTCTATTTACAGATGGTCACCTGTATCATGTGTGGTTTTTTTTAAAGAGTTTTGGCCATTTTCAAAATAACAATCTGAACTTCTATAGACTTGATTTTGTGTATTCTAAGCATAATTTTTAAAAAATTGATGTAACAAGTTTTCACAAAGTTAGTGGCATAAAATAATGAAATCATGGAGGTCAGAAATCCAAAGTGAGTTCTATGGGGCTAAAATCAACTGCCATCAGGAAGACTCTTTTCCTTAGCCTTTCCTAGTGGTCAGAGGCTGTATGCATATGCTGCCTCATGGTTACTCCATCTTCAAATCTAACAGCACAACATCATCAAATTTCTCTCTCTCTCTCTCTGCCCCTCTGCTTCCATGGTGATATTATTTGTCTGGCTCTGACCTTCCTGCCTTCCTCTTACAAGGACCCTATGTCTGCACTGGTTTTATCTGGATAATTCAGGACACTCTTCACATTTCAATATCCTTAACATATCTGCAGAGTTCTTTTTGTCATATAAGGTAACATTCCCAGTGAATTAGGATGTGAAAATCCTTTTAGGACCTTTTTTAAATTTGCCATAAATGTCCTTAAAGATGCTTTGAAGCATCTGTCAGGTAGAAATAGTAAGGAATTTTACTGAGCATGGTTGCTGAAATACAAGTGTTAGCTCTCCTTTTGTAGTCAAGAAAACTACCAGAAAGAACTGGTTGGTATCTTGAAGAAATGTATGTAACATTGTCTTTTTAAAAAAAATTCATTTATTTATTTTTATTTATTTATTAGGTATACATGACAGCAGAATGCATTTTGATTCATTGTGCACAGATGGAGAACAACATTTCTCTGGTTGTATGTGATGTAGAATCACATCATATATGCAGTCATACATGAAGCTAGGGCCATGATGTCCATCTCATTCCACCATCTTTACTGTTCCCATGCCCCCTTTTCCCTCACCTTTGACCAGAGTTCCTCCATTCTTCCCATGTTCCTTCCCCTATTATGGATCAGCATCACTTATCAGAGAGAACATTCAGCATTTAGTTTTTTGGGATTGGCTTACTTTGCTTAGAATGATATTCTCCAACTCCATCTATTTCCCTGCAAATGCCATAATTTTATTCTCTTTTATTGCTGAGTAATATTCCATTGTGTGTATATACCAGTTTCTTTATGCATTCATCTTTGGAAGGGCATCTAGGTTGGTTCCACAGTTTAGCTATTGTAACATTGTCTTTTCTTTGTTTAATTTCAACTTCATTTCCTAGAGAAAGTAGTATTGGAACAAGAGAAATTTGATTATATGGCATCATTGAAAAATGTATTACCCCTTAGGTGGATATCCACTAGCCATCCTTCCTTCTTTTGATGTGGAATTGTTAGCTTTCTTCAGAGTTGCCCTTTAATCCTCAGAACTTAGTGTTTAATATTACCTCAGCAAAACTAAAAAAGTATGCCTTATGATAGTAACATTAAAAAAAAAATAGAAGAATTTCACCTCAAAGATACTGTTTGGAAAACCTCTCCTGGAGTAGGTACTGGGATAAATGTTAACAATGTAAGGATGAAGAAATGGATTCCAAATGGAGTTAGCCTATGAGCAGACCATGCAACACACTCAGAGCTGACAGGATGCTCAGTGGCAGTGGTGGTACAGGAGGAGGGGAGGCCCCACCCACCCAGGTCCATGGAAAGCCTGCTGGGGAGAGGAAGCAGAGCCAGGCAGGCTGGGAGAGCTGGGAAGCAGCTCAGCAAGGACCGTGGAGAAGGCCAAGTGTGCAACTGTGGAGTGTCCCAGGGACATACGGAAGCTGAGCAGCATTAGTTCCGCCTGTGCTGTTGTCCTGTATTCATGTGTGTGAGTGTGTGTGTGTGTGTAACAAAATGCTTTTCTTCATCTCCTTTGTGTGCTTTTGTTTTTCCAAAGAGGACCTGGAGCTGCTGCTTGACCGAGTCAACGATTTGATTGAGTTCCGAATTGACGCCAGGCTAGAAGAAATGAGTGGCACCCTGCTTTGTCAACTCCCCCAGGAGGAGCCGCTTACCTGTGAAGAGTTTCTCCAAATGACAAAGGTTATTAGAAAATTGATATCTTTTACTAAAAAAATATTTCTTGCAATTTGCTTTTCTATAAAGGGCATTTTATTGAAGCATAAATTAGATTTTTCCCTTCTACTTGTGATTGCTTTGTGATAGATGTAATTCTAACATGGAAACTTCTGACAATAATTTGGAAATGAAGAAAAATGTATCTAAGCAGCCGCTTAGACACAAGGACAAAAATCACCTCTTTTCACATCAGTAGGAGGGAGATTGCCATAGAACACATTTCTAAGTTTTCCATAGTTTATGAAGAGTAGAGCTACTGTGTAGAAGAGCTTCTCATAACCTAGGAGTGATTAATAAAACAGTTGTTTTGAGCAACTTCTGAGCAGTTTCTTCCTTGTACTGGTAAGTGGAGCAGTATTCCCAAACTGGTGTTCCATGGCACAGAATTCTGGAGCCATTTCTAGGAAACCTGGGAGAGGCAGGTTGAGCTGTCTTTATCAGCTAGGCAACAAGGGGAACCCTCGCCAAATCTGAGCTCCCAGGTGCTAGCTAGGGGCCCACCTTGAAAGCAGCCTTTCCAAGGACAGCAATCTCAGGCCTCTGTGTAAACCCCCTGTTTGCATGTATAGAAATCTTCAGTTTATTTTAATCATCATATGTAACTGAAATGTAACATCTGCATTTTAGATATTTGTGGTTTCTTTTGTCACTCACTGTGGGTAAATTTGACACCTGCCTGTCCCTCCTGCTCTTTTTTTGTTCTCTTCCCATCTGAAAAAAAACTCTTGGCTCCACTGTTTATAAAAATAAAAATTTTCAAAAAATTTCAAGGCAAGTTTTAGAATATTTTAAAAATGGAAAGCTTGGGATTCTCATCGGTTAATACCACCATTGTTATAATCGCCATGTGTTTTATGCCTCTTAAAGTTGTCCCTACTGTACATACAGCAGGTTTTGCGTACTGCTTTTTTCTTTCCCAGTTAACGTTTCTTCACAAAATATTCTGTGTTGCTATCTGGCTTTCATAGGCACCATTTTAAAGATGGCTGTGGAATATTTTATTGGGTCGATGTACTACAATTTATTTGCCAGGTTCTTATTGCTGGACGTTAAATGGCTTCCAAGGTTTTTCTATTTTTCCAAGAGCTACAATAAATATATTTATGTGTCATGTTTTTCCTCTTCAGAATTATTTCCTCTCTCAAAATAAGATTACTGTGTCAAAGAGTATGGCTTTACTTGATAGCTCTTGATATTCACAGTCAAATTGCCTTTTGAAAAGGATGTTATCAACTTTATAATGGTGTGGGCAGTACAGAAGTACCAGTCTCACCACCCCCAATGAACACTTTTTTATTGTGTCTTCCTC
>CM053405.1:9975291-9993780 GCA_028644305.1 Xerus rutilus | reverse complement strand
TAAGAGTGAAACTTGAAATGAAGCTGAACACTGTGGCCAGTTGACAAAACTCTATTGTTTCACAGGCTTATTTTCCAACCAGTGGTAAATAGTTAATCCTGTGTATAGCACCTACTATGTCTATAGCTACAGAACCCATCAGAGTGCTGCAAATCATATTTTAATTCATATTTATTAAATTTTATTCCTGAGAAATGTGTAGCTTAGTTGGACAGGAGGGAAATAGACCTGAAATTAAGTAGGAAGTAGCTGTGGCTTGTTGGCAAAGATGAAGAGAAAAGAGAGACTGGCTATAGCAGATTATGCAACTTGACGGGAACTTCATGCAGAGGCGGTTGATGGATTTGGGATTTCTGTCTTCCATGCTGGCGAGGCAAACGTAATTTTGGTCCATCCACGCTGCCCAGGTGGTTCCCTTGTCTTCAGTGAATTTGGGGGAGGCCTGGGCGGGGTGGTGGGAAGGATGTGTTCTAGCGTCTTTGGAGCATAAGCTCTCCCCTGGAGCTGTGCCTGTAGCCGTGCTCCTGTTCCTGAGGAACTCCCGAGAGCCAGATCAACAACTGCGACATGTGATAATCGTTTTTATTTGTTAGGACCTTTGTGTAAATGGTGCTCAGATACTACATTTTAAAAGCTCATTAGTGGAGGAAGCAGTCAATGAGCTAATAAACATGTTGTTGGACCTGCCAGTTCCACCTAAGGAGGAAAGTGAAAAAGTATTCAGTGAGAATAATGTTGATGCAAAAAGTGAAACTTCAGGTAAGAGATGAGGTAATAAAAGGGTTTTGCTTTTCTAGGGCATTGACTGAAAACTAAAATTTAATTTTCTATGGAGTAACTTAATTTCACAATTCTATAAATACTGTCTCAATTTTATAGTGATATTTATGTCTGAAATTGTGGTTCTGAGCATGTTTTAATGATTCTATGTTCCTCATTCTCATTTTTTTGTATGTGTGTTGAACTCTGCAAAAACATTCTTTGCATTGGCCCTCTTTGGCATTTAGCTTTCTTTTAATTTATGCAGGGGGAGGCGTTTTACTTCACCTTATCTGTAGAGGAGGATGGATGGATTATGGGTCATGGATTGGGTCATGGAATTCTCCTTGAAGTCAATGTAGTCTGGAGCAAAGCTTTACTGGATAGACAAGAATGCTAGAGGTGGAGAAGGAAAGTGACTCCCCAGGGCACTACGGTGTTGTTGGGAGAGAGAAGCAGCCTGTGGGCCCAGTGGCTCCTGTACTCAGAGCTCCTGCATCTCTTATTGGCTGTCTTCTCCGGCAGAGGAAGAGACCTCCATTAGGCCATCTGGTGCTCTGATTTCCTCTTTCTATTCTGTAATGGCCTCACTTGCTAAGAAGCATGACACTTAAGTGACATTAAACTTGCATGTCATTTGTCTTAATTTCTCCATTTAATTGTGATCTCTCTCTCTCTCTCTCTCTTTCTCTCTCTCTCTCCCTCTCTCTTTGTGTCATGTCATAACAGCAAAAAGACACGAAGGAAATTTGGATGCCTTGACATCATCCCTTAATGCTGGGGCTGGCCCATTGTCTTTGACAACAATCACAAAAAAGAAGAAACAGACTGAGATGCTAGAGGCAGCCTGCGAGTTGCTTTCTCATTTCAACCACCAAAATGCGGATGCTCTTCTGAAAGTTACCAGGAACACTCTAGAGGCCATTCGCAAGCGTATCCATTCCTCCCATGTGATGAACTTCCGGGGTAACACTCCCACTCGGTTTTCAGGGTGGCTGATCAGGCATAGTTGTGTGTGTGTGTGTGCGTGTGTGTGTGTACACACACACACGCACACAACGTTCCTGATAAATTTAAAGAATTAAGAAACTCCACCATTTGTCTAGTGCCTCCTTGTAAGTTTCAACACTATAAACTTTGGTCATCCCAATAGTTCTATAAAGTGGATACCTTCACTTCTCTTGTTGAAGTGGAGAAAACTGGAGTGTGGAGAGGTTAAATTAATTTGCTTAATAGCATAAAAATCAGCATCACTTTTAATCTTTTTGTAACAAGATGAAAATGTATAAAATAAATTATTTTAATCTGGGAAATGAAAAAACATACTTCAAAAAGTAGACATATGAAAACATTGTTTCATTGTTAAATTATTAGGTTATTAACCCATCTTATAAAGTGGAAAGAGCTTGCTGAAGTCACACTTATCTTCTTGAGGTGCCTATGCTGTCCAGGGGCTTCCCTGTGCTGAGGGCCTTGGCCTCCTTCTCAGCACAGTTCAGAAATAGTTGTTACTTTTCCCAGGTATGCTGTAAGGGTTTGCCACATGTAGGGACATCTGCAATTAAACTTTAAGTTAAAAACAGTAAGGAAAAAAAAAAGAATCATCATTAGTTACAACTAAGAAACAATGTGGTAATAAAATCTTATTTATTTTGAATATTGGCATTTAAGAGACAGCATCTGAGATTTAATTAAAAGTGGATACGTGAAGTTTGGGGTTTTGAAAGAATATTTTGTTGGTGGCATGGTTTATAATGTTTTATTTTACTTCAGACACAGGATTATATTAGAACTTTTCAAACGTTGGTTGGTGTCCTAAATATTAAATCACAATTATTTCTCAACTTTATACATATATATAAAGTTATGTGCTACATACATATATATTCATGCATAAGTATCTATAACTTATATCTATAAGTAACTTTAAGACCCCATTTGATATGGATGGTGAGTTACATTTTATTTACTTTTCATTTTTTTTTTTTTTTTTTAGCTTTTCTGAGTATAGAATACACACTGTGGTAGGGAAGGCATATATTTTACTTGAAATTACAAACTGATTGTTTGTTTTAATTTTGGCTAGTCCTGGCCGTTATTCTCATTCTTCATTTCTTGCTTACTCTTCATTTAATTTATCGGCATGCAGTTATTTGGGCAATATCATATTTAATAGTTTAGATTAGAGTTTATACTTAAGCCTGATCCTACATGGTAGGTTTCCTTTCTGGATATTATACCAACAAATTATTATCAACAGAAAATAACTTGGGTTCCACTGAACTGCTCTTACATTAGGCAAAACTAGATCCTCCAAAAGTTTTTTTTAATTAATTCATTCAGCAAATATTTGCCTGATTATATATCTATTATGTGTTGTTCTAGGTGCTTTAATTGTGGTTAGAAATGAAATAATCCTAATTTAAATTAAAAATGTAAATCCTCTCCTGATTTTCTTTTTTCTTTTTCTTTTTGTAAACTCAGACAGCAACAGTGCGTCTAAAATGAAGCAGAACAATGTGCCTATTTTCCGAGCAAACATCACTCTGGCCATTCCCAACATTGCCATGGCGCCTGCCCTGGAAGACGTACAGCAGACCCTGAACAAAGCTGTGGAGTGCATCATCAGTGTCCCCAAGGGGGTTAGACAATGGAGCAGCGAGCCGTTGTCCAAGGTGGGCATGGGGTGGAGAAGCTGCTTCATGTGGAAGCTGTTTATTTACAGATGGGACAAAGCTGACAAATACCCCTCTACATTGTAGAAAAAGGTGCCTGGAAGAAAAATGGCTGCTCTGCAGAATCATGAAGATAGTGATTCTGAGGCTGAAATGGGAGAAAATGAACTTCAAGGTAAACGCTCTTTGAGTTCTTTTACAAATGTTGATTTACAATAAATTGTAATTTTATTTATAATTAATAAATAAAATAATTTACAATAATAATAATTTACAATAATTTACAATAAATTGTAAATCAACATTTATTGAGCTTAAATGTACCCTCCCCTAATCCTATAGAATCCTCAAGTCAAGTAAGAGCAGAGTATTAATCTATAGCTTAGTGGTCAGTTAAGGATTGCACAGAGATGTCCTTGAATATTTTGAAGCAATAATCTTCGCCCTTTGCTTAGAGACTCTACTTGTGCTGGAGCCCAGTAAGACTCAGTCAGTTGAAACCACTATACAAATCTTTACTTAAGATGCTGCAAGTCCTCAAATTCAGACAGAAGAGAAAGGCTGAGGCCGTTTTGGGTCTTCCCCGGGCATGCTGACAGCTCTGCAGGAGTGTGTGGAGCCCCAGGAATACTTCAGGGCTTTAGAGTGCCCTCTGTGGACCTCACTTTCCCCAGATCTTAATGTTTTTGGCTACCATATTGTTTGCTCCAATTAATATATTTGTCTCAGGTAGCTGTGAAGTTAAATAATTATTATTGCTGATATTTAAAAAATATTTTGACAAATGACTTGGGGACAGAGTTTTTGTTTTTTCCTCCACTCAGTGAGATTCTGCATCATGTCATGTAAAGACAAATTCCTTGAACACAGCTTTTCCAGGGACCCTCTAGAAATGTTGATAACTGACAACTGTGAGACCTCACCCTCTGAGGAGCTCCAAACCCAACCCTGCCCCTGAGGGCATGGCTAGGTTGAGGGTTCTCACAGCTGCATGGGATGTGAGTCTGGTGGTTTTCAAGGCTGCTACACAGCCAGAGAGGAGACGACAGGAAGAGAGCAAGTTAAAACACATGAAACTTGGTACTGTCACCTAGATCCCATATTTTTTCTTGAACTAATATTTTTTTTGGATTGTTGTAAGATATGGTTAATTTCCAGAGTCCTGAAACTTTGAGAACATTAAAAATTTCCATGACTTTTATTGCTTTTAGGAAGGAGATATTTTACAGCATCCTTACTTTACCATTACAGAAATCTTCCCCTCTGTTAACATCACATTGTCTATGCTATCGATAGAAACTTTTCTCTCTCTTCTTTCAGAGACCATTGAGGTGGCATCCGTAAACTTACCTATTCCAGTGCAGCCCAAGAACTACTATAAGAATGTGTCTGACAACAAGGAGATTGTAAAATTAGTCTCTGTGCTGAGCACAATCATCAGTTCTACCAAAAAGGTACGTACAGAGGCCCTGTGGCCCAGCTCTTGGCTTCATAGCCTGTGCCTGTGTAAAGGTGAAGAGGGCAAGCTCGTCTGTGGGGAGCCTGCTCACACCCAGGGGCCTCAGTGCCTGGTGAAAGGCATCTTGTGTGTGCTGAGCAAAAGCTTGTCACCTGAAGATCCCTAACTCTAGAAGGAAAGTGAAGACGGCTGTTCTTCCCCATTTCATGCTGTTTTCTATTTAATGCCTTTTAACCTCTTCTCAATACAAATGAGTGAAAAACATCTAACTTATCCTAACCCACAAGTCAGATTGATGTTATAATTCACTTTCAAAGAGTCAAATAGAATAAGATTTATGGCCTATTTCTCATATTTATATAGTCAGGCAAACCTTATAAAATATCAGATGAAAATGTAGTAGTATCATATAAAATTTTATATAAACATAAATAAATATACATACATATATATATTTTCTCCACATGGAAACCAGATAAAACTGAGAATAAAAAGATAATACTAGTACTCTCAACACAAACCTGTACTGGATATGGCTGTAGATTCAGGTTAATTTTTTTCTTCCAACTTGTCTTTCTTTGAGCTTTCCCTTTTTTGTTAGGCCAATTTTTTCTTGTAACAAAAAAGACGTAAAACCCTGAAGTCATCTTCCCCCACCAAGTTTGTCGAAGATTTTTTAGCAAGTAATCATAAAATCAATCCTGCAAGGTCCATGCAGTCCCAGATCTGTCTTTCTAGAAAGCACCGTACATGTGCGTGGAGGGCAGATGCTGTAGTACCCTCAGGTAGGATCTAGCTAATCTGATTAATCACCCAAATGGAACCAGTACCTCTTGAAGCTATTAAAACAATTTATTTTCACATTGCACTAAGACCTGTTAACGTTAGAAGTACTTCTCAGTGTTGGGAGAGCGTTTGTTGCTCAGTGAACACATCTCTTCTGTTACTGAGTTTTGCTAGAAAGAGCTACATTTGTTTGAAAGCACTCTGAAAACTTCCCATTGCTGCAACAATGTGAGGAAATGTTACTTAGTGTTAATGTGTTCCCAAGAGACCTGAAAGTCTTTGCATTTATGCACATTTAATTTTCCTATCTTAATATACTGAAAGTTCTGTATTTAACTGCCTTAGGGACAGTGTTCACATAATTCCATAAATATCTAGTGCTTAGTTTATCAGGCTCTATGTCAAACGATAAAGGTAAGTAGAATATGATTATAAAAAGTATTCAGATACATTTTCAAATGTCTCAGTAATCACAGAAAATACAATACAATAAGTTAGCAATGAAATCCATTACTTTCTCTCTGAATATAATCAGTCTTTATTAAGAAATCTAAGGATAAGATATAGTAGCTGAAATGATACTGCTGTCAACAAAATACTTATATGTGTCAATTTTGTTGCATTTCTTTTATGTGGAGGAAATGTATAGATCTTAAGTCTTTTTTAAAATAGTGGAAAGGAGTGACAGAGTTCCTTGAAGAATTCCCCCCCACCCCAGATTTACATAATGGACAAATTATTTCTGGGAGAAGGGATGCACAGGCAGTGATAATACTAGATATAGGCAGCTCTCTACCACCATGGACCCTTCTGGAGGATTCCATTTCCACTATAGGACATCCTGTGACCTCACCAGAAGCCCTGTCCTCCTGCCATGGCTGAATGGCTCAGAATGCAGACCCAGTCTACATTCAACACATGCTTAGGTTGAACATCAGTTTCTAGCACTGCCTGGCTTGAAACAATGAGCTGGACTAAACAATCAAAATAATCTTGGTAACAGAGGGAACTGCTGCAGAGCAGCTTTCCTGTGTAGCTCGTGTACATTCCCCTTTAAACTCTAGGAATTTTTTTACCCTAAAAGTTCCAGTTTAATAAACATTGACACTCTCAGCTAACATAAGGGCAAATCTTATTTAGCTTAGGCATGTTTTTCACATATGAATTCTTGGAAGTTGAAAGAGCTCAGGATTCTGGAATTTCTACCCATATCCAGGAATCTTTGATATCTAAAGTTGTCCCTCTGACCCCTTGTGCATTTGGGATCATGTCTCCTTCCTGTTGCACATGTTGATGTGCATGTCAGCCCTTCAGCCCACGCCAAGGGACCCACTGCAGTGGCACAAACAATGGCAGCGTAACTTTCTGCATTTCACTGAATGGAGAAACTCAGCACCCATTAAACCTGAGGCTGTGGGGACATTTAGCTGTATGTGGGGAGGTGGAATGGAACAACTCCTTGGTTTGGTGCAGGTTGGTGCAATGTACTTAAAACAGTTGCACAATTTAGAAGGCTATTGGTGATGCTCTGTTGTTTCAGATGGTTGCATTTGTTATTCTTTGTTTTTCTTACCATTTTTTTCTTGGGCAGATATAACTTTTAAGTTAGGATGTAATCCAATGGAAAAACTCCATCTCCAAGAGGCATAAACATTAAAAATGAGGAGTCATTTAAAAAATTATTTATAGATAATGTGATTGTCTACCAAGTAAGTCTAAAAGGCTAATCTGAAAAAAGGTTGTGTGATCCGACAAGAGTTAAGTTAGTTAAAATATAATTAATAGCATTTCTGATAAAATGCATTAAATATGTTGCTGAAAATTTTTGTTTAGTGAAGTTGTACTTTTACTATTAAATAATAGGAATTTTGAGATAGAGGCAGACACATAAAATCTATGTAATTTTGTAATGAGTATAACCCAAACTATATTTAATCACAGTAAAATGTTAATGTGTTTAATAATGCTATAGAAATTATAGAATTTTACTAGCAAGAAGTGAAAGAAGCTCAGGAGAAGGTGTTCAAGGAGCAGTGGCAGTTGCTGAGGCATGGAAGCACAGATAGAGTATACAGAGATCAGATGAGACTGTGCCCACAACCTAAGACAGGTCATGACCAGATTGGCCTAGAGACTGGAAGCAGGAAGAGGTGCAGGGAGCAGGCACACAGGAACCTTCCTCTCCATGGCTTGCAGCTATGGCATAGACAGAGCAAAGTGCTAGGAGGGATGACATTTGATAATGAGGCCATCCTAGTACCATCCCCCATTTACCAGTGTGTGTGAGCCATTTTGTCTTACAGAGGCATGCGTGGTAGCAAACTAAACAGTAGATATTAAAACTTACATGCCATTCAAAGCTAGTCACAAAAAAAGTGGAAAAAGATCTTGTTTACTGACTGTGACAGTATCATTGAAAAATATCTAGAAGCATATTTATAAGTGTGTGGGGTCTCTATGAGGATTAGTCTAAAATTTAAGGAAGTTTGGAAAAAGATGCAAAATATGGATGAGAAGATGTAATATTGTACAGATGTCAATTTTATTAAGATTTTAAACATTTTTTTTTTTTTTGGTACTGGAGATTGAACTCAGGGGCACTTGACCACTGAGCCACATCCCTAGCCCTATTTTGTGTTTTATGTAGAGACAGGGTCTCACTGAGTTGCTTAGTGCCTCGCCATTGCTGAGACTGGTTTTGAACTCATGATTCTCCTGTCTCAGCCTCCCTAAGTGCTGGGATTATAGGCTTGTGCCACCGCGCCCGGCTAAGATTTTAAACATTTTAGTGGGATTCCATGGATCTCCTAATGGGGTTTGATGATGGCTATTCTCTGTCTCACCCCTCCAGAGCTAATGTCCACCTTCACCACCTGATTACTCAACCTCAGCCACATGTCAGGAGGTTCCCATGGAGGTTTCCAGAGGGTTCACCTAATGGGGAGTCTTGGAGATCTGAGCAGTGGAGGACAGTGACCTCACAGTCCTAGTGGCAGGACTTTGAGCTGTGCTCTTTGATCCGAGGTCTAGCTTTAATCAAGAGGGTCCTGTCCACAGAACCTTCAAGGATTTTGTTTTCTTCTAGGTTCTGGAAACTAACTGTCTTTCTGGTTAGGGATAGTAACAGTGAAACCTTCACTAGCCCTAGTTTACTGTCAACACCATCCCATTATTAACTCTTTCTGTGGCTTTGCCAACTGATCACAGTTGGTTAAATGTTTTAATAACTCCACAAGAGCCACCAGCAATGGGCAAATCTCCACTTATATCATGCCATTTCAGGTTCTGCCTTTTCTACACAAATCTGTTATTTCTATTCTAGGAAGTTATTACATCCATGGATTGCTTCAAATGCTACAATCACATTTGGCAAAAGGAGAAAGAAGAAACCATCATGACGTTTATTATGCAAAATCCTTTGCTTTCTGACTTTGAGTCTCAGATTCTTTATTTCCAAAACCTGGAGCAGGAAATTAATGCTGAGCCTGAATACATCTGTGTGGGTTCCATTGCTCTCTTCACAGGTTGGTTCATTTTCTTTTAGAGTTATATAAACAGATTCTTTTTATGTCTTTACCTAGATTAGTATTCCAGAGAGTTCTAGCTGTCTTAAAGACTGACTTTTCTTTCATGGGCCTCTAGCTATAAGACCAATTTGTAGAACTGTTTTTAATTCACTTCTGCATAATTATTTGTTCTGGATTCTTTTGAATGCTTTGATGCTAAACCTTGAAAATAAAGGCTGATTTAGAGAAAGAGGATACAGTCTGTTGTATTTAGAATTAAGATTCACCTTTCTGTACATAAATAAGAATAACAAATATTTGAGACTTGTCTCAGAGAGTTTTGATATGTATCTTCTTTCAAAGCATTTGGAAATGCATTTCGAATTATTGCAAAAACAGGCTTTACAAAAAGAAATGAATATATAAGGATTCAAAAATATTTTTCCCCAGTTTAATTTTCATGTTTCAGAGAGTCATAAGCTGCAAAGTATTCACTGTTAGTGAACAGTAGCACTGTGTCTTTTTATACTGATCCAGTTTTTCAAACTGAACTGGATATGTGGGTTTTACAGCTGACTTGAAATTTGCTCTGACTACTGAGACAAAAGCCTGGATGCTTGTCATTGGCCGTCACTGTAACAAAAAATACAGGAGTGAGATGGAGAACATCTTCACACTAGTTGAAGAATTCAATAAGAAACTGAATCGTCCAATTAAAGACTTAGATGATATTCGGATTGCGATGGCTGCACTGAAAGAAATCAGGGAACAGCAAATCCCCATTGACTTTCAAGTAGGACCAATCGAGGTAACTAGTTCCTATTCATTTAGTACAGAAATGTTTTCACATGTAGAAGCAGTTGACTGAAGTATTGACCAGGTCTGAGCTGAAATTACAAATGGGTGCACACTTAAGAACCGTTTCAGTAATGATGATGCTTAACCTTTTCAGGGTTCCTTTCATGGGCTACTTCTCATCCATGACATGCCATTTAAGGTCCCCAAGAGCAGGGCCTGTGATGAGAGTTTTTAAGCAAACATTTACTGATAAGTGCTCACCATGGGGAGGGGAGTGAAGGAAACAGGAAAGAACAGAGAGGGCAAAGCTAAGTGAAGATGTGGTCTCAGTTGTGGGCTAAATTCAGCCTGATCCTGGGGAGCTGCCATCATGAACTTCACTACTCAGTTGGTCCCACCTTGAGGTCAGGGAAGACTGCCCCTTGTACTCCCCAGCCAGTGGGTCATTGAGGAGGCTCCCAGGCAGCAGAGGGCAATTTTCCAGGGAAGGAGGCAGTGTGGTCCTTACAATCAACACTCTCAGTAGTTGGGATGGGAATCCCAGCTGGGTGGGGTGCTAATCATCTACCAGTGTCTATGGCATGCTTTAACTCATTCCATCCCTCCACAGACCCACGTTCCACACAGGGAAACAGGCTCAAAAACGTTGTGCAACTTGACCTGTGTTGCACATCACTTTTTTTCTTTTATATCATATCAGGCTATCTTTTCCACCTGAAAATGGTTTATCAGAAGTGGGTCATATAAGACAGAAGTAGAGTCAAGGTGTCAGTGTTACAATAGAACCTTTATTGCTGATGGAGGTCATTTAGAAGACATAATTGAGTGCACCTCTCTGGCTGTCCCCTTCCCTGTCCATCAAACATGCATGCACACAGCGTGGACTTGTGAATACTAAATCTCAGAATTAGCGTACTTCATTGTCCATCAGAGGTAACCTTGGAAAGCTGCAGGTCTCTCTGTTACCCTGATCCATACTTGTGGTATTGAGGCACAGATCACAGGAGTGTTTTAAAGAAGGAAGAAGGAAGAGGGAGAAAGGCACCGGGCCATGCTTGCCCAAATCAACACTCCCAACCCAAATCAACAGTCAAGTCTCATTTCTCCTCTGTGGAGAGGAATAATGGTGGGAAAAGAGGCCTGGGATATTTAGGGAAAATCATTTCTTATGAAAACCAAACTTTGCTTACTTTAATTTTTCAGCTGAAAGAGTGATCCCAGATTTTGCATCCTGGCGGGTAATGACCTTGCCCAGGCTCTGACTCAAAAACACCCTCTTATGTCTGACTACTGGAACCTGTTAGCAACAAAGTGACATGGGACCATGTTAAAATCCTGATTTATTTTGTTATTCTACTATTAGAATTTAAATTGTTTTAAGCTTTCAATTTATTTGATATGATTGTATAGTATTCAAATACAATTTGGAGGCCTAAGTAAAACTATCTTTTATTTGTATAGCAATTTATAGTTTTTAAAATGAATTTAAAATAAATAATATTTTTAGATACTAACAAAGATCCTGTAAAATAGCCAGGGAATTTTCCAGTTTTAAGGATGAGGAAACTGCAGCTGAGTAGCTCAGTTGCTCATTCAGCTCTTCAATTTGCAAGTACAGTAACTGGAATCCATATTTGATGTCATGATCAACCTTTCACACTGATCTATTCCACTCTGATACTTCAGTAAATGACTATGTATAGGTTTATGTATCTATCAGAAATTAAGCTTTTCTTTTTTTGTGTAGGAATCTTATGCCCTGCTTAACAAATACGGACTTCTGATAGCAAAGGAAGAGATGGATAAAGTCGACACTCTGCGCTATGCTTGGGAGAAGCTCCTGGCACGTGCCAGCGAAGTTCAGAATGAATTAGTCTCCCTACAGCCCGGTTTCAGGAAAGAGCTTATTAGTACTGTGGAGGTCTTCCTCCAAGACTGTCACCAGTTTTATCTGGACTATGATTTGGTATGACTTTGGCTTTTGTTGTGTTTATTTTCAGAGAATAAAAACAACACACAAAATGTTATTGTTTAAGCCAGGTATGTTGACACATGCCTGTAATCCCCATGGCTTAGGAGGCTGAGGCAGGAGGATCTTGAGTTCACAGCCAGCCTCAGCAAAAGCGAGGCACTAAGCAACTCAGTGAGACCCTCTAAATAAAATACAAAATAGGGCTGGGGATGTGGTTCAGTGGTCGAGTGCCCCTGAGTTTAATCCCCAGTACTCCCCACCCTCACCAAAAAAAAAGTCATTGTTTAAAAATTATGTGTCAAATTTTATGAAATATTTTAGGAATTGGGATTTTATTTTATTTTTGTGGAATAATTTTATAAAGTATTTTCTTTCCACAATTCCTTCCCTTTAGAGTTCATCTGGAATAATTTCAAAATGAAATGGGGGATTTAAAGGTGCTATTCATATTGTGTGATTGTTCTGTTACTGAGGTCACTTAATAGCTTTCTAAATTTCTAAATTCAAATACAAATACCATTCCTCCTTTCCATAGCATTCCTTAGTTTTACAAATGAAGGAAGCACTGTCCTTTGTGCTGAATATGCAGTGGTGGACAAGACAGATGGAGCTCTTCTCCCATGGAGGCCATATTTTAATCTTATATATGGGGTTTAGTGCAGAATCTTCTAGTGGAAATGTGGTGTGTAATGAGATCCATTTCCAGCTAATTATAATGTGCTACCCAAGGGAAATATGTATAGCATGGGGGTAAACTTCAAACCTGTTAACTAGTAGCACACCAAATCACAAAGCTAATAAAGTTTGAGGTTGGACCCATGGATGAAGAAACAGAGACCCACACATTCATAGTAAAGGGAAACCTGGTGGTAATACTGAGTATATGGTTCACTTTACAAGTAGGTATTAGAGTGTTGAAATCTGCGAGTTAATAGCATAAGCATTTCTGTTCAAACAGAAGGATGTGCTTCTTCCAGAGGAGCTATTGAGCCTTTTTTCCAGTGTTATCTAAGAAATGAATAATACATGTTTAAAATTTTCAAAGCCTCTTAACTTATGAAAGTTGTAGCATTAACTTGGGTTTTTCAGACTTGAGATACATTTCCAATTAAAGCACTTTCTGAGTCATTTTTACCAATAAAAACTGTTTCCCTATTATGTATGTGATGCGCATGAAAACAACTTAGATATCCACACACTTTGAGCTTATGAAATTTGTATGCAAACACTTTATTTCACTTGTGTTCAACTTTTTGCTTCAGAATGGTCCGATGGCCAGTGGCTTGAAGCCTCAGGAAGCCAGTGATAGGCTTATCATGTTTCAGGTAACTTTTGAATTTCTATAACTTTCTAAATAATGAAAACCTTGTTGAGTTTAAAAACTTACATTTGCTTTTGAAAGACATAAAAGCTTATTGTAGAATATAGAATGCATTTACATTTTTCAGCATAGGATTTGTTGTGGTTCCAATTAGAATTGTTTTCTGGGAATTGGTTGTACTCATTTCATATTCTTTGTTATGTATGCCAGAGATATACATTCTTGTTTCTTTGCCAGAGTTTTCACTTCTATGTTTTTTTCCCATGTAAATCATTTTGATGAGTTGTCATTTGTGTTATTTTTAGAATCAATTTGATAATATCTATCGGAAATACATCACCTACACTGGAGGAGAGGAACTTTTTGGTCTGCCAGTGACACAGTATCCCCAGCTTCTGGAAATAAAGAAACAACTAAATCTGCTACAGAAAATATACACACTGTACAACAGTGTCATAGAAACTGTGAATGGTTATCAAGATATCCTTTGGTCAGAAGTGAATATTGAAAAAATCAACAATGAGCTCTTAGAATTCCAGAACAGGTAAGAAATGAAATGCATGGCAAGCCAGAGCTATAGACTTCAAAGGCTTTCTTCTGCGATGGAGGTTGAGTTTGCTCTTCACCCCAATGCTTCAAAAGCACATGGTGCTGCATCATTGTGGTCTGTTGGCAGCATCATCATCAAACCCTCTATTAATTGCCCCCATACGTATGTGGCGAGAGAGACACCTTGGCTAAACCTGGATGAATCATGTCAGGGCCTTTCCTGCAGCGTGGAAGGAGCTGGTCTTTGTATTATGTGTATCAAACAGTTGAAGTTTATGTTAGCTACTTTCCTGGAATCAAAGCAAGAGGCCTGTGATTTGTTGTTTCGAGTGCTGAACCATAGGAAGATGGGCGCCCTTTGTCATGTGTGTTAGTTGATGGGCTGTGCTGTGCTTTGAACTTAATATGTTCTTGCCACGTATTTGGAGAGTTGAAATGAATTCAGAGGTATCTCTCACCGTCTGCCTATGTAATTGTTATAAGGGATGGGAAAAAATCTTTGTGACTTAGAGGATCGATTTTATGTAATATATGTCAGTATATTAAACTAAAAGATAATGTCCCAGTCGTGAAATTTCAAAATCAGATAGGTATTTGAAAAGACCTTGTTGTGCTTTTGCAGCACTGGGATTTGAATCTGGGGCCTCGTGCATGCTAGGCAAGCACTCTGCCACTGAGCCCCACCCCAGCCCTTCCACATGGTTTCTCTTCACAGGTGTCGGAAGCTGCCCCGGGCACTAAAGGATTGGCAGGCTTTTTTGGACCTGAAGAAGACCATTGATGATTTCAGCGAGTGCTGCCCTCTGCTGGAATACATGGCCAGCAAAGCCATGATGGAGAGGCACTGGGCGAGGATCGCCGCTCTCACTGGGCACCATCTGGATGTGGGGAATGAAACCTTCAAGTTAAGAAACATCATGGAGGTGCCTCTTCTGAAATACAAAGAGGAAATAGAGGTATAGCTCATGAAGTCTGATGTGGTGGAGGATCCAAAGGTCTCATGGGATTTATTCCATAGCACTCTCATGTTGTGGGGTAAACCACATTAGGACAATCAGAACTCTTGGCATTCAGCCATTAACTCCTGAGCAAGTGTTTGTTGAATGCCTACCTATGCAACAGGTTCTGTGGTGGGGACATAAAGATGTATTATATTCAGAAATCATTAAACAATCATAAAATAATTATGCAAATCAAAGTGTAGTTATAAACTGTAGTAAATGCCACTGAAGAAAAAGTATACTATCCAGTGAGAGAGCCTGTGATAAAGAGGTTTGTCTCTTCTGGGGATGAGAAAAAGTAGGGCAAGCTGGGATAGCTGGGTGAATGAACATGAGCATGTGGTGGAGATGAGGAGCTGGGTAAGTGCAAAGAGAACCATTCCAGGCAGATAGGAAATCATGTGTGAAGTATCTGAAATGTGTTGGAGGAAGCAAAAGATGGCTGTGTGTCTTGGATATGGTGGAGAAGGACAGAAGAGACAGCAGAGGCCCGGGCAGGGGAGTGGACCTAAAACATGTTATTGGTTTTAGTCTCTAGAGCAGTGGGAACCACCTGGGAGATGTGTCTCCAGCAGGAGATGACAGTTATGTTTGCATTTCATAAAGATCATCCTGATGGTCAAGTGCAGGGGAGAATGATGGCAAAACCCACAGGGAAGTTATAGGAGGAGCTCGGGCAAGAGATGCTGGCTTGTTGGCAGGAAGGGGAGGTAGTGAGCCTGGAGAGGAGAGAAAAGATCCCAGGGATTTTTAAGAGGTGAAGCTGTATAGAGTTTGTTAATGGAGGGAGTGTGGTAGGAGAAAAATAGCAAGGGGATAATGATGATCCGTGGATTTCCTGTAGAGAGGTCTGGGTGGGTGATTGTGTGTACATGGAAACTGGTAATATTGTAAGGGCATTGGACTAGCTGAGAAGGGCAAATATTGAGGGCTTAAATTTGGGGCAGGAGTTTGATATTTCAAAGGTTGTGTTTGGAATTCTCCTGAAACATCCAAGCAGGGAAGCTCAGGAGGCAAATAAATGGATGTGGGTCTTCCCTGGAGATATGAAAGATCACCAGGTGCGTGGGAATGGATCAGCGCACCTCGAACGGGAATGCAGTGGGAGAAGAGAGGAGGGCAAAGATAGGGCTCAGCTGATGGTTGGGGAGAGGATGAAGCTGCCAAGGATTCTGGGAGAGTGACCAGAACCAGGTTTCTGGTAATTTCCTCCTCTCACTGCATTGGTTGACTATAGAGATAAATCAGAAACATTACATTCTAGGTCTGTGATTAAGGATCAACATATAAAAGGTCACTGCATCTTTTCTATCATTTTTCTGGAATAGTTTGGTGAGAAATTTTATAAATTAAGCTTCTTTAGTCATCTTCATCCCTGTCTCCCTCCACAGTTATATCTATGTATACCCAACACCATTTATGATATTTCATTTGACATCTGGAAATGTACGTATTTTAGAGATGTATGATGCAGAGAAGACGGTGTCTCTGCTGAACCTGAGCTGTTATTAGATGTATCACTTTCATGTAATAAAATGAGAGCTTATCATTTTGATAGGACATCTGTATCAGTGCAGTAAAGGAGAGAGACATCGAACAAAAGCTGAGGCAAGTGATCAATGAATGGGACAACAAGACGTTCACATTGGGCAGTTTTAAAACCCGTGGAGAGCTTCTCCTGCGAGGAGACAGTACCTCGGAAATTATTGCCAACATGGAGGACAGTTTGATGTTGCTGAGTTCTCTCCTGAGCAACAGGTGGGAAAGCCATCTACATTTTTCCTTGTATTTGAGAAACACAATAATGGACATTCCAAGGGAAGTTAAGAAAAATACATTAAAATAATACCCTTCTTAGAAATAAAACACTTGCTTTAATTTTAGCTTCTGGCACAGCACATATAACAATGGTTTTATTTCATTATCCTCTATTTGTGAGATGTGTCTGAGATCAAGTGGACAAAATAATGCTATGTGTAATTAACCACTTGGATCTTGCTGAACATTTCAACTTTGCCTTGCTGCATGGCTGACAGCTCAACAGACTGCAGGTTCCAAGGGGAACATTATTCTGAATTCCAGAATAATCATTCTACTTGAAAAAGCTTTTTGCTAACATTTATGGACTAGAATTCTTAGTTGTGTACATACTCCAATGAGATGACAGATCAAAATACAGAATGAATTTAATGCATAAAGAGGAGTAACATTGCATAGAGAGAGGCCAGGCTAGCACTTCTATGACTATTTGAAGCCATCACATTTTGGATGTGGAAAGTGTAGATTCATGAACTTAGACTGTTGTTGATGTCAAGTTTGGACTGCTCAGGACATGGTGAATTTTAGAAAACTTAGTCACTATGCATACAGCTTAAAGAGTTAAGCTTTTTAAAATGATTTTTAATTCAAAAACAACATCAATACAACAGAAATGAAATCTTGAATGTGTTTCTTCTTTTAGGTACAATATGCCATTCAAAGCCCAGATTCAAAAGTGGATTCAGTACCTGTCCAACTCAACAGACATCATTGAGAACTGGATGACTGTGCAAAACTTGTGGATTTATCTGGAAGCTGTCTTTGTGGGAGGAGACATTGCCAAGCAACTGCCTAAGGTTTTTTTTTTTTTTTTTTTTTTTTAAATTTTTTACCATGTCCTCGAGCTTTTTCAATTAGAGAAATATCCAAGAACTAATAACCTCTTAAAGAATGCAGTGATATTTTAGTCTCTGTTGCACACCTGCCCCAGGTATTTTTGTTTTCTGCTGTGGATATTGTTCTTCAAAGGCTGTGAAGATTGGTGGAAAGGAAAGGGGTGACACAGTGTAAGAATGCAATGAAATTGTGATGTTTGATAGGAAACCAAGGGTTAAAGAAACAGACTGAATTCTCACATAATTGATGGGCTTCTTCAGATAATGTGAAGGTAGAATTAGAGAGTGTGGAATTATGGCATAGTTATCTTGACAATGGTGGAGTAATTTGTTCTTCTACAGCTGACATTTAGAAATAATGCACACTATACAATGCACTCAATTATCTCGGTACTGTAAGATTGAGGGGTGGAAATCGTGCAGAGAGAAAGCTCCAAACAAGAAGGTCTTCTCAAGATACTGAATCTATTTTTTTCCATCAAATTGTAATTATCTTACTATATATGTCTGGGGTATACTTTGAGATTTTAAAAGACATTTTAACCAAATTTCAAGAACTTTTATTCAATTACTTTAAGTTTGCAAGACTGTAGCGTTTTAATAATATATTGGAGCTTTAGAAGCATGATTATGTTGACTGTTCTCTTCATGTAGGTTTTATAACTTTGTCTTTGGTTAGTTTTTAGTTTAGTTGTAGAAGACAGAGCTGTTATCCATTTGTTTTTTGGTCAATAGTGAAATGTATTCGTATGCTAAAATTTTAAATATTTACCTATTATTTTTTGATTTTATATTTGGGCATGTTTTTCTTGATGGGTAGAAAAAAATCTAAAATTGGACTTAATGAAAATTTTCACATGATATGTAGAAGAAGTGAAGTGGAGTTCCTTGGTCTCACATTTGGCAGTGTATGCTCATTGGTAATATATAGAAAGTTTTAAGGAAAATTTTATTTCTACTTTCTCAAAATAATCTGTTTTTCATTTTTTCCTGAAAAATGAAAGTTTTT
>CM053405.1:9954740-9974791 GCA_028644305.1 Xerus rutilus | reverse complement strand
GGAGTACGAGTGATGAAGCTGGTTCTGCAGGCATGGCAGGTGCTACTGGCATCCAGTGCCATCTTCTTGGGTCCTCCAGTGATGTGGATGCCTTCTATCAACCAGATGGGGGGAAGACGCAAAGGCAATTGTCCCACCTCTTGTCTTTCAGAGAGACTTTTTATCTTTGACCAATTCAATGCACCCTTTATTGCCTTTCTCTGATTTACTGTCTTGGTCCATCTATCCCTTCATCTGAAATTCCCAGCTTCTAAGTCCTTGTTTCAGGCTCTGCTTTTGGGTGGATCTCAGCTAGGGCAATGGGTATGGCATTAGGGGCTGTGCAAGTCACACTAGGCCTGGAGGTTTTGTTCTGTAGGTAAAGGGAAGCCACTGGGCTGGGGAGTGGCTTGATCACCCCTGTGTGTGCAAGACCAGCTGATAGTCATGGAAGAACAGATGGGGGCAGCAAGGGCAATCTGGAGACCATAAGAAGGTGACAGCAATTAAGAGGTGCCCACACCAGGGCAGAGTCCATGAAGGTCAAGAAATGCCTAGGAGAATCAAGAGGAATTAGTCTAATCAACATTGTGAAAGTCAAGCACATTTTTCCTTAGAGTGCGGTGGCATCTTAATAAAAATGATAAAATTCTACCTATTCCATAATAAAATAAATTTCAATAGTTTCTCTTGTATGTGCAACCCATCAAGTCCTATTTTCCTTTGTGAAAGTGTCATATACTGTAAGATTTTTTTTAAAAAAACTTTATTTATTTATATTTTATTTATATTTTTCATGTGGTGCTGAGGATGGAGCCCAGTGCCTCACACGTGCTAGGCAAGTGCTCTGCCACTGAGCCACAACCCCAGCTCCACTGTAAGATTTTGCCGTCATTTTGTGAAATGTAATGAGATTTAAAAGAAAGAAAGAATATAGCATTGCCAGAGTCTTATGGAAGTCATCTTTTGCTAAAGCTGAGTGGTGGCTCAATTGAACTTCAGCACCATAAAATATCAGAAAGAATTACTCAGGTTGTTTTAGTTATTTGCAAAAATTAAAAATATCATCGAATTTTCTAACTGCATGTTTTAGTCAGGGTTCTTTAGAGAAGCACTAAGATCACTAAGAACCCCCCCCCATCCCACACACACATGGACACACACATGTGTGTATAGATTTCTAATGAGTAATTGGCTCATGTGTCAATGGAGGCCAGGAAGTCTCACTATCTGCCATCTATACATTAGAGGCCAGGGAAAGCTGGGGATGTAATTTAGTCCCAGAGCACAAAGGGAACTAAGGATTTATATCTTAAATCGAGGGCTGGAGAAGATGAGATGAACTCTCTTAGCTCAAATGGTCAGGCAAAAAGAAATAGGGATGAATTCCTCTCTCCTCTGCATTTTGCTTTATGGGGATCCTCAACAGATTGGATGATAGCTACACATATCCAGGAGGACCATCTACTGAGTTCACAGATTCAAATGCTATTCTTATACAGAACTGCATATTGGTTAAGGGATTAAAAGGGCATCATTTAATCATAGATCTACCCAGAGATAATGTTTAATCTAGGCACACTGTGGTCAGTCAAAGTGACATAAAGAAATTAAGCATCACAATGGGATTTAAAGTAATATCTTTTCTCATGTGCATATCTAGGTATGGTTATATTATCTGATCTTTCACACAATTATATAATATTTCAGCATCTATTTTTATGATTTTCCACTTTAAATCATATTCTTCACTCTTCAACTCATTAACCACAGTCCCTTATGTATAGAGTTCAACCTACTTAATAATACTTTTAGGATTTAAAAGATTTAAAATGCATTTCTTGAAGATGGCCACAACAGTCCTCGATTCATGCAAAATTTATTTAGTTTATTTTTTCCAAGATAAGCAAAAAAAGGTATCAGAAAACTGAAGCTGATAATGGAGAGGTGGGGGTATCTTCTAGTTGATATTTCAGGCACAAGATTTAATCTAATATGCCACAAACCGAAGATACCCTGAGCTGTGAAATTTAGAGAAGGTCCAGATTATAGTAGCACCTTCATCATTCCAGAATGGTACCCTTTTAATTCCTTAAGCAATATGCAGTCTTTATAGAGATACAAAAGTGCTTTAGTCAACGAAGTACAATGAGGCTAATTACGATAGCTTGAGATGCACATGACATCTTTTCCGTGTAATTTTGCATTTTTCATATTTTGAGCACTTGCTGACACTACACCACAAATTAGTGCTATGTTGCTTAATGATGGTTCATTGCACATCTGAGATGTTTAAAATTTGGATTTACTTGCTATAGATTGTGGAAAACCACACCGGGAAATGAGGATGAATCCCAAAGCGATTACCGCCCCACAGATGTTTGGTCGGCTTGATGTGGCCACAAATGACTGGACTGATGGGATATTTTCTACCCTTTGGAGGAAAACGCTGAGAGCTAAGAAAGGTAGAAAATGAATTACAAGTATTATTTTTAACATGCACTTCTAAATAAAATCCTTGGTGGCTGGATAGAATTATTAAAGCAATAGTATTCTCCATATAATATGTTAGCCAAGACTAAGAAGTCATAAATCAATTTGATAACTGTGAATGTTGAAATAACAAAATTATTGATTAGTGTATTTAAACCTCCCAGTTTTGAAAGAATGGGTTTTGAAACAATAATTTCTGTATCCCTATGATATCTTAGAATAAAATAGATGAAAAAAACTGTTGAGGAAAATTGATAATATTGACGAAAGTGATTCTATCTTAACTATTTTCACTGAATATTTAAAAAATGTTACTTTTAGTTAAGTGCAGTCAATTTTTTAAAAAACTGATTCTGCTATAAGATCACAAGAGAAAATGAGCTCCTTTGGAGAGAAAATTATGTGTATCAAAAATGAAGTCTATATTGAACTTGTAAATCATTCTGTTGAAGGTGGACACTGGTGTTGGGTGATTTAAACAGACATTAGGGGCAAGGGGCTCAGTCTGAACAGTGTCTCACTTATGCATGCTGTAGACTGAGCCCAGTGTTCTTGGAGTACAAACTCACATGAGAGCGGTGGTGTCTGCTTTCCTCCCAGGTTCTTTTCTCACTTGTGAGTGAGTCAGAGGGAAGGCATGGTGAGTGCCATTGCAGGAGCAGGAAGGAGGATGGCTGTAGGGCTCACCTCCTGGGTCTGCCCTCAGGGCCACTGGGTCTGTTGAAGGCAAAGCCAATGAGGTTCTCATGTAAGGAAGGCAGCCCATTGAACTAGTAGTGTCAGTTGTCAGAAGAGAAATCAAGAGGCTCCACTTCTGAAGAGTGCTCCTATTGGAGATTGTTGTTTTATTGGTTCCAACACTCCAGTGTAAATGCAGATCCTCAAGTTTACCTCAAAGAAGGGTTAGGAGAGGGGCTGAGGTTGTGGCTCAGTGGCAGAGTGCTTGCCTTGCACGTGTGAGGCACTGGCTTCGATCCTCAGCACCACATAAAAATAAGTAAACAAAATAAAGACACTGTGTCCATGTATAACTAAAAAAATGTTTTTTTAAAAAAATAAAGGCTAGGAGAGGATTTTCTCTCTCTTCCCATGAAAAGGCAACTACAGGTGCTTTTCTTTTTCAAAGTGACTTGTGATTAGATTACCATTATTTTACTTCCCTTGCTAGTCCAGTGAGCTTGATGAGCATTCTCAAAGCATTTTATTTGAAATAGAACATTTCAGTCCTTCCACCCTTGGCCTCAGCATCCCTTCCCCATCCTGCTGGCTCTCCTCCCACCTCTGCTTTGTGGACAGGTGATGGAGGCGCCAGCCAAGGAGACCCTACCAGGAGTCTAAATGTCCTGTTGCCTCTGTCCTCACATCTCTGGTCTCTCTGTACACTTTTCAGTTAGAAGAAACTTAGCCAGTCCCATCATTATAAATGCCACCTCTAAGCCGAGGGCTTCCACATTTTAACCTCAGCCCTGACCCAACTCAGCAACTCTGCTGGGCTCTGCACACTAACCTGTGCATACTAGAATTTATTCCATGCCTCTGCTTGTCTTGCCTCACCCGTCCTTCCCCTTTCTCCTCTTCTTGCCGGTCAGGTTCAGCTTCTTACTGTTGGACATACATTCACTTGTCTTCATCCCTCTGGGCTGCAATAACACAATTCCACAGAATGGGTGGCTTACCACCAACAGAGGTTTCTTTCTCAATTTTGGAGGCTGGGAGTCTGACATCAGAGTGCCAGCAAGGCGGACTCTGGGGGGGGGGGCTTTCTTCCAGGTTGCAGACTGCCAGCTCCTTTGTTGTATCCTCAAGTGGCAGAAGGTGCAAGGGTTCCCTCTTTTTTACAAGGACACTAACCCCGTTGCTGAGGGCTACTCTTTCATGGTCTAGTCACTTCTCAAAGGTCACACATTCTAAGGCCACTGCCTTGAGAGTTGGGATTTTGAAATATGAATTTTGAGGGGACAGAAACTATTCAGTCCTTTGCATGACCTTAAACTTATTCCTGCCCAGGGTCTTCACACTTTCTAGTTCCACTGCCTGGAAAATTCTACCTCTAGATCTTTCTATCACTTTATTCTTCTGGGCTCTTTCATTGACCATCTTCTCTAAAATGATGCCTCAATCCATCTACCTGATTCATTTTTCTTATTTTTTTCCCTCTACTTATTTATTTGACTGTTTTCTCTACCCTTAGAATGAAAGCTCTTTGAAGGCAGGACATTATATATTTGCCTCTGTATCCTCAGGCCCTAGAATGGTGCTGACCCATGGAAGATGCTTAATGAATATTTGTCCAATGAATAAACAATTTTTTGATTTGATTATGGTCCTTATGCAATTGCTATATAAAAAAATCTTAAAAGTCCTATGTGCAGAAATAATCATTTTGATTGAAGTTTTATTTAAAATAATGAAATTATTTCAAATTGCAGTCCTTCTTCCAGCTCTATAGCTATGTATATATGCACATGTGTGTGTGTGCTTTCCTCCCGGTGGGGCATTCTAGGGGAGCATATCTGGATAGTTCTTGATGGTCCAGTCGACGCTATCTGGATTGAAAATCTGAATTCCGTTTTGGATGATAATAAAACCCTAACCCTTGCCAATGGTGATCGGATTCCTATGGCTCCAAATTGCAAGATCATTTTTGAACCTCATAACATTGACAATGCTTCTCCGGCTACTGTCTCAAGAAATGGAATGGTTTTCATGAGTTCTTCTATCCTTGATTGGAATCCCATTCTTGAGGTATGATTGACTCCTTCTTTTGTATAATTACAAAGGAAAACAGACCCTTTAGCATTCTTTGAATATATGTGCAGATTTTCTTGCAGTTGGCAGTGTAATTGCCTTTTTGTGCTATTGTTGATGAAAGACCCTTGAATGAACCAGGGCATTCAAGTCCTGATTGCCCCTCTCAGGCTCCCCCAGTGCTCTCCTAATCACTTTAGAACTGTGATTTCCAGGTAATTGCCAGGCCTATGTGAATCAATAATCCTGCCAAACTCCGTCTGAGGACTGAATAAGTAAAATTTAATTTGACTTCGTTTAGGGATTCATGATATTTTTAAAAGGTACTCATCCATGTGAAGTTTGGGGATGACCATCTTAGAATATTAACTTTAGGGCAATTTGTTAAAATTGCATGTAAAGAATTTTTATGAGATTCAGTTGTTATAACATTAGTTTTAATCATTTTTATATGGGTATATCCTAATTTTTATTAATGTCTTTCCTAAAGTTACACAATATATTTGGAAATAGTATTTCAGATAATCTCTCTTCAGTTCATGATTAGGTATATTATTTTATTATCACCAATTAGGATTAGATTGATAATTAAATGCTTGGTATAATTAGATATTCTATTAAGTTAATCCTATAAGGCAAGATGTTTATTAGATAAACTGTGCAGCAAATCATTTTTGACATATTTGGTCAAATCTATTGTTTTCATTAATACACATATTTGAAGATGATTTTTTTGAAAACTTCTTAAAGTAGATGTTTGTTTTATATTGCCACTACACTTTTGCACTTTCATTTGTATATGGGTATATCCTAATTTTTATTAATGTCTTTCCTAAAGTTACACGACTTTGTATTGCAAGGGGTTTAGATTTGGAGAGCACTAAGATGTGAAGGAATGTATGGCCAAGTGCTGTTGACAGGTGAATTGTTACTAAAGATACTCCAAGGGATTTCATATTTTACAATTAAATTACCTGTCCATGAAATAAACTGAAGGGCAAGAGTTCTTGACTCCAGCTTTGCAAAAGTAATTAACAATGACAGATTTTTCAAATAGAGATGATTGGGTCATATCCCCATTCAACCGAATTAGAACTCTGGGTAGGAGACCCAAGCCTTCTTGTTTTTAAAAGCAATATAGAATGGAATGAGATGGACATCATTGCCCGAGGTTCATGTATGACTGCATATGTGGTGTGACTCTACATCATGTGCAACCAGAGAAATGAACAGTTGTGCTCCATTTGTGTACAATGAATCAAAATGCATTCTGCTGTCATGTACACCTAAGTAAAATAAATAAATTAATAAAAAAGCAAAATAGATCTATATTTTTTTAAAAAAATATTACCAGTCGTTGTTAACTGTAGATATAGAAAACCCCAAGTGAAAAAGTGTTCATGTGCTTTTCCCAAAATACTTCAATTTCACAAGGGTTTTCTTGAAAACTATTTTACACTACTAGGTAAGAGTTTGCTTCGATAAAATAAGCTTATATTATAGGCTGTACAGACTGAGGCTGATTAAGACCTTTACATTGATGGTATATCCACCTAATAATATTTTTATATGCTTTTAAATAAAGTGATTTCCTCTTGGATATGACTGGGAAGAAGATTGACCAGCAATACATTGGAAGTATTGAGAGCAGTGTCGGGTGGCTGAGTTATGGGAAGGCAGACCATCCAGCAGGCCTCTGTCACATGCAGGGAGCCAGGCTGGTTACTTGTCCTAGTGAATGTGTTTTTGGTCCCATCAACTTGAAAGTGTTATGTTTTGTTATATTCATAAATTAATGAATAATTCAGAATGGGCATTTTATTGCTTCTGTTTAGAGACCCCAGTTGTTTCTTGGAACATTGAGCTGTTCTCTTGACTGAAGAGAATTTGCCTCATCTTAGCAAAATGCTGCATGTCAAGTGGTATTTTATGAACGACATGTACTTTCTTAGCATGGGGTTCACCACATTACTGACTATTTCCACTTTCTTAAATACACTTCAATATTTTTCTGTATTGTTCATTGATTAAATTTGAAAAAATTAGAAGAAATGAGGAATTGTAGTAAATTTTTGCTTCCACTTAAAAAATGTGGGTGAATTTCCTTTGCTCATTTTTGATTTCATTTCCCCTCTGAGTTAGCTGGATGAAGATGCCTGCCTCCTCATTTTCTTCTAGCATATTTTTGAATCAAGAGTTGAAGACCATTTCTCCATCTCAGCCTCGAGGCCTGGGTGGCCCTGTAGTGTAAATGTGGTGTGGCTGAATGCTCTGGGTTTGAAATCTGGCCTGGCCACCTACCAACAGTGGGATGCTGAGCTATTATTACATGGTCTTCCTAGGTTTTGTTTCTTCCTCTGTAAGAGGGGCATAATAATAGCTCCCATCTCACAGAGTTTGAAGATTAAATGAGTTAATCTGTGATAGAGTTCACAGCAAGGCATGGCACTTAAGTGCAGTACAGCCATTAGATATTATGATTATCATTTTTAATTGACATTTTAAAAACTTTTGTCCCCAAGTGGTCATTTTCCTGGTTGGTGAAAGGTTGGATTAATGTACTAATCTGTGAACTAACAGGGTTTTCTTAAGAAACGCCCGCCTCAAGAAGCTCAAGTGCTACGCCAGCTGTACACGGAGTCTTTCCCGGAGCTCTACCGCTTCAGCATTCAGAACTTGGAATACAAGATGGAGTTGCTGGAGGCCTTCGTGATCAGGCAGAGCGTGGACATGCTGCAGGGCCTGATCCCTCCTAAGGTATGCTGTTCCGCTTCCTGGAGAAATTTCTTTCCTGCGGACTGAGCCACATTGCGTAGAGAATACATACAATATTTGAATAGATTTGGTTAGAGTTGGGGGAAGGGTTGTTTTAAACATGGACCTGCCTATTTTGTATTTTCTTTTTCTTTTTCTTTCCCACAAAGCAAGCCATGGATTTAGAATTTAGCTGCTGGTTAATAAAGGTCTAGTAAAATATCCTTGATTTATTAAAAACAAAACAAAACAAAACAAACAAACAAAAAGCCAGGTGTTGCTAGAGAGAAGTTCCTTATTTACTAGTTGGATTCATCTTTCCTTTGTTCTTGCCTTAAGGAAAAACAATACTGTCCCCTTTCCAGGCTTAACTGTTTTCACTGAGCAAAGTTGGGTTTGACAGTCCCGTGATTGAGCATCTGTGTGCTTCTTGCATCCTCAGGAGCAGGGCGGGGAGCTGAGCCCCGAGCACCTGGGCAGGCTGTTCGTGTTCGCGCTGATGTGGAGCGTGGGCGCCGCGCTGGAGCTGCATGCGCGCCGCAGGCTGGAGCTCTGGCTGCGAGCCCGGCCTCCGGCGCTGCCCCTGCCGCCCGAGGGCCAGGGCGACAGCATGTTCGACTACTACGTGGCGCCCGACGGTGAGCTCCAGCTCCGAAGCCCTCAGAGAGGGCAGCTTATCGAGAGCATCATGCCAAGCATTATAAAAGCAGGAATGAAATTCACCTCCATAGAGTTAAAATGGAAAGGTTCATGTGTAAAGAAAGCTAATTATTGTTTCTTTTAAAAAGTTTTGCTTAGTGTTCTCAATGCACATTTCTCGCTTAACTGCCCTGAAGTTTTAATAAGGAAAATTGCAAAGACCTCCCAAGTAGATCCATTTCAACCATTCACTCAGCATAATCAGCAATTTATATAGAAATCACAAAGTCTGAAGAATGTTTTTTTTACTAAGTATGGATGTCCATATTTATATGTCTTAAGATTATTTATACATGCATATATGTATAGATGAAGTACATACTTTTATACAATTATATGTCTTTTATATTTATTTATATACATAGAATCCTAGGATCTTTTGCCTGATAAAAAGTCGGTGAGATCTGACATTTTAAAATGATTATTGATTTCAGACACATGCCACTGTCTTCTGTATTTCTACATACTGCATTCTTGGAAACCTATATATTTTATAGAAGAGAATTCTAAGTTCCTAACATTAAGGCTTTGCTATAGTTCCATGCGGAGTTTTGACCAAGCTAACTCATACGTGTATGATGAGATTTCCAATCTTAATGATCTTTATCTTATGGGGAGTATTTGAAAGGTGTCCTCATGAGATTTCAATGACGTCTGCTTATTTCAGGTAGGAGTTAAATTATTAATAGGAGAATGTGACCAGTCTCTGTTCACCTCAGGTACCTGGATGCATTGGAACACATGTACCCAGGAATATGTGTATCCATCTGATGCCACCCCAGAGTATGCCTCCATCCTGGTACCAAATGTGGACAATGTCAGGACTGACTTTCTAATTAAAACCATTGCTAAACAGGGCAAGGTATGGCTTTTAAACTTTTATTAAAAATAGCATATTTTTAAAAGGTCACTTGAAAGCAAAAAGCATCCTGAATTTACTTTTAGAATGATTTCTTTTACTGTTTAGAATAAATGAAAATATTATATAAGTGTGTGAATCCCTTTTATTATTTCCCAGGACAATATTGGAATTAAATAGTCCTAGTTCATAATTAGTTCTCACATATTAGTTGAGATAAAGTGAATTTTGACTTATTTTTCCAAGAGAAATCCTTCCTTTTTGATTATCGACCTTGTTGGCTAGGGCTGCCATAACAAAACACCAAGGCCTAGGCATCTTTAACAACAGCAGTTTTTTCTCACTGTTCTGGAAACTGAAAGTCTGGGATCAAGGTGTTGGCAGGATTGGTTTTTCAGAGGCCTCTCTCACTGACTTGCAGGTGGCACTTCCTCTGTGTGTTCCCATGACCTGTGTACATGCATCCCTACCGCTTCATGTGTCCAAATGGCCTCTTCTTGTGAGGACACCAGTTGGATTGGATTAGGCCACTCTAACATCCTCATTTTGCCATTTCATCTGAGACACCTCTTGAGAGGCCCCATCTCCAAATATGGTCATATGAGAGATTAAGGCTTCTACATATGAATTTTGAGGATGGGGGCGGGGACACAGTTCAACCTACAATCATCCTTTTCATTTCACTTCTTTCTCGACTCCTTTGTTTTAGGCTGTACTATTAATTGGCGAGCAAGGAACGGCCAAGACTGTCATAATCAAAGGATTTATGTCCAAATATGATCCTGAAAGTCACATGATAAAGAGTCTGAACTTTTCTTCTGCGACCACCCCACTGATGTTTCAGGTATTGGCTCTCTTGTGTGAGGTCTGTAATTTTGGAGGCTCAAATCTGCTGTTTTGCCTGTGCCCACTGAACCTCATCTGAATTTTCATAGCCATATATATCCCCTTGATATATCTTCCATCATCTCTATTATTCAATGCCATAAAATTGTTCTCTAGTTAGATTGTAATATGTAATCTTAAGTTGTGGAGAAATAGAATTTACATAAGGTGCCACAGGCCTCAGAACTGTTTATAATATCAATGTAGAAAAGCCTGTGAAAATGAGAAATCCACAAATGGTGAAAATATTATTTATTCTCCTATGTAAACCTGCTTTCTCTCTTTGGTATCTGCTTTTCTATGTTTGTTACTATTTTTCTAGCCTTTAGACTGGAGACTTCATAGTCATATTTTTTTTTTTTTTTTTTTTGGTACTGAGGATTGAACTCAGGGGCATTCGACCACTGAGCCACATCCCCAGCCCTATTTTGTGTTTTTATGTAGAGACAGGGTCTCACTGAGTTGCTTAGCGCCTCGCCGTTGCTGAGGCTGGCTTTGAACTCGCAATTCTCCTGTTCATAGTCATCTTTGATGAATCTTTCTTGAATCCAAAGCTGTAAGTTACCTAAAGACATGCTTTACACATCTTTTCATTTTACTTCATGATCCCTGTTCACCTCTAAAAAATCTAATCCTCCACAATCCACCCCAGGGTATTAGCATGGAGGGATCCTGAGTTCTTCTTGGTTCAAGACTAATTCTCTTCCAAGACTCTAGCTTTTTATATCTCTCCTAAACTGTTTCCTAAACTGCTACTTTTGTTATTATCTGACTTAACATTCCACCAGGGTTCCTATGGTCAATTCCAAGGAGGTATCTTAGAATTTTAGCAGATGAAATATTATGTATCATATTATTTATCATATCATATATCATGTATCATATATCATATATCATATCATATCATATCATATCATATATCAAGGAGTGACAGAAAACCCCTTCAAGTTTGCCTGTCTTTTGTCAGTGAAACTTCCAGGACTGACCTGGGTTTGTATTGTCTGACTTATTATTATTTTTTTTTAATCCTGGTCTGAAATTGTACAAGGTATTATTAAAAGTAGGGAGGAAATTCTAAAAGTCAGCCTATGCCTTAATCATTTGCAATCTATCACACACATTTTGTAAGAACATTAATACATTATCACAAAGATAGATTTCACAAATTACTCATAGTTTAAATTCACAAGTTACACATAGTTCTCTAAGTTTAGGAATCCAAACTTAAAGAATCTTGTTTTCGATGAACTTTGTTGTTCTTCAGTTGTTGCAATGAAAATATCAGAGCAAGGAAAATTGTTAAGGGCATGGCTAAATCATGACTTTCCATCACTTAATTCAATGGTGACAGCAGAGTGCCAATACACTGAGAGCGTTGATTAAATTTCTAAATTAGACCGTCAACTTCTTTATACTCTTCTATTGGAGATGGGAGTTTCCAGTACTGGCTAGCCTTCTATCAAATTAATACCATTTATACCGTGTCTCGGTGGAAAGTTCTGTAGGAAAGGTCAACTTTGAATTATAGACTTGGCAGTGGTATTGTTGTGTTTGGGGAGCAGCTCATTCAATTATCCCAGACTGGCAAGATGCTAACATGTACATATTCCATTGATACTGCTTTACATTTAAAGAACTTTTGTTAGCTTTACTTTAGGAGAATACTCTGTTTAAAGGCTATAATTTAACCTGATTTGAGGATGAAGTTTTTAAAAATCAAAATGTGATCTTTTTCATCATGTAAGGTAATTGTCTAGCTATTCACATTTTTTGAGACTGTAGGAAATCTTTAAGCCTACAACATAAATCTGAGAGCAACTATCCAGAGTTAATTCAGACCTCATGAGTTAAGGACAGAGTCTCTCACAAGACCTCTCTACTTCAGACACCAGTCACAAGTTCAGGGGCTCCCAGGCCACCCAGACTTCTGGCCAAGTATCTACCAGTTTGGTTGTCTCATGCCGGCTTCAGTTTTGATAATTTATTAGAATGACTTATAGAACTCAGGAAAGCTCTACATTTATAGTTTTCTTATAAAGGCTAAATATCAATATAGCCAAAGGAAAAGGTTTTTAAGGCAAAGCATAGGAAGGTTTCAAGTACAAGCCTTTCTTGTCCTCAGGATGTGTTACCCTCCAGACATATCATGTACATCACCAACCACAAAGTCCACTTGAACTTGGATGTCCTGAGTTTTCATTGGGGTCTCATTACATAGGCATGCTTGATTGAATCATTGACCACCTGATTGAGCTCAAACTCCAAGTCCCCTTCCCTCCCAATTCAGGTGACATGTGGCTGAAAACCCCAACCTTCTAATCCCATGTTTGATCTGTCCTGCTCAGAATTTGAGGACTTACATAGTTCTTTCATGGTGTGAGGAGTTTTTTTTTGACGAACAAAGACATTCCTATTATTCAGCAAATTCTAAGGTTCTCTCCAAGATTTGACGTTTTTCTCCCAGGAGCCTGGATCGCCAAAGTCTTTATTATAGGACAAGGTACTCCCTGTGTTTTTGTACCAACTCTGATGTTTACCACTGTAAAATAGTGAAGATCCATGGTCTGTGTCTCTGAAGTATTAATTTCCTAGAAAATGCCATGTTATCCAGAGAACCTTTTTATTCTTTGACATACAAGTTAATAAACCATACAATAAATTTCTAGGTGTGATTAGAAGGATAGTAAATCAGGCTTTGGAAGGAGAATTCATCTCATTAGGGTTCCTTAGCTGCCTCAACCACGCAAACCCTGTCCCTCCTGCCCTTGGGTGTCCTGTGGAATAGTTGCACGCCTGTTTCTTTTCCTGTTCAGACTCATCTCATCTGCTGTGCAGCGCCTGAGCCCATTTTGACTGCTGAGCTTTAAGCTCTCTATTAAGCGAGACTCATTAGTTTTAGAAAGCTTTCAATTAGCCAAACCGCTGTAATTAACTTTCTCTCTATAATTTTCAGTCATTCATACTAAACAGGACTGATGGAGTAGAGAATTTGTCTCTGTCTCCCACTTACTTGGAGCCCAACCAGATGGAAATTGAGAAAACAGATACTGTTGGCCCTCCTCGGTCACCATGGTGACTGCCTAAGCAAGGACCCTTGCGAACCACTTGGCAGGTTGTTTTCACCAGGTTCCCTTTGTTTTTTTTACCACAGCATCATTTTCACATCTTTTATCTGTAGGAAGACTGTATGTCTCTCTTTGTCCAATTTACTTTCACTATCTCAGATTAATAATTAATAGCATTCTCTGACATTATTAAAAGTGCCTTGTTAGGACAAAACCAAAAATCTGTAGTCACCCCGAATTCCGTTTTGCCTATGATAATTTTGTTTTTTTAAGAGATAGATGACTCTTTTTTCTTTTTGGCTAAACCAATGTTGTTTTAATTTTTTTTCTATTTTTGAAAGTAAATTGTATATACCTTTAGAAATTTAGATAACACAGAAAAGTCAAATAAAGTGAAAGTTACTTAATAGAATTTCTGAGAAGATTGATCTCTTCTAAAAAAATAATCTAACATCTTGAATACAATGACCATCTTACAAATGGTTGCATAGCCATAGATTTTAATTTTTTAAAAATGAGACCCAGAGCCTGAAAGAAAATTGCATTTTTTTTTTCTGGACTCAAAACCACTCTTTCAAAGGATATTTTAAAGCAAAATATTAATCTATAAACAGGTAACCATGGATTTGCTTTGGTGAAATTGGTGCTGGGTTCCTAAAGCCCTTCCAATATCTTTGCTTCCTGCAGGTGTCCCTGTGGTTATAGGAATCCTTTTGGTTCTTTAGAGCACAGTTTGAAGACTGGGTTGCAGAGGAGAATCCTAACAGATAATATGTGAAAGTATTATTCCATGGTAAAGCTCTCTTAAAACATCAGTTTTTACTGTTCCTAATAATGCACTGAGGTGGGGGGGACTCAGGTACTCTCTGAACTCAGTCAGCTGACTGGTGGTAGAAAGGAATTCAGAAACTAGGTCCTCATTCGCTCTGCTGTGCTTGCCCTGCACATCCTGGTGCCCCCTCCCAGTGGCTGATCTCTACAAATGTTAATATCCCAAAGGCTGTTTTGTTACTTAGTGTGCTTATTTTATTTTAAGCTTCTAGCTATGCATTTTATTCTCATGTTATTTTTAAAATCAGATCTTCCATTTCAGAATCACTATTGAGTATTTTCAACTTTGCTAATGTAAGGTGGTTTTCATTTGGTTTCAGTGCGTTACAATAAAATGGGAAGATGTTATTTAGGTAGTAGATTCTTAAATAAAGAGCAGAAACTCTACATTTTTATCCTTTAGCTAATATATATGGAAACCTAAAATTAAGTATGCTTTATATTTCAATTTAATCATATGTAATATTTATGAAAAATGACTTAGGTGCTTGTATATAGAGTTTCGGATAGAATCAACAAAATGCCTTTATTTTTATCATGTATTAAGTTCACCAAGTCTTTTCTCATATATCATTTATGTATATACTCTGTTGTATGTACATGTACGTGTCTGTATGACTTACATATCCTTATATACAGTCTTACTTCTGGGCTCTGATTCAGAAATATTGTGACACGTGAAATCATGAAACTAGTAAGAGGGAGAAGCAGTTTAATCTTTTTATTTCCCAACTTTAAACCTAGACAGAGCTGCTAGGGAAGGCCACCAGGTTATGCAGGTTATTTTGTGCTGTGCCTGTTTGGAGATAGTGTGAGTGGCGAGTCCAGGAGCCCAAGTAGGGCACAATCTCCTCAACCATGCGAGGCCCTGCCAACGTCCCTCACAGGGCCACGCATTCCCTAGTGTCTGGTTAGGGGAACAGACTCATGCACAGGCTTAGCTGATGGGCCGTGTGCTTTATCTTCTGAGGACCATGAAACCCAGAGGAGAAGGGTGTTCATTTCTTTAGAGGATTAACAGAAATGAAGGCAATGAAAGAGATGACCATTGTTTGAGGGGAGTTTTATGAATTTTGAAGAATTACAAAGGCTGAATTGTGTATTAAGAAATTAATTCAGAAAATTGAATTGGCCCTAGGTTTAGGACTCCCAGCTTTGAGCAAAAGATAGGAACTTTCCTCACTTCCATTCCTAAAGCTACTTGGCTTTTTAACTACCTAGTTTTTACTTCTTAAAATGCCACCATTGCAGTTGGGGTTGGTGTTGGTACCCCATGTGTGTGGAGATAGACAAGGAGAGCAGAATCTTGTTTAGAGTCTGCAGATTACATGAGGTGACGTTGTGCTGGCCGTGATTCTTCAGGTTCAAAGAAGCATAGATTGACCATAGTCCAGTCTTTGACCAGAAATTCCAATTTTTAAAAAATCAGTGGCTGGGTTGAAGGAAGTGATGGGGAAGATCGTTTATCCAAGTCAATATTTCACAAAGTGTTTGGCTAATGCTAATCCTGAGAGATTTTCTTGGTTGAGAAATGGCTACTCTAGGAGTGTGTAGTGAGGTTCCCACATGAACACTGTAAACCAGCCTAGGAGGTGAGCATCATTTCATGGTGTGCATTTCATTTGGAACTGAGTAGAAATTAACACACACCTGGAGAGACCAGTACAAAAGACTGGAGAGGTAAGCCACTGGCATTGTGGTGTTCATAATTAAGAATGGGAAACCCTGGGAGGGTTACATTGCCCATTAATTCTGACTGCAGAGTGGAGAACAAGTTGGGAGGGAGAGAGTCCTAAGAGGAATCTATTGCAGTAATTCCTCAAGAGGGAGATTGGACTCAACCAAGAGAGTAGAAGAGGGAGTGCAAACACAACACGGATACTTTCACTTTGGGTTAGGAAGTGGAACAGATGGGACTTGGGTTGGGTGAGTGGATGTTGGAGGAGAAGCATAGAAGAGAAAGAAAAGTCAAAGATGACTCTGGGTTTCTTGTATTTATTTACCTCTGGATCAAAGATTTACTGATATATGCATAGTACCAGACACCTCTAGGCACTGGGGCTGCAATGAGAGGAAGATAGACAAATAGTAATCAAATATACCTACTTGGTTTTGTTAACTACACAATGGTTCATACTATCAAAACAATGGATGAGGTGGGAACACAGATCAAAGAGACTGATGTTTTCTTTGATAAGTAGATGCTAATCCATAAAGTGGGGGCATGGGATGAGTAGAGGAACTTTGGATTGGCCAAAGGGGAGGGGTAAAGGGGAGGGGCCATAGAGATAGGAAAGATCATGGAATGAGATGGACATCATTACCCTAGGCACATGTATGATTGTGTGGATAGTGTGACCCTACTTTGTGTACAACCAGAGAAGTGAAAAATTGTGCTCCATTTGTGTACAATGAATTGAAGAGCATTCTGCTGTCATGTATAACTGATTAGAACAAATACATAAAAAAAATAGACTGAGAATGTGGCTCAATAGATTGAACCCTGAGTTCAATCCCAAGTATCAATAATAATGATACTACTAATAATAATTAGTATCATTATTATTTTCTTTTTTGGTACTGGAATTGAACCGAGGGGCACTTTACCACTGAGCAACATTCCCAGCCCTTGAGACAGAATTGTGATAAATTGCTGAATCTGGCCTCAAAAATTAAATTCTGTATCCCATTGACAAAACATTTACTAACCAAAGAATTTGGTTAGCAAATGTATTTTCTGTTGTGTTATATTCTAGATGTTTTATCTATTTGGGGTAAATTTTTGTTATATGGCACAAGATCTTGGCTATTTATGTTGTTGTTTGTGTATTGATGCTCAATTTTGCCAGTACCACTTGCTGAGAAGGCTATTATTTTTTCATTAATTATATTTGACAAAGTTGTTGGGAAAAAAAGGGACAGGGAAGAGTGTGAGTAGCAGAATAATACAAAGGTCATCAGTAATTATTTAGATGGATTGTATTAGTCACCTTTGTGTCATTATAATGAAATACCTGAGGCAATAAACTTATTTTATAAAAAAGTTTTCTTTCTTTTTTATCTGGTGGTTCTAGGGGTTTTAGCACAAGATTGGGTGGCCCCATTGCTTTGGGTTTTGGTGATGGTAGAACAGACAGTTACATGGGGAACAGACTGTTACATCGTGACTCAGCAAAGTAGACAGAGACTGAGAGACTGAGGTCCCCAAATCCCCTCTAAGGGCACACTGCCTAGGGCACACACTAGGCCTCATCTCTTAAGCTTCCACAGTGCATCCCACAGTGTCACTGTGAGCCAAGCATTTGACACATGGAGCTTTGGGAAACACTATCCGTATTCAAACCGCAACATTGATTTATTTGGGGAGGCAGAAAATTCTAGATAACATTATAAGTTGCACAATATAGATATCTTGTATTACTTATAAAGAAGTGTCTATAGTTGATACTAGGTATGGCAATTTTAAGAGGCTTTCTGTGAGAAAGACATATAATTGAACAAAGGTTAGGAGAGAAGGAGGTACTTTAAAAATCAATGTCAACATCATACTAGAAAGAACTTAGCAATGTTGATGGTGGGAATGTTTGGGCAGGACACTTGGGCAGTTGATGCCAACCTGAGCTGAGAAACCTAGAGGTGAATACTTGGGGTGAGTAAGTAAGAGGAGTTCACATTTGGAGATGCCGACTTTTGTGATTCTGTGGGACAGCCAAGTTGGGAAGTCCATTTGGAGATACCAGTCCAACCATACAATATTCTAAATGTCTCCATTAGAACATGTAATCATGGTGTTTCAGGCCTTCAAGAGGTATCACCAGACTTCAGAATTAATTAGGCAACTGTAAAATGGACAGCAATTCCAAAAACAGAAAGAAGTTGCAACTTCTAGGTTCGTAAGCGACTTCATTTTTCTCTTGGTTTAATTTTTATTTTACTATATATATATATAATATATATGTGTATATATGTGTATATACATGTTATCAGTCATTTACTGTCATTTCAAAGGAATTGGAACCACAATAAAGGGGAAGAAAGTGCTGGTATGTGGGTATTACTTTCTGTTATCCTAATTATGCCACCTGTGGCTTTTTAGCTCGCAGAGGGCCCCCGCAAGACAAAATCTTCACATGCCAAAGAGTTCTCATTAATAGATACGGAAATGCCTGAAAGGCTCTGGTCTGCCATAGGGGGTTGTCAGGAGATTATTAATTGCCTTATGCATTTAAATTCATTGAAAAACAGAGCTAAATTTAGCCAAGTACATTAAACTGTGTGTTTTTATGTCAGGGGAATATGAAATTCTTTTTGCTATTGTGCTGTTTCATGGGAGATTTATTTTGTAATTGAATGAGTTGTGATATATTTACATATCTTTCTATTAAAAATGATGGAAAATATTCACAGCTCTTGCTATTATTCATTAAAATGATGGTGGAAGCTAACAATTTGCAATTACTATGAAGATTTCCAAAGATAGCTGTATAGAGTTTTGCTTATATCTTGGTGCATTTTGTGATTGTATCTTATCACAAATCATTTTTAATGGGTTTACTCTTTATCATGAAATAAAACTTTTGGATAGGAAAGGAAAAATTCACTTTATCTCAATATACCTCTGCTTCCTCCTCTATTTCTATATCATCTCTAACCTGATTTAAAACCATACATGAGTAGATTCCACAGTGGTAGAAGACTTGAGGGTTTTGAGGTTTTGAGCTTCTAGAGTCTGAGAACTTTGATGCCCTTTCTGTTTTCTTCTCTGTGCTGGACTCTGGTTACTCAGTAAATACATTCTGATTGATTTCCAAACTACATTATGCTACCATGGAAGTGAAAATAACACCACCGAAGTCTGAGATCTTTCTCCTACAAATTAGCCACCCCTTCAAATGTCCCTTTCAATCATTTTTAATATTCTTTTCCACATTGCTAGGAAGATTCTTACAGAGCAGTGCAGTCTCCTTCCTATCATCTTATCTTAGATTAGCCATGAGAAGGCTTTGCTCTCCATGTTGGGTTGGGGGATGAGAAGTGGTATAATGTCATTGCGTCTGTCCCAGAGCAGTGGATCTGGGTCATTTCAGGCTACTTGCAGAAGCCAGTTGGCTTCCTTCTCAGTGAAGAGAGCAGGCTTCTGGCCATGTGCAGTTCTCTTTAATATTATCTCTGCTTATAGGGAAACTTTTTGCAGGACTGGTGCCTTTGAGTAATGGGGGTTACATGTCATCAACATAGGTACAGTATGAGAAAAATATATCCTTATAAGTGGACAGAAGAGGGTTCGGGTTGTAGTTCAGTGGCAGAGCACTTGCCTAGCATGTGTGAGGCACTTGGTTTGATTCTCAGCATCACATATAAATAAATAAAATAAAAGTCCATTGACAACTAAAAAAAATACAAAAAAATGGGCAGAAGAGTCTCATCTCATTCAAAATTTATAGTGATTAGAATTCATTGACTCTTTTAAACCAGATTTCCAAAGGTTGTGAACATTATGCAAAATAATTTAGGTACTTTAAGACTTGTTTGCCAGCCAGGCGCGGTGGCTCACGCTTGTAATCCCAGCACTTAGGGAGGCTGAGACGGGAGAATCGCGAGTTCAAAGCCAGCCTCAGCAATGGCGAGGCGCTAAGCAACTCAGTGAGACCCTGTCTCTACATAAAACACAAAATAGGGCTGGGGATGTGGCTCAGTGGTCGAGTGCCCCTGAGTTCAATCTCCAGTACCAAAAAAAA
>CM053405.1:9933456-9954240 GCA_028644305.1 Xerus rutilus | reverse complement strand
ATCCCAAAGGAAACAAGGGGCTAAGCATTTAAAACATCAGTGAGTGCTCCAAGTGGCAAATGAGAAAACAGGAGGGAGGGGAGAAGGCAGGCTGCATTTTAGTGTGTCATTTTACCCACTTTGTGGGCTGTGACCTTGCAGTTAATCATAGAATCGTTTGTGTATTTTGGTATGTGGTGTACTTCATCTGGAAAGTTTTGGGTAAGTTTTAAAAAGTGAATTGAATAAAAGAAGTGGAGAAAAAGCATCATAGCTCCCGAGCTGTAGATGGTGGTTTGTTTGGATGTGTGTGTACTGAATTCAGAAGCCTGTACTTCTTTTTCAGGTCTCCAACCTGTTTGCTCGTGATGAAATTGATGAAATTAATAGCGATCTGACCTCAGTCATGAAAAAAGAGCACCCCAGGCGCCCTCCTACCAATGAGAACCTGTATGACTACTTCATGTGCCGCGTCCGGAGCAACCTTCATATTGTGCTCTGCTTTTCGCCAGTGGGAGAGAAATTCCGAAATCGAGCTTTGAAGTTCCCTGCCCTTATTTCAGGATGCACGATTGACTGGTTCAGCAGATGGCCTAAGGATGCCTTAGTTGCTGGTTAGTGTGGTGGAAATATTCATGTTAGGGTTTCTGGTTTCTGGCTCACAGTGTTTGTTTATTCATTTATGTTCTGTGCCCCTGGCTGTCTCTGTATTGGGTTGAACTGACTCACTTTATATAGCGTTTGAGAATTTTTGCTATGAGATGTTGTTCTTTTTTATTAGGTAGCTAATTTTTCTTGGAGCATGTTTGTCAGAGAATGAGACCTTCAAGTTCTACTCCTTGGGCTAATTTACAGTGATTTTAGTTTTTCTTAGGGATATTTGAAGACTTTGCCTCCAGGCAGGTTTGGGGATGTCACAGGAAGGCAACAAGATGTTAATCTTACTGGTCTTCTTAAGTTGGTTTGTTGGCTCTGTGAAAACCGAGTGTCTCTTGGACATTCCGTCCTCATTGCTGCAGTGCTGTAAATTAGAGAGAAAACCAGTATCCAGCAAACTTCTAATGGTTTATGTCCTTGACAAAGGATGTTACCCAGTGTTCTCTGACTGGAGCCTGCTACTACTTCCTATCTTCCATCCCATTGAAACTTAATGCTTCTCTTACTCTATAAATGGAATTGGAATGTGAAAGTAGTGCAGAACATGTTAGCAATCATACATTTAATGTGATTTTTTTTTCAGATTTGGGTGAGAAATTATCTGTGGCTATTTTTAAAGCTGCAGGTAATCCTGAACCACTGTTTTAGGACCGTAGGGGAACCCTGATTCAGAGTGGTGGTTTTCAGACTTCTTGTCTGATTTTGTGTTTTAAGCAGAAGAGCCTTATTTCCTGAGAATGCCTTACAGGAATCCCTAGCAGATAAAGCCCTGAAAGATGGAGGGGGATGAGGTGCTCTGGAATCTCCTCCCCTTAGCATCACAACTCCTTCCTTCCCACCCTGTGTCTCCAACTCTGTGGTACCCTGGGTGGGAGTGAGTGACTGATGAATGGTCTGGAGATGGAGAACCTGGGGAGAGGGAAGCTGAGGGACTCATCAGAGGTGGAAGGATCCAGTAGGATTAGTACTGAGGCTATAATGCAGGCTTCCTATCTATCATCCATCCATCTCTCATTTCTCTCTCTTATCTGTCCTATTAATCAGATATCATCTCTCTCAATCATCTATCATATTGATCATTATTCTACCTATCGATCTATCATATATCCATCTTCTATGTATCTATCATCTATCAATCATATCTATAAATCAATCAGTCATCTCTGTCTCCTTTCTTTTTTTTAAAAAAACAAAAAACAAAAAACAAATAACAAACTCATGTCCACTGGGGAATTTTTATTCTTAGCACACTACTATTAACAATAATGTGACTTTTAATACAAAATATTTTAACATGTTTGAAGTATGAGTCTACAGTTCAGTTTTTTCTTTGTTTCACAAAGCTTGCAAAAAGACCTGTGGTTTAAGATTTTAAGTTCTATAAAAATATAAATACAACTACAGGTAAGATTTAAAAATTCCTTGAAGTAGGATATATGCATGAAAAGCACGAAACAACAGCATTTCAGAGTTATACTACAGTTTATTACAAAATATTATAATCAGTGTGCAAGTACTTACTAAAGTGTCATGTAAGATATTATCATTAACAACAAAAAACACCGGTGACATAATTGTCACATACCACAATGAAGATGATTTGATTTATAAATAGAGCCCTTGCTATAAAATCCCTACGTCAATCCTCCCTTCTCTTACAAGACAGATCATTGATCCTTCTTTTGTTAATTTCTCACAAATCTGTCCCATTCCTTTAAATCTCATTTCATCAACCCATGCCAAGATTACATGGAGGCAGGAAAACTTTCATTTCTGTGTCTCAATTCCTAGCAAGTGTCCCGATCTTCATGCATGAATCTATTTGTTCATCTGTTTTCAACATGTCAGAAGGCCAGGCACGTCAGAAGGCAAGGCAGACCTGTTTCTTTGCTCCAGCTTCTCTCTGCAGGAGAGCTCATCCATAGCCTCCTATACAATAGGCCCCATTGATTTCTATCTCCAAGTCCCTTAGCTTGAAACCTGTGCTCTCAACTGCCTGTTTGATCCTTTGTCACACATGTTCCACAGTCTCCTTAAATTCAATATCTGAAACCAAACTGGTTCCCTCTCTCAGAAAGTGCTACCGTCATTCCTCAGACCAGGCCATTGGAGGCCCCTTTGTCTTCAGCAGACCCCTTTCCTTCAGCTCTTGGTCTGATCCATTCCCACGCTGTGCCAGGTGGAATCTGCCCCTTTCCATTTCACTGACGCCCCGCACTACGCCATCCTCGTCGCTCATGTGGAAAACCCGGTTGCTCTTTTCTGTTCTCCCTTCCCTTCATCTGTCTCCCAACCACCTCAGATCGCAGACAGTAAAATGGTAAAGACACAAACCCGACCACACTGCTTTCTGCTTGAATCTCTCCACGTCCTTTGATTGCCTACCCTGGGGTGTGGGCATTGATATTTAACATCACCTTCATATCTGGAAAGAGCTGGCCCCTCACCTGAGTGTACTTTTCCCTCTTGTGCTGGTCTCCTGGACCTTTGAACATGCCATTTCTTTGTCCCTTGCCATGCTTTCCTCCTCCATTCCCCATAGCATCCGCCCCACCTCCCTTTATCTGGGCACTGCTGACTCAGCAAAATGTTGCCGCTGGGAAAATCTCCCTCTGCTTTCCCCCTTTTCTGCACCAATCAGTCCCCTGTTGTCCATCTCATAGCACATAGTGCTTGTCCTTCTTGAGACCAACCACAGTTTGCAATTCATAAACCTAGTTGCATGGTTTGTGGATCAGTGCTCCTCTGTCCACTGGACTAGAATTCACGAGGCCAAGGACTACCTCTCTTCTGTTCACTATTAGGGCAGCTACTAGGGCCTGAGAAGGTGCTCAGTGAACAGGTCAGTCCACGTTAAAACTCATCACCCTTCCACAATTTGGCCCCAATTCCCTTGCAGCCTTTCTCTAACTCACCACAGACTTCTTTCTACCTTTAGATACACTTCCTTCCTCGTCCTCTGAACATGATGTAATCATCCTTATCTTCCCACACTTGTCCTCATCTTCTTTTTTTATCTGAGTTCCAAAGCTTAAGCAAGTCTTATCACATCCCATGATTTTCCTCGGTGGAATATTTTAAATATTTTCCTCTGTCTTGGACCTTCTGTGTCTGTAACTTGTATTTCCTCTTATGCATATTGGCATTTAAATCTTTTTAAATTTTTTGATATCCAGCAAGATTTTGAGGTTGTATCTCCAACTTTGTCTAGTAGTATTTACCACCTGCACTAGGTGACTGTTTGGGCTGTGCTTGTCATAGTGGAGGATAAAATAATTATATGAGGGGCTGGGATTGTAGCTCAGTGGTAGGGTGCTTGCGTTGCATGTGTGAGGCCCTGGGTTCAATCCTCAGCACCACATACAAAGCAATAAAATAAAGACATTGTGTCCATCTACAACTAAAAAAAAATAAAATAAAAAAAATAATTATATGACATATCACATGGTTCTTTGCTTGTTAAGAAATACCACATCTTGTTGGGAAAGCCAATAACTGCACACCTAATACTAACTTGCTTTATGTTATTCTGAAAGCATACCATCTGTGAATATCGGAAGGGCTTAAGACACTTAGAAATTTATTTATTTATTATTTTCAGAAATGTTATTTATTATTATAAATAACATTATAATAATGTTATTTATTATTTTCAGAAAATTGATGATAGGCTTCCTAGAAAAACTTATTTAAGTTGCCCGAAGGATGCTCATTTTGACTAAATTATTTCCTGTGCAACGTCAGTAAAGATATATAGCATGAGCATCCCTAATCTGAAAATCCAAAATGCTCTGAAATCTAAAACTTTGTGTCCGTGTATGTTTTTACTGGGGACTGAACCCAAGGCCCTGTATATTCTAGGAAAGCACTATTCTACTGAGCTAGAAATCTAAAACTTTTTGAGCATCTGTACAATGCTTAAAATTTTTGGTTTCAGAGCATTTTATATTTTATATTTTCAGAGTAGGAATGTTTAACTAGTAGAGTCTATGTAAATATTCCCAAATTCAAAATATTCCCAAATCTGAAATACTTCTTGTCCCAAGCATTTCACATAATGACTACTCAACCTGCATATAATTTTGTTTGTGTTAGGATTTCATTTATATTCTAAGAAATATTTTCAATAAAGTAAAATATTAAATGATTGAGCACATTTGTAATTTATAGACATTCAGAAGTTTAATACAAGATGTTGTAGTATTTTAACAATGGTAGTACTTTTGGAAAAAAGTAAGTTGTTTTATATATATAGATAGATAGACGATCTCTTGATGAAAACATTATAGAAAAATAATGCTTAATTTTATGTTGCAAAATCCTTGAAAGTGGGTCCCTGTCTTGGTGATTGTGTCAATGACTGCCACTCAGTGGGCCTGGGTCACCCTGAGAGGGAATATTCTGGTCCTTTATGTAACTTTTTCCGTATGAAATCATCCTATTTTTATTCTCTTTGATTTTGGGAGATATAAAAAGATAACTTGCTACATAAATAAAAAGTCATCATTATTGATTCTCTCCATCCGTCTAAGTAAGAAAAAATTACCACATGGTAAAACAAAGAAGTTTTCGGTGAGTGGGAGCTGCCTGAAGGTACCTGTAATGCTAAGTAAAGCACTTGGCCTTGTGCATGCCATGTAGTGGATTTTGCAGTTGTTGTAGTTAGCACTTACGACACTCTGTCATGACAGTGGCTGGGTTAAAGCCCAGTGGTAGTGTGGAGCACTTGCCTGGAACGTGCCAAGTGCTGGGTTCAATCCTGAGCTCTACACACACACACACACACACACACACACACACACACACACACACGTACAGGTAAGAATTGTTTTAATCTTTCCAGTGCCACGAATTAAACTTCCTATAATTTAAACTATTCTTCTTTTGTTTTTTTGTTTTTGGTACCGGAGATTGAACTCAGGAGCACTTGACCACTGAGCCACATCCCCAGCCCTATTTTTTGTTTTATGTAGAGACAGGGTCTTACTCAGTTGCTTAGCACCTTGTTGTTGCTGAGACTGGCTTTGAACTCAATTCTTCTGTCTTAGCAAAAACTATTCTTTATAGTGTTTTCTAAACTCATATGAGAAAATATGTGTTCTGAGTGTCTTAATCTATTGCCTTTCAGTATATGGTGAATTGTATTTGTAACCAAACTGATGAATGGTCCCTGCTGTTTACTGCATGAGAACCTAGTTTAGTGGTCAGTGACTAATGATGAAAAGCCACCCTTCTTTATGTCTGTGCTGTCACCTGTTAGGCTTGCTCATGTGGTTCCTTTTCCTTCTCTCCAGTTTTTAATAGCTATATTTCCATTTGTAATTCTTATGTACATAGGCTAGTTCTTCTAAGATACATAAAAATGGTTGTGATGATTTTAACTACATTATGCATAACCCTTGTGAATTCTTTGAGATTGAGACCAGGTTTCATATTTCTCTTTTCTATGCCACCCCTCAGTGCTGGATATACAGGGAACACTCAGTATGTATGTGGCAGTTGATCAGCTCTTAGCTTATTCTTACAGCAAAAAATGCTGTCTTAGAATTGGTCTACTCTTAGGCACTGTGAGGAAAGTGAAGGTCTCCAATAAGAGATTTTTATGCAAACATTTCTAAAGGATGCTATAAATTAGATCCAGCCATCAACGGCCAGCTGCTGCATTTAAGAGCAGGATAACCTGGACATAAAAAATTTTAGCGATGAACATTTCTATGTGCCAAATGCACTCGGAGCCTGGAGGAATTAAGGGACTGTCAGATTCTGAGTAAAAAAATAAATGGGGATTGTTAAATATGAGTACCAGGTGGGCACTGATGTCTGAGTTATTTGTATCACTTTTGTCCTTATGTAAACCATAAAACAGGCTAGCTGCTGACCAGAACGTGCAGCTGTGTGAAGGAGACATCTCTGCACAAGAACCAAAACCAAAGAATGACGATAGGCTGAGAGTCTTTTATAGTTTTATATATGAAAGGGAAAATGGAATTGTTGATGTCTCAGGCCTGGGGCCAAAAGTGCTGACATAGATCTACCTAGCTGGGGCTGCAAAAATGGTATGCAGTCGTAGGAAGTGTGTCAGTCCTTTAAAAATAGCCAGGCAACTTTTAAAATGGTAATTCACATCTGTATCTTACACACTGTCATCCTGATTCCTTGCAGTGTCTGAACACTTCCTCTCTTCCTATGATATTGACTGCAGTTTGGAAACCAAGAGGGAGGTAGTCCAGTGCATGGGCTCCTTCCAGGATGGGGTGGCTGAGAAGTGTGTTGATTATTTCCGGAGATTCCGACGTTCTACCCACGTGACCCCCAAATCATACCTCTCCTTTATTCAGGGATATAAGTTCATATATGGAGAAAAGCGGGTAGAGGTGCAGACCCTGGCCAACAGGTGAGTGTGAAGTTCAAATGAAAGTCATTTTAGAACAGTGAATTATGTGTTCGGGGGTTCCCATCTTGCAGCAAGATTCTCCCTCATGGGTGTTTTGCAATGACTGGAGATATTTTGGTTTGCTGTGAATGGGTTAGCAGAATTGGGGGTGGGGTGGAGGCTAGTGGCATCTAGTGGGTAGAGGCCAGGGGTGTTGCTAAACATTCTGCAGTGTACAGGACAGCCCCCACAGTGCTGAGGATGAGCCCATGCAGAGGAGTATCCCATGATTCCTAGGGACTTGGTTGTTGCCCAATAGTGTGAACGGTTGCCAGGTTTTATGTGCTGTGCCACCTTCTGTTATCACAGAAGGGAACGACATGACGATAGCAATAAGAGAGCTGGGAGGCAGTGAGCATGCAGACATTCCCTCCTTCCTCTGTCCCCTCCTCTGAGTGGGTAGGGTAGAAGAACCTGGCTAATGTATATGCTCACTGCACAGTGAATACTGCTACCTTGACATTTGTTCCAAATTTTAGTGCTCTGCCCTGTGCTTTTCTGGAGACTCAGATCTTTTGCCGGAATATATCTAGAATCAGCCAGGGCCGCCATATAAGGAATCCCTGGGTTGGGGTGGTGGTGGTGGTGATTGGAATAAATGAGTCTGAGGATTCCCATCTTTAAGAGCACATTATCTCAAATTCAGGTAGGTGGTTAGTCTCTTCTGGGGCAGTTCTGATGGATTTAATTTTTTTTTTCTTGAGGTCAAATCTTTCTTCTTTAACTTCATCAGACTATTTTGAAAAATAGAAGTTATTTATTTTTCCTCCTTCATGATAGGGCTTCAGACATTTGAAGTTGATTGTCATTGGGCTAAATGTCACTAAGCATGCTTCCTGCATGATACAAATTTTAAATCCACCGTCATTCCTTATGGAACAAGCATGTTTTAGTGGCTCATGCTTCTTACATATGGTCTGTGAAGAACTTGTGGTCAAGCTAGAACTAAGCCTGGTTTTACTCCCTTTTGTGAAGCCCTTTTGGGCTTTCTCTTTGTATATATACTCATTCTTCAAATCTGACCATTTCTACTCATATTAGTGACCCAGTACTTGGAAACATGGTCACGTGCCACAGATTTTAACATTGCTTGCTTGTATAATTTTACCCTCAGAATGAATACTGGATTGGAAAAACTAAAAGAAGCTTCAGAATCAGTTGCAGCCCTGAGCAAAGAACTGGAAGTAAAAGAAAAGGAACTACAGGTGGCCAATGATAAGGCTGACATGGTGGGTAGATATTTATATATGGGTTGTATTCCTTTGGAGCTCCTAGTTCACTAATGTTAATGAGGTACTTGTATTCACTACCGTATAACTGTGGAATTATATTAATTTCTTTAAGAATAAAATAATGATAATTGCACAGATGAAAAATTGGGTCAGTGGACAAAATCAGTAGATTGAGGCAAAAAAATGTGCATTTTTCTGTTGGGTCTTTATAGTCGTGGATGAGGTAGTTTTTGTTTTATGTTCAATCAGGTCTTAAAAGAAGTCACACTGAAAGCACAGGCTGCTGAAACAGTCAAGGCTGAGGTACAGAAGGTGAAGGACAAAGCCCAGGCCATTGTGGACACCATCTCTAAAGACAAAGCCATTGCTGAAGAGAAACTCGAAGCAGCGAAACCAGCTTTGGAAGAAGCAGAAGCAGCATTGCAGGTAAATTTTTGTGACGTAACAGACACCATTTTAAGGTCTAGGAAGAGGAATGAAAGCAAAAATAGATTCATAAGATCAAGGAGTGCTGTCCTGGGTGAGACTAAAGCTCTAGCCACGGGAGTGTTCCCGGTGACAGTTTCTGTTTAGCGGTTCTGCTAGCTCTCTATGGACTTGGCACATGCATGTGAGCTGTTTCTTACTTGTTTCTCCATTTCTCTGTCTGCTGGCTGAACTTTTCTCCTTAACCCTTGAAGTCCCCTCCAGGGTCTTCCATTTTCTGATTTCTGTTCAGCTCAGCATTCCCCTCCCACCTTCTGGGCACTTTGCACTGAGAGTCTCTGATCAACAGAGAGAAGACAATGTTAGTGCAAAAAAACTTTGGAAACCTTGTTGAGTTCATGGTGCCTAATGGAAATATAGGGCTAGAGCATATAGCATCTCAGGTCTTTCTTAAAAGGCCATTAGATAAGATTTAAAAGGCTTGCCACTAAGGGGATTGTAATATGTTTTCCAGTGTCCTCCCAGTGTTTTCTACCAATAAAATATTCTACATTACATAATCATTAGTAGGGAAATGTGTGGGAGTAGGGGGAGGGTGATGGGGTGTGTGTTAGTCAACGCTGTTACTGTAACGAAATACCTGAGATAATCCATTTATACAGAGAACTGGCTTATTTTGGCTCACAGTTTTGGAAGTTCCAGTCCATGATTGGTTGCCTCAGTAGCTTTCAGCCTGTTGTCAGGCAGCATGTTAGGGTGGGAGAATGTGGAGGGGGAAAACTACTTCTCTCGTGGCCAGGAAGTAAAAGAAGAAGAAAGGCTGGAATCCCAATGTCCCCTTCAAGGGTAGCCTCTAAGGCCTAAGGACCTTCCAGTGGGTCCCCTTGTAAAAATTCTCTCACCTCCCAATAGACCAAGCATTTGGAGGATATTGAACATCCAAACTGTAGGAGGATGTGAGGGATTTTTATAATTTCCTTCCTGCCCCCCTCTAATGACCTCTTGATGAGCTTTTGAAATCTTAAAATACAGGTCCATCAATTTATACTAAGAGAGTTCCCAGTACATCCAAACACTTTGTATTTTGACATTAGTTTACATTAATTTGTATAAGAAAAAAGGTAACAGTTAAGAATATGCCCCTTCCTATCTTAATCTGACTTTAAATAGCTGAAAGCAACAATACAAATACTGCCAGATGTTAAGTAACTGTTATATTGCCATGGTTATGCAAATTACCTAATGGTTACATTACTTTGCCTTCAGAGGAGAGAGGAATTCAATAATTAGCCCAAACCTGGTTGAACTTCAGATAAATAAAACACTTCTGCTAACTGCTTATACCTGAGTACTCAACATAAAAGCCCAACTGTATCTGAAAATGCTCCTTTTTAAAGCCAGAGAAAGATAAGCCTGCCCAGTCCTTACATTCTACGTGCTATTCATATAGCAGAGTAGGAACTGTGCTTTCCCTACTGGCTGCTATTCTCTTTATCTCCATATAGCCACACTTCTCAAATGAAGGTCTGCCATCTTTAGTTCTTTACCAGAAATTCACCTTAACCTTTAGCTGCCTGGTCTATAGAAATGCAATGTATTGATACAAACCTTCTCAAGGTGTATAGTGACATTCTGAATTTCAAAGTTCTGTGTGTTTTTTAATCTTCAGAGAAAAGATCATTTGCTTTGAGGAGGAGGCTATTAGTTACATTCTTTTGACAGGACAGATAGAAATGCAAACAAGATGAAAGCTTTCCAGGACACAAAGAGTGATACACACTGTCCTAGAAACAGGCCTGCAATGCACTCAGAGTTAATACTTTTTTGATAATTACTTCATAAAGAGTTTAAGAGAGAGAGCGAGCAATGATTATCAACCAAAATGGGTATGACTATTAAATAATTTACTCTATGAGAATATCTGTATTAGAAATGGAATGGAACTTTTTTGGGAGCCTTGTGAAATTCATACTGTTCAAGTTCCTTCATTTAAAGGTCAGCTCCCAGCTAAGAAACCTCTAATTATTCAATCTGTCAGCCTGAGGCTACCCTCTGGTGTCAGTCCACTGTGACAGTCTGAGCTGCTTGAGAGACAGGCAGATTCTTGACCCACATAGCTAATGAGTGAAAAAGCAAATACTGCATATATGGTATTTTTCCTGGTTTCCAACCCTGACACCTACTTAAGTGCTGAGTGTTCTTCTTTCCCCAGAATACATTTTTTTTCATCTTCTCTGACACCAAGTGGTCCGTACAGCTTCAGAGAAGTCACAACTCCTTATCTACTCGCCAACATTTCTCTTCTCTCGCTTTCAGTTAGGATGGTGAAAATTAGAACTTTTTAGGACATGCATTTCTTTCGTGTAAAATACATGTCTAGACCTCCTGACTCTGAGTATAACTTAAAAATGTTCTCTGTCCTCTGTTGAAACAGCACCATTCAGACATGAAAGATTTGTTTGTCTGCATTTTCTTACCTGAGGTCGGGTGGCCCCTCCTTTCACCCCTAGACCATCAAGCCCTCCGACATCGCGACTGTCCGCACGTTGAGCAGACCCCCTCACCTTATCATGCGGATCATGGACTGTGTGCTGCTGCTGTTTCAAAGGAAAGTCAACGCCGTGAAAATCGACCTGGAGAAAAGCTGCACTATTCCTTCCTGGCAGGAATCTCTGAAACTGATGACTGCAGGGAACTTTTTACAGAACTTACAGGTTGGTAGTTCAATAATGATGGGCTAACAGAGGTCTCAGTCTGCTGGAGTAGCCAAGTCCTTTAGTAGAACAAGTTTCTAGAAAGAACGCACTCTCCATAGGTAGTTTGAACATGTGTCCAAGTATTTTTTCCAGAGTAGAATTTTCTCTTTCAAACACAAGACATCATAAGCATTAAAGCGTAACCCGACAGACTTCAGGTGTATTAAAGCATCATCAGTGATATGTGCACTCCTATAAAAGTTAAACAGTTAATTCAAGGAGAAGATATATGTGTTTTTATTGTATGCATATGAATACAAGTATAGTTGTCCCTGAGTATTTGCAGGGGACTGGTTCCAGGACCCCCTGTGAATAAAAAAACCAATGGAGGCTCAAGTCCCTATATAAAATGACATGGCATTTGCATATAACCTACTTGTATTCTCCTGTATTCTTTAAGAGACCTCTAGATTATTTATACTCCTAATGCAATGTCAATTCTGTGCAAATAGTTATACTCTATTGTTTAGGAAACAATGACAAGAAAAAAACGTCCGTATGTGTAAGCACAGACACAATTATTTTCTGGATATTTTTGACCCACAATTAGTTGCATCTGGGCATGCAGAACCCGCAGATACAGGCACTCTATCATATGTGCACTTATTTATATTTTGAAAGTCTCAGTAGTAATTTTTGAGTATCGATTTGCATCTTTTCATTGTTACGAGGTCGATCTTTCATGTAGTAAAATGCACAAACTTTAAATGTACTGTTTGATGAATATTTATGTATGCATATACCTATTAATGAGCACTGATAGCAAAATATATACTTCTAGATTCTGATAATCTCTCTTGTATTCAAACCTAGTCAATAACCACTTTTGGAATAACTATTATTCTGATTTTTATCCCAATAATTAGTTTTGTTTGTTTTGAAACTCACATATATGGCATCATATCATGTGAACTTTTTTGTGTTGACCTTTCTCACTTGGCATATTTGTGAGATTCATTCTTTTTGTTGCAAAGGGCAATATTTCATTCTTTTTCATTTCTAAATGTCCTGTACGTGAACACGCAATGGTGTGTGTGCTAAATGTTTAACAGGTGGTTCTTTGAAGAGAAGGAAAAAATATTCTCTGATTTGTAGTCTTTGGCACAGCGTCACTACTCCTAGGATGGCCAGTTGTAAGCTCCCAACATGCTGCTGCTGAATATAGAGTTGGGGAAAGTCACAGCCGCATGTCATCATATAATATGCCACCAGATGGCTGCCACAGGTGTAAATGACCCCAAAGCACACAGATGACAGGGACCCATCATAACATAATGAGAAAACGAGGAGTTTTTGCTCTAAATTTTAAGTGAAACCTATTCAATTATAAATTTATATACTTTAATTTTAATATGACTGTGTTTAACAACCAGTTTGCACAAATTTTCCATATTTTGATGATATTTTCTCACAAGCCTGTATGAATTGGCACCAGTGTGAAACACTGTAATAGTTTCAATTTGTCCATTGGACTGTTGATAGATTTCTGAGATTTTATTAATTTGGGGCTATTGCAAATAAAGCTGCTGCTGATATTGACCTATAGATCATTTGGGGGCTATCTATGCATGAATGGAATTTCTGGGTCTTAGGTTGTAGTGCTGAAGACTTTCTAAAAACTGTTGTGTCAGATTATAAACCCACTGGCAGTGTAGGATTTTCTCCACATTTTTCACCCTTAGGTGTTCTGATGAGTTTGTGGTAGCATCTTATTATTATGGGTTTAATTTGAATTTCCCTGATGACAAGTGATGCTAAAAATATATTCATATGTTTGTAAGCCTTTTGGGAATTCTTTGTCTACATACCTGCTGAAGTTTCTTATCCATTAAAAAGATTTATACCATGTTGGGCATAATGGCACATGTCTATAATCCTAGTAGCTCAGGAAGTTGAGGCAGGAGGATTGCAAGTTCAAAGCCAGCTTCAGCAACTTAGTGAGGCCCTAAGAAACTTAGTGAGAACCTGTTTCTAAATAAAAAATAAAAGGGCTGGGGATGTAGCTCAGTGGTTAAGCACCTTTGGGTTCAATCCCTGGTACCAAAAAAAAAAAATTAATCACTTTGTAAAATGTCTTTATATATAAAACATGACTAATTTGTCACATATTTTCAAATATGTCCTGCTACTTCCTGACTTAGTTGTTTATTGTATTAATTGTGTCTTCTCATAAACATAAGTCCTTAGTTTTAATTTATTCTGACATGTCACTATTTTTGTTAATAGTGCTTTCTGTGTTCTGTTTAGATCTTGGCTGTCTTCTAAGAAAGAAAAAATTCTATGTTTTCTTCAGAAGTTTTATTGTTTTATCTTTTATGTTTCATTCTTGAAACAACTAACTGGAGATACCCAACACAAGCCTATTTTCTAAGATGTAACTGTAGCATGCACTTTCATTTGGTTTTCAGTCAACATTGTTGAGGTGACTGCTGTGGCTAAAATATCTTATGAGGCATCTTCTAGCTCCTGTAATAATAAGTAGCTTATGAAACTCATAGGCCATAGACTTTTCTCAGGTAACTATGAGACTGTGTGACAATGGAATTGGATTTTAATTAGAATACTGGCAAGTGATTCCAGGTTCCTGCCTTATTTACCTAGTGGCAGATCCCCTGCTCTTGGAGGCCTTCTTGTTACTGGTTTTCTTGTTTCCACCATCACCCTTCTATTGCTTCTAGATATTCTTCTGGTTTTTCTTCAGGGTTCACTATTTGTAAAGTCTCATAAATTTGTCTCAAGTGAGTCTGAATGAGAATTTGTTCTGTTCTGTTATGTGTGTCCTCTGAAGGCTATTTTACTGAGTTATGTAGGTGCTACATTTATTCCTACTCAGAAAAATTTTAAGCATTCCCTTTTAGTTGAAGAAGCCCCACCACTTTAAAAAGGTTTCATTGTGGTCAGTCTTTTCTTTCTGATACAGAAAAACATGTTTAATTCATTTCTGTTGCTATTTTACAATTATATTCCTGCAGAGGATACCAATTTTTTTCATGTTCTTGATAGCTCTATGATTAAAAATTAATTTATCATCCTCAAGTTTCAATGTCCAAGTTATTATTTTCACAGAGGTGAGGTTAATAGAACTTTTCTCTGAATGTATTAAGCATATAGTAGCTGATAAATGCTAAACCTATATGTCCTTAGGCTGAATATACTTGCATGTGTTTAATATGACTGTGTCTAACAAAGAGTTTACACAAATTTCCCATATTTTGATGATAATTTCTCATAAGCCTGTAAGAATCGGCACCAGTGTGAAACACTGCAACAGCTTCAATTTGTCCATTGGACTGTTGATAGGGGCTGTTGAAGACTCCAGCATAGCTCAAAAATGCGCATTCTTTGTTTTTGCTGTTAATATTATGGGTTTGTAGTTCACCTATTTAGGATTAATGACAAGCATTATTTATTTCCTTGAAAATTCTAATAACAATGTGAGTACTCACCATCTAAATAATTTATACTTTCCTTGAATCCCAGTGTGTTTACTTAGGGGTGGCATTTCTTGTCTACAGAAGATGAAGTTACTATCACAGACTTCTTTTCAATCACTATGTTGTGATTTGCCTTAGGACTTTTGCTTAATGTCCTGAGATACTGACAAAATACCATCCATTTTTGTTCAATAGTTCCATTTGCACTGAGAACATAATGTGAATTTGATTTCATGGAAAAAAAATGTTTTACTTAATTTTGCTCTTTTCTTCGACAGCAATTCCCCAAAGACACAATCAATGAAGAAGTGATAGAACTTTTGAGCCCTTACTTTGACATGGCAGACTATAACATTGAAACTGCTAAACGTGTATGCGGGAATGTAGCTGGTCTTTGTTCCTGGACCAAAGCCATGGCTTCCTTCTTTTCTATAAACAAAGAAGTGCTGCCTCTGAAGGTAAGCCTCCTGGTAGGACTGTGAGAGACATGCCTGGGAGGGGTCTCCAGGTCACAATAGCACAGGGGCCTTTGGTCTTCCTGTTATTATACTCAGATCCACAAGGAGATCAGGTGTTGGAAAGACAGCATAGGGTGTTTCTTTCTTCTCTGTAATCCAAGTCCAGTCAGAATTGTGTGAGCCTTTTAAGCATGGACTGAATCTCTAAAGACACTAAGTCCATCGTGTGTTGCTGGATATTATCCACAGTGTCAACTCAGTGGAATCCCCAGAAAATCAGAGTACAGAATTCCCCAGTAGTGTTCAAGATCTCACACCAGAGAATACTATGAATGAGGCGGGGTCCAGATGCGGACACTGGAGACAGAAAATGCTTAAAGCTGATCTTGGTTTAAAGCATGCATAGTCCCCACCTCCATTGTCTTTTTAAAAAAAGTTTTTTTTTAGTTGTAGATGGACACAATATATTTTTTATTTATTTATTTTATATGGTGCTGAGGATTGAACCCAGTGTCTCACGCATGGGAGGCAAGCGCTCTACTACTGAGCCACAATCCCAGCCCTTCCATTGTCTTTTAAGAAAGAATATCATCTATTTATTATTTAACGTGACTTTGAGGCTGTATCCGTGTTTCCCCTTGAGCAGTTGAATTTTAAAGCTTCATTTCTAGATACTTCTCCACCATTAAAAGATATTGAGACTTCAACAAATGGAAAAACAAATACATTTTGGAAAACAAAATATTGATGTTTCAAAAATCATACCTTATGTCTTAGTTGATTACTTTGATTTGTGTAAGTTTGATATTTCCCAGCCATCAACTAAAATCCACTGATTTTTGTAAACTACCCAAGAAACTTAATAATCATGGTAAAAATAATCAAGAGTAGCAATAAGATAGGCATAGGATTGGAATTCCCATTGTATTTTCTGATTGTTACTCTATCAGGGCCATTTATTAAGTAGTTGGGATCCTTGGTGTCTTGGACAACTAAAAAGAACAAAGTTTCATTTGATTTGGAGAAATTTAGAGCAAATAATTGGTGTCATACTGTCTGACATTATGAATACTGGGGCTGTTGAGGACTCCAGCATAGCTCAAAAATTCTTATAAGAACTGAATTATAACCACCATGTCAAATTGAAGTATAGAGCACCCTTTACACATTTTTTTCCATTTGTAAACATACATAGTGTCTTAAAGGGAATTACAAGTGGATTTACAATGTGTAGTTTTTGTTTTATTATACTTACTTTTTATTGGTTCTTTTTAGATGTACATGACAGTAGGATCCATTTTGTCATAATTATGCAAGCATGGAATGTTTCTTGTTCTAATTCAGACCTCAGTACCTCTCCTTCCCTTTCCGTCTTCCCACCCCTGCTCCCTTCCCTCTACTGATTTTCTGCCATTTATCCATAGTTTTTTAAACATTAATTTCTTGTGGATGTACACAATGGTGATATTCACTGTGATATATTCATATGTGTACATGGAAAAGTTATTCAGATTTATTCCACTGTTGCTTATTTAAAGAATAGTGAGCCGAAACCATTGAACATGGATGTTCTGAATAGGCTTACATAAGAACAATGAAACTTCTTGCCCAATGTTTAATGTTTTCCATATTTCAGCTTCTTTCCAGTTTCAGGACAGTCTAGATCACATAGTAGGTAACGAGGAGGATACTGTTAGGAGGGAGTACCTTTTGCGTGCTCTTTGACTGTTTCTCCTTCTGAGAAGTCCATCCTGAGTGCCCTCCTATAACCTTATGTACATGCAGCATCTTGGAGCATTCAGCTTGTCAGATCCTTCCTGTGTCCGTCAGAAAGATGCACACAGTTATATGAATCCTGCATGTTCATTTCCCTAGGGAGAGGTAGATGAAAGGGATGAAAGTTATCATCAGGCATTCCTGCTGAATAGATGAAGGAACACAGACCCAGCCTCAAGCCTCACTTATTCCTGGAGGGGCTTCACTTGCAAGACCTTGCTTCCTAAGTGAGCAGAGATCAAGGGTGCATGCCCTAAGCTCTGGATGGAGTGCCTCCAATACTCATTAGTAACAGAGTCCTTGAGGGGTTTTTCTCTTTCATCTTGCAATCTCTACAAACAAGCCAAGTGACTCTGATTACTGCATACATTTAAACAAATATTAATTGTAACAATTTATTTTTACTTTTTTTATAGTGCTGCTAGGGATTGAACCCAAGGCTTCATGCATGCCAGGTAGACACTCTACTGCTGAGCCACATCCCCAGCCCTAACAATTCAGATTCTATTCACTCTCATTATAATGAGATTTCCCCTTGAAAACTCCATGGAAATCAGTAAATATCAACCCCTACCAAGAGAATATCTCAAAAAAGTAGAGTTTTAAATATTGAATATGGACAGAAATAACAATATATATTATTTATCAAGCTCTTATTATGTGCCACATACTAGACTTGGAATTTTATTTGTCATATTATTGAATTATTACAAAAATCTTAGGAGGTAGTTTATCATTAACTTTTAAAGGAGAAATTGAGGCTCACAGTTGAAGTAACCAACCCAGAGTTCTAGAGCTCTTAGTTGAGTGATTGGGTTTGAAGGGTTTTGGTAACAACTCTTTTTTTTAAAAAATTTTTATTTTTCAGTTGTAGGTGACAGAATATCTTTATTTTATTTTTATGTGGTGCTGAGGATCGAACCCAGTGCCTTATGCGTGCTAGGCGAGCACGCTACCACTGCACCATAATCCCAGCCCCTGGTAACAACTCTTGAGAGTTTCAGTTAAATTAAATTTTATTTTTTTATTTCTGAATAGAATACTATCAAATAGTCTAAGTCTTGGGGCTGACAGTGTGACATTGGTAGGTTGTTGTGCTAAGTTGTTTGACCTGGTGGCCTTGCTTTTTTTCCATGTTTGACGCATGCCAGCTGTTGCAGAACATACAAGTCAGTTCTTACTGAACCATACATTTTAAGTCTTGCCTTGGCCTGCCACTTGTTTGGGCCAATTATGGAACCCTGACATTTCCCCTGAAGATATATTCTGCTAAAACTTAGAAACCCAAGGTTTTGAAAGAGGAAAATAATTTACCTCAGAAATATTTAAAGAAATAATCTATACATCTCAAACTTTGGAAATATTATGGCTTCTAGTAGTGGATCTACCCATTAAAATAAATTTTAACATTTTGTAGATTTAACAGAAAATTGGATTTAAATTTTTTTTAAGGAATCAAAATCCAGTTAGCATGGAATATTGCCTACACCTCAGCTTTTGCTAATATTACTTTCATTTAAAAAATTTTTTTTTAGTTGTAGATGAACATAATACCTTTATTTATTTTATGTGGTGCTGAGGATTGAACCCAGTGCTTCACATATGTGAGGCAAGCACTGAACTGCTGAGCCACAACCCCAGCCCTATTACTTTCAATTTTGTCTTTGATTTATTTTAGAAGTTTCCTTAGAACATATTGTTATTGGTTACAGCTCAGGGTATATGAGCCCAGCACCTTGAGAGAGGATCATGCTGTTTTCCCCAGCTGGGGGAAAGATCAGATTCCAGGGTCCAAGTAGGGTTTCCATTGGGTGAATGTGTATTTCTCTTGTACCAACATGAAGTTGAAAAATCATAACTTGAACCATCCTAAGTCAGTGACTATCCATAATCAGTTTTTTTCTACAGTGGTCAATATTATAGTGTTTTATAACTTGCCTTTGTGTATTTGTATAAATTTCTGATCTGAGATAAGAAAACTGTGGCCCAGAAGCCAGATGTAACCCACCACCTGTATTTGCTTTCATTTTATTTAATTTTTATTGGTGTGTATTGGTTATGCAGAATGGTGAGTTTCGTTGTGGCCTATTGGTACATGCATATAACATAATTGGATCAATTTCACTCCAGAATGCCCCCCTTACCCTCCCTTCATCCCTCCCCTTACCTGCTCCTTCCATCCTGGTGGCCTCCTTCTACTTTCATGATGTACTTCCCCTATTTTTCCCCCACTAGTTTCCACATGTGAGAAAAAATGTTCCATACCTGTCTTTCTAAATCTGGCTTATTTCACTTAATGTGATGCTCTGCAGTTCATGTTTTCCTGCAGAGGATATGATCTTCTTCTTTATGGCTGACTAAAATTCCTTTGTGTATATATATCACCTTTTCTTTATCCACTCATCTATTGGCAGACACCTAGGCTGGTTTCATAATTTGGCTATTGCTACCACTTGTATTTGTATGGTTCATGACAAAAGAAGAGCTTTTATGTTTTAAAATCTTTTATGTGTGAGTAATTAAATTATAGCTTTGATTTTATTTCTTAGTAGAAAAATCCTAAAATATCTACTATTTGGCACTTTACAGAAAAAATAATTGATCTCTGTTCTAGTGAACTGTAATTTTCTGTTGTAACAGACTGCGTTTAAACATTAATATCAAATTCATATTAAGATTTGGTCTTGACGGAATGCAGTGTGAAAAGATTCTAGAGGTGGAATGAAGGAAGGTATAAACCTGTGACTTATTCTGAGTTATTGGACTCTGGAATTTAGGATGTGAGGTGGTGTCCTGCCTGTCTCTTCATGCTGTTTGTGTGTGTCCCCCGCAGGCCAACTTGGTGGTGCAAGAGAATCGCTATGTCCTGGCCATGCAGGATCTGCAGAAGGCCCAGGCTGAGCTGGATGAGAAACAAGCAGAGCTAGATGTGGTGCAGGCTGAGTACGAACAGGCCATTACGGAGAAGCAGGTAACCATTCTTTGGCATGAGAGGGACTATCAAGCACCTACTTGACTATCGTAAGCCTTCCTTTGTATTCTATTTTTATCTCCAAGGGTTTGGTCTTATGTGCCATTATAAGTCAAATAATCCTTTATTATTAGATATTATGTGTATATATGTATTAAATTATTAAAATTAATCTTGTAAAGATTTTTATGACATGTATATTTATTATTATAAATGACCACTAAGTGACTGCTCATGTAGCTAATTATTTGTCCATACTCATTTGATTTCACAAGTATAAATTTTTATAGGAAGAATCAGCAGCTAACTTTGAAGCACAGAAGAATGGAATCATTTGTGTTTGAGAACTAACTCCCTGGGTTGGGAGTGTAGCTCAGCATTAGAGCTGGTGCTTAGCACAGGGAGGGCCTGGGTTCAATCCCCAACACCCAAAACACCAAACAAGAAGCAAACAAAATCTAGGCCTGAGGGCAAGAGCCTGTGCAAGTCTGGGTTTAAGGCATTTTATTGCCTCACAGAACAGCAGGAAAGGATCCGTTAAGTCAAGTGAGGCCAAGATTTGTGCAGGAGCCTCAGGGTTCCGTATCCAATGGTAATTAATCTAAGTTTCATCTAAAGTACAGGAGGTGTGGTGTGAGATGTAACAGCAATGATACCAGAAC
>CM053405.1:9885773-9932956 GCA_028644305.1 Xerus rutilus | reverse complement strand
TTTCACTGATGAAAATAATATGAGAAAAGTTGTCACAGGACTGAGATTTCCACCATAATTACTTGTATTTTCTTCATCAATTCACAAGTATCTTCCTTCTACCTAAAGAAGATTCTTCACCATTTACTCATACGTTTCTTAAATCACCCATGTTATTAATTGATTTTCTTCACACTGATATGAGGGTATCAGTTTCATTTTCTGCATTATTATTCTGGTATTTTGTTGCTTTTTTTTTCTGAAAAGTTTGTTCTATTGTGAATTTTACTCACCTGTCGACTTTGAGTTTTCTAAACACGTCTGGGTCATACTTTCATTTGATTCCTTATTATACTTTTAGAACATAAGGTGAACATTTTATGCACAGACAACAAACACTGTCAGTTCTGAATCGTTATCTAAGAGCTCTTAGAAGACACCATGGGTCTAGTGTGAGACTCTAGAAGTTGTGACACTGGAGCTTGATTGTACACCCTCTGGAGGCTGCTGACTTAATGATGCTCTAGAAATACAACTCTGTGTCTCTTTCCTTTACTTCTGTTTTATGAGATAACTTACTGCTCAGTGAAAAATGGCCAAGGATTTATGAACTTCCTTTTTCTGAGTCAGCATTTCCTCCAGGGAACATGTGAGGCTTAAGCAAAGAAATGTCGAGGATTTTAATAAGGCCGATGTGGTGAAGCTGTGTGAATTCTTGCTGTGGACTTCCTCCGGGCTCCTCAGCAGTGAGAAACTGAGTTTACCCTAAGGCCCCTTCTATGGCTCCTCAAGTTTTATTAGGGCAAGACCCACTGTCTTTACCTTTTCTGTGTGTGGCTCTTCCAAGCTCTGCTGTGTATCTATCTCATGCTTCCTCCCTCCCTTTCTCTCTTTCTCTCCCCCCCCCCCGCCTTTTCCATTTTCCAGAATATTCTGTCTTTATTTTTAATTTGTGGAACACAAATCATAGAGACATAAAATTGGAAGCTGCCTTAGGAGCACTTACTCCACGTTCATCCATTGGTGCTGTTCGTTGACCTCAGTGTGGCAGGAACCCATGCTGGATCTCTGCCACAGACTAGCTGTTGAGGTAATATCTGCCTTCAGAATATATACTCATTTATTATGGAGTCCTGATTTCAGTCTCAGTGGAGGTAGTTAAGGAAATTTGGCAGTGCCACCTAATAACTTGAAGAAGGACTGGGATTTTTGGTTGACCTGTCACGTGAACTGTTGAGCAAGTGGGAATCCTGAGGGCCTCTTGAGCCAGCACCCATTGCTGGGCTGTGGCTCAGTGGCTGAGGTGAGGGAGATAAGGGACCTTGGTGGCAGTTTGCATGGCATCCTTGTCCTTGGTTTTCTTCAAGTCAGCTAAGATAAACACACTTTCCTTAGAGAAGGTAATTTGACCTGACAGGTATTGGGTATACCATCACCACCAGCTCTACGCCTGACTTACTGCAGCAGAGGTGCAGAAGGAAACAGGGAACCCTTGAAGTTCCTTCAGAAAGATAATGGATGCCTTGCACAGCTCCTATGGATCCAGAGCTGGGCCTCTTACTTCTTGGGAAAATTAAGTGAGAAAATTACACCTCTACTGTTGTTGTGTTATCAGAATCTGTTACAGGCTTACAATAAACAGTTCTTACAAAAATGTAAGAATTGTCCTCTTTTACAATAACTGGGGGTTGTATTACCTGGAATCTCATTATAATATGACACATAGCCTTGTTATTTTTTCCAAAGTAAAGTTTCATCATGTAACATGTCGGGTGCTGGGCTTACCTTTGGGGGATTTTAACGAGTCTACTTTGTCCAAGGGAGTGTTTCTTTTACAGCCTTTACTCTTCCCACTGGATTCCCAAATCTGCTCACATTGCTGAGAAGTCAGCCTGGGTGGTTACGGGTGGGTTTGAGTTGATCTCTGATGCCTTTGAGTCATTTCCCAGAATCTAGATAACATAAAGATGTTAAAGAGAGACTGGTATTAATGGCTCACTGGTGATAGAGGAAAAATAAATTCCTAAATTTTATTGTTTAAGCTTCCCATTTCCTATGTAGGGTACAGAAGAGAAATTACCTTTGGTACTACTGAATGATACCTTTAAAATTGCTTCTTGGCCTTTTTATTTTTATTTTTTGGTACTAGGGATTGAACCCAGGAATGCTTTACCACTGAGCCACATCCCCAGCCCTTTCTATGTTTTATTTAGAGATAGAGTCTCACTAAGTGGTTTAGGTTCTCGCTAAGTTGCTGAGGCTGGCTTTGAAATTGGATCCTCCTGTCTCAGCCTCCTGAGTCACTGGGAGAACAGGTGTGTATTATCATATGCAACAGCCTTATTCTTAATATGTAGAGTACTGAGTACTGACATTTACCCCTCTATGTGTGTTACTGACTCTCTGCCTATCTGTCTTTGCTAAGAGATAATCTCTTGATGAGCAAAAAGTTTATAAACAAATTATTTTGATTCATTTTGCCCCATTGTATTAATTTGAAAAATAGTATCTTCTTATGTATCAGTGTATCTAAATGTAGTGGTTGAATAGAAATATGTCAGTCAGTCAAATAAATGAAAAATAAAATAAAACCATGCCACTAATTAGATTCTTGGCCCTTTAAACTTCAATAAAAAGCAAGCAGAAGGGGCTGGGGTTGTGGCTCAGTGGCAGAGCGCTTGTCTCGCAGGCATGAGTCACTGGGTTCGATCCTCAGCACCACATAAAAATAAATAAACAAAATAAAGACACTGTGTCCATGTATAACTAAAGAAAAATTAAAAAAAAAAAAGCAAGCAGAAAATGTTCTGTTGTTTCACAGATAATCTTTCTTTGCGTACAGCTATGGTCCTATTCTAGTATCTGGCCACTTGTGTTCTAATTAGTACACAGATTGCCTTTGTAATTTCAAATAGTACTTTAAGCTGTACTGTTTATAGTATTTTATTTTCATCAGTTTCAGACTTTGAGGAGATGAACTTCTTAGCCTTATTTTCAATTATTTGGGAATATAAAGTTACTATTAAAGTAACAGTGACAAATTTGTTTAGCGTTGTTATCAGTGATATTAAGTTGGCCACAGTCACCTCAATAATGTTCAATCTTTTCACTTATTATTTTTAAAATCAGAAATTGAGTGATTTCCCATTATTATATACATCACTGTGTTTATTTTAGTAATAATGGCTTTCATAAGCAACATTCTATGATGTTAGTTCAATCCCGTGGTTCTTCAGTAGCATGAGGTTGGCAATATAGATTATAACAGATGTTGTAAACTTTTTTGAGAATTTTGGACCTTTCAAAATGACCTGAATAACTATGAATGGAAAAGGAAGTTAAGGCAGAGGAAAGGGTCAGCGGGAAGACCAGTTATGACTGGTCCAGAGATGAAGAATTAAAGCCTAAATTAGGGGAGTGGTTACATAATTGAAAAAAATGCACAGAAGATAAAGGTTATTGAGCAGGAAGAATTATAGGACTTGTGCTATTTTTGGATCTGGGAGCTCATGTTCTTGACCCCTGTTGACACAAAGGCCTGCATCTTTAGTAACATGAACTCAGGATTAGTGTCTCCAGCAAGGTGTTCCTTTTTAGCTACCCACCTTATTGTTTACTTTTATGATAATGTGTGGAATTCTAAAGTATCCATATCTTTTGTGCCAACTTTAAAATATATCTAGTTATTTTAAATTGACATTTACAATTGTATGTATTTATAGGGTATAGTGTGATATTTCTATATAGGAATATAATGTGTAATGATCAGATCAGGCTAATTGATGTATCTATCACCTCAAAAATTGATCATTTCTTTGTGTTGGAACATTCAAAATCCTTTCCATCCTTAGCTATTTTGAAGTATACAATTAATTATTACTCACCCTTCCAGCCTTGGTAACCAGTCTTCTCTCTCTTCTGAGATTGGCATTTTTAACTCCCCCACAGGAGTGAGATGATGTGTGTCTGTGTCTTCTGATTTCACTTAACGTCCTCCAGGTTCATCCATGTTGCTGAAAATGATGGCATTTCCTTCTTTCTCATGGCTGAATACTATCCTTTTGTGACATATACCACATTTTCTTTATAAATTCATTCTTTGATAAGACACCTAGCATGGTTCTGTATCTTCTTTAAAATTAAAAAAAATTAAGTTAGTATCTTTTAGTTGTACAAAGTAATGGATTTCACTGTGCCATATTCATACCTACAAATAATAAAGATGATTTCCTATCTTGGTCATTCCACAGTCCTGCAGTGAACTGGAGCACAGCGCACTCTTCAACCTACCAGTTTTCTTTCCTAAATACACAGCAGTGTCTTAATCCAGTCACTCTCTCAGCCCTGTTGACACTGACATCCTCATGATCACTCCACTAGCTGCCTTATTTCCATTTTGCAGATGAAGGTACTGAGCCTGGTAGAGTTATGTGACACGGCCAAAGTCAGGCAGCTAACAATTCACACATCTTCTTGATGTCAAAACCGTCACTCTTTCCTCTGCTTTCTGATTCTTCCCTTACTGATCTTCAGATGTGGATCTCTACATGCTCCCCTTGGGGAACTCAGAAACGATAGTGTGTGAAGTTGACAATTTAAACGTTTTCCTAATCGTTGTCGGTTTACTTCCTAGTGTAATCATCATGTAAGGATTTTTATTATAACTGCTTATGGTAAAGAATTTTGTAGCAGCCCTTTAAACGTCACTTGTTTGTACTAATTTCTACATTTTCCTGAAACTGGAAATTCTCATCTAGTGAATAAATGAGTTAAAATAACCACTGAGGAAGTTTTTAAATGTAGCCAGATGATAGACGAAAGCAAAGCTGGTAAGAGCAGGTTTTGCTTGAGTTGCCACAGCTCAACAAATTAAGAACTGATAGGAGTTCTGAACTTTTGTTTTGCTTAAAGATGAAATTCTTTCTTTTCTAAGCTGTCCCTAGGCCTAAATCACTGGGCTCAAAATTTGGAAGTGTTCGACCCACAGTAACTGTTTACTCAATGGGATTAACTGCCGAAAACAAAGCTGAGGCCAGTGGCCATTGCTCTTTGCCTTTATCCAATTTTGTTACCATGACCTTTATTTTTTAACTTCATGGTCTCAGAGAGAGAACTTTCCTGTATGTATATCTGGCACTAAGATTAGATTCCTGTTCATGCTGCATTTATCAATTTGAAAACAGAGATAGCTTTTAATCATTCATTCCACAGTGAATGCCTACTTGGTACTAGGCATTGTTTTAAGAATTGAATATAACAAGGAACAGGCAAACCCTCCAAAACCAAACCATTCTTAGAACACAACATATATAATAAGTTGTATGTTGTGTGAGAAGGTAGCATATGCTATTAAAAATAGGTTGAAGGGGATCTGGGAAATCAGGTGGTAGGCTGCACTGGTAGGGTGGTCAAGGAGGGCCTCACTGAGAAGGTGTCATTTGAGGAAGACTTGGAGGGAAGGGAGTGAGTCATGTGTGACGAGAATACACCTGAGTGTTTACGGCAGGGGGTCTTGAGGCATGGCGCCCAGAATAGCCCAGCACATCACCTGGGAGTGTGTTAGAAGTACAAATTCCTGGACCCTGCTCCAAGCCTTCTAATGCACTCAGGTTTGAAACCCACTGATTTCAGAAATGGTGCTGTGGCTAGAGCAAAATGAAGGAGGGGGAAAGAGTAGGACATAAGGTCCCAGTAATAGGAGTACTGGGAGAGGGGGCAGCTTGGCAGAGCCTTGGAAGGAAGCCTGGGTAAGGATTGAGCTTGTATTCTGAGTTGAATGATTGTCCAGTGGAGGATTTTGAGGGAAGCCGGGCATTGCTGCTGGGTTTGGAGGAGACTCTGGAGGTAAGGATGGAGGCAGGGAGACCTGTTTGGGTCCTGTCATTTGAAGGAGAGGTGAGGGTGGTAGGTGGGACTAGAGTGGTGATGGTAGTAGTAGTGGGATGATAAGCTTCTGAACCTATTTTTGAAGTAGAGATGATAGGATGTGTTGATGAATTTGCTGTGGCGTTTGAGAAAAGAATGACCAAGGGGCACTCAAAGGTCTTGCCTGAGCAGCTGGGTGAATGAGGCTACCATTTGCTTGGGATGGGGAAGACAGGTTGAGTGGCCATGCAGGCAGGATCAGAAGCTCAGTGCTGATGTTGCTAAGTTGGAGTCTCCTCCTGGAAGCCCCAGTGAAGGAGTTGAAAAGACTACATGGCGCGGAGCTGGTGAGACGCTCAGGTAAAGATTTGCGAATGATCAGTGTATCGTCAGTGTTTAAGACAAGACATAATTTGTAGAGTGGTTACGGGGATAAGATTCTCGTATTCATGAGATAAATACTAAAATAATGAATAATTTTATTAACTCCTAAAGTGAAAGAGTTTGCATAATGGTTAAGAGTGACAGGGCTTCTCCTCTCTCTTAGTGTTGGTGTGAGTGCTGGAAGATAACAAAAAAGAGTCACCTAATTAATCATGTGATTCGTAGACAGTCCCATTATGTTTCATATGATTTTATGGTTCATCATGGCATAGATTTCAGGATCTTTCAACAGCGAGTGGAGTCTGAACAACCTGCTGTGCCATATGCAGAATGCCCAACTGCGCATTTTCCTTTCTGATCCTGCTCCAGGAGTTTGAGCTTGGTGCCCAATGCCCAGGTAGCGCACTGAGTCACACGCAGAACTGCAGAAAGGCTTTCTTGAGACATTGCTGTTCAAGTCACCTGTGTTTAACCCTGCTATTTTCATACTGTAGTTACATGGAATCACACTTTATTATTGCAGTTAAATTTAGGTACATTGAAACTAAGCAGAAGAAAACACATTTTACATCAGAGATATGTATCTTTATCTTCAGAGAAATTTACTTTCAAAACAAGATATGTCAAATAAAATCCCCCAAACCATTAAAAATGATTTGACTTACAAAATATATAAACGGTAAGGGGGATATGAGTAACATTTTCAAGCCAGTTCAATGTTGTGTTCCACCTATTTTTCCTGTGTTCCTCCTCGTTGTCCTACTTGAGGTTCACATTTCTTGCCAGCCAGCTCTGAGGAATACAGTGTCTTGCAGATGCTTGAGGGTAGCCGTGCACACTAACTTTTGACGTGCCCCAACAATAGTTGTTAATTTAGGAGAAAAATTTATTTATACAAATTTTCAGGAATTGGAGAAAGAAAGAACTCTTCTTATGGAAGACGTAATGGCGAACAAAAGAAGGATGAAGGAACTAGAAGACAATTTGCTTTACCGCCTGACGAGTACGCAGGGGTCCTTGGTGGAGGATGAGAGTCTCATCGTTGTGCTGAGCAACACCAAAAAGACAGCTGAGGAGGTGACACAGAAACTGGAAATTTCTGCTGAGACAGAAATTCAAATTAACTCAGCGCGGGAGGAATACAGACCTGGTGAGTCTGATAATGAAAGACAAATGTCACAGGCAAGTGCAGAGAGAAAGAAATGAGAATTAGAGAAATTGAGTAAAGTGAGAAGTTATACAAATGGCTGAGCGAAGTGGGGGGCCAGTGACGTTTTGGGGATTTCTTTTGGAATGTCAGGAAATTTGAGATGGAGAAAATTACATGATGGTATAAAGTTTCTGGATGCTTATAATTCACGTTTGTTGGCAAATCCTTTAAGGTTCTCATGAACATATTGTTAATTTAGAGAGCAAAGAGGGAGATTTATTTTAAACATCTGACTGCGAGTTAGTGACATTAGAGGAGTTAGCGTGGCACTGTGGACCATTGCTTCTCATTTGGTAATGATATGCCAGGGTTTTGTTTATAGAGTTTGTCTTAGGAAGGTGCTTCTTTGGTGCTCATCCTCAGCCACCTATTTACTCCAGGAACCCACTCTAGGTATTCAGTGGGCTCTCCTTTAGTAAACTATCGTTGTTCCTGGAGAAGAATTGAAGCAATATTATATCATCTGCTGGTAGAGAGTCAGGAGCATTGTCTTTGTGATGTCCTGTTTTGCAAGCTTGAGATTAGGCAGGAACTCTTCATGGGCATCAGAATGAGGTCCTGAATGGCTGCCTCGCCTGCTGGGTATTAGATATAAAACCTTTGAATCCTTTTTGTTGTCTTTTCCACCTGCAGTAAAACATAGCAAAATATATTTGTTACAGATTCTAGAAAGAGAACTATCATTTGATTAATACAAATAGGCGACTACTTATCCATAGCTTGTCAATAAGAATTAAATATATTTAAACACGAGCATTGTTCTAGATCCCTTTGCTAGCAGGTAGCTACTGATAAGACAAAATGATACAAGCTGTTCTTTTTATTAGAGTCTAGGCTGATCGCACGCATGGGCCATTTGTTCTTCACTCACGTAACACACACATCCCTGCTCTTTGTCTTCCAGTCGCTACGCGGGGCAGCATCCTCTACTTCCTCATCACCGAGATGCGCTTGGTTAATGAGATGTATCAGACTTCGCTCCGCCAGTTTCTGGGCTTGTTTGACCTTTCCTTAGCCAGGTATGTCTGTGGCTCAGGAAACCAAGCTGAATTCTTTATCTGTGGACTAGAATGATGTCATTACATTTAGAACTTCCTTTGTCTTTGTAAGCGTCCTTTTCTTTTTTCAATCTAAGATTAATTACCAATGTGTTCACAAATCATTTTGATTCATCATTTTTACGCCCAGAGAAAGCTGTATCTCCTATTCCTCCATTGATTTGACTCCTTTGGTTTCACATGTTTCTGTCAAACCAAAAAATTCCCAGGATGTTATAGTGAGTGATAAGGCCCTGCAGGTAAAATTGATTTGGACAACATCGAGGATTCTGTGATGTTATTTCATGTTGAGAGAATGCTTGTTATTTTAGATTCAGGAGGCTTACTCAATGTGTGAAAATGAGAATTGGTCCTCCAGAATTACTTATTCTCCATTAAAGATGCTGTTTTTATAGGCAATTGAACAAGCCAGTGCAGTGGGGTAAGCCTGATTTAAATGCTCTCTTCCCCAGGTCTGTCAAGAGTCCAATTACGAGCAAGCGGATTGCTAATATCATCGAGCACATGACCTATGAGGTTTACAAGTACGCTGCCCGCGGGCTGTACGAGGAGCACAAATTCCTGTTTACCTTGTTGCTGACGCTGAAGATTGACATCCAGAGGAACCGAGTGAAGCATGAAGAATTTCTCACTCTTATTAAAGGTCAGGAGAAAGTACTTACACAGGTGCAGATGTCGGCATTATTGTGAAGGCCTTTTGCAGTATTATTGTAACAGTTTCCTTGTATTTCATTTAAGATGCATTTATGTGAGATATTTTATTTATTCACTTATAGAATGAATGATGAATATTTGTTGAAGACCTACTGTGTACCAGGGCATGGAATAGGTATTTGGGACATATTAGTGAACCAAACTGCTTGTAAGTGTATATATATTTGGCAAAAATACAGAAAATATAATGGAATAATAAGTAAATTATGCATTATGTGGGAAGATAGTATACATTATGCAACAATAGCAAGAAAGGGGAGATGGAGAGGCATAGGGTATATGGGATGGGGGAGATTTGAAACTTTAAATGGATTATTTAATGGTATCTTTTATAGGTCAGGCCTTCCTCAGAGACTGGCAGGTGATCAAAGATTGGAAAAAGCAAGGATGTTATCCATAGGGACATTTAGAGGAAGAGTGTTGAAGGAAGGGGAGATGGTTGTATACTCCTCCCATAGTAGTGAGTGTGCTGTGATAGAGATGAAGCAAAGTGACTGGGGTCACTGGAGCAGAGTGGGAGAGGCAGTGGCAGCTCCTTCTCAGGGATCACTTATTCTGTATCTATTGAAGCATTGCCCCTAGGTGGGGCCTTTGGGCTACTGTAGCAGTGCAGCTGAATGGAAGGCTGGGAGATGTAAATTCACAATGGTGTTCTTGAATTTTGGGAAAAATATTTAAAGTAACCATGTGTCTTAGTTTCAGTTGCTACAACAAATTACCACAGACTAGGTGGATTCTAAACAACAGAGATTTATTTCTCAACTCTGGAGGCTGAAGTCCAAAACCACAGTGCAGCAAGGTCCGGGTCTAGCACGGGTTCTCCTCTGGGTTGCAGCTGGCTGACTTCTCACCGCAGCCTCTCGTGGCAGAGGAAGCCAGCTCTCTTGTGATTCTTACCAGGGCACAAATCTCATTAATGTCATCTAATCATAATCACCACCATCAGCCCCACCTTCTAATATCACAATTAAAATTTCAAGGCTTGAATTTTGAGATGGCATGAGCATTTAGACCAATGCACCGTCTAAATGCACTTTAAATGATTTTAAATCTTTGCATAGAAAGTTTACATCATCAAGTACCTCTCACCAAACTCTTAAAAGGCAGATTTACAACATAAATTTTCCAAAGTTTCCACCAAAACTATAAAGCAGTATATAAGTAGCTTATGAATGCCAAAGACATACAAAAACCAGTCCAACCTCTGCAAGCATCAGATTCACTGAAATACAGTAAACTGCTGAAGGTACTACAACAATACCTAAAATTTGCTGAGCATATCATATGTGCTAGAATTCATAAGAATTATGTAAATTCTCAACAATTCTATTATGTACATTTTACTGTTCTTATTTTATAGATGTGGGAACAGAATCTTAAGAAGGTTAAATGATGTGGCTAAGACCATTCATCAAGAAAGTGGCAACACCAGCATTTTATTTTATTTTATTTTTTAATTTTTTTTTAGTTGTAGATGGACACAATATCTTTATTTATTTATTTTTATGTGGTGCTGAGGATCGAACCCAGTGCCTCATGCATGCAAGGCAAGCGCTCTACCACTGAGCTACAATTCCAGCCCCAACACCAGCATTTTAACTGGCATTCTCTTAACTCTAAACCTTGAGTTTGTTATCATCCTGCCAAACAGTATTCCAACAGGATCTGGACACTATGTTCAATTTTATTTCCAAGAAGAAGTGCATTTCATACCTGAATTGACAATGCCAGCAACAATTAGCTATTGGGAAAGCTCCATGAGCTGGGGGACCAGTCACTGCAGCCAGAAGTCAGTGACATATTCAGCATTCATTAGAGGAGGCAGCTCCTACCTATATATTTATCTAAGGTGATGTGTCTCCAGATACTCTCTTCCACATGTCTCATTTAGGAGAGTTGGGAAATGAAGTGGAGATGTAGAAAAGAATAAGGATTCAAGGGCTAGAGACGAAGAATTGAGTGAGGGGGAGAGATCTTTTATAAATTCAGATATAAACAAATAAGTTTTATTACTGTTGCTATAAAATAGTAAGTTTATTTAGGTTAGGAAAGTTGAAGTTGGGAAGATTTAAGAGTTAAGATGTTGACCTTGCCACTTTCTTGTTGAGTAGCCTTGAGCAGGTCATTTAATCTTTTTCACATTTCAGTTTCCTCATCTACAGATCAAGGGCAGTTAAGTACATGACATATTCATATGTACATGAATAAGAAGAGGCGTTGCATTTGTGTATGTGTGCATGCGGACCTACATGTGTATGTCCCCATCTTTAGCAGTCTTACTTAGTAATAGAGGGCGGTGCCTTTGCGAGGTGATTAGGTGTTGAGGGCAAAGCCCTCATTGATGTGATTTATGCCCGTATTAAAAAAAAAAAGCTTAAGAGAGACCTCCCCCCAGTGTGAGCTTGCACTGAGAATAGGGCTATGAATCAGAAAGCAAGCCCACAGCACATAACAAATCTGCTGGTGTGTGGATAGTGGACTTCCCACCCTCCATAAATATGTTATTTATAAGCAGAGTACCTCCTAGCGTGTCATACTCTATGATAGCAGCCCAAATGGGCTAGGACACATAGCAGCAGTATTCTGTTACTGGTCTTCGATTAATCTCTAAGATGGCAAAGGATAAGTCTGGGTGACTTTCTAAATGTGCCTTAGCTACGACAGTGCATAATTATGTAACATGACTTTCAGAACAAGATATGTCAAATAAAATCCCCCAAACGTGACATAATTAAGTCTTTCATTATAAATGTGTCATTTTTCCAAATATTGTGGTACAAACCCAGTTACTTTTTCCCCAGAGCATGAGTTTAAGGCACAAAGGGAATGCCACCAGTCTTGATCAGCTTGGGTCTTCTGAAGGCATCCTCTCTCAGTTGTTTATTCATCAAGCATCTGTTTGATCTGGTGCCCTTCTATCCAGGACTGAATCTCCTCCTTTAAGATGCAACCAGTCTTTTGCCCCATCATGTGCTTTTGGGGCAGGCACGCTCTTCACAACTAAACACTGAATAATGCTTTGGCCTGCAAGGAACAGTCTTTCAGTAGGCTTTCCCTAACCTATGTTATTCTTTTCAGTTTTTTGGAAAATGGGCAGTTGCCATGGAAATTGGTGTGATATTTATTCAACAGGATGACATTGTCATTAGGTCTTAAACTGCTCCTTGGAGATAAAATGATATGTTTAATTTTATGAGGTAATATTTCCATGGAAATGGCTTTGAGGGCACACTTATCTGTAGTGAATATACAAAAATGAATTTGGCAAACAGTAATAATTTAGTGATGTACATGGTACCTGGATAAAGTACAAACTGGTTCAGTAAATACATTGGGTGTTATCATTTGTTTACAATTTATTCTGTTCAGAAAAGGACTTTATATCCTTCTAAGAAAAATACTTAGAACATATTTTCCCTAAAATACTTAAATGAATGTTATTTATTAATTATTGTAGTTTATGCTGTGGTTGATTTCCTAATTGTTCCTTTGACTTAAAATATAAGTAGGTAACCATGATGTTAAGGTTTCATTTTTTTTTATGTTGCTGTGATAATGATAAGGAGTTATATGAGCTTAGGTAAGCCATCAGTAAAAAAGTAGGAGTCAATATCAAGTGGAAATTTTTGTTGTGTTTACATTGACTAAGCCTTAGTGATTCAACCAAGTCCCTAGGATGTGCTCAAAATGGACATAACCAATGTAGTTGTTTATGAAAGAGAATTCTTCAAACATATATAATGCTACTGACATTTCTAGATAAATCCTTTACTTAAAATTAGCTTGCACCAGCATCAGGCCATTCTTAGTATTGACAATAGCTGCTCATTTAGTGATCTCTACCAAGTCCTCGGTCCTGTGTGTGCTTTCCACATTTATCTCATAACACCCAGGCTTGTTATTTCCATTTTGCAAATTTGGAAATTGAGGCCCAGACAGATGAAGTGACTTGTCTTGGATTTTGTCCAGGTGGAACTGGAATAGAATCCAGCCATCTGCCTGGTTCCAAAGCTACGTTACTGACTATTGAATGGATTTTTCTAAAATCATCTGTTTATTACATTTTAAGCATGTTTTTCATTATGATTTTTATTTCTATACTTAATAAATGTGAAGGTAGTAAAATAACACATTAAAATATTTTAATGAAAATGTTATTGAATAGATTGTTTTATAGTAAAAATCTCTGAACTTTCTGTATCTAATTTAAAGGTGGTGCCTCATTGGATCTCAAGGCCTGTCCTCCCAAACCATCAAAATGGATCCTGGACATGACGTGGCTGAATTTGGTGGAACTCAGCAAGCTGAGACAGTTCTCAGACATCCTGGATCAGGTAACTTCTTCTTTGAATAGACTTAAACTAATGTCCTGGTGAGCAACTTTCTGATTTATCACTAGTTGCAATATTTTGGGAGGAGAGAGGTTTCTTAATATTGTCAGTCTCAGCTGGTATTGCGTGTGCTTGACCTCTGCTGCGGTTCACCCACACTCTGAGAAAGCAACTGCCTACCTTGCAGACTGGTCCTGAGGGAAGAAATGTGCCCAGAAATTTCAACTGGTGCTGTCTTGGGCCATGTGTGGGAATCACCAGTAGAAGGTCTAGAAGTAGAAAGCTGATATATTTAATCAGATTAAATAATTACACATACTTAAAAGTCTTTGTCATCTTTGTAGAGATTAAATGAGAAGAAATATGAAGAACCTGTCACTGAATCCTAAATTTCCTTTTTTGCCTTTTTTCACTTTCCTTCTTTTTCTTCTCTGGATTCTCCCACTCTCTCTTCTTCTCTGGATACTCTGCTTTGGTTAGGCATCTAGTGAACCTCCTGCAAACACTTGGCCTTTTACCTCGAGAAGCTATTGCCCTTCCAAAAATCAGTTAGTTCTGGAGGAATTATGTGTGTGTTGGAATCATGGAAGCTGGGTATTCAAAGTTGAACTGGGACAAGCCAGGAAACAAGGTCTTGAATATCAGGTGACCCCAGAGAAGTGGGATTGGCAGCAAGGTGGCTTTACTCAGCTACAAGTTGCATTAAGGCTTTTATTGACTGGAAAATATCTTAAGATTTGTTCTTGACCTTCCCAGTTCACGTTGACCAAATGTTTAATTTCCTCCCTATTTTTATGTTTTAACTTATAACTGGTAATGTTGATATTACTACCTTGTAGCTGGGGTGCAAACCATTCTTTTGGATTAGATAACTTTGTGAGATATTAATGCACTCTAGTTTTTTTCCTCTGTGGGATGACCCCCAGTGACCTTCCCTGCATCATGGCCTGTCACTGAAGTTGCTGTCTTCTGGAGATTGTAGCTTATGTCTGAAATCCTTGCACATTGTATAGATTTTAATGGTTGAAAGAAGATATTTTATATTCTAACATTATGCTTTCTCAATGTGAATTTAGAATGTCATTTCCCCCCTTTGATTAGGCCACAATCAAAGGAAATATGCTAGAGTTCATAAGACTGTTTATTTTTAGATGTTGTTTGTTCAATGTTTTTGACATGCTTCTTATGTAAAGTTTTTGTCTCTTTGGTTTCTGAACTCCAGAGGATAATGCACTGTGTCCTTTTATTCTTTACCAAATTACCTAAAGGTAGCAGGAGTCTGTGTATTCAATCGACAGTGGTATTAAAGGGTATACCTCAAATTACCCCAACTTAGAAGAGTATTGACTATAAACTTATTCATTCAATAGTAAACACGTATTAAATGTGTCTGGAGTGGTTCTGGAAATGAGGATACATTAGTGAATAAGATTTGATTCCTGAACATATAAGGATTTTGTGGAGCAAATCAGACTTTGTAACAGTGAAAACGAGTCTTCATTTATTTCTTTATTGGTTTCAAATTTGTAACCATAAAGACACAGAAGAAATCGAACATCCTAGGACTCTTCCTACTTTGGAAGCTAGCTATTGGCTGATGTTAATATGGAGACTGTCTCTGGAGAAAGTTACATTTGATATTTGGACTTAGACTTTTTGGCACTAAAATATCAAATGAAAAAATAATAAAGGAATGTGGTTCACACATATCCAGAATGGTCAGAAGGTTTGATGAAAAATATCTGTGAACTACTTCTGAAAGATTTTTCGAGCGATGTGACACATTTCTTATCCCATGGTATTTTCAGATATCAAGAAATGAGAAATTGTGGAAAACTTGGTTTGATAAGGAAAACCCTGAGGAGGAACCTCTTCCTAATGCCTATGATAAATCTCTTGACTGCTTCAGACGTCTTCTCCTTATTAGGTCCTGGTGTCCAGATAGAACCATTGCCCAGGTAAAAAGTATATCTTAACAGGAAACAGGAGAATGTTTTAAAGGAGAAATTCCCTTAAAACTCAAAGAAATATTTTAAATGTTATTAACAATGAGAATTTCCTCGTAGCCTTCTATGTAATTTTCTAGCAACACAAATGTGAGAAATGGAAAAGTAAACCACATACAAATGTGCCACGAGGTATGTTTGGCTGAGTGACTTATTAACCTCTTTTGGTCTAAGAGGTGCAACGAAAGTAAAAGGGAAAAATTATGATTCTAAGCTTGGCATATGGGCATAAAATAAAGGCAAGGCATTACTGTGTACTGTTTTACAATATGTCAAAAGTAATAGGGGTGCTTTGTTCTGCTGGTAGTTAAGTCAGTGTTTATTTAAGCAGGAAGAAAGCAGAGGCAGCAGGGAGGAGAGTGTCTAGAGGGAAAGTCAGCGGTCCCTAACCTGTAGTCATTTCCTCAGAAAAATTTCAAACTCCAAATATTAGAAAGACGGTTATACTACAACTGTTTGAATTTTACATGTCGTTTAAATGTAAATCCTGCCTCCAAAAGATACATCTTTTTCATGACCTTTAATTAGTTGGCCTAGTTTCATGGTGATTTACCACTAAAAAGACTGTCTTGCTTTCATCAATAAAAGTTCAATACTGAGTATAGGTTGACCCCTCAAGGGCTTCTCCAGAGAAGGCATGGAGTACTTTAGCCTGGAGTCTATAATAGCACATAGGACATTTCCCCCTCCAGTCTCCGGAGGGAGTGTTAAAAAGATATGGAGTGACCACCCAAGTCCACCTAGGTACCATGGGATCATGAAAACAAGTAGGTCCAATGATTTATTGAGGAAAGAAAAATGAGTTTTGCCACTCAGGGCACTGAGATCACCCTTCTTTCCAGTTTTTCTTTTCTGCTTCATTATTTTTATTCTGCCCAAATGAATTGTCAAATAGTTGCCTTATTTCAGGGCAATATAGAAGAGAAGGTTCAGATATAATAGCTTCTTTTTTTTTTCTTTTTTTCTTCCTCCCCCCTCCCCTCTTTCTTTTCTCATAAAAACTTGATGAGGTTCTTTGTAGCTTGTCATTTTATCTTGATTTGTCATCCCTGGGCTGAACACAGCCATGGCCTTCTAACTGGTTGGTTTTGGTTCCTTCCTGTGTACTCTGGTCCAAACTGCATATTCTGGAAGAAATGGAGCAAACCTGCCATTTCTTGGCCTTTCATGTCCTTCAATGGCTTTTCATGGCTCTTATGATCATGCTCATGTCCTAAACAAGGTCTATAGGCCCCTCTGGAAATATGTTCTTTCCTCCAGCAGTTTATTCTCACTTTAGAGTCCTTATTTTTGATTTCCTACAGACAACTTCCTGGGAAGCATATTAAAAGGTCTAAAATGTAGATACCTTCAATCTCCGTCCCCTGTAAGTAGCATCTGGCTATGCATTGCTGCGTCTCTGCATTTTGACTGTGTGTGACGTGGTTCTCATCAGGGTTTGCTCAGCCACCTGGTTTCAGGAATGCTGCACTTGTCAGAGGGCGTCTCCTGCACACACACATTGGTGTCTCAGAAATATTCCACAAGGGGAGGTCCGTTCAGGTGAGGAAGCTCATTAGTTCATTTTCACCCCTACTCAAAGGTGAGCCTGTTTCACTGGGAACAGACACTTGGGACGGAATGTTCTTCAGAATTGGGCGAAGAGTAAAGTGCAAAAATGTGGCACTCTATTTCCATTTATGCCAATGAGATGCCAACTTTTTACAGACTGGCAGGCTGTGCAGAAGCCTGGCTGCCCACACCGAATCTGCTTTTCCATAATTTATACTGAAATCCTTCTGTCCCCAGATGGTGACTTGCTCTCTTCTGTTCCCACATTCCTATATCTGTGCCCTCTGCATAGAATGCTCACTCCTCTGACCCTCCTGGCTGTCTTCTTTGCCTAGGTGAATCCACTTATGTCCAAGCAGCAGTTTAAGTGCCCCTTTCACAAGCAAACCTACTTGTAGTATTTCTGCAAGGTTAATCAGTTTTGTACTTTCACATCACTCCGCAGACTATAAATCCTTAAAACTAATTTATTTGCTGTGACGTGCTCAATGTATGCTCAATGCTGGTAAGGGGCAGGGTCATTTGTCTACTGTTTTGTCCCTAAAACCTGTCTCTGTCCCCTGAACAGAGGAGGAGGTCATGGTTTAAAGTTTGTACCTGTGTAGGAGGGGAATTTACTGGGATGGAGAGATGCAATAATCCCTGTGCTGGCCCAATGAGATAATTGGAGTAAGATTATGGAGAAATGTCCTCCTGTTGCCGGAGTCCATGCCCACTATACTGGAGGATTATCTAGAATTGGAGGATTGTCTAGAATTGGAGAGTATCTTTATGTGACATATTTGTATCATAGACTCATTACAACCCTTCAGACTTGAAGCCATGGCTATGCCCCTATCTGAGAATGTCTCTTCTCCAGGAATTGGAATTTCATCCTCAGAATTCAGTCATAATTCTCATTATAGGCAAGGTAGCCTTCTCTACCACCTGTCCCAGGAGTTGACAAAACAGAGCTTACTGACAAAGATTGGCCCCCTGCCTGTTTATGTACAGCTTGTGAATTAATAATCATTTTTATATTTTTAAATGCCTGGAAAAGTCACCAGAATAATATTTTGTGACTTGAGAAAATTATATTCCATTTAAATTTCAGTGTCTATAAAGTTTTTTAAAGATTCATTTATTTTAATTGACAGATAATAATTGTATATATTTATGGGGTGCAATGTGATACTTCATTACTTGTGTGCATTGTGGAATCAGGCCACGGTGTTCATTGGGACATAACCTTGCTCATTTGCTTATAAACTCCCTACGATTGCCTGCATGCTGCAGTGGCAGAATCGAAGCATAAATTATTTACCATCTGGCCCCTGAGCATTCTGGCATGTTAGCTCATGTCTTGTATGGTACTGTTCATGCTGGGTCAGTGCTGACCTGTGTGGCGGTATAGGCCCTGGTGGCTCCTCATTATGTTGGAGTGGTGAGCACTTGAATTTTGATGAGGCACACAGTGGAGATGCTGCAATGATGGCAGGTACCTGTAGCTGAGAAACAAGGCGACTCTGCAGTGCCAGCATGTCCAGCTTTTGAAGCCCTTCCTGACCACAGAGCTTACTGCTTCACTGATTCTGACTGAAGGTGTATATAGGGCAGATTTTTGATGAAATCAACGAACATGTCAGGCAAACTTTTTAAATACCTGTCAGAAGGCTGCAGAAAAATGTGTGTGCATTTAGACCCAGGTTAGAGACTTCGATACTGAATTTTGATAGCCTAAAAAAAATATTGAAAGGAATGAAAATAAATGGCACCTGTGCCCCAAATTCAATTGGGTTGAACTCCATCCACTTCTTCAGAACAACTCTCAACCACTAAAACTTAAGGGAGGAAAGTTGGAATGGGAGACTACTCTATGAGCGAGAGGCCCAGACACCAACTAGTCATTTCGCTGCCATTGGCCTAGCCCTGCCAGCAAGTGAGGGCCCCTACTCCTTGGGCCCTTGGGAAGCCAGTGGAATGGCTTTCCCCAAAGTCATCGAGGGATAATTGCCAAGTCAAGGAAACCAGTGTCCTCTATCAGATGGACACACCTTTTAATCTCGCATTGATACAGTATACTGAACATTACTGGGAGGGATTGGGACTTCAGAAAATGGTGGACAGACCCACAGCAAAATGATCCAGCTCTTTCTGGATTAGTGGCTGCTGGTTTAGGGAATGGGAACACTCATTGGATAAATGGGAACATTTTTTTTTCTTTTTTAAAATTTTCACTCTCTTGGGAAAGATGAATATTTCATAGCAGAGCTTTTAAGAGAAATCCTCTACCCTCTCACATGTCCATACACCAGGAGGAATCAGGAAGTATAACCACTGCGGACATTCAACAGACTAGACTCAGTTGGCACCCACTTCCTTTCTCTTACCTAGATACCAGAGGCATTGGTACACAAGGAGATTCCTTTGTCATGGCCACTACTATCTTCCTGTCCCTAACTTGTAAAGAGGACAAACATAGCCAGGTGTGGTGGCGCACACCTGTAATCCCAGCACTTTGGGAAGCTGAGATAGGAGGATCGTGAGTTCAAAGCCAGCCTCAGCAATGGTGAGGCACTAAGTAACTCAATGAGACCCTGTCTCTATGTAAAACACAAAATAGGGTTGGGGATATGGCTCAGTGGTTGAGTGCTCCTGAATTCAAACCCCGGTACCAAAAAAGAAAAAAAAAAGAGGACAAACATGATGAAGAACATCATACCAATTGGGAAGCTCAGGGACTTGAGTTATGCCAATCACTTTAAGGATGAATAACAAGATATTAGAGATGAGGGAAGAGTGTGTACTATCAACTGAAATCAAATTGTGGATGCTTTTAAGCCAAAGATAATGGTTTAAACAGTCCTACCTTCTCTTGGGTCCAGGTTTAGCTGAAACCTTTTGAATTCAAGGGACGTTTTGCTGAGGTTGTCTTATTTCATTAGGAATAGGAGTGGGGAGATTGCATGGCCCTTGGAAGGGTAACAGGTCAGCTTGTTTTGAGAATGGTAATGTAGGGAAATCCTACTGGGGAAGGAAACCTGGATTTTGCCCACCTGAGTTGGGAGAAGATATCGGAATTGGAGGAAAGATTTCTTTGAGAGAATCCAGTTATTTCTGAAAGAAGGAATAGAGATTAAGGACTGTATCACAAAATTATTTGTTGAAAAATAAACAACACTTTCTACTTTGTTTGAAAAAGGACTCTATTGTTATTAGAGATATTTTTTATGGCAGATAATGAAGTGGATGAAGTCTGATAATGCTGCATTGTGAACATGGGTTTCATTCAAGACAAAACTAGTAATAAAAGGGATGAACCAAAAATGAATGATGAGAAGGAAGATTATTGAGTAAATCTTTAGAAAACTAATTCATGCATTCAGTGTCCAATACATTTCATTCAATACATGGTCATTCAGTAATTATGTACTTGATATGTACCTATTAAATACTAGACATCATGCTATTTACTTGATTGTTTAAATATGTATATTTGTCTTATAGAATCTAAGATAATAAAGTATCCAAATATTTTTATCTCTTGTGTATAGCAAGAAGCAATCTGTGTATTATAGTGAGCTCTGGACTGAGGCGTTCATCTTGGGTTCTGATCTTTTAACAGATTTGGTTTGGCAAGTGACACAGCCTCTCTGCCTATAGAATGTGAATATGAACAGCAAGCAAACAAGAAATAGAAATCTCCGCCCTATTGCCCTGGTGGGGTTACCATGGTCATCTTTGAGATATTTTGAAAGCTTTACAGCATTGTGCAGAGAGGAGTTGAAACAACTTTTGTTGACTTTTGTACTGTTTTTGGCAGGCCCGCAAGTACATCATGGAGTCCATGGGAGAAAACTATGCTGAAGGAGTTATCCTGGACTTGGAGAAGACGTGGGAGGAGTCTGACCCACGGACACCACTCATTTGTCTCTTGTCTATGGGCTCAGACCCTACAGAGTCCATCATTGCCTTGGGGAAGAGATTAAAAATAGAATCCCGTTACGTGTCCATGGGCCAGGGCCAGGAGGTCCATGCTCGAAAGCTCTTGCAGCAGACCATGGCAAATGTAAGACCAAATATCTAGTTTTGAAAAAGTCTCAAGACTACGATGCAGGCATCATAGATGAGTTTCTGCATATTCCATAGATTAGATATTGAGGAAATGATATTGCACGATCCCCAAGTTTGCCTGAATCATTTTATACAAAGAATCTTCTTAGACTCCTAGTACAGATAGGGCATATTGTTTTCTAAGTCTTATGTTTTGAGTGGTCTGATTCCCAGGGAAGGTTCTTCCGTATTTTAGAGGGCATGTGTTTGGTTGGCAGTATTCCAAGAGTGCAGTGGGAAAGGTAATTGATGTTCAGGAGGAAAATTTTCTTTCACTTGTTTTCAGCATGGTTATTACACCTTCATGTGCTGATTTCTCCAGTTCAGACCCTGTTTTGCCTTCTAAAGAAAATCAGCGTCTCATCTTTCAGTGACCAGGGTACCTTCTGCTTCCTGCTCTTGTGGGTTTGGGGAGTTATGTGATACAAATTAGCTTACACATCATCTTTCCCCAAACACCAGGTTAGGATTCAGCTTTCTGGAGCCTGTTTTAAGTGGTATTGAGATTGTTCTCTTTGTCCTTAGAAGTTCAGACTTAAAAAAAAAATCCCTTCATTGTAGTGCTAATGGCATTTGGGAGGGAGCTGAGCTCAATGGATGTTTTCAATCCACCTTCTTTACTTGGAAGTCCTGCCGCATCTTTTTGTGTTTTACCTTGGTTATTGTCGTGACTGCTACTGTGGGTCTTATCACTGTGACTGGCTGGTGGTGTACCGCAAAACAAGGGCATACGACAACCCCACCAAAGCATATCTCAGTTAAATGTTATTGTATTCTTGGATATAACCTGGATTTGTTTAAAGTGGTTGTTGTGCTTCTCTAGCAGATTCGAATTATTTAGCTTCTAAGTTCTAATTGAAATTTCTGGGTGGAACACAAAATAACCTAGTTTTCATTTATTGTTCTTGACCTAGGGAGGATGGGCGCTTTTACAGAACTGCCACCTGGGACTTGATTTCCTGGATGAACTCATGGACATGATTACAGAAACGGAGATGGTCCACAATGCTTTTCGTCTGTGGATGACCACTGAGGTTCACAAGCAGTTTCCCATTACACTCCTTCAGATGTCCATTAAATTTGCCAACGAGCCACCACAGGGCCTCCGGGCAGGACTCAAGAGAACGTACGGTGGTGAGTTGAGGAAGACTTTGCATCTACAGGTTGTTGTTTTTTTCCACATAAATTGTTGTCTTAAAGAAATCATAAAAGCAGAATTAGCAAATAATACTATTATTTAACTTGCTGGAGAGCAGTGACCTCCTCATGTCACGCTCCATGGGAAATATGCTGTGCTCTGGGGTTCATGGTTCCCCCCTTCATTTTCCTGCTATTGATCCACGTCAGCCTATGCTGTTCTCCAGCAAGACGCTGCCTTTTATGTAAACACACAGAATCTGCAACTTGGTTGTTTATGGCCGTTTTGCTCCATACCTAAAATAGTGCAGTAGCCTCTTCTAAGAGGAGTCTGAATTGAAATTATGGCCTGTCTCTATCCATTAGGGCTGCCTGTCAGAACATCAGCTAAATGGTATCACATCGGGCAGTAACCACAAAATATACCTCCTGCCCTGGTGGGAACTGAGATGGCGCTGCTGGTCTTTGCCTTCTCTGCTTTGCAACATCATGTCTAGAGCTCCTGGTAGTGAAAAGAGCAGGAAACTTGGAGTCAGGAGTCTTGATTCTGTGTTTCCTGAGGACAACTGCTTTGTTCTTGAGTGCTAGTTGCTCAACCAACCTGAGTTTCAGTTTTCTCAAATGTAAAAGAGGGACAATAAGATCTATCCAGGAAGATTGGAATGAATCGTAACTAAACGGATATGTCTAATCATTATATTTCAATTTGAAAAATCTGCAAAGGTCTTTTTGGAGGAGAGGTTGCTAATAAGAGTCGAATTCCTGCCAATCTACAAGGGATTATGGGAATAAAATAGAGGTGGAAGGGTAATGGCAGTAAAAAATTAAATAATATTTAACTATGTATATAATGTAACATATAGATATGTAATAATAATAATGATTTGGGGAATGTATGTAGGTTGCTTTAGGCTTCTAAATTCATTATTTTAATTATTGTTGCAGTATTAAAGATATAAGCTCTGACTATATGCCCCAACAATAATGATATAATAATTATTATTCATAGTTATAGTGGTAATAATATCATTTATTTTAGCTGTTTTTACACTTCTGTCCCTATTTTATTCCCACATTACCTTGCTACATTGGCAGGAGCTTGACCCATATTAACAACCCTGCCCCCAGTATTTTTGCAGATTCTTCACAGAGGATTGGTCCCTGGACACCCAAAACTTAACTTATAATTGTCATATGTATGTAATAAAAATTCAAAGTAAATGCAGTTTATTATCAGGAATTTGTAAAAATAACTACTTGTGAAAGAAATAGAAAATAGAGATGGCTCACGTGGTTTCCATGTGACTGACCACAACAGGCGTGAGCCAAGACCTGCTGGATGTGAGCGCCGGGGCACAGTGGAAGGCCATGCTGTACGCCGTGGCCTTCCTGCACTCCACGGTCCAGGAGAGGCGCAAGTTTGGCCCCCTGGGGTGGAATATTCCCTATGAATTTAATCAGGCGGACTTCAATGCCACTGTGCAGTTCATCCAGAACCACTTAGATGACATGGACATCAAAAAGGTACGGCTGTGCGGGCCCTGTGTCACGGGGCTCTGGGGGAGGGTCATCAGGCTCACGTGACTGCCCAGCTTGAGGAAGCCACGTGTGAGCCATCGTGATGTCCCAGCAACTTCGGTCATACCTACTTTTAATTTTAGGGAAATAAAATGGAGGAATTGGATTCTCATTTTATTTCTCAAAGTCAAGTTGACATCCCATGTCCACAACCTGTTGCAGGGGAGGAGGGTAGGGTTGGAAGAGGGGGATTGCTTTTTAAATCCTAAAAATTAAAAATGAGTATCTAGAATACATTTGAAATGTGTGCTTTTTAAGAAACTGCCTCAGTATTCTCTCAAGAAGTAAACAGTTTTCATATTAATATTTAAGTATAAAATTGTATTAATGCCTCAAGAGGGCATTTCAAATCAAGAGCCCGAGCCCAAGCAACTCCTCACGTCTGCCTGTTTAATTTGCTTTCTGCACTCTGTTTTCACTTTCCAATGAAGGATGACTGACTGGGATAAAGGACTTTGATGATAATGAGCACATGGATGTCATTTGGCAGGAAAAACAAGGATGAGACAGGAGTCAGTTAGTTCTACGTAATTGTTCTGAGTGTTTTTTCCAGGGTGTCTCCTGGACCACTGTCCGCTACATGATAGGAGAGATTCAGTATGGAGGCAGAGTCACTGATGACTATGATAAGAGATTATTAAACACGTTTGCGAAGGTTTGGTTCAGTGAAAACATGTTTGGACCAGATTTCAGCTTTTACCAAGGATATAATATTCCCAAATGCAGCACCGTGGATAGCTATCTTCAATATATCCAGGTTGGTCAACTTCAGAGTTTTATGTGCTGAGCAAATATTGGCAGCCTTTTGACCTTTTTGAGATTTATTTATGCTGTGTGTACAGCCTTTAAAACAAACTTTAATGGAGATATATATGAAAGCTTTTACTGTAAATGCTTTCTCCATATTTTTATGTTTGCTTGATTAAATGTTTATGCCTTCTGAGTGTGTTTTATGTGAATTCTTTAGCCATTTTCCTTTTCTTTTAATACCTTGGTGAATTTCCTTTGGGGAGATGATAGATTGGGCAGATGTTGACCTACACCAGTCACCTGGGGCTCTCTTCCTGTGAGAATTTCTGTTATCATAGTTGTAGGGCAAGGGCAGTTTGCAGACTCGGCCTGCTCTGTTTTCCACCTCGCTTGACTGGTCCTGTGACATTCATTCCTTAATCTTGGCCTAATGGGTGTATGTGGATATGACATCCAGAAACCTGCTTTGCATAAGCACTTCCTTTAAGCCAAGACTCCTTAACTTTAGCTCTGTGGACATATAGGGGTGCATTACTCTCAGTCGTAGAGGACTATCCTGACATTGTGGCCTGTCTGGCAGCATCCCTGGCTTCTACTCACTAGATGCCAGCAGCACCCTCCTACCCAGTTGTAAGAGCCTGAAAACCTCTCCAGGCATTGCCAAAGGACCCCTGGTGGACAAAACTGTCCCATGCAGAGGAACACTGCTCTTAGAAGGAACAAGGTAGATTTTGGCAGGAAATTTGGGGATATCTAGGACAAAAATCTTATTTTCAAGGTACCTATACTTTCTGGCTCTGTACCTTGAATTCATTAGATCATGATTTAGCAGTCTCTTTGGCCTCTAAGATTTATCTCAGAGCAAACAAGCCAAAGCCCAACAGCCCCAAAGGGCTAAATTTATCAGTGTATTTATAGTTCTTTTTGATATATTAATGTAATGAGTTCATCATATATTACCACCTCTACACTTTTATTAATTCACATCAACAAATATATTTGTCTTACTGTACCATATGTGTCTTTAAATCATTAACAGTGAATAGGAAAATTGCCTGTGAAGGTGTAAATTCAGGGATGCCTGTACACGTATTTTTAATATATACCTCATTTCAGAATTAAATTGAGGTAGGTTGTAAGAAGATATTGTGTAAAAATGAACAAAATACAGAAGAAAGGAGGGAAAGTATGAACAAGACAATAATACAGTTAACAATAAGTTACAGTTTCTACCTAGAAATATATGTCAAATTGTAAGTAAATATCCTTTCCCTCAAAGGTCAGGGAAGTTGGTTGCCTGATTGTTCTGCCTTGGCAGTGCCTCAGTCTCTGTCTCTTTGTTTTTCTGTCTCTGCTGTTCTCTCCCTATTTCTCTCTTCCGAGTTTCCTTATTTCTTCCCAGGACAGTGCTTCCTGTGGTCTTATTCGGCCATGCTTGCTAAAGTTCCCATCTTCTGGTAGCTTATAACATTATATCCACTAATTATACAACATGTATTTAAACTGGGTTGAATTAGATTTGACCATCAGATAACAAAATCCCAGCCCACATCGCCTTTTCTATCTCATGCATATATAATGAGGCCATATCTCTGCTTAAGTTTTGCTTGAGGTACAGACCTTAATGAACCATGAGTCTATTTTGTTTTTCAATGTTAATTTTTTTTGAAGCAACTCTTAATTCTTTTCTTGAGAAATAATTGAAATTTGTAACCTGACACAGATAAGACATGTAAATGCTTATTCTAGGAGAAGCATTTTTATTTCCTAAGATGTTATAATTCAGTGAGTGCTTACATAGGTAGCCTGTGCTTATCTGGGGTGTTTATCATTCAGAGCTTGCCTGCCTACGACAGCCCGGAGGTGTTTGGGCTGCATCCCAATGCTGACATCACCTACCAGAGCAAGCTGGCCAGGGACGTACTGGACACCATCCTGGGCATCCAGCCCAAGGACAGTTCTGGTGGAGGGGATGAGACCCGGGAGGCTGTGGTAGCACGGTTGGCTGATGATATGCTGGAGAAGCTGCCCCTGGACTACAGCCCATTTGAAGTAAGTTAAAATCCTGACACAATGGCAGCTGTGGGTGTGTCTGGTTGATTGGAAGAGTGAGGAAGAAGGAAGGAGAGCAAAAGATCAAGTAATTTTCTGAGATTAAAAAAAATTATTTTATGAATACATGACCAGTGTAACTCCACATCGTGTACAACCACAAGAATGGGAAGTTATATTTTGTTATGTATGATATGTCAAAATACACTCTACTGTCATGTGTAACTAAAAAGAACAGATAAAAAATTTTAAAAAATTATTTAAAAACAAGCTTCCTAAAGAACCAGAGAAGTTTTTGAATCTATGGATGTAATCACTTCAAAATGTAGACAATGGAAGAAATGAATGATAATGTTAACATTCATTATTAAATTATGAGTGTTTTCTGATGGGTTGGGATTGCTTTTCTAGAACCTTCCCCTGTGGTGCTTCATAGTGTCATTTGTTAAAAGGAAATCAATGTATGATTAAGGTATCAAGTGCCTATATATGTAGTATAGTTAAAGGTACCCCTTAAAATTCAGGCCTTTATCATTTCAAGGAGTCTATATTTACAGTATTACCTCTCTGCAACTTCTTCATCTCATTAGTTTTGAAAATAGATATTTTTAAACATGTAAGTAGCTTCTAAAAAGATTTATAATTATAAAATTCTTTGGACATTTTAATGGATTTGTGAAAGGATTTACTGATAGAATTTTTAAAAATGCTTTGATAAAACCCACAGTAAGTGCCTTTCTTACCATGTAAGAGATGGCACTAGATTAACCACATGATACATTCGACTCAGAGCCACCATTTTTTTTATATCATCCTTTTCCACCTAATTTTTGAAATAACCTTAGAGTATTCTCTGTCTTCAGCATGCTATGGTTTTCTGCTAAGCTGGAGATTTTGGTTGTTTGTAGTACAGGCTGAACTCAGGGATCTGTTGTCAAGGAGATAATTTCCCTGGATGAATCTCTGATCACCTGCTTGGAGAAAATCAATACTGTTATCAGCTTTCATGAGTAAGAAACTGTGGTATACAATGGAATATTACTCAGCAATAAAAGAGAATAAAATTATGGCATTTGCAGGTAAATGGATGGAGCTGGAGAATATCATGCTAAGTGAAGTAAGCCAATCCCAAAAAACCAAATGCTGAATGCTCTCTCTGATTAGTGGATACTGATCAATAATGAGGGAGAGGACATGGGAAAAATGGAGGAACTTTGGTTAAAGGGATGGTAGGGGGGAGGGGGCATAGGGACAGTAAAGATAGTGGAATGAGATGGACATCATAGCCGTAGCTTCATGTATGACTGCATATATGATGCGATTCTACGTCACGTACAACCAAAGAAAGGAAAAGTTGTGCTCCATCTGTGTACAATGAATTAAAACCCATTCAGCTATCATGTATACCTAAGTAGAATAAATTTTAAAAAGTACTCTTCATTATAGGATCAGGAAAGAAGTCATTCACATCTACCAGAGGGTGAAATATTTATGAGGAAATTAAAATATCTACAAATAGAATAAAAATTACATGACAACATGGAAAGTAAATTTAAATCTTTCTCCTTTTGCTGATTTTTTTCAGTGCCATCATAGGGTAAATCAATTCAGCCTATCTGCTGTACAGAAGATGCTCAATATTTGTAGAATAGAAATGAATGGATGGATGGATGGAAGCTTGGATGGAAAAAGCAGAAAGTCTTAAAAATGAAAGTCTAGTTATGGGGGGGGGGACAGCCAGCAGAATGATGGTGTGCATGTACAAACCTGCTTTTATGTGTCCATGGGTGTGTTTAAAAGAGCTCAGATTGACAGTAGACGAACTTGTGTCAGTAAGTGCATTTGTTGTTTAGAAGATCGCATGGTTATGCTGGTGCCTTTTACATTTTCTTTGAATTAATGACTGCGTGCTCTTCCCTACATGCTATGAAAATTCAGGTTGGTCATCTAAGAGATGTTTTCTTTCTCATTTCTTCCTACCCCAAAATAAAACTTTAGTATTTATGGAATTGTAAAAATTTGGCCAGGGTACCAGCTCCATATAATCTTAGTAACTGTCTTATTTTTAATGAGTGCTTTGAATGTCTCCATGGCAGGTGAAAGAGAGGCTGCAGAAGATGGGACCATTCCAGCCAATGAACATCTTCCTCAGGCAGGAGATAGACAGGATGCAGAGGGTGCTCAGCCTAGTCCGTAGCACCCTCACTGAGCTAAAACTTGCTATTGATGGTACCATCATCATGAGCGAAAATCTGCGAGATGCATTGGATTGCATGTTTGATGCCAGAATTCCTGCTCAGTGGAAAAAAGTATGTATAGGTCTGCTCCTATTCTGTCCAGTCAACCATTGTGGATAGTTGTAATTGGCAAGTGAAAAGCACCTAAGAATAATTTACGTAAATTGGTTCTTTTGCTTAGGGAATACTCCTCTTAGAATCTTGAATATTAAGGTTATAGGTAAGGAAGGAAATTATTGAGCATATCTATATATTAGGTGCTTTAGTAAGCAACATACATGCACTATTTCATTTAAATTTTGCATTTTATTGTTCTCACTTTACAGATGAAGAATGTGCAGTTGGGAAAGGCTAAGTCTTTCCCCACATCACACTTCTAAGAAGTACAAGAATCAGAATTGAAACTCAAGCTCTTAGACTGCAAAGTCTCTGATGTTGGTTTTGTGGAGAAAAATGTGAAAATTTTAAAAGTTGTGCCACAAATAAAAAATACTTTCCCTACTGTGTCTATAAAGATAGTGTATCTATCTCAAAATAACAAGATGATAATTCAACAGCTTGCTTACTGACCACCTGTTGGCAGTTGTGCTAAAGACAGATGTGGTTTTGAGGAACAATTTTCTACAGGGAAAGTAAAGTGAGCTCCTGAGTGTCTTTGTAAGGAGGAAAATGAGTGTATTTTAGGAGAGGACATTGGAGGGGCTGGAGCCTAAATGCCGTCCTTTTCTTGTGCTATCTTTAAGTCTCTCTCTCTTTCTCTGTTATATATGCATGCCCGTTTTGCGGGAACATGTAAGTGAAGTTTCTAAGGTTAATAATGGTTGAGAAAATACATGGGAAAAGAGTAGGAGGTGTTACAATGTTCTATCCCATATTTCCTGGGAAAACATGGATCTGTCACGCTGCATACTTCCTCTGATCCTCTCCATCATTTGGGGTGGCTCCACACCCTCAGCGTGAGCCCAGCAAGTGCTGACCAGCAGCTCCCTTGCCCAGTGTCTCCTCTCCCAAGAGTTTTGCTTCTGCTCCACTTCCTAATGTGTATATGCACCAGAACCAAGAGTCAAAAGACCAAGTAGGGATGAGGCAGGATTCTCCTCTTTGCAGCCTCAAGTTGTGAAGTACAGGGAAGCCTGTCTCCACAGTTGGGTTTCCTCCAGCTGGGTTCTGCTGCCTGGGAGCAGGCCCAGCAAGGGTGGATGACTGAGGTTGCTCCTCTGGGTGGCCAGCCTGCTGTGGTGGGAAATGTGTTTGTTTTCTAGACCTGTGCCTCAGACTGGATACAGCAGAAATTTATTTTCTCACAGTGCTGGAGACTCTGTGTCTAAGATCAAGGTGTTGGTGGGGCCATGCTCCCTTCAGAAGTTCTAGAGCAAATACTTTTCTGCTTCATCCTGCCTTTGGGTGGCCCCAGGAATTCCTTGGCTTGGGCAGCCTCAGTCCTGTTTCTGCCTCCATCTTTACGTGATGTTCTCCCTGTGAATATTTACATCATCTTTCCTCTGAGCATTTCTGTCTGTGTCTAAATTCCCTTTTTTCCCCCTACAAGGACAGTGGTCATATTAGATCAGGGCCTGCACCAATAATGCCATTTAAACTTGATTATGTCTGTAATGTAAGGTCACTTTCTTAGGTACTAGGAGTTAGGATTTAAATATATCTTTTTTGAGCAACACAACAACACACAACAGATGGAGAAGTAGCTAGATTATGGAGCTATTTGCAATGGAGTGATTATAATGGAGAATGAAGAGAAGAGGAGATGGGAGAAAATGTATGGATGAGAAGCAAGTAATGGAACCAGAGAGTCAAACATGTTTAGGTTGATTAACTGTCCTTGAACAAGTAAATTAGATATGGAGATTGTGATCAGAGAGTCAAAAGTGGAATTGGAAAGCTGGGCGGTGGCATATGTTGGATTATTTTAGGGGACTAATAAAACAGCTCTCTTCTCCACCTGGATTCTAAAAGGAGAGGCAGACAAGGAGCAGGGAAGACAGGAGAACGTTCAATGAGACAGCTATGTGCGAGAATATGGATTATATCTGCTTATAGGTGAATTGCCTTAAATGGAACCTAGAATTAGATTTACCCACCAGCAGCACTGCACTGGGCAATGTCTCATGGACAGACTACCCTATGAAGCTAGGAGCAGAGCAAGATGCATGCGCTCTGCACATATCTTAGTCCTAAGAGAAAAAGGGGAATAGCTGAGCCTCCTAATATGTACCTCTTTCTTTGACTCTGCTGCAGTGAATTCCCAAACACCTGCAGCTTCACAGCCAAGACCCTGACACACATTTTAGAAGCTGCTATTACAACAGCTCTCCACTTCTTTATGTCTCTCACAAGTCCAGCAGGTCCTTGGCTCCACGTAATTGCTCTGGGAACCATCTGGTGGAGGTCTCACCATCTGAGAGCTGTGATACCTGGAACAAATGGCCTCTGAAGTCACACAGCAGAGGGAAGAAAGACTAACAAGTCATGCTGGGTCTGAACTTCCTGGGTCAATGAGTGATCCATGCCTATTTTACTCACCATCTATGGATCCAAACTAGAGCCATAGACCAAACCTAACTGCATGGGAGGCTGGGGGGTGTCAGGAGTGCGTGGGATGCTGATGACCACATCCTGCCTCTGAAACATCCACAACCCTGCCGGTTTCTTTACCTCCTTGTCCTGGAGAGATGGAGGAGGTAGAGCTAGCTGGAGTGTTTTGGAAAGGGAACTCTGTCCCCATAGAAGAAAATATAGGAGCAGAGGAAACATACTCCTCCCAATGGGGCAGAGTTGGATGATAAAAAGTGTGGACGTGGGAGTCGGGAATGAAATGGAATGGTTAGGAAGGTAGTGAGGGGTCTGAAGACATAAGAAAGTAGATCATTAAGTGGAAGGCTAATGTTACCTAGAAGGATTAATGAAAGTACATAAATGCAGACGTGAGTATGAGTATGGGTTCTGGGCCAAAATATCTGCATTCAAGTCATGACTCTTCTGAGCTGTATAATGTGGGATAAATTAATTGGCTTGCTGTGCCTCAGTTTTTGTATTTATAAAATGGAAATAACAGCATTATGCCATTGCTAGCATTATTATAAGGACTAAATGAGTTAGTATGTGTAAAGTGCTCAGAATAGTGCTTGGCACACAGCCAGTGCTCACGTAAGTGCTTGTGATTATTATTAGCAAAACCATACTGTCTACTTCTAGCACTGTCTCCACAACCAACCACAATCAGGACTTCTGCCTCCACCCTCACCATCTCTACAAACACTACATCCACCTCCACCACCATCACTACCACCACCGTTATCACCCCCCCACCATCAGGACCATGATTAATTGGGAGAATTGAGTGAAGAGTAAACTAGGATGAATAAGAGGTGATTAGGCGTTAGAAACAAAAAGGGGTCAGGGTGGTATGTGAAGATGGCATGAGATTCAGAGGAACAGAACGAGGCAAAATGATGACCTATTGACATCACCAGAAAGGACAAGGACTTCTACTACCCCGCTGGTTCTGAGGGCTGAGCAGGAAGGGGGAAGCAGCAGCTGACACTTTGAGAATGTTGCGAGGGGAAGAGTCTGTCCTGGGAAAGTAGATTTCAGTTTAGAGAGGGGTGGAGGAGCTGTTCAGGAAAGAGATGGTGGATTTAGAGGAGTTTCCTGCTCATGGTGCTAAAGGTGCTAAAGTTAGAGTGGACAGGCTTCAGAGGGCGGGGGGCTGGAGATTGGGTCAGACTGGGAGATATCCAGAGAGGGCAGTAGCTATGAAACTGGGGACTTGCCTCCTAGAGGTTATTTTGGCAAACAGAGATGAAGCAAGATGGGATTAGAACTGATAGTCTCTTAGAAAATACTTCAGTGCTGAGTCTTAGACCTCTTACCCAAGGCTTTGGCACATTCCAAGGCAGTGGTCTTGGCAGGTAGTAATAACTAGGACTTCTTTTTCCTCCATCTTATTTGATGATTCCACCATCCACCCCTCTAGTCACATAGCTTAGAAATTCTGAATCATCTTTTTTTGCTGATTCCTTTATTTCCTTCTTACCTTCCATAAATTCATTGCCAAGGACAGAGAGTGTTCTCAGTTTCCCCTTTCCATTGCCAATGACAGAAGAAGGACCTTCCAGGTCACTGCCCATTGCAAGTTCATTCTCCATTAAACCAGCTCACCCAACACTACCAGCATGGGGAGGCTCTGGAGCCAAACAGGAATCTTTTCCAAGAGGCATCCTTTTGTTAGGGGCTTCCTCTGCCCTCAGACCGAAGGTAGCATAACTCTGTTAGTTAATAACACATCTGTGAAGATAGGGTGGGATGAGTTCCTTAACTCATAAATTATGATCTATTTATTTAGTTTCTATTCTTCTCAATTTATTATCAGTCAGTGGATTCCCAGTAGTTCTTGAAATGTAGGCATATTAATTCTTAAGATGTTTGAAATTCAAGTGGTACACCTACCCAGGTTGATTACTGCATTTATTCATATGTAAAATATTGCAGTTAAAATGTGATAAGCTGTGGTTTGGAGATACCCACCAGTGCTGCTGCTGACAACATTAAGGGTCGGTCCATGCTGACTGTCACCATGGAAGTTCCCCAGGTGAATTGAAGGAGACTGTAGAGGTAGTGAATGCAAATACTTAATGCAAAGTAAAACAACTGTTTCTATGTCTGCTCCTTAATGAGAGGAAGTGTAAGTGCATTCTAAAGGGACAATGGCTCCAGAAGGAAACCTGTTGTTTACCTTATTAAAAATAAGTAGAAGAAGTCTTCTATGGGTTATTGTCCACAGAATATAAAGTGTTAATGATTTATCCTGATATTCCATGAGCATATTTATGTAAATAAAAATCCTGCTTTATACTATATCTAATTGAAATGGTAACCTAAAAATGGCGAGAGCTTACACAACTTAATGCATACATTATTTTGATTCCTTAATAGCAGAATTGGTGATTGGTATGCCAGAGCTGAGCCTGTTGACATCAGTCATCTCTAACAGCTAGTTCTGTGAATTCACATGATGATCAGCTGGTTCTGTTATATCTTCATGTTATCAATATCATTAAGGACAAGTAACTTGAAAACCTCACATGTCAGAACTTAAGGGGAATGAATGACTTAGGGACATTTTCACTGTGGAAGTGAAATTTATATTTTATCTTTGGTTTTCAGTGAGCCTCGTCCGTTTGCACAGCAGAATTAAACGTATATTAATGAATGTTTTAATGCATTTTAGGCATCATGGGTTTCAAGTACTCTGGGTTTCTGGTTTACTGAACTTCTCGAAAGAAACAGCCAGTTTACCTCCTGGATTTTCAATGATCGACCCCATTGCTTTTGGATGACAGGGTTTTTCAACCCCCAAGGATTTTTAACAGCAATGCGACAGGTAATAAATAGCTCTGATTCGTACTTGTGTTATTGTAATTTTCCTCTACAAGCTTTGCTTCTTTCTTATTGTTTTAAAGAATATAATAAGATAGAGAATAATTATCTCTCTTTTGGTAGTAGCAGTTACATTGCCATGAGCATAAATAGTCACTTATTTTCAGGTTGCTAAACTTGAATTTTTATTTATTTGTTAGTTTTATATTTGTCATAATTTCATATTTCCCTTTTAAAGTACAAGTGATTAAATTAGGACATGAATATTTCTTAAATTTTTGTTTTTTAGTTGTAGATGAACATCACACTTTTACTTATTTTTATCATTATATGGTGCTGAGGATCCAACCCAGTGCCTCACATGTGCTCGCGAGTGCTCTACCACTGAGCTACAACCCTAGCCCAGGACATGGGGATTTTTTTTTTATGAGAAAATCTTCTTAATTCTTTAAATAGTATTCCACTTCTTTGGATTAGGGCAATTTGCAGCTAGACTTTTATCATTATTATGCTTTTTCTATTAAGATAACTTCTAACTATTTCCTTCCCACTTTGCTGCCTGGAATAGGAAATAACTCGGGCCAACAAAGGCTGGGCTCTGGACAATATGGTGCTTTGTAATGAGGTCACCAAATGGATGAAGGATGACATTTCTGCCCCTCCCACAGAGGGTGTCTATGTCTATGGCCTCTATCTTGAAGGTGCTGGCTGGGACAAGAGGAACATAAGACTCATTGAATCCAAACCCAAAGTGCTCTTTGAGCTCATGCCTGTCATAAGAATCTATGCAGAAAACAACAGTAAGTTATCTTGTGCATTCAGAGAGGTTGGTATTATTACAATACATGACATTATAAACACGGAATCTCATTATCTTTTTTAACCAGGTAATAGAATTTTATTATTTTATCAACCAGCTTTATATCCATGTCTATGTTTAATGAATACTTATGGCCCTCCAGATACTTTCTTGAGTGCTATTCGAGAGGTAATAGCTGTAGATGGTTATTGCCTATCTAATAAAGCAAACAATATATGTAGGGATACTCAGGAAGCTTTGAGATAAGGAAGAAGTATTGGGCATAGTCAATTTGTGGAGGAAAGGAGTGCCTAATGGTGGGACCAAGAGGTCTGAGACTGGGACTCAGGCCTTGGGCCTGGCTGCACCCTGAAGAATGGGTGTGAGGAAATAGGTGAGCGGTGGTAAGAGGCTTTCTAGGCAGGCTGCAGGGGCTCGCCACCTTGCAGGTTTGAGGCAGGTTGTGGAGTCAAGGTTGAGTTCAGGGGTAGTGGATGGATTGCTATTGTTTGTGGTAAAATGCTGGATTTATAGTTTAGCCTAAAAATATAATACCAATTCTATGAAGCAATGTATTATTCCACATTGACAAAATTATCCAAGCTTGATTTGATAAGTCTAAAAATATCTAAGCTATTTCCCTTTGTTGGCTTGATCTTTTTTTGGAGGCTTTTGTTGTTGCTTTTCACTCAGTTAACTCCTCGGCATTCACCCCCTTCCCATGCATGAGGGAATTCCTGTTGAGTGTCCAGGCATAAGCCAGAAGCTGTACAGTCAGCCCTGTTCATGGATCCCCAGGAAATACCAACATCATAAAAACAGGAACAATTTTTTTCTAAATAAATAAAGGGATAAAATAATCTTTTTGAAAGGTGATGGTATCCCCAGCCATCCCTTAGGTAAGTAACACATTTGGAAACATAGATCAGGGAAGAGTTTACAAACTATAAGTACTTATTTTTAAGCAAGAATTTGCTGATTGGCTGATATATACTAGCCTTAACCTGAGGTATTAGGATGCAAAGATGATTATGAAGCAGGTATTGCCCACAGGAACTGTGATAGAGTGAGCAAGACCAATAAGTAAATAAATAAATAAAATGCACTTGGATAAATATTGATTCTTAGGGAATCATACCCAGAGGGTTAAGGGACAGTGGTTTTGAGGGCAAGGATGAGTGTGATGGGAGTTAGAGAAAGATTTTCCTTGGCAGAGGGAAATAGCATCAGCTCACCTGCTCGATCCCCATCCTTATGGAACTCAGTCTCAAAATAGGGGCAGGGGTAGATGGCTCTACAAGAAGAAAATATAATCAAGTCTTATTACTTACAGATTCTGTAACTTGTGAATTCACCTACGTGCCAAAGTTTATATAAATTCCCCAAATCATTACTTACAGACATGCACAGAGAAGCAGAAAATTTGAGCTGCCCAATAAATGTGTTCCAGGTTTGAGGCTGAACAAGGTGATGCCCTGCCTTCTTGTTTCAGCTCCCATATTGAAAGCTGAAAGCATCCTTTTATTTTTTAATTTTATATTTTGTCTTATTTGTTCTAATTAGTTATACATGGTAGTGGAATGCATTTCAATTCATTGGACACAAATGGAGCACAACTTTTCATTTCTCTGGTTGTACATGATGTAGAGTTGCACCATATGTGCAGTCACACATGTACCTAGGGCAATGATGTCCATCTCATTCCACCATCTTTCTTGCCCCTATCTCTCCTTCCCTCCCTCCCCTTTTCCCAGAGTTCCTCCATTCTTCTCACGTCTCCTTCCCCATTATGGATGAGCATCCACTTATCAGAGAGAACATTCAGCCTTTGGCTTTTTGGGATTGACTTACTTCGCCTAGCATGATATTTTCCAACTCCATCCATTTACCTGAAAATGCCATAATTTTATTCTCTTTTAATGCTAAGTAATATTCTATTGTGTATATCTACCACAGTTTCTTTATCTGTTGAAGGGCATCTAGGTTGGTTCCACAATTTAGCAATTGTGAATTGAGCTGCTATGAATATTGATGTGACTGTGTCACGATAGTATGCTGATTTTAAGTCCTTTGGGTATAGACAGAGAAGTGGGATAGCTGGGTCAAATGGTGGTTCCATTCCAGATTTTCTAAGGAATCTCCATATTGCTTTCCATAGTGTTTGTACCAATTTGCAATGCCACCAGCAATGTATGAGTGTGCCTTTTCCCCCACATCCTCACAAACATTTATTATTGCTTGTATTCTTGATAATTGCCATTCTGAGTGGAGTGAGATGAAATCTTAGAGTAGTTTTGATCTGCATGTCTCTCATTACTAGAGAAGTTGAACATTTTTTCATGTAGTTGTTGATTGATTATATATCTTCTTCTTAGAATTATCTGTTCAGTTACTTAGCTCATTTATTGATTGGATTATTTTTTTATGGTGATGTTTTTTGAGTTCTTTATATATCCTGGAGATAAGTGCTCTATCTGATGTGCATGTAGTAAAGGTGTTCTCTCACTCTGTAGGCCCTCTCTTTGCATTATTGTTTCCTTTGATGAGAAGATTTTTAGTTTGAATCCATCTCAATTATTAATTTTTGATTTTATTTCTTGTGCTTTAGGACTCTCTAAAGGAAGTCAGGACCTAATCTGACATGATGAAGATTTGCACCTACTTTTTCTTCTATTAGGTGCAGGGTCTCTGATCTAATTCCTAGGTCCTTGCTCCACTTTAAGTTGAGCTTTGTGCACGGTGAGAGATGGTGGTTTAATTTCATTTTGTTGCATATGGGTTTCCACTTTTCCCAGTACCATTTGTTGGAGAGGCTATCATTTTGCCAATGTATGTTTTTTGATGCCTTTGTCTAGTATGAGATAATCATAATTATATGTGTTTGTCTCTGTGTCTTCTATTCTGTACCATCAGTCTACATGTCTATTTTGGTGCCATCACCATACTGTTTTTGTTAGTATAGCTTTGTATTATAGTTTAAGGTCTAGTATTGTGATGCCTCTTGCTTCACTCTTTTTGCCAAGGATTGCTTTGGCTATTCTGGGTCTCTTATTTTTCCAAATGAATTTCATGATTGCTTTTTCTATTTCTATGAGAAATGTTGTTGGGATTTTAATTGGAATTTCATTAAATCTGTATGACGCTTTTGGTAGTATGGCCATTTTGACGATATTAATTCTTCCTATCCAAGAACATGGGAGATTTTTTTCATCTTCTAAGGTCTTCTTCAATGTCTTTCTTTAGTGTTCTATAGTTTTCATTGTGTGGATCTTTCACTTCTTTTGTTAGATTGATTCCCAAGTTTTTTTTTTTTTTTGAGGTTATTGTGAAGGAGGTAGTTTTCCTGATTTCTCTTTCTGAGGGTTCATCTTAATGTATAGAAATACACTTGATTTATGGGTAGTGGTTTTATATCCTACTACTTTACTGAATTCATTTATTAATTCTAGAAGTTTTCTGGTGGAGTTTTTTGCATAGAATCATGTCATCAATAAATAGTGATAGTTTACATTCTTCTTTTCCTATTCATATTCCTATAATTTCTTTCATCTGTATAATTGCTCTGTCCAGAGTTTCAAGGACTATGTTGAATAGGAGTGGTGAGAGAGGGAATCCCTGTCTTGTTCTGGTTCTTATAAGGAATGCTTTCAATTGGCCTTGGGCTTAGTGTAGGTGGCTTTTATAATGTTGAGAGATGTTCCACTATCCCTAGTTTTTCTAGTGTTTTGAACATGAAAGGGTATTGTATTTTATCAAATGCTTTTATACATCTATTGAGATGATCATATGTTTTTTATCTTTAAGTCTATTTATGTCATGAATTACATTTATTGATTCCCATATGTTGAACCAACCTTGCATACCTGGGATGAGCCCCATTTGATCATGGTTCCCTATCTTTTAAATATGTTTTTGTATGCAATTTGCCAGAATTTTATTGAGAATTTTTGCATCTATGTTCATCAGGGATATTGGTCTGAAGTTTCCTTTCCTTGATGGCTTAGGTATCTAGCCTCATAGAATGAGTTTGGAAGGGTTCCCTCCTTTTCTATTCATGAAATAGTTTGAGGAGTATTGCTATTAATTCTTCTTTGTAGGTCTCGTAGAACTCGGCTGACAATCCATCTGGTCCTGGGATTTTCTTGGTTGGTAGGCTTTTGATGGCATCTTCTACTTCATTTCTCAAAATTGATCTGTTTAAATTGTGTATGTCCTCCTGATTCAGTTTGGGCAGATCATATTTCTCTAGAAATTAGTTGGTGTCTGATATTTTTTATTTTATTGGAGTATAAATTTCAAAATTTCTAATTATCTTTGGTATTTCAGTGGTATCTGTCATGATATTTCTTTTTTCATCATGAATTTTAGTAATTTTAATTTTATCTCTTCTTGTTTTTGTTAGGGTGGCTAAGAGTTTACCAATTTATTTTTTTAAAGAACAAGGTTTCTGTTTTGTCAATTTTTTCAATTATTTTTTGTTTCAATTTCATTGATTTCTACTCTGATTTTAATTATTTCCTGTCTTACATTACTTTTGGTGTTGATTTGTTCTTCTTTTCCTAGGGCTTTGAGATGTAACATCAGGCCATTTATGTGTTGACTTTTTCTTCTTTTAATGACTGAACTCAACTCAATGAACTTTCCTCTTAGCACTGCCTTCCTGGTGTCCCAGAGATTATGTTATGTTGTATCGGAATTCTCATTTATCTCTGAGAATTTTTTATCTCCTCCCTGATGTCTTCTGGTATCCATTATTTATTTATCAGTGTATTATTTAGTCTCTAGGTTTTAGAGTAGCTTCTTTTTTTTATTTTATCATTGATTTCTAATTTTATTCTATTATGTTCTGATAGAATGCAGGGTAGTATCTCTATTTTTTTTGTATTTTCTAAGACTTGCTTTGTGGCATAGCATATGGTCTATTTTAGAGAAGGATCCATGTGCTGCTGAGAAAAAAGTGATTCACTTGTTGATAGGTGAAATATTCTGTATATGTCTGTTAAAGGTAAATTATTGATTGCTTTATTAAGTTTTGTAATTTCTTTGTTTAGTTTTTGTTTGGAAGATCTATCCAATGTTGAGAGAGTGTGTTAAAGTCACCCAGTATTATTGTATTGTGGTCTCTTTGATTCTTGAAATTGAGAAGAGTTTGATGTATGTAGATGCTCCATTGTTTATGGTTGTTATTTCTTGTTGATCTATGATTCCCTTAAGTAGTATGAAATATGCTTCTTTATCTCTTCAGACTAACTTTGGTTGGAAGTCCACTTTATCTGATATGAGGATGGAAACCCTTGCTCGTTTACATGGTCCATGTGAGTGGTATGTTTTTTACCATCCTTTCACCTTCAGTCTGTGGATGTCTTTTCCAATAAGATGAGTCTCTTGAAGGCAGCATATTGTTGTGTCTTTTTTAATCCAATCTTACAGTCTATACCTTTTAATTGATGATTTTAGGCCATTAACATTTAGGGTTATTATTGAAATATGATTTATATTCCCAGTCATTTTGATTTGTTTTTTACTTCGTTTCTCCTTTGATTGGTTTTTCTTTAGTGTAGTTTCTCCCTTTTCTGATTTTCATTATTTTTTATTTCCTCCTCATGGAATATTTTGCCAAGAATGTTCTATAGTACAGTCTTTCTTGCTGTAAATTCTTTTAATTTTTGTTTATCATGGAAGGTTTTTATTTAGTCATCAAACCTGAAGCTTAATTTTGCTGGATAGAAGATTCATGGTTGGCATCCATTTTCTTTCAGAGTTTTGTATATGTTGTTTCAGGATCTCCTAGTTTTAAGGTCTGGGTTGAGAATCTGCTGAAATCTGAATTGGTTTCTCCCTATATGTTATCTGAAATTTTCTCTTGTGGCTTTTAAAATTCTCTCCTTAATCTGTATGCGAGGCATTTTGATTATAATGTGCCTTGGGTAGCTCTGTTGTAATTTTGTACATTTGGTGTCCTGTAAGCCTCTTGTATTTGATTTTCCAATTTGTTCTTCATGTTTGGGAAATTTTCTGATATTATTTCATTGAAGAGATTGTGCATTCCTTTGGTTTGTATCTCTGTGCTTTCCTCTATCCTAATAAATCTTAGATTTGGTCTTTTGGTGTTATCCCATAATTATTGGATGTTCTGTTCATGATTTCTTGCCATGTTCACTGTGGAGTAAACTTTATTTTCAAGAGTTTATATTTTGTCTTCATTGTCTGAGGTTCTGTCTTCCAAGTGAGCTAGTCTGTTGGTGATACTTTCTATTGAATTTTTTATTTGGTTTATTGTTTCCTTCACTTCAAGGATTTCTGTTTGATTTTTTTTTCAGAATCTCTATGTCTTTCTTGAAGTAATTTTTTGCTACCTGTATTTGTTCTGTTATCTCTTTGTTGGAGAGATCAATTGTTGTTTGTATTTTCTCTCTCATGTCTTTGATTTGCAGATCATTTTAATTATGTACATTCTGAACTCCTCCTCTGACATTTCATCTACTGTGCTGTCAATAGATTCCTTTAATGTGTCATCTTGGTTTGTTTGGGGCACTTTGTTTCCTTGTTTTTTCATGCTTTTTGTGTGTCTTCCCTTCTTGCAGTATGAATCTGAGGTATTACAGTTTCTAACCTATAATCTTATAGTGTCCCTGCAAGTTACTGATATCTGACCTTTAAGGGGGAGATCAATATTAACAGCACCCAATGCAAACTATATACATTCTTAAACCAAATAGTTCCTATTTAGATGATTACCATTTTGTCACAATAATCAGGAATAATTTGTTCAATTATTATCTGCAATATAAACAGTAGGTTTACAGAAGGCTCTACAGGTTCTAATGGTGGACAAAAGAAGTAATCGGTGGCAGGGGGGAGACATAGAGTATGATGTTTATGAAGAAGGAGGTAAGAATGTAGAGGTATTAGATCATAGCAAGGGTTAAGGATGAATCAAAAGAAGTCGGTTGTTAACAGGAGAAAAGAGAGAAAAAGGCAACCCAGTGCAAGGCTTTCTCCTGCCTCCGCAACAAGATGGTGTCTATTAGCAAACCTAGCAGGGATACATCTGGTGTAACCAAGCCTGCAGGGACCTTGTTGATGGTCTTCCGTGTCCTGGCTGTTGTCCCTAGATGGAAGCAGCCCCACATAGTTGGCGGTGGGGTAGCGTCAAACCTGTAAGTACCTTGTCATTGGGTTCCTAGCCACTGGCCAGTGTCCCAAGATAGGAGCTGCCACAACTAAAGATGGTGAGTGTCAGCAGCAGGGGTAACCTGAGATGGCATTGGAGGTGTCCCAAGATGGTGGCAACCACTTTTAAAGAGATGAGGCTGGACAGGCAAGCCCACAATGGCTTTGGGCGGCCTGTTTGGAGATTCAGCACTGTGATGTGTGGCATGGTCCTCAGCACCTTGGGCAGTCTCTTCCTGGGCCTGGGTTTGGGCTCCGCACTGGTCAGTGGGGCTATCCTGTGCCTGCTTGGTCTCTGAGGGATTGGCAAGACTGTCCTGGGCCTGCCAGGTCTCTGCAGGGGTCCTGAAAGCATCCTTTTCATGGTCTAGTTAATGCCATAATTTTTGCATTTTTTTGTACTTTTCTTGGCTTAAAATGGCCCCTTAATGTACTACTTATGTACTATCTACTATTTCTGAGTGCAGGAAAGCTATAATATGCCTTATGGAGAAAATATATGTGTCAAACAGGCTTCTTTTGGGCATGAGCTACAGAGCTTCTGGTCTTGAGTCCAATGTCAGTGAATCAACAAATATAGTTAAAAGGTATCTTTCAACAGAGCCAGGCACGGTGGTGCATGCCAATAATCCAGTGACTCAAGGATTATAGGAGGATCAGGCAGGAGGATCGTTCAAAGTCAGCCTTAGTAACTTAGCAAAGGTCTAAGCAACTTAGTGAGACTGTGTCTCACAATAAATACCCAAATAAACAAACAAACAAATAAATAAATGAACAGACAGACTGGGATGTAGCTCAGTGGTAAAGTGCTCCTGGGTTCAATCCCCAGTATCCCCATCCCCCGAAAAAAAAAACAACAAAAAAACCAAACAAACAGAAACACATCTAAAACATAAAACAATATTATGTATTGACTAGTTGATGAAAATGTGACCAGAGGCTTGTAGGAAAACTAACCTTGTGTTTCCTCTAAAGGCAGTGACTCAGCACTTGTTAATTTGTGTTCACAGAGACCAGAGGATATAATTACTGTGCATAATAAGAATTGGCTGTAAATGAACACACCGGTTTCGTGTAGCTCTTTTTTCTCTGAAGAAAGCCCACATAAAACTTGCCTATGCTAGAGCATGAGATAATGTAGGTGCTCAGTGGGAGAGAACAGTACACTGGATCCTAGGGACAGAAAGGGACTTTGCTAATATTCCCAGGAGCAGAGGGAAGGTTGTGGAGGCATGGGATGGTGATGGATGTGCTGTTTGAGGAGCAGAAGAGACTGTGCAGCTGGGGAAGATGATAGAGGGCAGGAGTAAGGATTGATGCAGTCAGGTGCATTTAAGGCATGACAAGCATAGGTGTCACTGTGGTATGGTGGATGGTAAGGCTAAGGATGGTAAGGGAGAGCATGCCAAGTACAGAGATATGCTCAACTTGGCCAGGATTTTGGAGCTGCTGCATGAGTGTCATGACCATTATGGAAGATGGATTTCTACAGGAGGATGGATGAAGAAGAGAGGAGGTTCTGAGAGGGGGAGCCCAGAGAGAGACTATTGGATATAAAGAGCTGAGGCAGCAAAGAAATGGGGAAGAAGAAAGGAGTGAGGTGGGAATGAGCCGTAGCCAGGACCTACAGAAGACCTTGGCATCCTTTGGATGAGAAGAGGGAGGGAGAAAATTGTGAATGGCTTCAAGGTTCTTAGATTTCTCTTCATCAAGTATATATGATTGGTTTATTAGGTGGAAGAGACCCTTCCACAGAAGACAAGGATCTTAAAGGCAGAGGGACAGTGTCACAGATTGGGAGCAGATGTAGCCCCTCTTAGTGTGGCATTTTCCAGCACTTCTGTTCTCAGTGGGGCATGGTGCTCACAGTAGTGTTCTCCTTGTAGAATTTTGCCAGAGCTGAAATGGAAGCCTGATTCCTGATACACTACCACCCATTATATCTAAGTTTACACCATCACTCTGGAAGAACATAATCTGTCAATTATGTTTCTGATCAGAGAGGGGTGAGGTGAATATAATTAATTATTTATGATTTACAGCAGACTCACTGATTCTTTCAAGGTCAGCCTTCTCCAGTCCTAGAGTCCTGAGTCCCCAAGTCCATCTCAGGACTTCTTTGATACCTACTCACCTGGGGGCTTTTGAGTTGATCTTACAAGCATGGGTACAGATCCATTTCTTTTCAACTGGATAACAGCTGAGGAGGAGGAAAATGCTTGGCATGGAGATATCCAGTCTGTACTTGGTTTTGAATAAGATGATGCAGATGATACATTCAAGAGAGTTATTTGGTAGATCCTCCATAGTAACTATAAGAACAACAACAAAATTAATTCAAGAAAGAAAAATCTTACTGTTTTCTTCTTAACTTGTGGTATGTGCTGAACATTCCCTTAGATTTTTATAGAAATATTCTACTTTTTCCTATATTGAACTTAAAAGGTCATTATTAGTATCTATACTTTATCTTTAAAAAAAACTTTTGTTTAATTATACATGAAAGTAGAGTGAATTTTATACATTATACATAAATGAAGTATAATTTCTTACTACTCTGGTTTTACGTGATGTAGAATCACACTGGTCATGTAGCCATATATGTACATAGGGTGATAATGTCAGGTTTCTTCTACTATCCTTCCTACTCCTATACCCTATCCCCTTTACCTAATCCAAAGTAACTGTATTCTTCCCCAACTCTCATCCTCAACTTTCTCTGATTTGTGAATTAGCATCTACAAATCAGAGAAAATATTTAGTCTTTGGTTTTTTGGGATTGGCTTATTTCAGTAAGCATGATATTCTTTAGTTCTATCCATTTACTGACAAATGCCATAATTTCATTTTTTGTGGCTGAGTAATATTTTATGTGTATATATACTACATTTTCTTTATTCATTCGTCTGTTGAAGGGCACCTAGGTTGGTTCCAGAGCTTGGTTATTATGAATTGAGATTCTATGAATATTGATGTGGCTGCATCACTATAGTATAATGATTTTAAGTCCTTTGGGTATAGACCAAGGAGTGGGATAGGTGGGTCAAATTGTGGTTGCATTGCAAGTTTTCTGAGGAATCTCCACACTGCTTTTCAGAGTGTTTGCATCAATTTGTAATCCCAACAGCAATGTATGAATGAACCTTTTCCACCATATCCTTGCCTATATTTATTGTTGCTAGTATTCTTGATAATTGCCATTCTGACTGGAGTGAGATGAAATCTGTGTAGTTTTAATTTTTATTTCTCTAATTTCTAGAGAAGTCGAACATTTTTTCATATATTTGTTGACCATTTGTATTTCTTTTTCTGTAAAGTACTTGTTCACTTCCTTTGCCCATTTATTGATTGGGTTATTTGTTTTTTTGGTGTTAGGTTTTTTTGTTCTTTGTATATCTTGGAGATTAATGCTCTATCTGAGGTACATGTGGTAAAGATTTCCTCCCATTCTGTAGGCTTTCTGTTCATGTTTTTGATTGTTTCCTTTGCTGTGGAGAAGCTGTTTAGTTTGATATCAAAAGCTTTTTAGTTTGATATCATCCCACTTATGATTCTTGATTTTACTTCTTGTGCTTTAGGTGTCTTGTTGAGGAAGCTGAGATCTACTTATTGAGAATTGAACCTACTTTTTCTTCTAGTAGGTACAGGGTCTCTGGTCTGAAGCCTAGGTCCTTGATCCACTTGGAGTTAAGTGATATGCAAGGTGAGAGATAGGAGTTAAAATTCATTCTACTACATAGAGATTTCTATTTTTCCCAGAACCATTTGTTGAAGAGATTATCTTTCCTCCAAAATATATTTATATTTTTTATGGCTGAGTAACATTTTATATATACCACATATACCATATTTTCTTTATTCATTTATCTATTGAAGGACACATAGATTGGTTCCATAGTTTAGCTATTGTGTGTTGAGCTTCTGTGAACACTGATGTCAAAGACTTAGGAATAAGACATTATTACCCTATGTACATACATAACTATATGACTGGTGTGATTCTACATCATGTACAACCCGAAGAATGAGAAATTATGCTCCATTATATAAGATATATCAAAGTACATCCTACAGCCATAGAACTAATTAAAACAAGTTAAAAAATTTAAAAAAGACTTAGGCATTAGAACAGAGACCCTCTGCCTAACAGAAGAGAAAGTAGGCCCAAATCTTCACCAAGTCGATCTAGAATCTGACTTCCTTAACAAGACTCCTAAAGCACAAGAGTAAAATCAAGAATCAATAAATGGGATGGATTCAAACTAAAAAGCTTCTTCTCAGGAAAGGAAATAATGTGAACAGAGAGCCTACAGAATGGGAGAAAATCTTTACCACATGCACCTCAGATGGAACATTAATCTCTAGGATATACAATGAACTCAAAAAACTTAACACCAAAAATCACAAATAGCCCAGTCAATAAGTGGGCTAAGGAACTGAACAGACACTTCACAGAAGAAATATATTCAATCAGCAAATATATGAAAAAGTTCAACTTCTCTAGCATTTACAGAAATGCAAATCAAAACTACTCTAAGATTTCATCTCACTCCAGTCAGAATGACAATTATCCAGAATACAAGCATCAGTAAATGTTGGGGAGGATGTGGGGGAAAAGGCACACTTATACATTGCTGGTGGGGCTTCAAATTGGTGCAACCATTATGAAAAACAGTATGCAGATTTCTCAGAAAACTTGGAATGGAACCACCATTTGACCCAGATATCCTATTCCTCAATTTACATGCAAAAGACTTAAAATCTATACTTCATCTTTACTTTAGCAAGAAGATTGAACTTTGTGGAAGTTAAGTGGCTTGCATACATGGTAAAAGCTAGTAAGCAATAGAGCTGGAACGTTGACCCAGGCTTT
>CM053405.1:9866791-9885273 GCA_028644305.1 Xerus rutilus | reverse complement strand
TTCTTAAAGTAATCTTTTGCTACTTGTAATTGCTCTCTTATCTCTTTGTTAGAATGATCAATGGTTGCCTTTATTTGTTCTCCTATTTCTTTGTTGGATTGATCAATTTTTGCCTGTAATTGTTCACGTATGTCATTCTTTAATTCACTGATCATTTTAATTATGTACATTCTGAATTCTTTCTCTGACATTTCATCAACTGTGCTGTCAATGGATTCTGTTACAGTGGTATCCAGGTTTATTTGGGGTACTTTCTTCCCTTGTTTTTTCATGTTGATTGTGTATCTTCCTTTCTTGAAATACCAATCTGAGGTATTGCGGCTTCTATCCTGTAATCTTGTATTGACACTCCAGATTACCTGTGTCTCACCTTGGAGCTACTTCTGTTCCCCCAGTGTCCCCAGATGGGCACTGTTGCCACTAAAGTTGGTGGTGGAGGTAGTGGATGTACCTCTAGAGGGCAGTGGGAGTGTCCTTGGCTGGGCTCCTGAGGTGGCCCCTGAGGGTTGTTTTGCCCCTCTCTTGCACTCCTGCTGGTGAACAGGAACTCTGGAGTGGAACTGGAGGTGGGCCTAGGTCTCACTTAGGCAGGGTCACAAACAGGAGAGTCTGTGTGCGACCCTTAGAGTGAGTGTGAGCTCCCCTGGGGCTGGAGGCTAGCAGGCTCTGGTCTGCCTTCAACTGGGCACCCCTGGCATTCCCTAAGGGTGTTTTTGGGCCTCCTGTCTCGCCTGACCACAGGAACTCTGGAGCGGAACTGAGGCGGGCCCAGAGCACACTTGGGTGGGGCCTCTTCACGCTGGGATCTCTACAGGCCACTCTTATCCTGGGTATGCCTTCCTCTGTGGCTAGCAGCTAGCAGCCCCTGGTTTCCCGTTGGCTAGACCCCCGTGGAGTTTCCTGAGGGCGGATCTGGGCCCTCTGTGGCTCCTGCCAGTCCACAGGAACTCTGGAGCGGAACTGGGGTGGACCCAGGCTGCCCTTGGGTGAGGTTGGCTTGCGCTGGTGTCTCTGGAGTGACTCTTGCCCTGAATTTGGGCTCCCCAGTGGCTAGAGGTGGCAGTCCCTGGCCTCCCTTTGGCTGGACAACCGTGGAGGTTCCCTGAGTTTGATTTCCCCAGTGGCTAGCAGCTAGGAGTCCCTGGTCTCCCATTGGCTGAACACCCGTGGAGTTTCCTGAGGGCGGATCTGGGCCCTCTGTGGCTCCTGCCAGTCCACAGGAACTCTGGAGCGGAACTGGGGTATAAAAACTCTTAATTTTTTAACAATAATGGTTCTTAACCCTGGTAACTGTTATTTTTAAAAATAATGATTACTTAATCTTAGAACATTTGGAGAGCTTTTAAGAATGCTGCTTACAAGGCCCTGCACGGTATAGTTAAGTGGAAGTGTCTGGGGAGGGGGCCAGGAAGGACATCCTGTTAATTATCCGGGTTGAGAGTTACTACTGTCATGTGTGGACTAGTAGGTACTATTAAAAACACTCATCAATAAAATCATCGGAAGACATCAGTTTGTGGTTAAAAACCTTACAGCAGTTATATAACAAAAGAGAGCAATATTGATAAAAACTGCTTTTTAGGAAACAATATTGAAATTCTTCCCAAATCTTTTATGCATTCCCCAGTTTTCAAAACTCTCTTATCCAATAGTGTTGCTGAATTCTGTTGCTGTACGAAAGCCGGAGACTGATAGTTTCTTTAACTGCTATGCAAACCTACCACTTGAGTGCTTGTGCTTTATTAGAAATGCGGCATAAGGTGCTAAATCAGTATCAGATTTTAACAAGTGCTTGACCCAGGTGGGGATCTTGTTATAATGCAGATTCTCAGTTCATCTGACTTTACTCTTAAGGTCAGGCATGGGGCCTGAAATCTGCATTTTTTAGAAAGTCCACAGATGTGAGCACACTGCTGAGAAGGCAAACATATCTCACAGACCTTGTGGCTCCCTGGCCGGGTACGCACACATCAACTATCCTGGCTTCATGGTGAGTTGACCCCTTTGTTGTGCAAGTCTTTCTTTATCCTGGGTAATATTCCTCCTCCTGAGGTTTCTTGTTTTGGTATTAATATAGTCACTCTGGTTTTCTCTCAATTTTACTTTTTTTTTTTTTTTTTAAATATCTTTATTTTATTTTTATGTGGTGCTGAGGATCGAACCCAGTGCCTCATGCATGCCAGGCGAGCACGCTACCACTGCGCCATAACCCCAGCCCCCAATTTTACTTTTTAATCATTTTATTGTCTATATTTCTAACTCACTTATGCCTTTGTATTTAAAGTGAGTTTCTCATGTAATTTGGTCTTACTTTTTAATATTATCAGGCAACCTCGATTAATGGGAATGTGCAGCCCATTTATATTTCATGTGATTATCAATAGTTGGATTTAAATCAACCATCTTGGTGTCTCCTCTTCTTTGTTCCTTTCCCCCTTCCCTCTTTTTCTGCCTCTGTCATCTATGGTTTCATTTTCTTCAAGTGACTGAGTAATTAAAATAAGCTTCTTTTTCTTTTTTCTTTTGGCACCAGGGATTGAACCCAGGGGTGCTTAACAACTGAGCCACATCTCAAGTTTTATTCTTTTATTTCTTTTGTATTTTATTTAGAGACAGGGTCTCACTGAGTTGCTTAGGGCCTCGCTAAGTTGCTGAGGCTGGCTTTTAACACTCAATCCTACTGCTTTAGCCTCCTGAGCTGCTGGGATTACAGGCAAGCACCACTGTGCCCAGCCTTTCATTTCTTTTTGATGGCTGCTGTAGGTTGACCAAAACATTTAGGGGACCGCCTAAAGGTCCCCCTCAAATTGACTCAACTTTAGTTTTCTTGACCATATTCCTCTATTCCTTCTTGGGGTATTGTCTTCAGAAAAATTGCAATGGTGAATTCTTTGTCTGCCCCTTGAGCTGTCAATCAATGGACAGGGAGCCATGCTTTTGAAATGTAATCATGAAGAAAGAAGGGGCCTCTATCTCCCTGTGTCTGCAGGATAAGAGCCTAACTTTCATGATTGCCAACTAGTAAGCAGTTGGCTGACTCACAGCCACCCACTTATCCCTGGGTTTCCAGTTCTTATCCCTACATTCTCCTCAGTGATTGACAATCCTACTGACTTGTTTTTGTAGTTAATTTTGACCTCTTTCTCTTATTGGAAGTCTCAAATAGTCTTCCTTGTCGTTTCTAAGAAGCACCTGGTACAATTTTTCTTTCCCAAGGGTTTACAACATACCTCTTGTTAGTCTGTTCTGCTGGGATTGCTTCATGCATGAGACCTTAAGATTTCTTCCTCTATCTTTCCCACTGATATTGTACTACATTTCATTTTATATGTGTTATAAACTCCAAAGTATGTAATACCTATTCTTGTGATAGCCAGTGATCTTTTAGTGTGATTAAAAAATAAGAGAAATAACTTTTCTGTTTGCCTTACTGTTTCCATTTCTTCATTCTTCATTTCTTGGTATGAGTTTAAGTTTGCATCTGCTGTTATCCCGATTTTGCTTTAAGAACATCTTTGAACATTATGTGAAGAACATTTCTGATGGAGTTTTTCAGGAAATGCTTTATTCCACTTTAATTTTTGAAAGGCATTTTTGATGGACATAGAATTCTGGGTTGTCATTTTTTTAATCTTTAAAACTCGTTTTAACATATGGTGAAATTTAAATGATAATCTGTGATAACCCCCAAAGTCATTCTTTTCCAGTTCTTTTATGAACAGCAGGCAAGGTGCTTGCTGGTAAAACAAGGTGCTCTGTGGTGAGAAGCTGAAGACAACCAAATTCTGGCTGTTCCAAGGCCTGGAGGGTGGGACGGGCAATATACTCTCTCTTGGGATCACCCTCCCCATACCCAGCCTTGCAGAAATGCTTCACTGAGAATTCTGCAGTGTTTGAGTGTAAAATAATAGTGTGGGCCAATGAAGGAAAGGAAACAAAGACTTCTTAAATTTCACATCTCAAGCTAATTATAATTTACAGTTTATCTGTTTTTATTTCTCACTTTTGGAATGGGGGAAACTTTCATTGAAACTTTCTACATTTTATTAGAAAGAATAATATAATTTTCTAATTTCCTAAAGTAAAATTTCATTGCTATTATACCACCAGTCTCTGTTTTTCATGAGGGTCAGAATATTTATTTAAACAAAGGGGAAATAATTTTCTCTGTAAAATGTATAACTTTTAAGACATTAGCAATTTGGCATCTCTATGTGTGTGTGCATTTTAATTAAACCAATTGTTTTTATTTCCTATGAGTACTGTAATAAATTACCACAAACCTGTTGGCTTAAAAAAATAGAAACATATTCTCTTATAGTTCTAGAAGCCAGAAGTCCAAAAGCAGGTGTCAGTAGGGCTGTGCTATCTTCAGAAGCTCCTTCCAGCAGCTGTTGGTGCCCACTGGCTGGTGGTGACCTGACTCCAGTCTTTCTATTTTGTACCATCTTCTTTTCTGTATGTTTCTAATCTCCCTCTTTGTCTGATGAGGACACTTGCGATGACGTTTAGGATCCACCCACATAACCCTGGATAATCTTATCTCAAAACTCCAAATTTAATCGTGTCTGTGAAGATCTGCTATACAGCTTGTATTGTGTTCTTGGCTCTTGTGCTCTTGCAAGACACAAAATTTAGTGAAAGTATAGCAAAGTTTATTAGAAAGAAAAGGACAGAGAGGGTCCTCTCAGAGAGGAGTGACAATGTGTTCCCTTTGTTCCCTAGTTTTATTAGTAATCTTAGAGAAGATTCTAGAAGTCCAGTTCATGTACCACTTCTCAACTTTTTATTGACAGTGAGGTTGCATCAAGATCATAAGTCCCTACTACGCATGGTCTTATGTAAACATACCCAAACAAAACCCTAAGGAGATGAGAGAGGGGTAAAATTTTCCAGTGGTTCTAATTCAAACTTGTCCTTACAGATTTCATGGTTGGCGGTCTTTGTTGTTAACTATCCTGTCTTCTTGGAATCTCTGGTCTGTAAAAATGTTATAAAAGTCCCCCTGGGGGTAACTAGTGTTCTTATCTGCAGGGAGTCTTAAATTCCCTGGGCCTGAAAGAACATCCCTTAGTCCAAGGCAAGGACAAAATGACCTTAGGTGAATTGCTCTTCAAGAGAAAGCATGGATGGGGACAGCACAGCAGGGCCAGTCTATAGAATGATCTTCTTGTTCCTACCTGCTCATGTCTACCTGCTACCTATGAGACCCTTTTTCTTATAAAGTAACATTTACAGGCTTCAAGGAGTAGGCCTGATGTCCTTGGGTGGCCATTCCTCAGCGTACCACACCAATAATATTGTAGTTTTACTGTAAGCAAACTTTTCCGGAAAAACACTGTTGCTGTAGGTTACTAGAGAGTTACAGAGGCATTGCATGGCTAAATGAAAGGTTGGCATGTACAGTTCTTTGATTCTGGGCCTTTAATCAATCAATCATCATCGTAATAAAGCTAGTATTTTCTGGATATTTACAATGTGACAGAATTGAGCTAATGTCTGAACGCTTTGCTGTTGAAACGATGGTCTGAAGACCAGCAGTGTCAAAATTGCCAGGGTGCCTGTTGGAATTGCATAACCTTGAGTCTCGTATGATGCTTGTTCAATCAGGGTATTTTACCCGTGCAAGATCCCTGATGCTTTGCCTGAATGTTGAAGTTTGAGAAAGCTCTTTTGCAGTATTAAGTTATTGACCAGTGTTCTACCATGTGGATATTATTGTCAGTACCTGTTTTATAGATGAGGACCACAAGGCTTGGGGAATTTGAGTAACTTGCTCAAAGTCACCCAGTTAGCAGGGGTTAGATCTGCCAGACTCCAGCTCAGATCAGCCTGTTCCCACAATGTGCATTGGCCATCCAGGAGACCTGCCTCTTCACTTGGCCAACAGTGGAGGGAGGGCCACTCATCAAGAAGCACAGGGAATCTACTTTTCAGCTCTTGTAAATCCCAAGCATTTCTAGTTTGTTTCTCCCAACAATTTAGTTGTTGAGTATCAGTCCTGTGGGGCTTCCTCAAAACCATTTCTACATAATATCCTTCCTTGGTAAATTCAGTAGACTTGCTAAAGGGATCAGTTAGTCAACTGTTTGAATGTATTAAAGAAATGATTTTTACTTTGCAGAAAAATTTTAGAAAGTGCTAATTAGGACACAAGTAAAACCCTTGCCATCTGCTTTCTGTTTACCTATGTAGATAAAACAAACAAACAAAACCCTCCAAGACCTAATAAGCAGACTCTGCACTGCAAGTGGGTGGAGAACTACTTACTCTCTATGAAAGAGGCCTCCTGGGATCTGTGATTTTCTATTTCTTAACACATTACGGTTTCTGATTTAAATTAATGATTTCTCAGAATGCGCTATTAGGTGTGATGTGTCTATGTGAAATTGGTATTCTTGTCACTTTCCTTTATCTGAGCATCCAAAATTGTTTTTTTGCTCTAACCTCATCCTTTTCTAAATTATGGTCATAGATTTTCCACATTGTGTTTATTAAAAGCAAAAATGCTGGGCTGGGGATGTAGCTCAGTTGATAAAGTGCTTGCCTTGCATGCACAAGGCCCTGGGTTCAATCCCCAGCAACACACACACACCCCAAATATCCCCAAATGCTGCTCTTTTTAGAAGTTTATAAAGATTGCAGACTCCCTATTTGTAAATATTTATTTAGACCTATTTTGTGATTGCAATAGGAAAAAGAGTCAACATTTACTGAATTAGGTATTATATCCAAAGTGTCTCATTTGGGCCCCACAGCAAACTTGTATGTTAAAAATTGTGCTCATTTTACATATGAGAAAACTGAGGCTCAAAGCAGCTGACTTGGCCAGGGGCCAAATTTGCAGTGCAAGGGAGCCATGTAGGGTGCCTCTCTGCAGAGCTTGTTTCATTCCTAAAAATGTCCAAGATTCAGTTCAGTATCCCTTGCATTAATCTTAACTAGCTTTTATTAGCTCACCCTGAAGCTCAGCTTGGAGACAAACACTTTTGTTACTCCTTGGTCTTCAGGTTGACTCGAGGTCAAGCAGCCCATGCTGCTCATTTCTCATCCTGCATTGGCGTTGCCATTCTCAGGCGCTGATTGCTCATTAGCTCTGTGAAAAATAATGTTCTGTTCAGAGGAAAAAGGTGGCATTAAAGCTAGTGTTTCTCCTTGAAGATAAAGGCTGCTTTTCTATGGGGAAGGAGGACAGGAGGACAAGGCAGTAGTACATGCCATTAAGATTATAAACATCCTGAAGATGACATTCTCTTCAATCAAAGAAAAGACTTCTATGTGTCCCCTCTTATCTTCACGCACATGTGTTTATTTGCTGCTCACAGGGTAGCTCAGACCTAAGATTTACAGAATCTGTATTAAAGAGGTTTTTATCTTTTACACATAATGGTGCTTCTTGAACAAAGCAGCTACACAATTTTTAAAGACATTTAAGAGGATGGGAAAGGCAGGTTCTTTTCTGCAGCAGCTTTGCTGCTTGGATATGTCTGAGGTTCTGACATGCTGTGAAGTGAGGCTGCAGCCAAGCAGTTTGGAACTGGTCCTCTCTGAAAGAGGGGAAAATGACGTTGTGGCAGAAATCATGGCTGTAGGTTTACTCCTATTTCCCTAGATATGCAAAAATGAGATGTAAATGAGATCACCTTTAGATGGAAAAGTGCATACATGTATAGGTGGCAAGAAAGTCACATGCTTTGCAACTTATTGTTTAGGCACATCTTGAAGCCAAGTAGTAATTTAAGAAAAAGCCACTAAAACCAAATCCTTTTTCCACAATACCTTCAGCACCATTGGTACAATTATTATTTTCTCCATTTTTGACCTTACAACAAATATAATAAAAATCAAGTGTGGCTGGATGTTCCTTGTTCTTGCAGATTCAGTTAAAAATGGTTCAAACTTCATCTAAGTGCACTTTGGAATCCCACGTTTCTAGCAGTTCATCGGAAGATTCCTGGCTATATCTATTCAGCTCAGTGAATCTGGCTTTGGTTGCTTGATATTTATTCCATTTTACTACCTGTGCCCTTTGCTTTCTTCTCCAGCTTAGTGGTTTCTCTCCTTCATTTTCCCCAACATTAATCACACATGGCTGTTGAATGTGGTAGTCTTTTGTTGAAGAGTTGGATAATAGATATGAATTACTGCAGTGTAGCAGGTAACAGAAATTAAAATTGAGCAGACATTGCTGTTGTAAAACATTTTAGCTGTTTTTCTACTCCACTTACTTTCCTCCCTCCCATCTAATTTCTTACAAACCAAACTTCCAACTCCAAAAGTTTCAGCCATTACTTCTTTGAAGATATTTCTCTCTCTTCTCTTGTCTGGTGCCCATGAAGCATATGTTGGTGGACTAAATGGTTCTCATATTTCTTTGAGGCTTTGTTCATTTTTATTAATTATATTTTCTCTAGATTTCATAATCTCTGTCGATGAGCTTTCAGGTTTATCTTCTATGTGCTGTGTGATCTGTCTTCCACAATGATCTACCCTCCATTTTATCTGTTGCTTCAGATTTCATAATATCCACTGACCTGTCTTTGAGTCCACTGATGCTTTCTTCTCAAACCATATCTACATTTGTGCTCCGTTATGGGTTGAACTTTGTCTTCCTGAATTGATGTATTCAAGTCTTAATGCAAAGTACCACAGAATGTGACTTTGTCTGGATGGATATTGGGTTGTTGCTGATGTAATTGGTTAAGATGAGGTCATACTGGAGTATGGGGTCCCAATGTTCTTGACTTGCTATTCCTGGTGTCTTAGTCAACATTGCTGCTGTGACTAAAAGATCTGATTAGAATAATTTTAAAGGAGGAAAAGTTTATTTGGGTTTATTTATTTATATCCAAGCAACAAAGCTGCTGCAGATGAGAACCTGCCTTTCCCATCCTTTTAAATGTCTTTAAAAATTGTGTAGCTGCTTTGTTCAAGAAGCACCATTTCAGAGGTCTAAGTCCATGGACAGCCGACTCCATGCCTCGAGGCTCAAGGTGAGGCAGCACATCATGGCAGAAGGAAGCAGCTCATATGGTGATCAGAAAGCAGAGAGAGAGAGACTCCACTCAGCAGAAACAAATATATACCCCAAAACCATGCCCCCATTCCCACCTCCTCCAGCCACACCCACCACTTCAGTTGCCCCCTAGTTAATCCCTATCAGGGGATCAAATCGCTGACTGGGTTAGACTCTTACAACCCAATCATTTCTCCCCAGAACCTTCTTGCATTGTCTCACATGTGAGCTTCTGGGGGACACTTCACATCCAAACCATAACACCTGGAATGGAGTTTTTTTCTTGAATTGGGAAGGAAATTTCAACACCTCCACTGTGCCTGCTGGGAATAGAGCTTCTGTAGTACAAAACCCGGGTGTTGGGTACTAGCAGCCTGATCCTTCTGGAGTGCAACTCTATGACTCTTGATCTGGATGCTGGCTGGAGAGGGGGAAAACCCCATCTTCTTGGTGTGGAAATTTCTTTACATAGGGCTGGGGGTTGTGTAGGAGCAAATCATGGTTCAAATGCCACAGACTCTCATTGTCCTTACTGAAAAGTTTAGTAGATTTTTTAAATGCATGTTTCTCCACTGGATACATATGCATTTATGACATTTCCAGAAACTTGCACGATTAAAAAAAAATAATTTACACCAGTTGAATTGTGGCTGTGCTGGCTACGCTAGGCCGATCGTGTGGCTATTCCAGGAGACCTGCTTGCCTCTTTCATTTTTTCTGGTGGTCTCTTGCTTACTCTCCAGCTGCTCACAATGCTATCCTCTCTCTTGCTTGAATCTCTCTCTCTCCTTCCTTGCTTTTTACCCCTTTCCAAATACTTCCTTTTTTTGAATTCAGAGTAATTGAGTTATTTCATTTTATTACTCCTAATCCTTATCTCTAAACAAAAATGGTTCATTGTAATATTTACCAAAGTTATTTCTACTCTCCCAGGACAATTTAACAAAATTTTGTCCAATGACATATCATCTCATATGGCTTAAACCCTAAGTGGCAGTAAAGAGCCAGGCACTGTGCCAGGGTAATGCTTTCAAGAGGTGCTGTTTCCAAGAGGCTCTTGGTCTTCTGGGGGACAGACATGAGGAAAACCCCAGGCAGCTATGCTTGCATGCAGAGGTCTTGGGGGCCACTTGCTCTCTGGGAGTCCATGTAAGGTTTCAGGAAAAGAAGAAAAGGGCATTCTGTGCAGAAGAACTGCAGGGACATAGAGAGATGTGCAATAGTTCAGTTCAAACCATTACATTGTTCAGTGAGAACAGAGGGGGTGAGTACAGGGTTGCTGAGATGAGAGACTAGAAAGGCAGACAGAGACCTGGTACCTGTGCTGACTAGATGCTTCAGATTCTACCTCCCTCATTAAATGTGATTGAATGGGGAATGACTCGCATTGCTTAAGGCTGCCTATTATTCAGTCACTGTGCTGGACTCTGCTGGATGCAATGATATTTCCATTAATAATTAATAATTAACTGTTGACTTCAATATCTGCCATGTGCCTAAATTGGCTGTTAGTATCTCACATCAGCGAGTAGGCAGATATGCCTATCCCAGGTCTTTCTAAAAGGTAGCTAAGCTGGTTCTTTGAATAATGTCCACTCAGCCTGTAAAAGCAGAAGAGTAGGCCCTTACGAGGAGTTGTTGGGGGTGTCTCTGAGAGAGGGGAGGTGTTAGACCAGGGATGGTGAGGATTTGCTGCTGACTCCAGGCAAGGGAGGGACATCATGAGAAACCACTGGAAAGATCAGAAGTACCTCCAAGAAGGGGACCCTGGCATCTTAATCTTCGCCTAACACTTAAACAACACCTACTTATGTACCAGACACTAGAGTAAATACTTTATATGTGAATTAGCTCATTTAATCCTCATAGCAACCATATGATACTGGTGCTTTAACTTTTGCACTTTATATATGAGGCACTGGGACTTGCTCAAGGTCATGCGGATGGTAAATGGAATACTCAGGTTTAAATAGTATGAGTCTGGCTTTCAGAGTGGTACAAGGCTGGGCTCAAGCCATCTTGGAAGAACCCACCCAAGAGGGCGGCTTGCTGGGATGAGGGAGCCCTGGGCAGTGAGGAAGGACAGCTGAGTAGGGCCATAGGAGTAGGAGGAGAAGGTGCAGCCTGGGGACTGTGGGAGGTACATGGACAATGGGTTGAGCCTGTGCCAAGGAAGAGGAAAAGTTTAAACTAAATGTAGAAATAGTCCACAGCTGTAATGATTGAAAGTGCACCTGATTATCATTCAGATTCAAGGATCCAGCGCATGACATCCCTCTTCTCTGTCTGACTTCTGTCTGAATAAACCAATAGATATGAACGTTGGACAGAGGGAAATTTAAACTTTAGCATGGTTCAAATTTCTCACCGATGAAGCCGTCTGCAGAATGAGGCTTTGTAGTCACAAGCAGTGCTGAACAACTGCTGTTCCAGAAACGAGAAGGGGAGGCAGCAGAGGGAGGCGCAAGGGCTTCCCGCAATAGGAACTCTTCTCCTTGGATACCTGAGGTGTGGAGAAAGAGTGACTGGAAAGCCACAAAATCTGAAATCAACCAGAATCGGAGAGTCACTGGAAAATGATGGAATCCTCCACCAACCCTGGCAAAAGCAGGGGCAAGACCGCAGGTAGAGTGTCTTTGAAGGTGGCGGCTGGTTGGTATGAACTAGTCATTTCCTGGCACTGGGGAGTTAGCAGTTCTGTGACATTTGCAGAAGAGATCATCTGTACTCATCCTCTACGGCAGGGAGGACACACCGCCTGAGCTTGTTTCTAAGTGTGAGTGATGATCTCTCTTCATTTATTGATTTCACCTCATTGCTTATTTATGCTTCTTACACTTTCACTCATTCCAGTTCTTCCACTGATTGCAATGTTTTTCTAGTTAATTTTCATAAATAAATTATTCCAACAATGGATTAAGTATAAATTAGTTGACATAACTGTGCGTCCATTCTGGTAAATACAGAAGAGGATGTTAAGTATTTTATGCAAACAGAAGCCTTTGGTTTCTCTGATCATTAAGATTTTTTTGAAAAATGACAAATCACATCCTCCTCATTATCCTTAGGTTCCTTTAAACTCCATGAATTTTAGTAGGTTGATGAAAGAAAATTAAAGGATTCTTAGCTGGAATCCTTATAGGATATAACAACATAGAAAATATGCACACTTGTGGCTTCCTTTTTTAATGAAAGCAAATTTTGTGTCCATCTGTAGATCATTTTTCTGCCTTAATTTTGAGGGACTTTCCCAATCAGTAAGAATTTGAATCCTGCCCAAATTAATAACTTTTTCCCATTCCATAATCCAAGTAATTTTGAGCCCAAAGATGATCCCAAGGCTAAACCAACTTATTTTGAAGATGTGTTGCACAGGGGGAATTTCTGATCATTGTCGTCTTCTCCTTTTCTACTTTTACCTTTTATTTCCCGCTTCTCTTTCTTCCTGTTACCCTTTTTATCTCCAACACTTCCTCCCTCCTTCTCCTTTAGCAGATTCAGACTTAAAGGATTTTCAGTTCTCAAGATCTTGGAGAAATTGCCCTTTCTCTGAACATTTCAACAAGGCCCTTGGTGGGTTTCCTGGCCCAACTCTGGCCACATCTCTGTGTACATGAAGTGTCCTGAAAGAGGTGAAGTCAGGACTTGTCACGATCGAATGTAAACTGGAGGGCTGGAATGATGAGTCATAAGGACTGAGTAACAGGAAAGGTAGGCGGTCCTGAAAGCTTTAGGGGTATTATTCTCTTGCTGAAGAAGAGGAAAGGAAAAAAGCAATAGGAAAGACAAGGGAAAGCTTCTACTGTGTAGCTGGCCGCTGGCGCCTTGCTGGATCTTGGAATGACTGTGGGGCTTATGGACACGGTGAGGGCCAGGACTAGAGAAGCCACCAGAAACCATGGGGCCCACAGAGGCTCAGTCATGGTTTGCTCCATGCAGGGTACCAAAGAAGGCGATGCAGTGGCAGCAGAGGTGCCAGCTTTGGTAGACGACTTCTTAGTTTGACTCTCACAGGCCCCAAACAATCTGGGGTCTCAATAGCCATGAACCCAACTGAAGACTTCCTCTCTCTGCAGACTGTTGTCATGCTGCATTTGGATAGCCAGGGATGTTTTGATTTTATATATCCATTTCTTTTACCCACTTCAAACCAACTTAAAGTAGACATATGTATAGATAGTTTGCCAACTCTAAAAAATAATAGAAATTGGGAGCAAAGATATTTCCTTGAGGCATTTTAAGACATAAGAAATTAAATTAAAATAGGAACATTAGTAGCTATCCCACAATGGAAATAGCATTAAATATGGAATCAGAACAATCCTATTTATTATCTGCTTGACTTTGACCTTGGGCTAGTTGCCTAACTTCTAATCATCAGTTTCTTCATATGTAAAGTAGCGGTAATACTGTGACATGTAAGGTTATTTTGAAGATTAAATGACAGTTATTGAGTATCCATTATCCATTTAGCAGTATGCTAACATCAATGAGTTAATGCTCATTAGTTGTAACTTATCTTTAAATCCACAAAATGACTCTCACATATCACCATACCCAAACTCTCTAAATATAGGAAACAGTTTTAGCATTGCTTATTTATGTTAATAAAACATTCCCAACATCTGTTCTGGCACTGTTTATGGTGTTACTCAAAATCCATGCCCATGAACTCCAAGAATTAATGGAGGTAAATAGGTCGATGAGAGTGTAAGTGCCTGGCTCATTGTGGAAGCTTCTCAAATGGGCACTATTTTATGATACCCATTGAAATGGATATTGAAAAGTGTGGTCTATTATCAGTCATGAATATTTTGTCTGTACTCTCTATGGAAGAATTAATTTTGAAACTTTAAATGGTTATGTGGCTATGAGACTTGTATAAATGAGCTTATTCAATTCTTTTTGTCTCGTTTGTAGCTATCTTGAAACTAGCTTTCCTCTGTTACATCTATCTTTTCTCCAGGAAAGGCATGTACAACCCCAAGAATATGGATTTTTGCAGTTTCTTTTCTTTTTTTTTTTTTTTCAGTACTGTGGATAGAAGCCGGGCCTCATGCATGTGAGGAGGCAAGTGCTCAATACTGATCCACATGCCCAGCCCTTCCTGTGCTTTTGAAGAAGACTGATCAGAGGTTGCTGTAGTCTTGAGCCCTTAACTGGAGCTGTTTCATTTGTTCAAAGGCACTAGTCGCACTTAGATATTGTCATATTAACTTAAATATGCACAAAGTAGCATTTTTCAAGGCAAAATTACATATGTGGGCAATTTTATGCATTTTAATGCAAGCTGATTATAAATTTGAGTCTGGTATTTTTAGATCCCCTTGTGGAGGACAGACTCTGAGGGTGGTCCCCAAGATTCCTGCCCCTGGTGTTCAGGCTTTCAAGGGAGTGTGGGTGTTATCTGTAGCTTGCTTCTAGCCAGAGCTCATGGCCAAGTTAACAGCATCTATGTGATCCCATACATGTGATTCTGCAGTTAGCTTACATAAAATTGTAGCACTATCTGGAGAGTCTGTCTTCCTTGGTGGCTTTGAAGAGTAAACCTTCCCTGAAATGATTGACCATGTTGAGGAAGCCAGATGGCCAGGAATCCTAGGTGGTTGCTAGTTGCTGAGGGAAATCTCTGACCTACAAGCAGCAAGAAAATGAGGCCCTTTTCCTACAGCTATAAGAAAGTAAATTCTGCCTACATCTGAGAGATTGGAAGTAGACCTTCCCCAGTTGGGCCTCTGATCAGACCACAGCCCTAGCCAGCAGTTTAGTGTTGTGAGAACCTGAGGCAGAGGCCCAGCTAAAAAATGCTTGGATTTCTGACCCACGGGAGCTATAGGTTATGCATCAATGGCTAATCAACACTCCCTCCCACTGCAAATCTGTCAATGAATCATGTGTTCTGTCATTTGTATCTGGTAAACCCAATAAGTTGAAACAAGGAAAGATCTTAATCCTTAATGTAATGTAAATAGTTGCTATAAATTTATAAATAATAAGTCAATATTTAAGGGCTAAAGATGCAGTAGAAACTGTATAAAGCATTAGTCTAGGATTTAGGTTCTGGAGTCTAGCCTTAACTCTGAAATTTTATGTCATTCCTATTCTTGGACCCTCCTAGGTACACAAATTAAAATGAAAATTTTGAACCAGATAAAATTTTTTTTTTTAACTCAAGGACTCTACCACTGAGCTATATCCCCAGCCCTTTTTTATTTTTTATTTGAGACAGAGTCTTACTAATATGCTCAGCCTAGCCTTGAACTTGCAATCCCCCTGCCCCAGTCTCCTGTGTCATTGGGATTACAGGTAGGCACCACCATGCCCAGCTAAGATAAATTTTAAGTTTCATGTATAAGTATAAATTTTCTTATAGGCTTTAAAATTGTAGCTCTAAGAGCTATTATCTATTACCTCTGGTTAACTATTAAATAAACTTCTTGTTTATTTTGGACTTCCTGATGCTCATAAGTGCCTGGTTTGGATTAAAAAGGTCTTATTTAATGACTGAAGAGTGCATGTTAACTTCTCAGTGGAAACTAGCTGATTAATTTACATAATATTTTTAAAATGTTACCTGTTTTGTTAAGACGGGAGACCTACCAGCAGGAAGATGACAGCTTAGATACAGCCTGTTAAATATAAATAGATTTTCTCATTCATTACTGTAATAAAGAAAAATGATTCTTTTTCCTTTCCAGGAGAAAAAATGAAATGTTTGACCTTTATTTGTTTCCTGATCACACAAAAAAGGAGAGTGAGAAAAAGAGAGAAAAGAAAGAAAAAGGAAGGAAGGAGAAAAGAAGAAAAGGAAAAAAGTAGAAAATTAGTCTACTTGGCTCACATAAGAAAAGATCTACTTAATCTTATACATTTTATCTTATATATTTTTATTTCATGCCTTACAGGATAGGGGATTCCTACTGCCTTACCTGTGCTGTGTATTTGTGTAAAAGATCCTGTCCAGTAGGTGTCAGTAAAGCAATCTTAAAATTAATCACAGGAGGCTTCCTTTATTAGCTTCGTAACCATGACTAGTAAATAAGATTCTCTTTTATTTATATGGTAGAAAATGTTAAGAATGAAAGGCTTCTTTCTTCTTCTTCTCTAAGAAGAGGAAAGTCTATTCTGAAGAAGTCTATTCTGGAATAGCAGAGAGGGTAACAACCCAGCCTCATGGTCTCAAACACCACAAATACGGCAGTGGTGGTGTGTGCCCCCACAGCACAAACAAGAGACGATGTCCCATGAAGGTCTTAAGACAAACATGGGGATGTGTGTATCTGTCTGTCATAGTCTGAGAAGTCCAGATGGTAAAATCTTAGCTGGCAAGTTTCTTTAATAAACAGAATAGCCACACAGATAACAACACTTTTGAAATAAGTGAGTTTAAGAGAAAAGGAGAACTGAGACGTGGAAAGCTAACCTGAGGTGACCAGTGTATCCTTTCCCCCCTGCCCTGTGGTGAGGGACTTTGGGAAGTCCCAGCACAACCAGGTTTCCTGGGAGAAGTGGGAGGAAGGTCTGAGGAGATGGAGGGGGAGCTTATTTTTCTTGGAAGGCTGTAGACTCAGAGGCAGCCACACTGAGAGGCCGTCTCCTCCAAAGGAGGGCTGGTTACAGGACTAGGAAAGACCAGCTACACAGTGAGAACAGTGGACCAGCACCAGAGAAGATGAAGAGAAGGGGAGCAAATGAGAAATGGTGGAATTAATTATAATTTTTCATGTTAAAAAATGTTATGGAAGTATAATGTAGGTCAAGAGACTTCATGTACCAAGTATAAAAACTCCAAAAATATAAATATTAATATGTAGCATATAGCTACATAGAAATAAAAATATAATTTATCCCACTGACAGCTGGACCGTGAAAAGGGAATGAATCAGAAAAATTAGCTTTTCAGAGGGGTTGCACTATAACTTGCAAACATGGACCCAACTGACCAAACCATCAAGTCCATCACAGAAAAGTCCCAACTGCTTTAACTTTTCCTATTTGGATTGATGGGTTCCAAGGTCATGCCACATAAATGGACCCAACATGAACACGGAAGAGTCCCTGTGTTCTAAAACTGAGATGTCCAATTGTTCCGGAAACTCTTGTTTATAAATTTTGACCATTTCCTGTCCATTTTATCCAGCGACTAATTGTAGCTTCAAAACCACATACACCCTTTGCCTAACTCCTCCCTTTATGAGATACCCGCGGTTTCCCTTAGGACTGGATTCCTCTTGCTGCAACAAGTAGAAGTCACTGTTTTCTACAGATGCGCTCCTGGTGGTCCTTGGCTTTTGGGCACCAACCACCTCAACACTGCTGTGTCATAACTGCTCAGATGAACAAACATGGCCAGCACCTCTGAGGCCATATTTTGTGCCCCCTGACATTTCTTACCAATGACTATTATAGCCAATATTTTAACTTCTATCATCATGAATTATGTTTGCCTGTTTTAGTCTTCATGAAAATAAATCAGATATAATGTTTTTGTATCACATTTTTGAAATTCTCGGTGTGTATGTGTAGCAATATCTGTTACGTGGATATACCACTATCGATGGTATAGGCCATCTGTGTTGCTTCCTACCTGGTGCTATTGCAGGTAATGCCACCATGCAAGTTCTTGTGTGGGCTCTTGGTGCACATGCAAGCATGACTTTAGTCATAGGCCTCGGAGTGGAATCGTAGCATCTGCTTTAGTTCAGTTTTTGTGGAACTAAAAAATAGTTGTTCCAGGTAGTTATATTCCTTTATACTTCCATGAACAGTGCATAAGGCAGTGATTCTTACCACCCTCTGCATATTAAGTTAAAGTTCCAGTTAAAATTCCAGATGTCTGGGGCCTAGCCCAGAACAATCAAATTAGAATTTTTGTGTGCAGGGCTAGGGGAGTCTTATTTTATAAATGATTCCTAGATAATTCTAATGTGAAAATCAAGTTTATAATCATTTATTTGAAGAGGAAATGGGACAGGCAGAATAAGTTCCAGGAGTGATAAAGTATGGAACTAAACCTGGCTTCTTGGGTCCAAAGGCAGCAGACTAAACAGCTGTTAAACTGTGCTACCTCTTGATAGAGTCCCAAGGTTTGAGTTAGAAAAAGATGTTGCTGAGCTCTGGCTCTGTTTAAGATGCATTTAGATCTTTAAAACACCATTCTATGGCTCTTAGTCTTTGCTCCAAGTTCTCTTTCCTGTGTCTTGCATTATATATAATTATAGATAATGTCTTGCATAATAAATCCATGTAGCATATTTAACTACATATTTGTTAGGCATCTACTATGGGCATGATGAGTTCAATGATGAAAAAGACAGATGCAGTTCCTGCCCACATGGAGCACAATTATTACAGAGAAAGTTTAAAGGGCCCACACAAAGATGGAAGAATAGATATCTATCTGTGATTGCTTTTTTGCATGATTACAAAACCAGGGACTATTGGGTTTAGGGTCCTATCTCTTCTT
>CM053405.1:9839217-9866291 GCA_028644305.1 Xerus rutilus | reverse complement strand
GAAGAGCCAAGAGGCTTGAATCAACAGGTGGAAAACCATTTCAAACACCTGCATTTACTGGTTATGTGAGCAGGAGTTAATTTCTAATGTATTAAGCCACTGAGATTTTGGTTCTTTAGAGCAGTTGATATTAGTGTAATTAACGAAGGTCTGGAGCCATAACTATTTGTAGTGAATGCTGACTCACAGGTAATACTTTTGAGTTAAATCTGATACATGATCAAGACCTGTTTAGTTATGTTAATGATGCTTGCTCCAAGACAGCTCTGACACTGCAAAGCAGCAGAAAATACAAAAGAGATTTGATAACCTTAGAAATAAATGCTGTGGGAACTGACAATTTATTTGTCTGGCTATGTGGCTTCCAGGTGCATACTTATCATTCTTTTATATTTTTGGAACATCTGAAAGTTCTCTTTAAAATCCTTAGAGATTACATTGTATGATGTAATTCCCATTTTTTATGTCTCCATGGAGAGATACTAAGCGAAGTCTTAGAATACTAATGTGAGCTTTGCCTAAATATACATGAGGATTCCTTATCATTTGGATTGAGGTGGTCAGCCTGAGTTGTTTATCAGTATGAAAGGGGAATATTTTAACTTCATAATAATTAAAATATATTTCAAGCTCACTGCTGAAGGCAACTATTAGTAATGATACATGGAAAGGCGGGGATGCTAACCATGCTCTGCAAACACAGGAGAAGGTAAATGTGTCAGGAAAGTAACTGTGTGATTCCTGGTTCTTTAGGCAGTCAAATCAAGGTCCAGAAGAAAGTTCTATTCTTTTAAAATCCTTACAGTATTGTTTACTTTGAACTATGGAAGCTGAGAGCTTGCTTGCGAAGTTCTTTCTTCAATACCCTCCCCATCTCTCCCAACACACACACCACACAGAGTAGATACTGACCAAGTAGTTTAGGAAAATTAGAAACTAAGAGTTAGTCTCCATTCTATTTTGTTTAAAAACTATAAAAGAAGTGTGCATTTCTTCACTAAAAATTTTCAAACAAAACAGAGCAAATATAGCAAAAAGTGAGTTTTCCCTGACTAGCCTCTAATTTATCAGGACCATCACTGTGTATATCTTTCTGAGTATATAAAATATAATGTACTATGTTATATTAAACATAGCATTACAGTATATGTTATAGGATATTATGTAATGTATGATATATATTATATATGATATGCAAATAAAATACACCTTTAATTGCACTTGTTTCTAAAAATAACTAATATATTTTACAAAGACATAAACAATTCTTTTTTCATTTGAGAATGCCCTGGACAAATGAAAAACTGGGTAAATATTTATGGTTTATGTCACAAAAATATGATAATATCCCCAAATATCTGTAAACCCTTGTGAAAAAAGGTCAACAACCATTTTAAAAAATAAGCAAGAAATATGAACTGACATTTTATAAAAAAAGAACAAGTAGCCATTGAACATGAAAATGTGCTTGCCTTCACTCACTTTGAGGTGGATGAAACTATAAATCTACATTGTGACACCATTTCTCAATTATCAGTTTTACCAAATACTACAAATCAGATACATACTCTTGGTGAACAAGTGAGAAACAGGCATTTTCACACATTACCAGTGGGAATGAAACAATAAGAAATCTTATGCAGAGCAATGTGGTGATGTCTGTTTTTATTTATGTAAGTAAAAGTACATGTGCATTTACCCTTTGACTGAATAATTTTTTGTCTATGAAATTCACTTTGGTTTTTGAAATGTACACTGGCAATAATACAAATTTACATCTGAAGAGAAAAACTAGTTATTGTAGCAGTATTTGGAAAAAAAGAACAAAAATAACCCACATCTTTATCAATAGGGAAGTAAGTGAATAAAATAAAGGAATGAGGGATATCTCATGTACTGATAGATATAGCTTGCAGTATCTGTATTTCAGTGAGAAAATAAAACCTATGTGCATCAAAAATGATAGAAGGTATATTGCTTCAGAAAGAGAGTGGGTATGTGTGCACATAGACTAAAATCCATGTGACTGGGGGTTACCTTTTAGAAGAGAAGGAAAGAATGAAGGGAAGAGTGGTGGAAGCTAGGTTTCTCTGAATGTTGTTGCTAGCTATCCTGTTTGTAGTTTTGACTTTGGAACCATAAAAATGTCTCACATAATTGCAAATAAAACATAAATACAAGTTTAGAAGACCATCCCTAAAATATAGATAAATACATAAATATGTAGTCATTTAAATATAAAAATATATGTAATGATAGAGCAATGTATACTTATATTGATGTCATTAGCAATCAATTATTTTAGTGTAAGAGAACAGAGAATACAATAATAAAAAAAATCCCTTTTAACTCTTGGTTTGTTTCTCTGTCAATGTGTATGAAAAGAAGTAGAATTTGTGAACAACCCACTAGCAATGAGCACCTCTAGCATCTAGACTACATTTTCTAAATACCATGTCATATGAAATTAACCAGGACTCCTTGGAAGGTGGAATGTATAACTGAAGATCTGGGGCACAAGAGATGTACAAGGCATGCTTGAATGCCATGTTGCATTCAAAAGCAAGAAAGTTCTCAAAGACCATGGAGTTTTGCCAAAAGAATAAAGGAGTTGTCTTGGAGGGACTCTTGGTGGCCAGAAGTTGGACAATTTGAACATAAAAAAGGACGACTACAATGGATTGAAAGACAATTCAACTTAATGGATTCAAACAGGTTCAAAAATCTATGGCATCATAGTGATGCCACCACTCTCCCCCAAAAACTCTCATTGGTCAACATTGCAGGTTATTAGGGCACCAGCTTATTATATTAAAGCTTGTAAGGAATAGGGATAAATGAGCATGCATTGACTTTTACTAGACACACAGTAATTCAGGGGGAACAAAATAGTTGATGAAAGAAAGAGGTTTTTGGAAGAGCATTTTATTTGATTTATGAGAAGGAAATTATACAATTCAAATATCACTGAGGACTGCATTAAAAGAAGCAAACAAAAAAACAATGGAGAAGTTAGTTCAGAGGAGGGAGAACAGCCACTTGAGAATCATATGGGAGCCAAAAAGAAAAATACCTGATCTTGACAGAAAAAATAAGGGCTTTTTGAAAATTAAATTGTAGCTAATATGGGATAAGCCTATCCTATCCCATCTCCCTCACTAACAGCAACTAATAATTCCAGACTAACACACATAAATCAGTAATGATCAGAAGACATGGGAAGGTGGAAAAATATAGGCTTAGTGGTGACTCTAGACCCAGCGAATGACCCAGCAGTGAGCGCCCTGCCCATTTCTCTCTTTCTTGCCATTTATCTCCACATGAGTGTCCAAACAGCCTAAAACCCAACACTGGCAACAAAGAAGACATTGGATACCCCAGGAAGTGTCTACTCTTGCCAGGCAAAGGACCAAGGATGGGAAGTCCTATGGGACAGAACATTTCTGATTTCATGTACCCTACTAGAAGTAAAAGGCAGCCAGGAAGCACCAGTTCACCATCCAGACCATACCCCTGCTCCAGCTTGGGACCCTGCAGAAGGGGGACTGAGGATGGCCCCACTCCACAGGAAGCGGCTGTCAGGGAGGATGTCTCTCCCCTCCCCATGGGACTCTCCCCATTCTACACATATCACTTTAGAAGATGTGAAGCATGAATAGGGTTCTACAAGTCTGAGTCACAAAACCCATGCTCAGAGAACATGGCTTCCACTCAACAACTTTACCTGCTTTCTGCGCTTCCTTTTTTTCTATTTTTGTTCACTGGCCAAACTGATTAGTTTCTGGTTTATTCTTCCAGAAATAAATGGATATGTATATATTTTCTTATTTTTCCTTTCCTATCTCAGTTTTTGAAGACTTTTTTGAAGAGAATACAAGTGCACTAATGCAATAGGATATGAACTAGTCATTGGTTAGTGAAAAAAATCAGTTAAGAAACACGATAATCGGTGGACATATTTAAACAGTATACACATACACAAGTTTATATTTGGTGTGACAACAAGACCTTTATTTGAACATACATCAACCATTTGGGTTTCCAAATTAGCTGTTTTTTCATATAAATCATGAGATGACTGGAGAGACTTGTGATTAATTTCACGGGTCAGATAAGTGAAGGTCAGGTGAGAGGTGTGTTTGTTTCAAGAGTACAAGGTTTTGATTCAATTGATCACATTCATAATTTTCACCCTTTCACTAATTCCCACATTTGTTTCGTTAACTCTGTACTTATATTTTACCTTGGTTTAGCACTGAAGTTTCCCAAGGGACCTTAGTTGAAGGCTTATGTCTTAGGTTGAGTGCCAAATCTGAGATGGGGATTCTTGTTGAGGGAAGTGTGCATATGAACCTGCAAAATGTCCAGGAGTGAAGTTGGAAAAGGGGATAAACAGAGCCCCTGCTATTGGGCTAGACCATCAATTGCTGTTCTTACTGTTGCAAGGAAGGAGAAATTTGGGTCCAACATTGGTTAGCCATTGGCTCCAGCCACCAGAAGTCATGACAAGGACAGCATGGTTCCCAGGCTCTAAGTCTAGGTGAGATCTCTGGAGATGTGTACTGGTGGTGGCCATCAGCAGGAGCACACACCACAGCTGGTAAAGCATCCCTGGGCAGGGGACTCCATAGAATCTGCTGAAGTTTATGTTATGCACGTACATCTTTCTTTTTTCTCGAGTAATAAAGACATTTAAAATAATTCCTTTTTGTCCTGTTTATTAATTTTTGGCTGCCTTCCTAAGTTTTCATATTTGATATTTTTATTTTTGTTGATTTCTAATTGCTTGAGCACTTCCTGTGAGCCCCACAATCTACCAAGCACCTTAGATTCATTATCTCATGTAGTTTTCACAATCATTCATTCATGAGGTGGATGCTATTCATATTTTAATACTTCAGTTTCAAAATCAGGGCAGGCAGGAAGTAGTGAGACCTAGATTTGAATTCAGGCATTCCAACTGACTTTGGGGTCCTTTCCTGCTCTCAGGCCTCACTGTGGAGGTTTTCTCAGGTTCTCTGGAAATATCCTTTGTCTTAGTCCAATCATATGTTTGTATTTTGGATTCTCTTTGTTGGATTTTATCATCAGTTTAATCTCATCATTGTATATCATTGAGAGATCTTTCTTGGTCTTGGTTTACTTGAAAACCCCTTGATTTAGTCAGCTTTTTCACCGATGTGATGAAATGATCTGACCAGAACAATTGTAGAGGAAGAAAAGTTCATTTGGAAGCTTACCGTTTCAGAGGTCTCAGTCCATAGACAGCTATGTCCATTCCTTGGGGCTCAAGGTGAGGCTGAACATCATGGTGAAAGAGTATGGCAGAGGGAAACAGCTCATAAGGTGATCAAGAAACAGAGGTCTTCATTGCCAGATACAAATATATATAAAGTCAGATCCCCAATTTCCACCTCCTCCAGCCACACTCTACCACTTCAGTTACCACTTGGTTAATCCCTATCAGGGGATTAATTCACTGACTGGGTTAAGATTCTCACAACCCAATCATTTCTCCTTTGTACCTTCTTTCATTGTCTCACACATGAGCTTTTGAGGGGCACTTCACACCCAAACCATAACAACTTTTCCAATTCTGCTTTCATTTATCCTCTTTTATATTGTACTTTAAAGACATCAGTAGGATATTGGTTTCAAAGAGAGGAGAAAGCATGTGATCCTTTAGTATTTTATATTGAAAAGATTTTCTTCTTCCTTTTTTCCAAAATATTTGAATCAAATGCTCTTGCTACTTTCAATCTGGTGGTACCCAACAGTGTAAAAATTTTTCCTCAGGTTGTTTTGAAACCTATTTTCACCAAAATTATAATTAAGTTCTAGAAAAACCTACATGTTATTTCTAATTTCTTACTGGTTGTGATTCCTGAAAGTTTAGTTTCAGTTTCTGTCTTATTAACATTCACCTCAAGCCAAAAGCTCATCTTCAAAGTGATCAGTAATGTAGAAAATACTTCTGTGCCCTCACTCTCTCATGCATCATGAGAAGCAATGCATCCCGAAATTGCAAATTCTTCTACAGTGGGAGGAATAAGTCTCTAATTAAACTGTTTTATAAATCTTTTAATCAATCCAGATTTTCCTTTTTGGTCTGTTTATTTTTATTTTTTTATGTTTTTAAAATAAGGAACACTTATTCAATACTAGATCTTGTTTTCTGCTTGTAAGATACAAACTAGACATAACAGAGAAGATAATTTCCCTCCTGGTCTATCTATGTTCCAACTTTAACAGATTGTGTTAGTCAGCTTTTCCTTGCTGTGACCAAAACACCTGACATGAATCACTTAAAGGAGCAAAGATTTGTTTTGGCTTGTGGTTTCTGAAGTTTCACTCCACAGTTGTCTGGCTTCATTGCACTGGGTCTCAAGTGAAGTTTGGACGAAGGGTATGGGGAGGAAGACTGCTGAGCCCATTGAGATAACCATGATTGATAAGATAGATAGGAAGTATAGAAGGGGCCCAAGCTTGGACATAGTCCCAATGGCATACCCCCAGTGGCCTGTTCCTTCACCTAGGTACCACCTCCTACAGTTTCCACCATTTCCCAGTAGTCCATTTAGCTATCAACGGATTAATCTAGTGCTGATGTCACAGCCCTCATGATCCAACCACTTCCCAATGCCCCACCTCTGAACACTGCTGCATTAGAGACCACGCCTTCAACACATGAGCTTTTAGCAGACATTCCAGATCCAAATCATAACACAGACTTCATTATTAACCAGTTTTCCACATTTTTCACCCTCAAATATTAGTAATTCTAATTTCCATCCTTATACATCTTTTCTCATGAGGCAGCTTTCACCTAGAAGAAAGGCTTACATGTAATCCTTCCATTTTCAGTAGGAATATTTGCTCTGTGAAATGTTCTCTTCCTCTAAGATTTGGCTAAAGTATTTTAGTAAATAAGGTGAATCTCTATTGCATTTATTAGCTTTCAAATGCCTCAGGGATTCTTTTGCCTCCTCTGCCTCTTTCTCCAAACAAAACAAAACAAAATTTGTTCTTGCTGTAAAAGCCTAGAACAAAATTTACAGAATAGTATTTCCCCAAGATACTAGCAAAGTATGGAAATACTACTTTGGTGAAAGATTCTTAACTTTTTAGTGTTCTGACTATAGGGTGTTTGACTCTGCAAATTTCTTCAACTGTAATTTCTCCTTCTGCAATATTAATAGCTAAAACAGATTGCAGTCTTCCCACAACAGGGACTTTGGCACCAAAAAGAGCTATGATGGCAGATGTACTGTCACCTCTCCCACATGTAGAGTCATTCCACTTTTTTCACAAGAAAAGTTTGAGGATTTGAAATTGAACAAGCAAAGGGTTTTGAAGAATAAGCCCCATACCAGGTGCTTAGCAACAACCTCCCATTCCTTATAATATTAATGAAAAAGGATCAATATCCCCATTCAATATTGCTACTAGTAAGAAACGTTGCTTTCCATTTGGATAGCATGTGTTGTAATATGGTTTCATGAGGAAAGTGCATTTGCATGTCATCCTTTAGTATTTAGTCTTCTCTATAAATTTTGTCACTAGTCCTTTATAAACTGAGTGCATCAGATGGAGGGTGGTCAGGAAATGAGTCTATTCAAATCTATCAAAGTAGAAAGACTTTAATGGGAAACTCTAGAGCTGTGGCAAGGTTAAGGGAACCACAGATCATTCTGATGCACCCATGGCCTTGGAGAGTGAGGAACCCAAGAACGGGTGTTCTTGGAGCTCTGTGAGAACTACAGCTGTGCATAAGCTTTGTCGTAAGGGTGCAGCCACCCAGAACCACAGCCCTGAAGCAGGGGGAGAGTAGGGAAGAAATCCCCAAAGCCTTTCTCTCCTCTGCTTCCTTTCCCTTGCTTGTGCCTGTATGGGCTAAGAATCAGAAAGCAAGGCATCAGTAAAACCTAGTCGTTAAGGCTCAGATATATGGGATACAGAACAATCAGAAAAGGAGAGATTGATGGGAGATGAGAGGGAGGAGGGCAAGCGGGGCATGAGCAGGACACTGGGTAATAGATCAGATGTTCTAAATAGATTCCCTTTGCAGTCCATCCTCACTCCCTGGCAGGCTGAGTTGCTATTTGTAAATGAAGAAAGTAGAGTTTAGCCCCTTTAAAGGTATCTGAGCCCATACCGGAAATTGGATCTAGAATACACACTGAATCTGTCTGTCTTCAAAGATGGTGTTCCTGTACTTTGTCTACACCACCTTGGGTAAGTTTTAAGACAGGATCATGCTAGTTTTGTGCTGTAATATGCCATAATTATTTATTGTTTAAAACGAGAGCCCTTGTTGCAAGGGCTCTTCATTATCTTGCAGCTTTCTCCTTTCCCAGCTCATCTTTTCCGTCGTAGCAGCGCACGCACTGAGCTCCTGGGATTTGAACTCCCTTCACATTCCCCTGCTCCCTACACACTTAGCTTTCATGTTTTTGGTTGTCTGTAAGTGTCCTGGGTTTTCCTGGTACACTTCCTGTCAATTCTGTTTTCCTGCCTGGTCCTTTGATTCTAGTCTTTCAAAACGTGGCCCATCCTTGGTGCTACCTGGAGAGGTCCCAGGCCTCCTCCATCCCATCTGGGTAAGGTGCATTTTCCCAGTTCCTATGATGCCACCTCACAGTCCCCATCACAGCACTAGCCACCTTGTGCTGTGTGCATCTTGCTAGTCTGTGCTCAGGACTAGGGTTGCATGTTACTCTTATCGCCTGTGCCTGGCTCCAAACTGCCTGTGGAAGGCTTGATACATGCCTGTACTTGTTAAACAATGAATGAAGGTTCTGTATGATGGAGTCTTTATCTTTTTTGCACTTAGCAATTTCTGAATAGGAGAAGGAACACTAAGCCCTTCTCGGTGTTCCGTATGTAGGTAATTTATGCAAGTACCTGTGTGGTATTTTTTTTTAGGGGACATGCTGCAAGTCCAGCTTCCCAAAGTGAAATAACTTCTTTGATATAGAACAAAAGAGAAGGGAAATTATTAAAATGCATATGACTGTACACTTTACAAATGGCCAACCCTCTTCTGGACCACATCGGATTTAGCAGAATAACTGAATCTGCTAGACAAGGAATAAAGGGTGGTATTTAGGGACGAGAAAAGGTAAGTTTTAGCTGTGAGGATAGACGAGTGGATTGGGCTGAGAAACAACCCTGGAGATATTTGAGGAAACATAAAGAACAAAATGTGTGATTAAAAATAGTCAATGAAACTTCAGACTACACTTGACTTTCTGCCCTTTAGTTCTGTGTGTCTCTGTGTTTATATCTCCATTTGAAAAGAGAGAAAAAAGTGAGGGAGAATTTGAAGCTAAGAAGAAAAAGGTGAAATAAGACAGTGAGTTAGAAAGATAGAAATGGAGAAATGAGAAAAAACAAAAAATGATGCCCCGAAAAAGGCAAGATCATCATAAAAGTACTTGGAGAGGGGCAGTCAGGTACACTGAAGATTGTAGGGCAGAAAGAAAGGAGGATTCAAGGATGGTTCCTGCTCCTGTATCTTGCCTTAGCTTGACCATGACTCCTTTATAGTTTTAATTGAACAGTAGAAGCTAAATTGATTGGAATAAAAGATGTTGCCAATTGCATCCATGGGGCCAGCAGACAGGTGCCTGATGAGAAGGCAAAAGCATTTCTTGGAATAGGAGATGGAGGCAATGGTGATCTGAGGTGGGATACAGACAGTCCGCCTGGGCTCTCACGTAAATGTCTAATGCGCGTTAAGAAGCTGAGATGTGTGTTTGGTTGCATGATTTTTTCAAAGAAATTAAGAATTAACATTGTACGTTTCAGGGTAAAATAGAATTCAAGGAAAAGATGAAATTTCCCAAGTATCTTCAAGCGTTGGGAACATGTTGTTATGTAGAGTTAGTGAAGAACATTATTTGACTAATAATATGAGAGCAGCCTATTGGCATATATGGATTTAAAAATATTATTCACAGGTAGCATATGTCATGAGGATTTCGGAGTAAGAGATAAGGAAACAGTTTTGAAAATTGTTGCAAAATTTGAGGGAATTAAGAATTTCATTTAAACATGCAAATCCTCCCCTCCACCACCATTATTTTCCCCTAGTTACAGCATAAGGAGATTTGGTGTAATTATATTCTTGTGTTGTTGTAAAAGAAAAAAATTAGCATACCATTTTTTTTCCCCCTGTGAAGTGGAGGAAGCATCGAGGAAGGCTTTGAGCTACTTTATGTGTCAGACAGTAATAACATGTGTAAGTTTAAATAAAGTATTGGAAGCCCTCTGGGGATAGAGTATTTTGCTCTGCATTTTGATAAGGTACTTAACTTTTCATTTGGCAGTGGACAGAAAGTCTCTCTTCTCTAAGTTGTAGGAAGATTTGACAACTGTTCTTCAGAGGCTGCCTTGTAGATTAGGAATTAGGGTCTAGGAAATACAAAGGGGGCCACATGCTCAGAACCTAAACCCCAGAGACAACATTTTGAGTACGTTGACAGTGGATTTGGAGTCAGCACTCAAACATGGTTTGAAGAGTGGTAAAACTCGAGTCTTCACCCACCCCATTTCTTTCCTCATCTGCAGAAAAGGAGTACCAGGAAGTTGCCTTTTTTTCCTGTTCTTACTATATTATCAACAATGTTCATAAAAGTAAGAAAATAAGTGGTGACACAAAGCTATCTGCTTTAATTTGTGTGATCGTGTATATGTGTTTCCCTGTTGTGGTAGTTAATTAATTAAGGAGTTAATTGGTTAGTAATGGATTAAGGAATACCTAGAGCATTGGTAAAGTGTTGATTTTTGGTGTGTCTGTGAAGGTGCTTCCAGAAGAGATTGGTATGTGAATCTAAGTGGACCAAGTTTAATCTACCAGGGATTCAGAGAGAAGAAAAACAGAGGAAAGGCAAATTGGTCTCTGAAGTTGGGGTAGACTTTTCCCTGCTCTTGGATGCCAGTCTAAACTTTTTGGACCTTGGACTCTAGAACTTACACCAAATATACATCCTGTGGGTTCAATCTCTCTGGAGAACCTGAATAAAGTATCTATATAATATTTAGTGTGTGAAAACAAATGAATTATTTTAGAATGGAAATGCTTAAAATGTCCAGCTATTTCCCCTGCTGCCCTGAGGAGTTCCTGACTGCTGGGTAAGCTGATAGAGAAGTGAGTTTTAGATAAACGGGATGAACAGAGCTCAAGTCTAGATTCAAGTCTAAAGGTTGGATTGCACTGCAACTGGGAAAACCTCTCAAAGGTGCAAGAGACAGATGTTGATACAAAAACATTGTCTGTTTATTGCAGCTCAGTTCACAATAGCTAAGCTATGAAAACAACTTCCATACCCTTCAACAGATGAATGGATAAAGAAAATGTGGTATATATACACAATGGAATATTACCCTTAAAGAATAATGAAATTATGGCATTTGCTGGTAAATGGATGAAACTGAAGACTATCAGGCTGAATGAAATGAGCCAATCCTAAATAACCAAAGGCTGAATCTTCTCTCTGATATGTGAAAGCTGACACATAATAAGAGCAGGAGAGGGAAGAATAGAAGTTCAATGGATTAGACAAAGTTGGACTGAAGGGAAGGAGGGATGAGAATAGGAAAGACAGTGTATTCACATAGCAGACATATGTGAATACACAACCAGTGAAACTCCACATAGTGTATAGCCACAAGAACGGGAAGTTATACTCTATGTATAATACATCAAAATACATTCTGCTGTCATGTGTAACTAAAAAGAACAAATAAAAAATTTTTAAAAAGAGCATCGTCATTTTCAACACCATATGAGGCGCTGGTAATGAGCATTGAGGGGACTTCTTCAAGCAATTGTCAAGAAGTACTCAGTACTTAAGTACTCACCTTTATTACACATGAGCTTTTGGATGTCAAGCTATATACTCTTCACTTTTGCATAACAAATACTTAGTATCATCCTTACCCATGTGTATACTAAGGCAACTATTAGATGGAACTCATGCCCAGTCCTAAAAAGTGGAAGTTGGAGCCAGAGCTGAATGATTCACAATTTGTTCTTGTTCACACATAAGACCTCAGCCTCTTGGAAAACCAATCTCATCTCCACACTACACACCTCAGGAGAGGTACAGTCTCTCCAATAAGCCTCACACAAAGAATACACATTTGCTTTTCAGGGACTCTGGTGTACCTAGGTCAGTACTGAATGGAAGGGGTGAACAGAGACCCACAAAGGCAGATGCAGAGATATTGGAGATCACATGTCACCAAGTGGACTTATGTCTCCATGTGTGAGACTTGATATTCCAGAAATTTTGGGGGATTGTATTAGTCAGTCAGTTTTTCATTACCACACTAAACATCTGAGATAAACAACTTATAAAGAGAAAAGTTTTATTTGGGCTCACAGTTTTGGAGGCTTAGTCCATGGTTAGCTGGACCTATCACTTTTAGACCTGCAGTGTGTGTGTGTGTGTGTGTGTGTGTGTGTGTGTTTTGGGGCAGGGGGAGCAGCATATCATGGTAGAGGCACCTGGTATAGCAAAACCATTCACTTCATGGCCAGATGCAAACAGAGACAAGATGAGTCTTACAACCTAAAATCTGCTAGACTCCTGTTCTTCAAGGTTTTCCACTTCCCAAGAGCACTAAGCTGGGTACCAAGCCTTTAAAACGTTGGGACCAAAGGAAGGAACTTCAACATCCAAACTTAAGTAGAGGTGGATAAAGTTTTAATGCGGTTGATGTTTATGAGAGCAGGAACTTGAGATAAATGGATTATTGCTATTAACATAATTGCTTTTTGTGCATTTTGAAGTCTAGGGAAACATTTTGATACTCTGTAATCGATCTTTGCTTGGACTTCCTTGATGTTAAGCCTGCTCTATAGCTTCAAGTCAGAGAAACTTTCAAAGGGCACATAATATTTAAACAGCAGGTTAAGCCTGGGTTATGAAGAGATTAATATTGGTACTACATATTGATGTTAACTGGATTATCTGCTCCTAATTATAGCATCTTGGCTTCTGATTTACTTGGCCTCATTGACCTGGGTCAAATAGCCTTGTTAAAGAGGAAGGTTCTTGTTATTAAATCCCTGATGTTCTTGCTTAGTGTCTGCTTTTTTTTTTTTTAAATAGTTGCTGTTTTCTGATACACTAATACCACTAATTGTAATATTGAGTGTTAACATTCAAACAAGTCAACTGATTCACATACATTGATTTGTGTGCAAACTGTTGATAGAAGACATTAATAGAAGAATATAGGATTTTATATTTAGGAAAATCTGATCTATGCACATCAAGTTTATAAAACGAATGGCTGCTATATAATTACTTATAAGAAATTTCTTCATAATATTTTAAATATTGATTGCCAAATGTACTAAAAATGCAATTTGAAAGTATTTATTTTATGTAGTACTCTCTGATAAAATAACCTCTAATTCTTATGTAGGCAGTCAAAGAACAAAAACAATATTAGACATGTATAAATTATCTGCATTTAGAAAATACAATAGGAAATGTTACTTTTTCTATTGTAAAAGCATGCAATTTTTGACTCTGAAATGGTATTCATGATGACTATCATTTTAATTAAGGCAGTTTGAAAAAATTTACCATAAACATATATACATTGCTTATACATTCAGAAACAGCAATGTGTGTAAATATGTGCCTATTACTATCTAGTCTTTATAAATCAATTTCACAAATTGTAGAAAATCTGAACAAATGGATAAATATGCTATAGCCTGATAAAATGTCTAAATGTAATAATAATTTCAAATTTTTAAAATTAATCTCAAAAAGAAATGATGATGAAGTAAAGACTAAACAAATTTTCATAGTCTGATAAATTGATGTTAAAGTTTATTGCAAACAACAACCAAGAACATTGGAAAATTTGGAAAAAAATCCTGGTGGGATGGGGGAGGGTGCCTGTAAATAAAGATGTATTTTGATTAAAAAGAGCAGTGGCAGGGTGCTTGCTGAGCATCTTTGGGGTTAGATCCCCAGTACCACAAATAAAGAGAAAAGAAAAAGAAAGCAATCTATAGTCATACAGATCAATGAGACAGAACAAGGTATAAAATCATTATACATACACATAGAATGAGGGAATTTTGTATATGATAAAATTTGTATTCCAAGTCAGTCTAGAAAAGTCAGATTATTGAATAAGTGGTAATAAGATAGCTAAGCACATAATTGAGAAAAATTATTATATCATAGCATATTTTAAAATTAATTTCAAATGAATTACATATATAATTGCTAAAAATTAAGATAGTCATTCTAAAATGGAAATGGAAAGATAAATTTATAGTTGTAGGATGTGGAAGTTCTTCTAAGCATCAACTGAACATGAAAAAAAATGATCTGACTGACTTATTTCTACACACACATACACAAAACTTGATTACAAAAAAGACAGCAACATTAAAATAATAAAATTAGAATGAGTGAAATACATGCAATATATAGCACAGATAAAGACTAATATCATTGATAGAGTTCTTTAGTGTAAGGAAAATAAGAATGGAAGAAATGATAGGAAAAATTTCAAATAGATAATAAAAACCATATCAAACTCCTTAATCAGAGAATTATAAATTAAGTCAATTGAATCCTATCTATATTCTTGCTTTTGCAGTATTAGGTTGATTGAGTTGCAAAAAATGCTACCATCTAATCAATAAGTGTAGGGAAAATGGGCCATTATACTGCTCTTCAGTCTTATAAATGTATATAGGCTTCTATTTACCACATTTAAAAATATCTACCTTGAGAACCACATCCCTCATAAATACTTGCTACCTTATTATTCAGCTGAGGTGGAATGAGGTGGAATGCCCAATCAAATTTGGTTCAGATACTTGGATGGATGCTACATGCACCAAAAGAGTTGTGGGGAAATACTACTCACATAATGAGGCTTCTGGGGAACCAGGACAGGCTCCCAAGCAGGTCTGATGTGGCTTAAGAGAACAAAGAGGGGGGGAGTGTGGTTTTCATTGTGGTTAACAGGTGGGCCTGTGGCATCAGGGGGTGGAGACTGGGCTTTCCCATCAGCTTCCGATGTGGGGCAAGAGGGCACGGGGTGGAGGTGTAAGGCTGGAAGCTGTCAGGACTCAAACATAAAAAATGGATGAAGACTGTTATACTGGCCTATCAGCTGGAGGCACATTTAATAGGTCAGCCACAAGAGTATTGTTTGAAATGAAGGAAACATAGAAACAATGTAAAAAATTCCATGGAATACTATGCAGAAGAAAAATATAATGGGGTAAATTGTATGTTTTGACTTGAGATGATTTCCATGATAGGTTATCAAGTTCACACACACACACACACACACACACACACACACACACACAGCTGGGTCTCTGTATCTGAGGGTTTGTCTTCACATATAACCAACTTGTGTATTAAAGTTATTTGAAAAAATTTACATTTGTACTGAGTATGTACAAACTTTTCTTTCCTTGTTGTTATTCCCTGGACAATACAAGAAAACAGCTATTTACACTGTAGTCGGTAGGTAATGTGAATCATCTAGAGATGAGCTATAGTAGGTGGGAGGGTGTGTGTAGGTTATATGCAGATGCTGCACATCTTTTGTTAATCAGGGATTGAGCACTCCTGGATTTGGGTATCTCTGGGGACTGGAGCCAATCCCTCTTGGGCATGGAGGGACGGCTGTCTATGCATATGTAAAGGTAGGATTTTATTTAAACAAAAAATAAAAATGCAATTGTTCTGTGACACTTATCAATTGGTGTGTGACTCATACACGATCAGAATCACTCAGCTTGACTTGGAGATGGTGTGTAATTTAATGAAACACAAAACCTAGCGTGCGAAATAATGAGGGCGTGGTTTTTATCTTCACCATAGCTGTTGAAGGAAACAGGAAGAACACAAAGTGCAAAGAGATGTGAGGGGCGTTCACAGCAGGCAGCAAGCAGAGCAAACTTGGGGATCCCAGTGACCTTGCCCCCCTTTTCCTGACAGTAGTCAGGCTCTAACTCTGGTCTCTTTTGTCTACTCCTTCAGGCTTCCCTCAGACACTCTGAGGTTCAGCCACCAGTTCTTTGTATATTCCGGGGGCTTCTCCTTTTTCCCATTCAGAAGTTTCTCTCTCTTCTCCACATTAAAAGTCCACTGCCTCCCTGACACCTCTCTCATGACTCCCACCACCTCCATTTAGCTGCCATAAACTTTTATCCTTTTTTTGGATATTTTAAAGGAAGTTCATAAGCAGAGTATAGACATTTTTGTTTGAAATCTGTTTTACATTTTGGGTTTTTTTTTTTTTTTGAGACCATACCATTAACTAGTCTGCCAAATATGAAAACATGTGCTACTATATTGTCACAAACTGTATCACAACCATAATCACATGAGAAGACTTTGCTCAAGCAGAGTTTAAGCTAACTTGCTCAAAGTCAAGGAGTTAGTAAGTGAGGAACATCTGCCTCCAGGACAAGGCCAGAACCCTATGATAAGCCGGGGCAAGCTGCTATTAAGAAAATTCCCCTCAATTTGTGTTTTAGAAATAGTTTAGGGAGTTTTTGAGAGCTCTATGAGATATTTCTGTTACTTCAGGAAAACCCTGGGTGGGAGGGCATGTCTGTCTGTGGGCTCCATTTGGCAGTGATTTTGGCCCATCTTCCTAGGCTCTTATGGTCTGGTATAGTGGGTCACTATCTGGCCTGTGTTGTGGAGGACCCTACAGTCAGTATGAAAAGTTCTTCAGGTTGACATACAGAAATGGGAGCTGTAATCCCAGATATGTGCACTTCCAATGGAGGATTTGTTGCTGCCATTGTTTTTGTTTTACCTGTATAACTTACTATTTTTACTATTTTTTTTTCCTAGCTCAACAGGGACAGGTTATTATTTGGAAAACATAAAATGCTGTAAAATGCTTGCATCAAACTTTGTCTTTTTTCCCTTAGGTATGTTTTGAGATACAGTCTTTTGGGATAGTGTTTACATTAAATTTGCACATTTAGGAGAAGCAAAGAAGTCCCCTTTGAGGATTGGCACCATGCACATATAGATATGCTTCATCCTCCAAATTAACTAAAAATATGCACATGTAATTTTTCACTTCTAGTTCTCATAACTGTTTATGGTATACACTATAGTTATAGCTAACAACTTACCAAACTTTCCATTATAACATTGTTTTTCTGAGAATATAATTCAATTTGTCATATTTTCCTCCAAGGCTGAAATGTAACTTATTATACAAGCTTTTAAGCCCAAGAGCAATTTTTTTTGGACAAAAATTAGTTTGACCATTTTTTTTAAACACCAAGAGGGAAAAATAAACATGGAAGACTTTTTTTTTTATTGCTATTCTTTTGTGACTTTAAAGAATGGCTTTGTTAGAGTGTATGATTTATATATCCATGTAGAAAACAAAAATAAGAAGTTCTTTTTAACAAACAACATTGTCCTTTCTGAAACCAAATACTATAAAAGAAATTCATCCATAGTTGTAGCTGAAATCTTTCACTTGGATGCAGGAATAAAGCACTGATTTTATCATAAAATCAAGCAATTTGTGCAAATTTCAGACAGTTCAAGGGGTTATTAGTAACTATTTATAACTTGATATAAATTACCATATTAAACATTGGCAGGACCTTTGATATCAAGTCCTGAATGCAGTTAAAAAATGACTTTGTCCGGGCTGGGATGGTAACTCAGCGGTAGAGCGCTTGCCTCGCGTGCGTGAGGCCCTGGGTTCGATCCTCAGCACCACATACAAAGCAATAAAATAAAGACATTGTGTCCATCTACAACTAAAAAAATATTTAAAAAAAAATGACTATGTCCCATTATAATTTAATGTTAACTTGCCAACCTATTTTTTACCTGATAATGCTCCAGCAGAAATTTCTTACTTGAGCCAGGCACAGTGGCTCAAGCCTGTAATCCCAGCACTTAGGGAGGCTGAGACAGGAGAATCACGAGTTCAAAGCCAGCTTCAGCAACAACGGTTAGGCGCTAAGCAACTCAGTGAGACCCTGTCTCTACATAAAACACAAAATTGGGCTGGGTATGTGGCACAGTGGTTGAGTACCCCTGAGTTCAATCCCCAGTACCACAAAAAAAAAAAAAAAAAGAAATTTCTTACTTGAAATGGATTAAAAAAGATGTTCCATTCTTTTCTCAAATTAAACATTCAGATCATTTAGGGACTACTTAATACCTTGTGGGTTTCATTTAATTCTATCAGCTACTACCCTTAAGCATAATTAATGAAAGTCTTTAAGGAATAGAACTCATAAGCATAAAAACTGAAGCTACAAAAATGTTTTTCTGGGTTAATCAACACCATGGAGATGGAGCTCTCAACTCAGGGTTATTTCAGTATGAAGATGGTGAGTTTTCCGTTTCCTTTTATTTTTCTCTCTCATTTATACTAACATATAATCTTGACTGACTTTGTCAGAACTTGTGGGGAAACAAAGCCAGGGAGTCTGAGTAGAGATGAGCCTGAAGGGACAGGGGCCACATCTTTGCTTCCGGGAGACAGGCTGCCATTAAATTTCTTGGCTCCTCAATCAAAAGCTGTCAGAGGAGAAAGGTGGAAAAGAGACTGTGGTGTAGGCCGGGGCACATGAGCTTGGCGTGGGCTGTTCTAATAAAAATAGGTGAGGAAGGGTGAGGCCCAACTTTAGGAATACCAGTATCAACCTGGAGTGTCCTTCATCAGGCTCACTTTATGGGAGACTCATTTCTGACATTCAGGTCTTAGAGCAGCTTTTTCTGGTCACTCCACCTTATTGTCTTTTCATTTCATCTTATTTATTGCTCTTGCAGTTTGTAGTTTCCTTTTTATTTATCAGCTTGCCTGCTCATTTTTGTGTCTACCATTAGAGTGTGAGAAATGAAGACAGGGCTTTCAACAGTCCTGCGAATCATCCAGCCCCAGCCGAGTACCTGGCATTGGAGAGCTCGTAGTAAATATCAGCTGGGTGAATGAAATAGAAGGACCAATGGCCAAATGAGAAGAAGACTGACTCAGACACATGTTCCCAGGGATTTAGGAGCAACTGGAGGTGAAAAACAGACAAATTGAGAGTCAAAAACAACCATGGTGTCTCCTCACCCAAACCCCCACCATTTCTCACATTTATTGTAAGCCATTTGAAAGTATCTCTCGTGGCCTCGGTGCCAAAATTTGTCAGCTGCTTTTACAACATGAAGTCAGATTCCCTAGGAATGATTACAAAGCCCCATATAGTCAATATTTTTAGTTAGATGCCCTTTCAAGGACAAGAAAGAATTCTTGCCTCATCTTTTTTACATTCTGTAAGAATATGTTCTTGTAGGATTTTAATATACATAGAGAGAACATCCTCTTGCTGAGCTTTCCTCAGTCATGCACTATAGCTAGTGAGCTTTTAAAGTCATATTTAGAAGTTATATCTTCTTCATTCAATTTATTAAATACTAAATGCCTAGTATATGCTGAGAACTGTGCATAAAATTTATTGTTAGTTCTTATAAAATTAGTCAAACAAATGCAATATTATTTAGAAGAATAGAGAATTAAGTCTCAAATAGATGGTATGTGGATTAAAGAAATCAGAGGACCTGATGGGCTTGGTGTTACATGCCTGCAATCTGTTACCCAGGAGGCTAAGGCAGGAGTATGTATAAGTTCCAGTCCAGCTTTGGGAATTTAATGATACCCTCAGCAACTTAGCAAGATGTTTTCAAAGTAAAAAATAAATAAATAAAAAAGACTGGAGATGTAGCTCAGTGATAAAATGCCCCTGGGTTCAATCCCTAGTGTCAAAAGAAAAAAAAAAGAGAGAGAAAGAAAGAGTAAAAGAAACCAGAACACCAAAGGGTCAGTATAGATTAGAGTTGTTACAGTAGGATTCATTTAGATTGAACTTCATCTGTTCCTTAATTAGAAGGAATCAGTGGGGCAGCAGAATGGGCTCTTCCTGTGGAGCTCTGTACTGTGGTAGTCAAGATCTTCACCGAAACGTACAGATGCCCCTGACTCCAGCCACATAGTCCTAGAAAGACCCAAAGGACAGATCTCGGTTTACCAGGCAGCTCAGATTGGCTACATTTATGGCGATGTATGTTGATTTCCTTTTTCCCTCTCCCTCTTTCTACCCTAATAAATCCTTTGTTGCCCCGTCCTTGTTTCTGCTAGAAGCAAGGAAAAGGAGGGTTGACCTGTACAGTGTGAGGTGGGGAGGGGCCCACATCTTTTAAAGTAATATTTAGAATTTATATCTTATTCATGAATTTATATCTTCTTCTCAACATGAAAACACGACCACCACCAGGGATTCTGTGTTTGGTTCATATTTAAAAAATCCTGACACCTGATGGCGTTTTCCTGTGACCGATCCTGTTTCTTTGCTTCCTCTTCTGGCTGGCTAACTCAGCCATCATTGTTTTGTGTCTCTCTTGTTACACATCAGATTTCATATCCCACTTCCAATCTGGCTACATCCTTTACTCTCCATGGTTCTTGGGTCCCATGTCTTTCCAGCCGGAGTTACTGGGATCTGGTACATCTACTTCCAGAAAATGGTTCCTAAACCATCTCCTTTTAAGGAGGAGAATGTTGATCATGTAAGAGGTGATATCTCGCAGGTACCTCAGTGTATTACCAAGCAGTTAATAGTATTTTTACATTATCATTTTATATTGATTATTTTATTGTCATTTGGTGATTTTCTAGAATACATCTGCTAAATTAATTTCATATTATTTAAGAAACTTGAACAACAGAACATGTGGGGAAAGTGCATCTATGAGTTTGTGTGTCTGTGTATTCAACATACATGCACACACATACTTTCACCCATACAAGTATTCTGACATTGTGATAACTACAAAAACAATTAAATAAACTATATGGCTTTAAAAGAGTTCTGTGCTCTTAAATTCTTCAACAGTAAAATATTTTCTGGTGTTTTCATTATACACTCTTTGAAAACGATTTTGTTCCCTTGGCAATTCCTTGGCCTATTTGTTTATCAGTTTGACAAGAAGTAGATGAATTTTTTTAGAATCATAAACAAATTTGAAACTGTGTATGAACAATGGTAAGTCATAAGAAAGCCGCACTGCTCATTTTTCCTTTCCTCACGATGGAATTAAGTCAATAAATTCCACACTATTGATTTAAGCAGGATGGTATTTTAAGGCTGTGTGTGTATATGATTGCATGACCCTGTATATATATTTGCCATCAGGTTATTGAACAACCAAAGTGACAGTTTAATGTTTCTGTTTGAAAGACAGAGGAATAAAATATGGCACTAATTCACAAAGAGTAAAAGAATTCAACCCATTTTTTTTAAACTAAGTCAGTAAAAGAGCATATACAAGAAAGAACTTCTTTAAGTGACTCTAAACACTTAGTTGGGTAGGAAACTTTATGAAATCATTCTTTTTATCACATATATCCAGTTTATTTATAAGTAATAATGGTCATATCAAACCCTTGACTGATTGCAAGTTGATTATTCTAACTCAATAATACCTTCTAACTTTTGCTTCAGTGACAAGTCTGAGCTGACCATTGGGTGGTAATATGAAGATAATGGTCCAAAAAAAGTGATTAGAAAATATTTGTTTTACTGACCATGAGACTTTGTTCCACATGAAGATCTAATTTCCTTCCAAATGTGCTTCTTCATAAACCTCTGGGTGCCTTTCTCATTGACAGTCCTTTTATTCTTTTGTCAATCATTTGAATTTTGGTTAGTAAAACCAGATGTGGTTCTAAAAGATTTCGTAAGAGACCAAGTTTGTAAGAAAAGCACATCTGTCAAATATTAGAGACAAATATGAGTGTTTTGATGAATTCTATTCACTATTATTCCAAATTTAGCAAAACTAATTTGTATCTGGGCAAAGACTAAACCTAAATCTACTTTGTTATTTCTGATTTTTTGGCATGTGGAGGTTCTTTGGCTGAAACACAGCTTATGCATTTCTGTACAAAAATGGAGGCTTCTATGTGCCTTTAACAAAGCTGAAAGGCAAAGACAATCTAAATTTTATTTTTACATATTGTTTTGGAAATGCTTTAAAATGTATGAAAATAGAAATATATTTTTTTTGGTACTGGGGATTGAACTCAGGGATACTTGACCTCTGAGCCACATCCCCAGCCCTATTTTGTGTTTTATGTAGAGATAGGGTCTCACTGAGTTGCTTAGTACCTCGCCGTTGCTGAGGCTGGCTTTGAACTCGCGATTCTCCTGTCTCAGCCTCCCAAAGTGCTGGGATTATAGGTGTGCGCCACCGTGCCCAGCTAGAAATAAATCTTATGAATTGATTTCATTGTGTTAATAGTTTAAAGTGTCGATGCTATCAAATGTATAGTCAATTACCAATCAAGAAGGCATAAAATTCCTATGAAAACATTTTAACTAGGAAGTGGAGAGACATATGTTGATAGCCGGGGCATGATCTGGCCTTGAACTCCTGCCATCTGAAGCTGTTTTCCATTGAGTCTGCTATGAGCTGTGAGATCCACCCAGCATGAGCGAGGACTGTCTTATTATCTTTATATTATATAATTTTAATGATAAATCTGCAACCAAGCCTTGTATGAACCTTGTTTAAAAATTTCCTTACAATTTTAATTGTCATGACCAGCTTGTCTTTCTACCTTAGAATACTTTCTATTTTGAGAGCTGAAATTTTAAGACCTCTGCTGGCACTTTTAGCACTATCCCCCACCACCATAGCCTTGGCAAAAATCTTATCCTTAGTCATAGGGAGTCTTGGCTGGCCTTGTTTCAGTAGGTTGATGTCTCTATCCTTACATTGTGCTTCCATTTGGCTAAAGGAGCTCCTCTCATTTCTGTGACTACATTCCCTCATTGTAACCCCATTCCAATCATGAAATTTTCATGCTTCAGAAAGATTCCATGATTTAGCCCCTATATCTATATAACAGCATAGGACTCTTAACACAACCTGGACTGCCCATCACAATGCTTTAGCAATCAAACATCTGCTACAGTTTCCTAGAACATTCTTGATTTAAGCTATGCCTGAGGGTCAGTTATTACTCTCAGCATTCTTTCTAGGGGAAGGATAGGTGATATTACAGCAACAAATTAATGCCAGTATCTCAGTGCCTAATGTACATATTTTCTCTTCCCTATGTCTTATCCAATGCAAGTTGCCAAAGGTGGTCAGAGACCTAGGATTACAGAGGCACTAAGATTTTGTGATACCAGCAACTCAAAAAGTGGATCACTGTGATGGGGGGAAAGAGCGTGGACAGCAGCATATCATCATATGTGCCTCAAACCAGAAATGGCACACTTTATTCCCACACATAGGGCATTGTCCAGAGTGGTCTTGTATCTCTTGCTAACTGCAAGAGGACTGGGACATGTCACCATGGATACTGGTGATTAGTGAATGCTTATGTACTTTCACCCTGAGACTGTGCTCCCCACAGGAGGGTGATCTTCTATCACTGGGCCATTCATAGTAGTTGTTCTACTGTAAAGGGCTGATAGTTTTTATTTTTCATCTTTTTTAGGCTCCAGCTCATTATGGACAAGCCTGTGCTGTGTCAGTGTGTATTTGTTCTATAAGTATCGGTTACTATGAAAATAATTGGCATTTATAGATTTGTATGCTTTGTTTTTGTGCCCAGAATTTAAACCTTGGGAATTCTAAACACTAAAATTTCAATAATAATTTATATTTGCTGAAAGTCTAAAGTCAGTACTGACTGCATCCATCCTCAAGGTCCTTATTGGTGAGACAGGTGTATCACTTGGTCTTGTGGCTCACCTAAGGAAGTTTTCGATATTCCAAACTCCTAGGCTGGCAGCAACTCAGTACTTACACCAGCGGACTTACAGGTTAAATAGTTTCTAATGGGGGGTGCCAAGTTTTGATGTTTGTCAGTGTGGCAGTGATGGATTCAACACCAGGGAGACTCATTAAAATGGAGCCTTGGTCTTCAATCAGCTGTCAGTTCTCTAGCATGCATGGCAAAACCCAAAATGTCATCTGGGCTTGGCTGAGTTTCTGATGGATTGGATTGCCCCAAAGTGGAGCCAAGGTACACGGTTTTCACATGACCCTGGAAGCCATCGATCATTCCAAGTGAATGCTGTATATAGTACTCAACAACATTTGGGGATAGAATCACTGCTAGCAAAGTTATGGCCAATTTGGTCAGTTAGGAACATGATCTGATAAAGACAGCAGTGACCATGAGGTTGAATATCTTCATCACCATAGACACAAACAGTTTGAAATGATGCTTAACTCATCACACTTCAGATTAGCTAACAGGCACACACAGGAAGGCAGTAATAGCAATATTTATTAGATCCAAATATTTTTTTTAATTGTTTTTTAGTTGTCATGGACCTTTACTCATTTATTTATATGTGGTGCTGAGGATCGAACCCAGTGCCTCACACATGCAAGGCAAGTGCTCTACCACTGAGCCACAATCCCAGCCCCTAGACACAAACCTTAAATACAGATTTTTTTATTAATTTATTTAAATGCATTTCAAGTAATAGTACATATATAGAGCTCAATTTTTCCATTTCTCTGGTTGCAAACCAGATAGAGTCACACCATTTGTGTCTTCATACATGCACCAAGGGTAGTGATGACCATCTCAATCAACCATCTTTACTACACACATTCCCTTTTCCCCTCCTCCACCTCCCTCCTGCCCCATCCAGAGTTCCTCCATTTCTCCTATGTTCCTCATTCCCACCCCACTTATGTATCAGCATCCACTAATCAGAGAGAACATTTGGCATTTGGTTTTTTGGGATTGGCTTACTTCACTTAGTATAATGTTCTCCAATTTCATCCATTTACCTGCAAATGCCATAATTTTATTCTCTTTTATTGCTGAATAATATTCCATTGTGTATATGTACCACAGTTTCTTTATCCATTCATCTATTGAAGGGCATCTGTGTTGCTTCCACAGTTTTGCAATTGTGAATTGTGCTGCTATAAACATTGAAGTGGCTGTGTTACTGTAGTATGCTGTTTTTAAATCTTTAGGGTATAGGCCAAGGAGTGGAATAGCTAGATCAAATGGTGGTTCCATTCCAAGTTTTTTACGAAATCTCCATACTGCTTTCCAGATTGGTTGCACCAGTTTGTAGTCCCACCAGCAATGTTTGAGTGTGCCTTTTTCACCCCATCCTCGCCAGCACTTATTGTTGCTGGTATTTTGGATAGCTGCCATTCTGACTGGGGTGACATGAAATCTGAGAGTAGTATTGATTTGCATTTCTCTAATGGAGATGTTGAACATTTCTTCATATATTTGTTTACTGATTGTATATCATCTTCTGGGAGGTTTCTATTCAGCTCCTTAGCCCATTTATTAATTGGGTTGTTTGATTTTTTGGTGTTAAGTTTTTTGAGTTCTTTATATATCCTGGAGATCAGTGCTCTATCTGATGTGTGTGTGGCAAAAATTTGCTCCCAGAATGTAGGCTCTCTGTTCACCTCATTGATAGTTTCTTTTGTGGAGAAGAAGCTTTTTAGTTTAAGTCCATCCCATTTATTGATTCTTGCTTTTATTTCTTGTGCTATAGGAGTCTTGTTAAGGAATTCAGGGCCTAATCCAACATGATGAAGATTTGGACCTACTTTCTCCTCAATTAGATGCAGGGTCTCTGGTCTAATTCCTAGGTCTTTGATCCACTTTGAGTTGAGTTTTGTGCATGGTGAGAGATAGGAGTTTAGTTTCATTTTACCGCATATGGATTTCCAGTTTTCCCAGCACCATTTGTTGAAAAGGCTATCTTTTCTCCAATGAATGTTTCTGGCACCTTTGTCTAGTATGAGATAGCTGTATTTATGTGCATTACTCTCTGTGTCTTCTATTCTGTACCATTGGTCTACATGTCTATTTTGGTGCCAGTACCATGCCATTTTTGTTACTATAGCTTTGTAGTAAAGTTTAAGGTCTGGTATTGAGATGCCTCCTGCTTCACTCTTCTTGCTCAGGATTGCTTTGGCTATTCTGGGTCTTTTATTTTTCCAAATGAATTTCACGATTGCCTTTTCTATTTCTATAAGAAAGGACTTGGGATTTTAATTGGGATTGCATTGCATCTGTATAGTGCTTTGGGTAGTACGGCCATTTTGATAATATTGATTCTGCCTATCCAAGAACATGAGAGGTCTTTCCATTTTCTAAGATCTTCTTCAACTTCTTTCTTTAGTGTCTTGTAATTTTCATTTTAGAGGTCTTTCACCACTCTTGTTAGATTTATTCCCAAGTATTTTATTTTTTTTTTTGGGAGGCTATTGTGAATGGAGTAGTTTTCCTAATTTCTCTTTCAGAGGACTCATTGCTGATGTATAGAAATGCATTTGACTTATGGATATTGATTTTATATCCTGCAACTTTGCTGAGTTCATTGATCAGTTCTAGAAGTTTTCTGGTGGCATTTTTTGGATCCTCTAAGTATAGAATCATGTCATCTGCAAATAATGATAGTTTGAGTTCTTCTTTTCCTATTCATATCCCTTTAATTTCTTTCGTCTGTCTGATTGCTCTGGCTAGAGTTTCAAGGACTATATTGAATAAGAGTTGTGAGAGAGGGCATCCTGTCTTGTTCCAATTTTTAGAGGTAATGCTTCCAATTTTTCTCCATTTAGGATGATGTTGGCCTTGGGCTTAGAATATATTGCTTTAATAATGTTGAGGTATGTTCCCACTATCCCTAGTTTCTCTAGTGTTTTGAACATGAAGGGGTGCTGTGTTTTGTTAAATGCTTTCTCTGCATCAATTGATAGAGTCATGTGATTCTTATCTTTAAGTCTATTGATGTGATGGATTACATGTATTGATTTCTGTATGTTGAACCAACCTTGCATCCCTGGAATGAACCCCACTTGATCATGGTGCACTAGTTTTTTAATATGCTTTTGTATGCAATTTGCCAAAATTTTATTGAGAATTTTTGCATCTATATTCATCAGGGATATTGGTCTGAAATTTTCCTTTTTTGACGTGTCTCTGTCTGGTTTTGGAATCAAGGTGATACTAGCCTCATAGAATGA
>CM053405.1:9715736-9838717 GCA_028644305.1 Xerus rutilus | reverse complement strand
GCTGGCTGGGCTTGCTCTCTTATATCATTCTTTAAATCACAGAACATTTTAATTATGTACATCCTGAACTCCTTTTCTGTCATTTCTTCTGCTGTACTGACCATGGATTCTAATAGTGTAGTATCTTGGTTTGTTTGAGGCACTTTCTTCCCTTGTTTTTTCATGATGTTTGTGTGTCTTTCCTTCTAGCTCTGCTGATCCAAGGTGTTACAGTTTTTACTCCTATATGGTTATAGTTTCTCTGCAGGGTTTCAAAACCTCTCCTTTAAAGGGGAGACCAATATTGATTGATCTCAATACAAACAATATACAGTTCCAAACCAAGTAGCTCCTAATAGCTCCCAAATACATTTACAGTTTAGTCATAATATACAACAATTATGAGTTCCTTTAACATCTATTATGTAAACAATAGGTTTGCACAAGGGTCTATAGTTTCTGTTAGTGGGCTAGGGAAATTTGAGGGTGGGGTGTAGGATAGAATGTTGGGGTAGTAGGAAGTGAGGATATGGTTATTAGATCTTAGAAAGCATGAAAAAGGAATCCAAGAGAAGTTGGCTATTACTAGAAAGAGTGACAGAGAGTTGTGGAAGACCAGTAAGGAGGAAGAAAAGAGAGTGCAGCTAGCGAAGAGACATGATAGTAAGAAAAATAAAACATATGCAAGTGGGAGTCACAAGACTATATAATACCACTCTAGTATACAGTTCAGAAATCCCAGTCTACCATATCCTACTGTATAACAAATACTTGGTTTCACAACTGTGGGGATTAGAGGGTAGGAAAAGAGCAAGAGAGAAAAGAGGAAAGGAAAAGAAAGAAAGGAAAAAAGAGCAGAGAAATAAAACAAAAAGATTAACAAGAAGAATATTAGGAGAAAAAGATAAAGGATAAAATAAAAAATAAGAATAAAAAAATGAAAAAAGTCTCAATATAAATAAACAGGTATGCTTCCATTCACCTCCAGTAGGTGGTGTTTTCCATTGCTTACTGGACTTTCCCCACTGGGTGAAGAATGTCCTGGGTGTGGGTCTTACAAGGAAGCCATCTGCTTCAGCAGCAGGGTGAAGGTCTGGGCCGCTGGTGGAGATGCTGTTTCACCGTGTGCTGTGTTGAAGTCAAAGTTTGTCCCCAGATGCTGTCTGGCATTCCCTGGTGCAGGATGTTCGGCCATGTTAGATGGAGATCCACAAAGAACAGTAGCCGGAGGTCCCACGCAGGAGACGTTTGCCCACAGGAACAACTGCTAGGGGTCCTGCGTGGTTGGGTGGGCACTGGAGCCAGGTACCCCATGTAGAAGTAGGTCCTGCCTGCCCGGGGTGAATCCTGGGCTCGAGCCCTGGGCTGGGGCCCCACGCTGCGCTATGTTCCACTGCTCGCCACTGAAGTCATGCTGTTTGTGGCAATCGCTGCTGCCTAGTGGCCCTGTGTACACACACACACACACGCACACACACACACACACACGAGTGAAATTCCTGCGGGGGATGATGAGCCATAGGATGATGTCAAGAAGCTGGCTGGGAGACAGTATTTCCACTTCTTCAAGCTCTGGTCCTGGAGAGACTAGCACAGAGGAGTCCGTCTAGGCTGCCATCTTGGAACCGAAAACCTTAAATACAGATTTTTTAAGAAATAAAAATAGTTGCTTAAATTTTCCCAAAGACTGTTCTAGTATTACTGTTGGAGATGCTGTTCTAGGAAACTGTGTCATCTACCTGTCTAGGATCTGAATCTAATTTCTCTTTGTGGTATGTCAGCATTGCTTTAGTGTCTGAGATTACACCTGTAACATCTGGTATAGAGACCTTTGTCTAAAACTCTAGGGCTATTAATAAAAATGAAGGTGATATTTTTGCACCTTGTTATGCAATTTTATTTTCCTCTCTTTATGTTTATTTCCTATTGTATATATCATTTCATGGATGCCAAGAGGAAGTATATACAGCTTTCTTCCATATTTCAGAGTTGGTGGCTTACAAAAAACAGAGAAAGCATAACATTGCTAATATTTATTGGAAATGTTATTTATAAATGACAAAAAATTGATGTAAAATGGAGAGCAGTGAGAAAATCAAATGAAAGAATTCATTTTGAGCTTCAGAAAAACTTGATTTTTATTAAATCTCAAGGTTGGTACTAATTTGTTTGTTTATTGTAGATTCTCAGAGTAGGCTACATTCTACTATATAAAATGTAAATTCTGACATTTGCAGTGACTCCTTTATTTCAAAATATTTAAGACAGTAAGCTTTGAAAATATTAAATTTATTGTATAAAAATTTATAAATTCACTTTTAACTTTCACACAATGATTCAAGTTGACTAAAGAGAAAATAAATTGGTTTAATAAGTTCAATGAAATAAATATTTACTCAAGACTTTTTTAATAGGAAAAACAGCAGCTAAACAAATTAAGGACAAAGGAATTAATTCATGGATGTCCCCTGCTTTATGAAGAATAGAATTGTTTTCATTGTCCAGAATTACTTTCAGTTCCCTGAAATTTAGACCTTAAATGGAATTTAATATAATTTTAGTAGCTAAATGCAATTCTGTGTAGGTGTTTTCCCTATGCATGAGATGAAGGTTATCATCATTATTACTGAATTAGTGGTCCCATAATAAGAGACCATTTAAGATGCAGCATGAAATGCAATCGTCTACTGCACTCTTATTACTTAGCAAGTTCCTTATGAATTTATCAGTATGCTATTCAGGGACATTCTTATTTTTGAGTGAATTGTACAAGGTTAGGGAATGGGGTGTCATTTTTCAAAGAAGTGAGATTAATAATTTAATTTATGAGAGATTGATAAAATGATTGTGGTCTGTTGGTAGTTTAATTTTTACTTTTGAAGGGGAAAAATTGGTGCTTATTTTTCCCTTTTTGGAGGTGCATTAGTTACCATGGTAACAATTTCATTGTCAGAAAGAGAATTTCCAAAAACTCACATGTATAATACAAACTTAATTTAAGCATTGGATTAGAATGTATACCTTCTTAGTTAGAAATAAAGGCAATCATGTAGAAGCTGTTCTCTCCTATGGAGCTGGGGCTATGGCCAGTGTAATCATAGCGTCATTATATATCCATGAATTCAAATCAAGGACCTCACTGGGACTTACACAAGGAAATTTAAGTTGCAAAAACTTTTTAAAAAATTTATTACATCAAATTTAAATTTCTATTTTTTAAGCTGACAAACGTCAATATTTTCTTCTGACCTGAAATATGGCCAATTTATCCATCTTCAGACATTTTTCTAAACCAAAACCTAGTCTGGAATTTTAAGTGTCTGTCATTGGCAAACTTCCCTTATATAGTGGAATTGAATCTAGTTTATTGTTCAAAGCTTGATTAGATATTTTGCTTTGCCAATGGTTGGGGGCTTATTAGTGAACTGAATAGTTATGACCCCAGATTTAGCTTATGGAATATAGAGAGTGGGTCTGAAACAAACACATTTATTTATTTTTTTCAGATTCGGCTTTTAACTGAAATAAGCCAGACGTGTCCAGATGTCAAGGGGTTTCAATAAACTGATATGATTTCTCAGATATATCAGTAAAAAATTCACTTCTTTCTCCTCTCTCCCAAGTGGCAGATGGACAATAAAACGATTGATAACAACAAGTTGGAACATGTAGCTTAGCATGACAGTCAAAGAGACCAGAACCCTAGAACTGGTTACAATTACCTGCCCCGTTGCAGCTGTATCCCAGGCCCATCCATGGAATAGCAGCAGAGTTGATTTATTTCCTAGGAGGAGCTAGCACACAAGAGGGAAAGGGAAGAAGGTGATTTAACCACCATTAGTTTTTTCTTACCACTTCAGCAATCAGAAGTGTCTCATTACCTCCCTTGGGCCAGAGAGAATATATATATGGTACGACCACCTGGAGGAATATACCAAGAGCTTCATTCTCCTTAACAGCAGCTATATGTGTAATAAGTAAATCCAGCCTTCTCTGGTCTCTATAATTTGTTCAATAACTTTCAACTTCCTTCCCAGCTCTGTATTCCACCACTGGACAATACTGATACCTTCTATTATGGTTTGGATCTGACAATGCAGCAGTGCACAGAGATGAATGGTTATATCCAAATAGGCTATAACATCATCAGTAAATAGACTACAGGCTAACTGACAGGCAGGTATAGGCAGGTGGGCCATGGCTGAAAGCAATTAGTCACTGAGGGTGCAGCCTGGGGGATTATATTTTGTCTCTTTCCTGCCCCCCACTCTCTCATTCGCTAATTATTCACTGCCCAAAGCTGAGCAGTTTTCCTCTGCCATACCCTTTCACCATGATGTTCTGCCTTACCTCAGGCCCGGAGCAATGGAGCTAGCCAACCATGGTTGGAGACCTCTGAAACCATGAACCCAAAAAAACTTCATCCTCCGAGTTGTTCTTGTCAAGTTTAATGGTCCCAATGACAAAATGCTGACCAACACACCTTCTTTCAGGATTCTTCTCTCTAGTTCTCATCTGTCACCCTTCTACCACCATCTGGTGTCTCTGTGGACTGAACTCTTTACCCTCTCTCATACTTCTTATTGTCTGTTCACATGACCAGCAGTCAGATGGCCACTTCAAGGTTGTGCTCTCCTTCCCTGGACTCTGTCCCCCTTGTCCTCCTCCATAAAAACTTTGTCAAGGACCTGCTCTATCTGCAGTTTCTGCTCCTCTACTTGAATTGGGAAACACTCATGGAGAAGTCATTACCGATTGCCAGTTAGTTAACTTTGAATATAAATAGTAACATTAATAATGGAGTCAGTGATGAGGAAGAAAATGTTGATTTTCATTGAACCCTTGTTATTTATCAGAAATCCTTTGTAAGTATCTGGTTGGTTTCCCATTTTAAAATTTTTGTCCTACACATGAAGGCTGCACAACTTTATATACTTTTCAGGAAACCACTCTCTACCCTTCACATTCCCCCAAATAACCACACCTTCTACATTATGGAAAGCATAAGACTCACCAATTTGGATACTCAAATTTCCTCTTCTGTCTCTCAAGCTTTCCCCAGTATTCTGGGAAGCATGGCACATTGAGGCCATCCCATCTCCCTGAGCCTGTCCTCTGTCCTATTCCATGCTTCCCTAGTGGCTTCTTTCTCTCTTACTTTTCTGAATAATGTTCTGTTCACTCATTCTTTCCTCTGCCTGCAAACATGTTCAAAGATTCTAATTTTAAAATGTTCCTTAGACTCTTCTGTCTTTCCACACATTGCCCAAGATTATTTTATACTTAATATCTTACTCAGCCTCTGACCCTTAGAATTTGGACTTGGTTTAACCACTCCTCTGAGACATTTCTGGTGACAGGTGAATTCTAGATGCCACATTCAGTAGTTCCTTTCCTAACGTACCTTCAGCTTTTGAACTTAAAGACCACCCATCATTAAAATCTGATATTTTTCCTGGGTTTCTACTTTTCTAGTATTCTTGCCACCTCAATGAGGGAAATTTTCACCTTTTTCTCAGTCATTTTCTATTATTACACATTTTCTAAAGTAAATCTTATGACTACTATGGGCTCAATAAATCTTTTCAGATGTAGGTCCTGAAGCCTGTTTTCTAACTCCTTGATGATCATCGGCACTTAATATTCTAACAATGCCTAAAGATCCACAAGCCTGATTGTTCATCTCCTCCACATGCATTTCTTCTGAATTCTGAGTTTGTTACTGACTAGTCTTTTCTTCCAGTTCTCCAGACCCTGTTTCTATTCACATTGATTCAGTTCCTATTGACTGACTTCCACCATGACTCTTGAGACCATCTTCTGCACTTATTCCCATTACATTTGCCCTTGTTCATGCCTTACTTTTCTGTAGCTTAGATCATTCAATATCTGCTTAACATGTCTCTTCAGTGCCTTCACACTTCAGTACACCTATGAACACTGGATGAATCTCCCAAAGCAAAACTCTGCTTGTGCAGCAACTTGATGTTAAAATTGAAGTTTTGCCAAGGTGCTAGATCATAAGCAAATTTTCAAAGGAAATAGAGAGTCAGTTTCATTTCACAACTCTAAAATTCTCTACCCATAAGGAAGATTTTGATGAGTTGAGAGATAATGCTGGGAGATGTGGTTGAAGATGATATTATCGAAGAAAGCTGTGTCGAGTCCACCTTCCTGCAGTGAGTAGAGATGGGGGCACCATCATTTCTAAAGAGAAGTGTTGTCATGGGGCTACTCAGAGCACTCTGTGACCTCTATATCTGAAGAATCCTCCAGGACAGTATCTGGTTCCTCTGAGAAGAAGCTAAAGAAACCCATTATGACAGAAGAGAAGCCTGTACCCTGGATACCAACACATGCCCCTCTTGAAAGTTATACCAATCCAGCATGGCTCAGGGTGTTAGGGTTGGGGGGTAAAGTGATGTGGTGGATACTGCTAGATAGAGACTGACCAGAGATGGGGAAAGGCTAGTTGAAGTTTATTTGAGGCTATTTTAGACTAGTTGAAGGCAAAGTCTAGCTGCTATCAGATATGTTGTGGGCCCATAGGAGATTCTGGAGAAAGTGCCCTGGGGAAAGAAAGAAATCAACTATAAGTAGCCGCTAGTTCCAGAACTTACAAGGCCATTTCACAATATTAGTAAACAAGGATAAATTCTGCCAGCCACCAAGTGTTAGACGCTTTCAACCACCAAGATCATTCCACTCCTTTCCTCTTCAACCTTGGCAGGATCAGACATATCAGCCAGGAAATGGGGCCAAGTTCAATGGAACAGAAAGAAATGTCAGGCACATGCTACCTCAGACACCAGGCAGCCCATCAGCAGCTGGAGGAGAGGGCAAGACAATGTGGGAGGAGGGAGGGGGAAGAATGATCAGTGTATTAAACTGGGGCCTTTTGATCAGTGATTTAAGATCACATCTGGGGAGCTGGGATTGTAGCTCAGTGGTAGAGCGCTTGCCTCGCATGCATAAGTCACTGGGTTCGATCCTCAGCACCACATAAAAATAAATAAACATATTAAAAAAAAATCACATCTGGGACAACACAGCCATTTCTATTACCTAAGCACGACCAAAGGAGTTATGAGATTTGGCAGAGTTTTCTTTCCCCTGGCAGAAGGATAGACCCAATGAGCCCATTTAAAGAGAGGGTCAAGAGAACCCTTTAAAAAAATAAAGCTGCTTTTGTGGTAACACAGCATGATTCCTGCTTTGCAGTTAACTGTCCAACATCACTGAAGGTTTCCCAGAGTCTGACAAAACATAAAAGACCTGGAAAAGTGGCTTCCAGAACAATTTCTTTCTTTAGTCTCATCGGAGTTCATGCTTTGTGGTAACTGTAGGAGAAAGCATTTGAATGCCACTTTTGCTGCTCACTAACTGTGCATTTTTGGACAGACTAATCATTTGAGCCTTTATTTCCTCTTCAGCATAATTGACAATAATGTGTACTCTGTAAGTCTATTGTGAGGGTCAGATGAGAAAATGTATCAAAAACACCTGATATAATATATTAATTACCTACTTCTGTATAACAAGTTACCTCAAAATTAAGCAGCTCAAAACAACACACATTCATTATCTCACAGTTTCATGAGCCAGAAATCTAGCAAGTGCTTGGCTGGGTGCCTCTGGCTCAGAGTTTCTCACAAGGCTGCAATCAAGGTCTCCGCTGAAGTTGCCATTGTGTCAAGGCTGGACTGGGAATGATGAACTTCTAGACTCTTTCCTGTGACTGACATGTAGCCTCAGGTCCTTGCAGGGTGTTGCCTGGAGAAACTATTTCTTTGCCTTGAGGCCCTTCCATAGGACAGCTATAATGTGTTCTAGCCAGTTTCTCCCTGAGTGATGCAGTGAACCATCCAGAAGCCACAGTGTTTTTATTATCTAATCTTAGAAGAGACTTCTCATCACATTTGTAGTATTTTACTCATTGCCAGTGAGTCATTATGCTTAGCCAACAAACAAGAGGAGAGAACTGCACAAGGCATAAATATCTGGAGGTGAGGCATCATGCATAGACTGTGCTAGAGGCTGCCTGTGCACCCAGGGTTGGGAAGGAGTGTGATTTCCACTTTCACACTGTCTCAAGACAGCTCCTGTACACCTCTCTCCCTTTCTTCCAGTTACAGGCATTCTCTACTTCTGAGTTCATGGAACATGCTGTTTTTCCTGCATGTATTTTTTGCAACACTTTCTTTTTTCCACTTATTTATTGATCAAATAATGGCACTCTGCTACATAGAAGCATACAAAGATGAGATATTTTTTCCTGTTCCCAGGAAGGGTTACCATGTTGCTCAATTCCAAGGAACTGATCACATTGTGTACAGTGCATCTTTGGTTAGGTGACAAGTGTGGCCCTTTCCCAAGGAGCCCATTGTTTAGCAAGAATGGTGAATTTGAAAATTGTTTTATTGTTCAGGGCAAAATACAGAAAGTTGTATGATGAAACTGCGGATGACTTTGTGGGAGAAGGAAGAATGAGCTTGTGTAGAAAAGTGGGAGGAGGTTTCCAAGGGAGAGACAGGAGCAAAGAACCTTTTAGACCTCATAGAGTGAGAAGTGTTTGCCATTTCAATTCTTTCCTTGTTGCCTTGTTCTATGTCAAGGTTGTCAAACTATAGCCTAGGGGCCAGACTGACCATCTGTATTTGTAAATAAAATTTTACTGGAACATAATCACATTTACTGGTTTATGTATTGAGTAATCACCAAAGATTCTTATGGCTCACGTAGTTTAAAATGCTTGCTTTCTGATTCTTCACCAAAGAAGGTTGCTCACTCTTGCTCTCTAATATGTACACAGTATAGAAGTAGGTACTCAGGTGTTTGCTGAACTAAATAGCTGAGCAATCGCCCGTAGCCTGTGTTCTTTCGATGTACTAGGTAACAAATGAATCCACACTCAGTCAGTGGCTTAGATGACGCATTATCGGTGACAAAGTTTTTAACTGGCAGAGATCTGTATACTGTAATGAGAGATGTTCAAAGCAAGAAGTAAACTGCAACTGTTATTCCGAGAGAAAGTGGTGCAATCTTTCTGGTTTAGCACACATGCTATTTAAATACATCTGAAGTAGATTTTCTTCCTCCCACAAATGAGTCAAGCAAATCAAGAAAAGTATATGGCAGATAAAATAACAGAACTTTTGTAAAGGGTGTTATATGTTTAATAATATCATAAAAATTATCCAGGGGAATTTGACAAGAATTTGCCCTCTACTGAAGTCAATGAATATCTTTCATGTCATTGATAGTTATAAAACAACCCCAAATCAACCACCAAAAATCCAACATCAAGTGACTCACATGATTTTTGCCCCTGTGCATGTATTATTATTCATAAACATGAAGTAGTACCACAGGCACATAGACCTGGCTTTATGCAATACAAGAAAATTCAGATATTTAAATGAACTCAGATAACATAATTGCTGAGACATTTCTTTTCGAAACCTTAAATATCCATTAAATGAGCCACAATGTCATAAATATTTGTGTTGTGCCAACACTGACCAGTGATTAAATTTGTGGCTTTTGTTTAGTCCTTTCAAATGAAATACAAGTTTAAAACATGAACTGAAATGTTTTAGAGAAAAAAATAAATTTTATAATCTTTATATCTTACTTTTTGTATATTCCATTTTAATTTATAGTGCTTGATAATCAAAAATTCTGTATGAACTCCTCATGTTCCAACTGGTTAAAAATGCAAATTGTGTCACAATTTCTGCCAAGAAAGCATGTTTGCTTTGCTGAATTCTAGGGAGCAGCCCTGGGACAGCCGCATGTCAGATGCCCATCCTCAGATGTGACACCTTTTCCTCAGTCGTGGGTGCACAAGACAGCCGTACTGCACTGTAGAGGACAGTGTCGGGGTTTGCTGGGGAAGAGTTATATAATAGAACCAACTGAGAAAGATTACAATAGGATGGAAAGTAAAACATATTTATATCAATTTTTGATGCTGAAATTTAAAATTTAAAATTTTAGACCAATTTTAACTTTACAGAAAAATTTGAAGAGCATATAAAGAGTTCCCATAGACTCTTCACCAGTTTCTCTTATTCCTAACATTTTACCTAAGTAGTGTATTGGTGTTTTATCAATATGTTATCATTAATGACCCAGTATTAACACATTATTGTTAACTAAAATCTTTGTTCAGATTTCCCTAGTTTTCACCTAGTGTTCATTTTCTGATCTGGGCTCTCATACAAGAGAGGTTATGTTCAGTTGTCATGTCTCCCTAAGATTTTCTTTGCTGTAACTCAGACTTCTCCTGATTCTGATGACCTTGGCATTTTTGAAGATGATGGGCCAGGTACTTTTAGAATGTTCCATTATTCTATCTGTTGGGTTATTATTAATGATCTTAACATTAATTATTGACAATTATCTGTCATTTTCCTTATAACTAGCTTTCAGTTATGTATGTTTGAGGAAGAAAATAGGGGTCAATTGCTGTTGTCATTACATCACGTCCAGGGTACCCACTCAACCTCGCCTTCCACCATTGGTGTTTATGTGGGAGCCTCTGGCCAAGTCAGTGCTGTCCAGTTTTCTGCACTGTAAGTTGCTTTTTCTCCTCTTTACATAATGGATAATGTATCCCTTGGGAGGAAATCACCATGTGCAGTCCACACCTTCAGAGTGGACCGTTACATTCCATTCCCTTGGGGATGGACCATCTCTCTATATTACTCAAAATTTTGCTGCTTGAGATTTATATTCCATGCTTTTATAATTATGTCAAAATGAATATTAATGTTTAGTATAACTAAACAGAACTAATTTTAAAAACCAGACAGAGACCATCAGGAAAAACATTGCTGCTTGGGGAATTTCTTGATTCTCTCTACTTTAATTGTTTGTTCAATAATTTATTTATGTTAGTATGGACTCATGGGTGTTTATTGTTTTCTGCGTTATAAACTAATATTATTTTGTTGGCAAAATTGTCCTAGCTTTGGCGTGTGTGTGTGTGTGTGTGTGTGTACATTGCCTCATTTCTAGCACTATAAGATACTCCAGGCTCATCTTGTATAATTCCACCCTAGGAATAGTATCAGCCATTTCCCCCAATGTCTTTCTATTGGACATTAGTATTAAAAAGTAAAGACTGAGACAAGAGGTTTGAAAGTTCAAAACCAGCCTCAACAACTTAGCAAGGCCCTAAGAAACTCAGTAAGAATCTGTCTCTAAATAAAATATTAAAAGCGGGGTCTTTGGGGATGTGGCTCAGTGCAATCCCTGGTACAAAAAACAAATTCTGTTATTAGATGTTTTTGTTAATGCTGGGGTGCTATTGCTTCTAGTTCCTGTCAGAACAAGAAAATATGTGTGCATACTAACTCATGTGTACCCACATATCTATAAACATTGTGTGTATGTGACAATCTCTATTTATTAAACTAAACATGAGTTTTACTGATGTCTCTGGCCTCCGTTTTTTACCACAGGAATTGTGTGGTCTCTTACCCTTGTCTATCTGTAGTCTCTTACTCTACGATAAGAAGCAGAATACAGAGTTTATGTACGGCTTCTTTAGTCCTTAGTTTTACAGATGTTATTCTTTTTTTGCCCCACCTCAATCAGTATGGCTGTTTTATACATTTATTAGATTGCTTTTCACATCCTTCAGTTTTTCCTGAGATTCCTAAACCATCTAAATGATGTTGAAAAATGATGTTAAAACTGGCAGAGATTCAGGCTCACTTTTTGTGTTGCAGTTTGTGGATTTTGACAAACTCTAGTGCCCTAAGTTCATCATTATGGTATTGTATTAACCAGTTTCACAGCTCTAATAAAGTCCCCCTGCTTCACCCATCCAGCCTTCCTCATCCTTCTGAATCCCAGGAAATATCTATTGTCTTTGCTTTTCCCAAAGTATCATGTGACTGGAATCACACAGTGGTATGTGGACTTTTCAGAATATTATCTCACTTAGAAATACTAGTTTAGGACTTCCCTGTGTCTTCCACGGTGTCACAGCTCACTTCTTTCGGTCATTGAATAATAGTCCATTGTATTGCATTCATTCGCTGTACTGGGTTCATTGTATGGATGCACCAGGGTTCATTTGTTCATCCACATATTAAATAATATCTTATTTTTTTCCATTGTTTGGTGATTAAGAACAAAGTTAATGTCAACATTCATGTGGAAGTCTTTTTGAGGATGTAAGTTTGGGTATAAGTATAGGGGGTGACACTGCTGCCTCATATGTAACACTATCCCTGTCTTTGTAAGAAACTGCCAAACTCTCTTCCAAATGTCTGTTCTATTCAGCATTCCCCAAAGCAACAAATGAGAATACTTTTTATGAGTGCATATTAATTACACAGAATGGTGAGTTTCTTTGTGGCATGCTGCTGGTACATGAATATAACATAATTTGATCAATTTCAATTCTTCTTAATCACCCTCTTTCCTCCCATATCCCTCTTTTTCTACCTTGCTGGTCACTTTTCTACTTTCTATATCAATTTTGGTCAGTGTTATGGTTTAGATATAGGTGTCCTCCAAAAGCTCCTGTGTGAGACAATGCAAAATCATTGAGGTGAAATGATTGGGTTAGGACAGCTATAACTCAGTCAGTGAATGAATCACCTGATAGGGTTTAACTGAGTGGTAACTGAGGGCAGGTAGGATGTGTCTGGAGGCGGTGACATGCCTCTGGTGTATGTTATTGGGTGCGTGGAGTTTCTCTCTCTGCTTTCTGATCACCATTTGGGCTCCTTCCTTCTATCACACTCTCCTGCCGTGATGTTCAGCCTCACCTTGAGCCCTGAGGAATGGAGCTGGCCATCTATGGACTGAGACCTCTGAAACCGTGAGCTCCTAAATAAACATATCCTCTGCTAATTGTTCTTGTCAGGCCTTTTGGTCACAGCAGTGAAACAGTTGCTACCAGTCAGTTTTTTTGTTTCTGTGACCAAAAGACCTGATAAGAACAATAGATACCCTGCTCCTTTGCTCTGGGCTTGAGGTGAGGTAAAATATCATAGCAGAAGTCATGGCAGGGCAAAGCAGCTCAGGACATGGAACCAGGAAGGGGTGGTGGTGGAGAGAATAGGCTCTCATAACCCAATTATTTCACCTTTAAACTTTCTTGCATTGTCGTCCACATGAGCTTTTGAAGAACACCTCATGTAAAAAATAACAATATTATTTTTCTCCCTCCCTTTTCCAGTAGCTTCCACGTAGGAGAGAACACACACAACACTTGCTTGTCTGAATTCAGCATAATTCACTTAACATGATGCTCTTTAGTTCCATCCATTTTCCTGCTAATGACATAATTTTGTCTTTCTTTATGTCTGTGTATATATATGCCCCATTTCCTCTATCTATTCATCTGTTGACAGACACCTAGGCTGATTCTGTAATTTGGCTATTGTGAATTGTATTGCAACAGACATGAGCATGTGTGTCTCTCTAAAGCATGCTGATTCTAATTCTCTTGGATAAATTCCAAGGAATGGCCTTGCTGGACCATATGGCAGCTCTCCATCCTGATTTTCATAGTGGCTGTACCCATTTACATTCCTACCAACTACGTAAGCACCCCCTGCCACCCTCCCCATCCTCACAGCATTTATTGTTGTTTGTGTTCCTAACAATTGCCATTCTGTATTCTGTCTGGAAAAATTGGAATTCCAGTCTTGATTTACATAATGAGAATTCTTCTTGCCTACATTCTTGTGAGCAATCTATATTGGTATTTAGAAATACCCATAATAATAGATATTAATTGTATTTGAGTTTGTTTGAATGTTTGGTTTCCTCCTGAGTCAGATCAGCCTTACGCTTTCCGTGGTTCCACAGTTGCTTTTCCTGGATCTTCTTTCCTAGGCAGTACTTGGAACTTTGTCATGACACATGAAACAAAGAAGTAACTTCCAGCCTCAGATGAAGTGTTTCTGTTTATTTAACCAAGAACCTGAAACATCATTACATAAGATACTAATAGTTAGAGATCAAATTTGTTTCTCTGATATTTAGAAAAATAGAGTGAACTCTGGATAAATGACATTTAAATGTAAAATTATTGGACTGTGAGTCATGAACTGTGAGTTCATATTAAGTTCAGCCTGTGATTTGGGGACAAGTGACACAACTACTGAGGGTTTAGATGGATAGCCAGAGGACTATAGAATTACAATATGTTTATTCATTTCTTTGATTGTTACAAATATAGATTTGGACATTAGCACTAAGAAATGAATAAATCAAAGTTGTTTTCCTTGCAGAGCTCACAAAGTGAGAGACAAGTAGGGGTTGGGGACCAGAGTGAAGAAATGCAGAAAGATAAGCAAGTGAAGACGGCAAACCCCAAATCCACACAAGACCAGAACGTGTCCATTGTAATATCTCCATTACAAGATGGTTCTTAAGGGACAGGGGGGTGTAGTAAGGAGAATCATCACCCTTCAAAACCATATCCACATCCTAATCCCTGGAACCTGTGACTATGTAACCTCACATAGCAAAAAGGACTTGGCAAACAATCAAATCAAGGATATTGAGAAAGGAAGATCATTTGAGTTGGTCCAAGGTAGTCACAAGGATCCTCATAGGTGAGAGTGGGAAGTAGGAGGGTCACAGAAGAAAATGTAAGGATGGAAACAGGCAGAATGAGGCTTCTGCTGGATATGCAGATTGGAGGAGGACAAAAGAATGCAGGTAACCTCCAGAAGCTGCAAAAGGCAAGGAACAGTTCCATCCCAGAGCCTCCAAAGAAAAGGCAACCCTATAACATCTTGGTTTGAGCCCCATAACTCATGGAACTTCTGTCTGGAGGCGTAAGAATGTACATTTACATTATTTTAAACCACTAGTTTAACTAGTGCATCATGGATATACATAAAGGTGAAATTTACTGTTGTATGTTCATATGTTTACACAGGAAAGTTGGTCAGATTCATTCCACCATTTATCCCTTTTCCTTTCCCTCCCCCCTTTCTCTCAATTCCCTTCCTCTATGCCACAAATTTCTCCTTTTTTCATGGAATTTCCACCACCTCCCACTATTTCTTCTTTCTTCTTCCTCCCTCTCTCCCTCCCTTTATTCCATCCTTTCTTCTTTTTCCCTCCCCCATTCCCCTTATTTTGGTCTAGCTTCCATATATGATAAAACATTCAACTTTTGACTTTCTGGGTCTAGTTTATTTCACTTATCATGTTGTTCCTCAGTTCCATCCATTTATCAGCAAATGCTGCAATTTAATTCTTATTTATGGCTGAGTAAAACTCCATTGTGTATTGTTTTTGGTCAACGTTTTTGCTGCTATAACTAAAAGATCTGATCAGAACAATTGTAGCTCAGGAAAAGTTTATTTGAGGGCTCACAGTTTCCGAAGTCTTAGTCCATGGACAGCAGGCTCTATCCCTTAGGGCTCAAGATGAGGCAGAACAATGTGGGGAGGAGGTGGCAGACGAGAGCAGCTCACTTGATGGTCAAGAAGCAGAGAGGCGTAGAACATTTCTTCATCTATTTGTTGATCCATTGTATATCATCTTCTGAGAAGTTTCTGTTCAGCTCCTCGGCCCATTTATTGATTGGGTTGTTTGTTTTTTTGGTGTTAAGTTTTTTGTGTTCTTTATATATCCTGGAGATTAGTGCTCTATCTGATATACGTGTGGCAAAGATTTATTCCCAGAATGTAGGCTGTCTGTTTACCTCATTGATTGTTTCTTTTGCTGAGAAGAAGTTTTTAGTTTGAATCCATACCATTTATTGATTCTTGATTTTATTTCTTGTGCTTTAGGAGTCTTGTTAAGGAAGTCAGGGCCCAATCTGACATGCAATTAGAGAAATGCAAGTCAAAACTACTCTAAGATTTCATCTCATGCCAGTTGGAATGCAAACAACAATAAGTGTTGGCGAGGATGTGGGGGAAAAGGCACATTCATACATTGCTGGTGGGATTGCAAATTGGTGCAACCAATCTGGAAAGCAGTATGAAGATTCCTTACAAAACTTGGAATGGAACTATCATTTGACTCAGCTATCCCACTCCTTGATCTATACCCAAAGGACTTAAAAACAGCACACTACAGTGACATAGCCACTTCAATGTTTATGGCAGTTCAATTCACAATAGCTAAACTGTGGAACCAACCTAGATGCCCTTCAATAGATGAATAGATAAAGAAACTGTGGTATATATATACACAATGGAATATTACTCAGCATTAAAAGAGAATAAAATTATGGTATTTGCAGGTAAATGGATGGAATTGGAGAATATCATGCTAAGCAAAGTAAACCAATCGCCCAAATCCAAAAGCCAAATATTCTCTTTGATAAGTGAATGCTAATCTATAATGGACAGGGGGCATGGGAAGAATGGAGGAACTTTGGTCAAAGGGGAAGGAGGGGAGAGGAGAGGACATGGGGGCAGGATAGATGGTGGAATGAGATGGACATCATTAACCTAGGTACATGTATGCCTGCACATATGGGGTGACTCTATATCATGTACAACCAGAGAAATGAAAAGTTGTGCTCCATTTGTGTACAATGAATCAAAATGCATTCTGCTGTCATGCATACCTAAGTAGAATAAATAAATTTAAAAAAAGAATCAGAGAGGCATTTCCACTTGCCAGATACAAATATATACTCCAAAGCCACACCCCCAGTGTCCCTCCAGTCACACCCCACCTGCCTCCAGTTTTCACCCAATTAATCCCATCAGGAGATTAATTCACTGAGTGGGTTAAGGTTCTCACAATACAATCATTTCCCCTCTGAACTTCCTTGCATTGTCTCACCCATGAACTTTTGGGGGAAACCTCACATCCAAACCAAAACGTCCACGTATACTACATTTTCTTTATCCATTCATCTGTTTTTCTGTTGACAAATACCAAGGCGGATTCCATAGTTTGGCTATTGTGAATTGCACTGCTGTAAACAAGCAAACAAATAAAAACTGTAAATTAATAGAAGAAAGATCAGTATAGTAGAAGAAAGGGAACAGGCGAGAGCTGAGGAGAGGAAAAGGGCAAATACTGAGGACTGAATTTGAGCAAATTATATTCCGTGCTTGTATAATTATATTAAAATGAATCTTAATTTTATATATAACTATGATGAACTAATAAAAAAACTAACCTGTGGCAATATATTACACTTCAAACAACTAAGGCAGTGAGAATTATCTTGTCTCCACCCAGTATTGGAAAGATAAAAACATTGTATAAATGGAAAATATTTATTTGGGATATATTACGTTATAGATAGATAGAACAAATTGATAATATTCATCATAGTAACCCGAGAGGGTACTGAATGAGAATAGAGGAGACTGGAGATCAGAAGAATGCCAAAATTTAATAGTCAGGTATAATGAGAGAAAACGACTAAAGATAAGTAGAAGTAATTAATGCACACTAAACCTAAATTGGTAAATTTGCAAAAATGGAGAGGTAAACTAAGCAGGAAAGATTTTAAGGTGATTTATCAAAATATGAGTTGGTACTGGTTGCCTTTTGAATTGGAGATATGAATGGTTTCCTTTTCTTTTTCTTTTCCACTTTTCCCCAGTTTTTAGAAATATAACTTAAAATAGAACATAGATTTTACTTAAAGATAGAATAAGTTAAAATATCTTTCATGGAGTTTTTTTCAATAGAGAAAAATAACTGGTCAAAAATTTCCAGTCACTTGAAGAAGGGGTGTAAATATCCAAATGAAATAAGACCCATTATGAAAAGCTTTAAATATTCAGGTCGAAGAAAGCAACAATTAAAGGAAAATTTTCCTTTAAAATTTTTATATTACTGAATATTCAAGCAACTTTGGTGCTGTGTTTTCATTTTTTAAACAGAATACTTTAAAAATGCACACAGGGTTGGGGATATGGCGCAGTGGTAGCGTGCTCGCCTAGCACACGTGAGGCACTGGTTTCAATCCTCAGCACCACATAAAAATAAAATAAAGATATTCTGTCCATCTACAACTAAACAATAGATATTAAAAAAATGCACACAGTAAAATATTATGCATAATCCAAATACATAAAAGTGGAAAAAATGATCTCGCTGAGTGGATTTCTTATGCAGTTCAGTCATTATTTAGTAAAAAATCCTGTATTATTTGGGGAGTGCCTAACTCTTCTGTAGAGCAACGGTTAGAAAATCACTGATCTGCGTATCTCAAATGACTTTTCAATTTTGAAAATTCCATTGTACTTTATAACTATATGCGATACTAAGTACAGCAGAAAAAGTTCTATGAAAAATATCTGTAATAGAAAACACAGAGGCAGCGATATACAGAGATCAAAAGGGAACTTTGCCTGGAAAAGACTTCAGAATAAATAGCTGTTGATTTTAAGATGGTACTTGATTTAAATATATCTCCAGAGGTTAATTTCTCTCTCTGACTTTAGACAGGTCTGTTTCCATTATTTGTGCAATTTGAGATAAAATGACTATGTTTCCCTTTCAATAAAGGAGGAGGGGGCCAGTAATTACTATGTCAGAGCTTCTTGAGGAACTTCTGGGCTGCTTGGGAATGTGGGTCTTTTAGCAGCTCAACAATCAGACTACCGTGGACAAAACACAAGATATTTTCTATTTTCTCCCCCTTAGTAGAGGATTCCTGATGAACTTTATAGGGTATTTTCATAGGTGTTGTTGGAATACTATAGCTGAATTAAATTAACAAACTGATTTCCAATGGACTTTCATTTACACATTTCTAGACCGTGGGGTTGCTGATGTAGATTTTGGAAATTTCTTCAGGCCTTAAAAAGAATGACAGAGTGAGAAGCTGGTAGAGTAAAGTTCTGGGCTCTACTGCCCAGGCCACACCTTGTTCAGCTCAGGGAGTCCACTGAGGCCATTGGGAGGACTAGCTTTGGTGCTGCCCTGGAGCTAGCACTTGGTTCTAGCCTGAATAAGAGCTGATGCTGGCTCTGCTGCTGTCCTGGAACTGGAGCTGGTGTTGGCTGGAACTGGCACTGGTCCTGATGCTGGCTACCCCTGGTTCTGGTTTTAACACTGGCTCCAGAGCTGTCTATAGTCAGGTGGAGCAGTTGCTACATGCTACCAGCAGCAAGCAAGAGAAAGATTAACCTATCTGCACCCAATGTGCTTGCTGTCATTTCAAAAAAGGAGTTTTAGGCAAGGGGAGCCCCTTGCAATGTTTTGACTAAAAAAAAAGATTCCAGCAGGGATAAGGCCAGGGAGTCCTTGGATCCTGCAGAAGCCACTCATGGCACTGTGGTGTCTAGGTTGAAGACTTGGAGTCATCAGAATGATGTCCATCAATGTGTACAAAACCAAATATTCCACTGTTGATTACATGACCTAAAGAATTCTCGGTGAAGATGGCAGCCCCAGCTTGGATTGGAAGCCTGGGGCTTCAGTCCAAAAGATGAATTTTGTTGCTCTATTTGTTGTATCAGGTTCTTGATAAACTAGGGCGGGGTGGGGGCATTCAAGTGCTAAATATTCTCCTGAAAAATAGGCTGCCTAAAGCCTTTGAATCACCTGGAGCTGAATTCAGTAGACAACTAACCTGGAAAAGTAAAATTAAGTGATGTAAAACTCCATTTATGGGTCAGTCATAATGGCATATGTCTGTAATCTCAGCAACTAGGGAGTTGAGGCAGGAGGATTTCAGGTTCGAGGCTAGCCTCTGCAACTTAGTGAGAGCTTGTCTTTCCAATTTTTTAAATGGCTGGGGGTGTAGATTAGGGGTAGAGCACTGCTGGATTCAATTCCCATTACTTCAAAACAAAACAAAAACTAAAATCAAACTGCCTTCCCCCTCAAAATTTGTTCTTTGCAAGATGTTATAATTTGGAACTTAAGTGCTTCCCAAAGGTCCCTATGTTGAAAGCTTAGTGACAGCCTATGGCACTATTGGGAGGTGGTGGAACCTGTAAGAGGTGGGGTCTATTGGAAAAAAGTTAGGTCTTTGGGGGTGTATCCTTGAAGAGGCCCCCAGGTCTCTGGTCCGTCCCCTTCTTTCCTTCCTCTCTTCCCTTCCTAGCTGCACTCCCAGTTCACTGCCATTGACCTACATACCTCTCCAGGCGCAAAGCAACTGGTCAAGTGACCTTGGGCTAAAATCTCTGATGCTGTGACTCCAAATTAGTCCTTCCTCCTTTTAAGTTTCTTAGGTATTCCTTCCCAGCAACAGATGGCTGACCAACATACTATTATTAGATCCCTTAATTTTAATCAGTGAACTCATTTTAACCTACTCAACTATGACAATAATATAAATACTTAGAAATATGTCTGGAATACTAATATTTTGAAACATTTTCTACATTTAATTTTACCTTTTGAAAATTTCCTCTTGTACCACAATCTGTCCTTTAACTCTCATAATTAAAAATGAAGTTAAGAATCTGATCAGTTTTTGTAATAGGAGACTGATTATTTAAATATCTAAGGCAGCAGGATTCAGGATATAGATAATGTGTGGAGTAAATAGTAAATCATTTTTATTAATAATAATATTTTCTCCTAATTAGTCAATCCTTTAGTGAAAAATAGGTTGTTCCAACTTTTGATGGTTCTGGTTCTAATGAATGTCAACCTAATTAACAATCAGAGGAAGATTCTCCAAAGAACAATGGCATTTACTGGGGATAGGATAATACTGTAATATGTGTGCCATAGTAAGTGGTGAGTGTATTTAAGAAGATTGCTTCAGGGAAAATCTTTCTGAAGTCATCAGCAGATTTGCCCTCCATTCTTGGTGTTCAGAACGCTATCAGAAGCCTCCATCTAAACAAATCGCTCACCGGGTAGAGAAATGATTGGAACGTTTCTCAGATTGGAGGCCCCTGGCACCATTGTCACCTGGGAAGTTGTTAGAAATGCACATTCTCAAACCTGTGTGTCTCAAACCTACTGTGTTAGAAATTTTGGGAGTTGACTCTGCAAACTGTGTTTAACAAGCCCTTCAGGAGATGCTGATGAGAGATAAAGACTGAGAATTGCTGGCTTGAACTGATTGCAGTTCACCCTCTGATGATGGAGACATATGCCACTAACTCAGAAATGCACAGTCAAAAGTCACAGACATGTCAAAGGTCTCAAAATTTAATTTTACATTTTATATGCAATACCATACATGCTTACAAGAAGACTCTTGAGGCTTTCCTGATTTGTTATTCCTTTCCAGTCTCATGGTTGGAGATAGTGTAAGGATGAAGCTGGTATTAAATTGTGGTTGAAAGCTTATCAAATGGCACTCAACTTACATGGGAGCTTCTTAAAAAGTTTTTTCTTTAATTTAAGATATGGACAGACTTCATCAATTTTACTTAAAATAATTCTCCTAATCACAGATTTTTCAATAGAGATAATTAGCTAAAGGATAAATTTGTGAATGACTTTTATTTGTTGCTGTATTGATGATTCACTCAAGACCATTGAAATCACTTCAATGAAGTTTAGTTTTAAGATAGTTTAATGAAGAATCATTTCAGTGATTATAAGCAGCTATCTGTAACATGGACAGTTGTATTGCTCCTGTGGGGGATGTGATGATTTTGTGCACGTAAAAACAAATCCGTCTGTTTTGAAGTTTTTATTGGTATGTTTGCAAGTAGCAGGTGGAGTAATGGAAACAGATTTATCACAGCCAGTGACTGGAGCCCTCACTGTGCCTAAGCATTGCTCACTGCATGCCTTATTTGACTTTTTCAATGAATTAGAAGAAATCATTTGGAATCCTGTGATGTTGCCATAGCAACATTCATCATTGTAAAAAAAAAATGCCATAAGGACAAGAGGAGTGAGATACTAACACGTTTCCAGATACCCAGGCGTGTTCCTCCTGACCCTGGCTGCATTAAGTCTGCCAGATGGGAAATCTTAAAGAAGAGTAGAAGAGAAGGCAATCCTCCTGTATGGATTGAAGTTTCTTCTTCCTCTGCTCTTGGATCTTCCCTTCTATTATGACTTTCTATTATGTTGTCCAGTGCTGCATAACTAATGGACCATAGACTGAACAGCTTCAAGTAACACACATTTATTATTTCTTAGTCACTAGGAGTCAGGAGGTCACAGTCACAGATTAGCAGAGTCTTCAGCTCAGGGATTTCCAGGTCAGACTCAAGGTGTCAGCATGGGGTTTACTATTATCTGAAGCTCAAGGTTCTTCTCTAAGATCACAGTTGTTGGCAGAATTCACTTCCTTGCAGTTAGCACACAGAACACCAGGCATTTCTTACTGGCAATCAACTGGGGCTCATTTTCAGTTCCCAAATATTGTTCCTCATTTTCAGCCATGTGGATTTTTCAGTCCTGTACATCAGGGAAATGATTCCTTCAATAACAGCTGCAGAATCTCTTGCCTCCTGGCTCAGGGAGGACTCCGTTTCTTTTAAGATTTACCTTATTTGATCAGAGCATCCAGAAAAAAATCTCCCCCTTGATTTGCTCAAAGCTAACTGATTGTTGTATCATCAGAAAGCCTTAGTTGAATCATCAGAAATTCCTCAACTTCAAGAAAGTAAACTAATCTTGAAAGTACATAGTGCTGGTCCCATCTATCCTCCCGGTAGGGGGTTGCACAGGGTGCATACTAGTAAAGGGCATCCTGTGTGCTTTCTTGGAATTTTTCCCATTACACTTTCCCTTCCTGTCCTTCCTCTTTATAGTTGGGGTGTATGGGACCACAGGCACGTGTGTACCCACATCTTTATAATAATAATACAAGCCAAAATCACAGAACAGCCACAGAATTGCTGAAGACATCAAGAAGAAATGGATTTGTAATTTTTCTCTTACAAGTTACAGCTTATGAAAAGGTTTAAATTACTTCAGCTTTGAAAGATGCAATTTCATTCAGACAACTTTAAAAATAAACAGTCTGCAATATCTGATCATGAAGTATGACTTTGTGTTGGATCTAACAGGCAATTCTGATACCAGCTAAGGAAGGTGCATTAGGGAATGGGTTTTAGTTAGAGCATGCAGTGTAAGCAAACTGTAGTTCATTGCTCTCAGCTGGGATGCGCTGTCTGTGCCACACAGAAGAGAGATCTCAGGACTGCTCTACACCTTGGGGTCCTGGGGGAGAGGAATATTTGGCTATAATAGGGTATTCAGATTGTTCATAGAACAGGGGAGGAGTAAGAGATGCTGTTTAAGGTTGAGAGAGCACCAGCGAAGCTGACTGCCTCATGCCAATATCAAAGTCAAAGGGCATTCTTAGAAGATGCTATCTATCCAGATCCAAGAGTAAATTTAAAACCCCTTGGAAATCCACTTTTTTTGTTATTAAAATAATTGCAATGCTAAAGACAGCAGAAGGACCTTGAATTTTAAAAAGCAATATAGAAGAATCACCAGCCATTTGTCTATTATAAAAAGAAAAACAAATTCAGCATGCCAACTAAAAGAAACACCTTTTATAACAGACTATACTGAATTAATAATGGTCAACAAACGTGTCCTATATGACAAAACTAACAATTAAAAATAGCCATTGCTCCACAGCTCTTTGGGGGGTTTGTTGGTTTTATAAAACCTGATACAGACAAAGGTGTTAGTTCTGTGGTATAGATCTTTAAAATAGGTACAGGGCCTGTTAAAGTGAGCTTATTTAGAAATAAGGTTTTTTTACAGAGAGTCAAATTAAGATGAAGTCATTAGAGCAGACTAATCTAGTATGGCTATATCTTTATCAGAAAGGGAAGTTTGGGCCCAACGGGGACACACAGAGAGCAAGGCAATGTGAAGATGCAGGGAAACTGTCGACTGCAACCAGGAAACAGGCGAGGTGAACGGATGTCAGGAGGGAGGCACTGGCCAGCTTCTCCCTCATGCTCTCACAAAAAACCAATGCTGCCAACTTGCAGGTTTCGGGTGAGTGCCTTCAGAACTCTGCGACCATGTTTTGCTGTTTAAGCCACACCATGTGCTTAGCTCCAGGACACTAATGCACTTGGGGTTCTGATCTTTTTTAAATCTTTGTAACTAAATGGTTTCCCTCAATTATTTCATTAATCTTTTGCAATGTAATCACTTAAGATTTGATTTTAATGCTCTTTTCCATTGTAGATTTTAAGTGGTTTTCAGTTATTCCTCCCATGTATGGTTTTCTGTATGAGAGAGAGCTCGTAAGTTACTCCTAAGAGTTTTTTTTTTTTTTTTTCTGTTTCCTTTGAGATACTAGATACCACGCACCACAGTTTGAGGCATTTGACAGAGAGGATTTTCTCCTTCTCTGAGCATTTATTATTGTTAGAAGGCATCATTTTTTTCCCCCTGTTTTTCAGTGCAGAACCTGAAAACAGGCAGAATTGTGCTTGAAAGTTTTCTTTCATACACAATTATTTTGAAAATGTCCAGGGAGAGAATATAAACACGTATTTTTTAGGTGAATCTATAGGGGATGATATCTAGTACTTTTCCATGGGGAGAAAGGCCTGAGAAATTGACCTCGCCCAGCATGATGCTGGGCCTGAAGATACAACATTTTTATTGCAAGGACTTTTAGAAAAAGGAAAGCCCTCAGCCACACAGTGTGAGCTCTACAATGCCAGTTTTGCTGGTGGCATACACAGTGGCTCTGGAAAGTAATGTTTTTTCCTCTTTCAATTATTGCAAATCATCTGCTAAGGTGATCTTTGAAGAGCACCTAATTGTGACTTTAAAATGTATGTCACAGTGTGAAAAGTTGCATGTACTCTACAGTTAAAATATGAACAAAATATGCACAGTGAGGAAAAATTCAAAATGCTCATGGTGCAATCAAAGTTGAAAAATTTATCTTTCTTCTATTTTCTAAATTATCTGATATATTCTAGAGTCATGTCAGAAATAGTACATAAGTTAAAAAATAACATGCCTCAAAAGCATCAGTACTGTGTGTAATTGACAAACTGCCTTATGTTTTTAGTGTGAGTGATTAGATATTTTTGGGACTTAATCATAACAGTCAAACCCCGCATACCTATGAAAATCAGCTCTGTGAGACACCCTTGATTTCCTGGCATGATATAAACTGAGGAAGGACAGATGAGATAGTGTCCACTTTTATTGCTACTTCATGGGGCTGCATTTTCTGAGTTCAAAATAGACTTAACAAAAAATGACTTCAAAGCAGAATTCTATATATACTAATGGGCATATGTTGCAAGAGAAATTTATGATTTACACAAGTTTGAAATTCAGAAGTATATTTCCTGGACATGTATTCCCTTAAAATAACCTAAGAACTTATATTTTCACAGCTTTCTGACAAAATTAGTTATTTTGGTTGAAATGTCTAAAGTGGATGGATGCAGTTATAGAGTTATAGGAATAAAGACCAAGAAGAAAATAATGCTTAGTTATACAATTTTATTTTGTGTTTTTACAGTGTGTATGTGCGTGTGTGTGTGTGTGTGTATTAACCTCTAGGCTGAAATATCTTAGAATGGCAATGTGTTAGTCAGCTTTGTGTCACTGTGACCAAAATACCTGACAAGAACTACTTAGACATTATTACCCTATGTACATATATAACTATATGACTGATATGATTCTACATCATGTACAACCAGGAGAATGAGAAATTATACTCCATTATATATGATGTATCAAAGTGTATTCTACTGTCATGTATAACTAATTAAAACAAATAAAAAATTAAATGAAACTTAGAGGAGGACAAATTTATTCTGGCTCACAAGTACAGAGGTCCATGGTCAGCAAAGTCTATTGCTTTGGGCCCAAGGTGAGGGGTGAAAAGGTGTGGTGCGGAGGAGTGCTACTGTATTGGTGGAAGCCAGGAAAGAGGGGCAGGGAGGGGCCACAGGGAAGATGCACCCTTCCAGGGCATGTCTCCAATGACCCACCTCATCTAGCCACGCCCCACCTGCCTACAGTTATCACTCAGTCCATTCCAACTAGGACTGATGGACCCATCAGGCCACATCTCCCATAATCCAATCATTTCACCTCTGAACACTCCAGCATCAATACAGGAGCTTTTGAGGAACATCTTACAACCAAACCATAACAAGTGATAAATGAGAGGGAATCTAAGAGAGTAACTTAGTGGAAACCTTCTAGTTTTGACTTTACCTGTCTTTCTGCTCTAGCTTTCAAATCAGGTCCACAGCATTTGCAACGCCATTGGTTGGAGCCAGATTTGTGTGCTTTTGTTGTTTGTGTATGTATGTGGGAAGGCTGAGTGGATTGTAGCCTGTTATTTTAACATTTCCTTTTAATGTCCAACAAAAAAATAATCACAGAAATTAATTACAATTAGTAATTTACAAAGTAATTGTAATCCTTTTTGCTGAATTACTATTAAAACTAGATGGGAGGAGTGGTAGAAAGGATACAGATGACATGTAATTATTTTTTACTGAGCACCTATTATATGCTGGTAACTGGACTGCCTGCTTGTATGTACTATTCCATTTGCTCTTACGGTATTGCTATGAGGTGGATTTTACTGTTTCTGTATCACTGGTGAGGAAATTGAGGCTAGGCAACCGTGTTCACTGTTTTAATCTATTAGGGTTAACAACAGCCTCTGTAACAAACACAGATTTCAGATTTCAGGGACCAAGCACAGTAGAAGTTGACCTCTCCTTGTGCAATAGTGACCAGCGATCCTGCTCAGCTTGTCTCCTTGCACTGATCCAGTGGTTGCAGTGATTTCTACGAAGCCTTGGTACACTGTGTGTTCATCTGGGAGAGAAGCGAAGAGAGGCTGCAGGAGCCAAAACTTCTTTTTAAAAGCTCTTGTCCAGGAGTGACGCATAGTTCTTGGTTTGTGTCTCATAGATGAGAACAACTCACAGGCCAATGGGGTGGAAGGGAGTCAGCAAAACTGAATGTACAGTCAGTAGCCCATTCAGCAGGCACAGCGCAGTGGCAACTTCGCAAGACGGGAGCGGAACCACGTGTTTCTGTGAATAGAATGTTGTCTGTATGTCTCCTGTTCATGAATATTGCCCAAAGCACTTTGTGGTTTTCTCAGCGCTATAATTATTTCATTTAAAGATTATAGTGTGATTTTTTTCTTTCATAAAAATTGCATATGTAATTGCAATTGGAGAAAATTCAGATATTGATAGCAGGATTCTGCACTCTAATAACAAAATGTCTACAATTAATTACGTTATATCTTAATATTAATGTTGAAATAAAAGCATGGATGAAAGACAAGTGGTAAGCAAAGAATTCTTTCGCAGAGGAAGTTGGCACAATTATGGGGTATGTTTTCCTAGAGTAACTGGTTATGTTTTTATTGGCTAGTTAGAGGATTTCTTCTAGAGTTTCTCATGATGTTGGCAAAATTTATCTGTGTAAGGAGAAAGTTTTAAGGGGCAGTATAATGTACCCTGTTTACCCTTTAGAAGACAGCAAGTTGGGCATTAATGTCTCTCTCTAGAGAGGAAGGATCTCTGGGTTGACTCAGTTTACAGTTTAAGATGATACAAGGGTGTGCGTGGGGGTGGGGAATGACCACAGAAGCCATTTTTTTGCCCTTTGACTTTGAAGAAAGGCTATGAAATTTGAATGTTTTAGTTGAGGATCACTTTCAGTGCTTTGGTTTCACTCAAATTTTAACCAAAACTGGAGTGTAGCAATCACAGTTGGGTGAGTGTTTCCTAAAAGAGATTAGAAAGCCCTGCTACCACCATCTCCTTACGAACTCATATTTCAGGGCACCATTGTGATTTCCACTGGTGTTTCAGACTCAAAATTGAGCTGATAGCAACTATCCTGCCATAAATATGTGTGGAGAAGTCCATGCAGTTGGTCAGTGGCAACCTGCAGTGGGTGCCAGGGTACACACATTTGCCAAGTTACCCTAAATAAGCCATGCCAGGAGGCAGGGTTAAGTTTATTAGAAAGTAAAACTTCTGTGACTTGGACTGGGCTCCCAATAATTTTTCACAGTGATTTTCCTTTTGGCTTATTAGTGAGCATCTGCTACTTTTTTAAAAATAAAAAGAAAATGAAATTTTATTCAATTTCTGATCTTGCCCAAATATCCCTGAAGATCAGGATGTCAGGCTGTATGTTTCTTGCATCCCAAGGTTTGTTTCAGAATGCATTTACTCAAGACACATTTTACTCATTTGGGGTAGATTCCTGATTTAGTCCATAAACACCCTTTTGTGCTCTACCATGAAGGCAAGAACTGTAATCAACCATTATATTCATAACATGGCTGCCGTATGATATCATATGACTTGGATAAATAGAGTAGCTTGGGAACCATCCTCATCTACCATTATTTATATTGGTGAACCATTTCAAAATATGGTTTTGATTTACCAGCTTTCCATATGTAGAGTCATATAACACTAGCAAAAATAATAACAAAACAGATGATGAAAGAGAGAAGTTAATTTTTGACTTATTTTAGAGGAGGGAAAGATTATTTGGGGTTCATGGTTTCAGAGGTCTCAGTCCATCGATGGCCAACTCCATTCCTTTCAGGGCCTGAAGTGAGGCAGGATATCATGGCAGAAGTTCATGGAGAAGGCAAGCAATTCAGGTGAGAAAAATTAATAAAAACTTTCAGTATTACAAGGAATTCTTAGGTTCTTTAGGTTTAACGGCTTCATTTTACAGATAATAAAACCAAACCCATAGACTGTGGTTATATAAAAATGGGAGAACAATGAATCTATGTCTTAGGATAAATCTAGTTTACTTGCTGTCAGTCTCATGACCATGCAAAGGTTCTGGAGATGCAGAACTTGTAGGTAAGACCACAAAGGATTTCATTGTCTTTTGATCCAGGGCCATTCTGAAAAGGAGTCCACATACAACTAGAGCAATATTAACATACAGATTACATTTCAACAAAGAGTTGTGGAATGCCTACTGTTTACTTCTTTCAGGTTATACTTGTCTTTAATCCTCTCCTTATGTGCTAGGCACTCTGGCTTCTGTTATCACAGACAAACTGAATTATCTTGATGCTGGTTTAAAAACCACTGTAACTCAGTGTCGTGTTCAGTTAATATGAATTAGTCAGTCAAAACAATCAAATGGACTATATAGATTCAATGACCAACTAGATTTCTGGGAACTTCCACGTGGCTTATGTGTTTGCTATACTGCTAATAAGCACAGAACTCTGTGATTTGGGGCACACATTTTTATAATTGTAATAATGGGAAATTAATGTGAAAAAAGTAGTTGTGAATAGTGAGTTTGTTTTAAAATGTGGTAACAAATTCCTTGACACTCCTCTCATTGTGCATTTATGTGGCATTCCCTTAAATTCTGGTGGTCTTATAAATAGTGTGATCAAGATGGTACAGAGAAAATGGTGCTGTGTCACCTCCCACGTTATACAGCTTGGGCCTGGTTGGCTAGAATGCTCTCTCTTTAAGCCTTTAGATACCATATAAGAAACCAACTGTACTGAGGGGGCTACACTAAAGAATTCTAAGCCATATAGAGAGGCCATATCTCCCACATGGCCCCAGCCTTCAATTTATTCCAGCTTAGGTACCAGCTAGAGAAGTGTAGAATGTTCCAGATGATTCCACTCCTTAGATGTTGGAGGTACCCTCTGTCCTTTGGGTCCTGACAGCCAAGTTCTTAGACACCAAGAAACAGAGAAGCCATCATTGCCACACACTGTTTCTGATCCATATAGAACATCAGCATAACAAAGCTCATTTCTTACATAGCTCAACTTTGGGGTGACTTTTATAAGGATTAACATAGCTGATGCTGGAACCTAAGGACCTAGCAGTCGGCTGATTGGAGTTCTTCCTTTTCTGAAGAAGTAAGAGAATGATTCATCCCAGTCAATATACAGATTTTAACAATAGTTTCCTTTCTCACTGCAAAGGTTAGTTTTTAGATTTTCCATATATTAGCATGTTAATCAGAAAAAAGCAGATTTCAGACAAATATCAGTAAGTTAGCTTTCTAGGGCAATCAAGACAGAGTCCTTATTTTAAAGTTCACACTGAAAATAAAGCAACCTCTTAATGATCTTGAGTTGATTTACACATTGCTTCCTTTAAATCAAACTTTTTCTCCTGCTATAAAGAAAGAAATTTTTTTCAGAAATTAAATTTCTGAATTTAATGTTTATAAATGTTGATTCCTTGGTTTTTTAAAAAGAACTGAGTAACCATAGCAAAATTCTGAAAAGTATTTTATATATGGAAGTATTTCATTGATAAATATATATAGAAATAATTTTATTATTATATTTCAGTTTCCTTAGTGGCTTTATACTAGATTATCATTTAGAAAACAACAAAATCTTTAATTAAATTATAAAACACCTTTAAACACCTAAAGTGTGTTGGGTGCAATCTAAATACTGAAATAAAAATTAATAAAATGTTTTTGACTTTATATATATGAGCTAGATTATTACATGAAAATAAAATAACTATGATTTCTTTTGTCTGATAAGCATAAATTAGAAAGAGATGTAAGAATTTTAGTGGTTTATGGATAGGGTATTCAATACATTGATTAATCCTGGAATTCAGATTTTATTAAAGACTGCCATTCATGTTACTGTCTATCTGTCTTTAAGTAGCACTAATTTTACAAGAACTTACCTCTCTGTTCAGTTTCTACTTTATGAGAAATAATGGATTTTTCTTTATACAATACACATTCTTTCCTCATAATAGAACACTTTTTACAACTCCAAAAATATTTTCCTAAAGAAGGGGATTGGGTTTCAGTATCTGAATATTTGAATATTTTAAATATTCTGTGCTCACCAAAATTCCCCCTTGCATGTTTCTAGCTGAATGTTTGCCACTCCCACAATTCTCATAAGAAACCATTTAGGTGAGAAGGAAATTTGGGGTTAAAAAAGAGTGATGTTAGCTTTAGAAATGAAATTATCATTTGAAATCTCATATCTGTGAAGCTTTCCTGCCTTCTGATCTTCTATCATTTTTATTTATGGACTCATTATCTTATTCAGCTACAAATCTTATGCTGCAAATGCATTTCTAGTATGAAGATTGCATTTTGAGATTCAGAAATGAAATATAAAAAGTAAAAAAGGGAAAAGAACTGCATCCTGCTGTATGAGTACATATATGTGTGGAATTCAAACTTGTTTTTCTGCTGTATTCTCATAGATGTTGAGACAGAGTTCTAAGATGGTCCCCACAAGATTCCCAGGATTATGAATTTGATCAGCTTTTCATACCCCAATAGGTTGTTATATGGTTCAGTAGACAAAGAAAGGGTTAATGTATGGGTGGACTTGATTGGAACAAGTCAGGAATGAGGCTTTCTTTAGCACTGGAGATTCTCAGCTTATGGTCTGAGAGGAAAGGAACACCTCCATCTTCCATCTGAGAATGAAGAGTTCTGCCAACAAGAAGAAAGATCTGGGGAGCAGATCCCTCCCTGAACCTGCGATTTGGAATTCAGCCATGATGTTGGGTCTTAAGTAGAGATCTAAGTCTGAAACTGTTACTGTGAACACTTTGTAGCTGTCTTCCTGATATTGGAGGGTTTAGGATAATTTGTTGGAAAGTTCTTCTGAGATGCTTGAAATAAAATAGAATTTTGAGTGAAAGGAAATCTGGGTTATGATGAGAAGCATCTCGATAATATTTAAGGGAGATGTGAACTTGGAGTTATACATTTGCAGTTCAAATTCTTGTGTAATTGAATTGTGTACCCCATTTCCTGATAACTTCATCTGTAAGATTGGTAAACATCCCGAAGATCATAACTGAAACAGAAAGCATGTACATTACATGTGCCAATAACTTGGATTGTGATTATGGAAAGCATAAATTTTGGCTTCTGTAAGGAAAATAGGAAAGTAGTTTTTGAATGGACAACTGTGTATTGTTTAACACAGCAAACTACTACTTACTTGTGACCTAGATTCCTATTTAGATATTTTTTCTTCCTTCGGACTTCAGAAGAAAGATTACCCAGCATCAGGTTAAGTAAGCAAACAAATGAACCATTGCTTACAGACTCCATTTATAATTCCAGCAACTTTTCAAATCTCAATGCAAGTACAAAGGAAATTTTGTATTTCAGAATCCATTTAACTATGGAATTGCAGAGCATTTACCCAACATAGAACTGGGAATGATTCATCTGAAACTTAAATGGCACAATAAAAAGGCAAATATCAAGGATAATTTAGAATTTATAAATGCCTGGGTATAAGATGAATGTGTCCAGATAAAATCATATGGTCATGGTTTATATAAGTATTTGGTGATACTCATATGTGTAAAAAGACATTTTTGAAGATGAAATACATAAAGTCTAATTAATTTGGTTACAGGAACATTAACTTGGAAGCCCTGTTAAGCAATGTATTTTCCACAAAGAATTATATTCTTCTCAGTAGTAGATCTGCATTTCAAAAATCGTTGTACTACTATTGATAATATTGTATCTTAATTTCTTTCTTTTTTGTTTTTTTTTTGGTACGGGAGATTGAACTCAGGAGCACTTGACCACTGAGCCACATCTGCAGCCCTATTTTGTATTTTTTTATGTAGAGACAGGGAATCACTGAGTTGCTTAGTGCCTCGCTGTTGCTGAGGCTGGCTTTGAACTTGCAGTTCTCCTGTCTCAGCCTCTCTAACTACTGGGATTACAGGCTTGCGCCACCGTGCCCAGATGTATCTTAATTTCTGTCCACAAAAATGTTTGATTTTGTTTTCCTTGATATTTAAATTTCTCAGTAATGTTTCTGATATTGACACATGGCCTACAATGCCTAAAATACTTAACATCTGACCTTTTACAGAAAGTGTCTCGACTCCATGTGGAGGATTGTCCTTGATGTGGCCCTCTCCTCTCACTAAAAGTTTTGTCTAGCACCATCTGCACCTCACTATTCCTCTCCGATCACAGAAGTCTTCCTTCAGTTAATCAAACTCTTTCGTGCTTCAGAACCATGACAAATGCTTCAGCTTCACCTTGCTAACATCTGTGCATCCAATGATCTTCACATAAATGTCCTTTCTTTAAAGAAGTCTCATGGGACCTATCCCACTGCATGCCAGTTAAGGCAGGTTCATCTCAGGTAATCACTTTTCAAATTCTTCACTCATTCTTTCTAGCATGTGAAAAAAATTAAGCCAACTTTTTTTTGTATAATATTTGTTTTGTTTCTGGCTTACCCAGTGGATTGTAAGTTCTCTTACAGCATGAACTGCATCTATGTTGTTGACTGATATGTCCCCATTGATACATAATTAGCAGTTCTATTTGGGTGCACAGTTTGGCATGTAGCTCTTGATGAAAAACTGTTGAATGAAAGTTGTGAGAATCTGTGGCTGAAAGCTGACCACTGACTTACAAGAGTAGATATCAGGAATATTTCACAGGAAACTTGGCAAAGGTGGTCATTGGCAAAGCCTGTGACACACGCATAATAACATAATGATTTATATCTAACTTCAACTGATAGTTGAATTGGAAACAATGAAAGAAAGAGTAAATTACAAATGTCTTCATGCTTGATGCATATTCTATTGCTGAACGTCCCTGGGATTGGAAACTATTGTGCTAGTTCCAATGGGCTGCTGATTTCAACAAATAAAAAACTAACTTGAAGGTTAGCTTAAACCACATTTTTCCTAAACCTTGTCCATATCAATTGGATCTAGAGAACATCTATAGATAAACAGATCCTCATTCTAGAGTCAAATGTGTTCCAATGTTGCTGGCTATCAATTTCTATGAACACCAATCATAAGGATGTAAGGCAAGCAAATAACATGACTCCTGGCTTATATAAATGGGTAGAAATGCAATTTTCTCAGGCCAGACCTGTCTGGGTAATAATTACTCTAAAACATGTGCATAGGAATATATGGGAGTGTATGTATTACTGAATGAAACTTCCAATCTAATTAATCTACAGAAAATGGAAATTTAAAGTCTATGAAAATCTCTCCTTAATATAGGCCCCTTAGCACTTATAGGATTAGTTCCCAAGTCCATCGGGGACCCCCGTCCTTGTGTCTCTATATTTATAATTCTCCATCACCCTAAAACACACAAAATGAAATGTGTTCTTTCTGCTGACCTTGACATCTTCATAACATTCAAGAAAAACAGGCTCAAATGTACAATTTTTGGGGTTCTGCTCAGTTACTCCCTGGAAAGTGATAACATAGGGAGCCACTCCCTCCCCATTCCTCCCCAGTGCGTGGGAGTGGGGGGCACACTTTGCCTCTGTGTGTGAACACAGCAGTTTGCAAGTCCAGGTATAATCCACACTGTGGCACTCACCCATCACCCTGCCAAAGAGGGTACATACCTTGAGAACCCTGGAGGCACAATTTATCCCTGAAAGAATGAATTTGAAAAAGAGGCCTGTGTGGCCTCTGGAACGAGGCACTGAGCCTTTTGTACACAGAATACCAGAATTCCAGACTGCCCAAAACAGGGAGCAAACATTTTCTGTAAATGTCCAGGCAATAGTTTTGGTTGGGCATGGGGGCACATGCCTGTAATCCCAGCTATATGGAAGCCTAAAGCAGGAAGATCGCATCTTTGAGGCTAGCCTGGGCAACTTAGGGAGATTGTCTCAAAATTAAATGTGAAAATGGCCTGGGGAGGAAACCCAGTGGTACAGTCCCCAGACTCTGTCTCAAAATAAAACAAATAAAAAGGACTGGGGATGTAGCTCAGTGGTAGAGCACCCCTGGGTTTAACTCCAGTACTTTGGGGGTTTAAAAAAAAAACAACAGAGAGTGCAAACAGGAAGAACTCCAGCTTGTTTTAGCAGCTTGTATGCAATCTCTTGGAGCCTCAGCACTGGCTGAGACACAATAGATAAGAGCCAGATGGGCCTGGAGTTCCCCTGGAGAGTCCCCTCAACTTCCATTTCTGTGGGTGGTACCTGTAACGTAGTTTATCAATTCCTATGATTGATGCAAGTGCCAGGGACAGGGAAGCATGTCTGTACTAAATAGCAACAAGTAAGGGAAAAGATAAAGGGGTGAGTAGAAAAGGGGAACATGATCTTTATTAGCAATAAGTATAGTGCAGCCAGTCTAGTACCTAGTCCAGTGTCTAGCCTTGTACTTCACCTAGGTAGAGAAATATCTCAGCGTTGAAGCTAGAGATGATCGACATTGAATCGAACTGGAGAATTGGATTTGGAGTTAGTGAAAACTGTCAGGCTCTGGATATAGTTTGCAGGTAAAGGTAAGGGTATTTGCTGATGGAGTGCGCGAGGGTGTGAAAGGCAGAGATACTGTATTGCTGCTTTGTTAGGGTTTCTTACCAAGGGGTCTGTATTAGGTTCTTCAGGCTGTTATTAAAATGTATCACAAATGAGAAGGACTAAAACAACAAAAATCTATTGTCTCACTTCTGGAGGCCAGAAGTCTGCAATCAAGAGATTGGCAGGGTCATGGCTCTCCTGGAAGGTCTTTCCTTCTTCTGGGTTCTGGTGGTTTCTAGCAACACCTGGCATTTCTTGGCTTGTAGGTGCATCAGTCCAGGGTCTTCCCCATTCATCACACAGCATTCCTCCTGCATGCGTCTCTTTCTTCTCTTTGAAAGGACAACAGTCATACTGGATTTAGGATGTCCCTCTCTTCCTCTCTCCAGGTTGATTTCATTTTAACTTAATTATATCTGCAAAGACTTTATTTCCAAATAAGATTGCATTTTCAGGTCCTGGAGTTAGGACTTAAACCTATTTTTGGGGGAGAGCACAATTCATAATAGGATAACTGTACCAGAGTGACTCATGACAGTTCTGGAATCTCCATGTGTATACATGAGCTTATGTTCCAGAGCTAGGGCCCAACACTTTCATTATATTCTTGGACCTCGGCAAATCAGAATTCTAATTTAATTCCTCCTTTTAGGAAGTTTTGAGCTCTAAAAACATCAAATGACTTGAAGAAACTCTGGACTAAATCATTGGTAAACCCTAGGGTGAAGATCACAGACCTTTTTCCATGATTATCCATTGATGTCTTTTTTAGTTAATGGCATGAAAAGGATAATAACACAAAAAGAAGCTCTACTACCTCATGGGATAGCCCACACATTTAGTGTTTCAGCTTGCCTCTAGTGTTCAAGATGTGACTTCACTTCAAGGGTGGCACTGAATTATAATTCATGGTGACAACTATCGAGAGCTTTGTATTATGCCAGGCACATATCAGTGTGTGGCCCATGTACTTCATCATGCTGACGTGTAGTTTGGAAATGTATGAAGAACAACTCTCAAGCTCAGTCCAGCCATAGGGCAATAGAAGACATCCCTATGCTATCAAGGTGACATCAGCATCAAAAGGAGTGTCAGGAAAGAAAGAAAAGGGATTGTTCAATTAAGTATGCTTGGCTTTTAAAAAGATCACTGCCCTTCATTCTTTTTTTTATTCAAGGTGCCTTCTAACCAGGCTTTGTGCTCTTGCACGACTGCAGCTGTGCTTTTGTTATGGTCTGTTCTCTCCTGGGCTTCATGATGATACCACCAGTTACCAGTGACAAGTCCTGCTTCCTCACATGTTGAAGAATAACATTAGAGAAGCATGCTGAGGCAAGCATATTAAGCAGAGTTTAGTTAAAAAGGGGTAATAGATTTCTCCCTGGAGGCTGAAGGGGGCCATAGCTGGTATCTGTTATCCCTAGAAGTGACAGCGTTCTGTGTCTTTTATACATCTAAAGTTTCCTGTGTTCTGCGTTCTTCCCCCTTATCTCTCTCCTTCCTGCCTATGTGACTAGGGTGGGATGCCTAAAAGGTGAGAAGCAGATGGATAGGAGGGGCCGAGATGGAGTGATCCGAGTAGGAAGGGGGCCCAGGGTGCATTAACAACTTTTATAACTCCCTGTAGGGAGGGACAATCCCTGGGACAGGTTACCTTAGCAATAGGTTAGAGCAGGGGCAGGTTATCTTGATAAGGAAGCGCTCTGAAGGCATTAGTATTTCAATCTCACAGGGGGGTGGTCTCCAACTTCCCAGACAATTGCACTACAGGCTGCCTAACTCAGATCCCAGAAGAGGACCAGCCCTTGCTGTGGAAGACACGGCACGCCTGAGCCTGGCTAGCAACACATAGGAAATAAACGAAGAGGGGATACGGAGGAGAATATGACATATACTGCCAATGAGTAATGATGTAAGCTAGTATTGATTGAGGTAGAAAAATATTATTCAGTGATTTTTTTTTTCTTTCTTGACTGTGTGGTTGAACATATGTCCTTTTTTTTTTCCTAAATAAACAGTAGCAATTGGCTAAAAATACCTAGGAGATGGCAGAGATGTGATTAACTTTTAAAAAACCACTAGCAAAGCATGGCAATTTTACTTATGTTCCTTAATATTTCCAAAGAAGAGAAGAAATACTTTTTCAAAATAACAAATGCAAAGAGAAGCAAGTACTTAAGACATTGTTATTTCCAGTTATTATAATTATTGATCAAAGAATCCTTCTTTAATTATATTTGTTCAATGAAACAGTATTAGACTATCCTAAAAACACGTACATTTCCTTCTCTGTACTGGTAGAAAATTACTGGGCCTCTAACCTACTGAGAAAATCCCCAAATCACCACGGGAGCACTCGGTTGATTGGACCCCCCCGCCACTAAAACATGTTTCTCCTCTCAGCTTTCCTCCTGCTTTGTGATCTTGTCTTTGGGGAGAAGCCTGGCCCTGGCCAAGGCTAATCCCTTGGTAATTGGAGTCCTGTGGTCTTCTGGAGAACTTTGACAATCAATCACTCCTGCTCTGAAGTTGTTCACCTCTTTCTCTCTGAAGACTTTCATCATTGTATAAACGTATCTAAAATCCTTTCTTCTTGTATAGCATTCATCCTGTTAATCTCCAGCTATTTTCCTAGGTCTGGCTTTCATAGCCAAGTTTCACAAAACCAAACAATAAAGAGGACAAACTGCCTTATCTTCAGCATCTACTCTATGTTTTTTTTATTGGTGCATTATAATAATACATAATGGGGGGATTCGCTGTGATGTATTTGTACATGCATATAACGTAATTTGATCAATCTCATTCTCTACTCCTTTCTGTCTCCCTTCCTCCTCCTCCCCTTCAATCTCTTTACTCTACTCTAGTTGTCTGTCTTCAATTTTTGTTGGATCTTTTTCTTATTCATTTATTTCTAACATTTGACCCTTGGCTTTCTGAGTCTGGTTTATTTCACTTACCATGATGTTCTGCATGTCCATCCATTTACCAGACAAGGATACAATTCCAGTCTTTACGGCTGAGTAAAACTCCGCCTGTATATACACCCCATTTTCTCTTTTTATTTTGGTACTGGGGATTGAACTCAGGGATACTCCACCTCTGAGCCACATCCCCAGCCCTATTTTGTGTTTTATGTAGAGACAGGGTCTCACTGAGTTGCTTAGCGCCTAGCCATTGCTGAGGCTGGCTTTGAACTTGCGATTCTCCTGTCTCAGCCTCCCAAAGTGCTGGGGTTACAGGCTTGCACCACTGCACCTGGCTACACTCAATTTTCTTTATCCATTCACCTGTTGCAGGCACCTGGGCTGCTTCTGTAATTTGGCTACAGGGAATTGTTCACATAACATTCAAGTAAACTCACAGCATCATCCCCCACACCCTCACCTTCCAATTACTTTCTTGCTAAAATCATCATGACTTTCAAATCTGAGAAAGCAGAAACTTTCCCCCTACTTTCCAAAGTAACTTTTTCACATAGCTAAAGTCCACACTGTAGTGACCATTTCTAATCAACATAATCAAAATTTGAACCATAGATTTCTATAAGAATTATAGCTTTAAAAATATAATTCTTTGCTGGGTATGGTGGGGCACTCCTGTAATCCCAGCAACTTGGGAGGCTGAGACAGGAAGACAGCACGTTCAAGGCCAGGCTCAGCAACTTAGTGAGACCCTAAGCAGCTGAGCAAAACCCTGTCTCAAAATAAAAGAGATTAAAGAAAGAAAGGGCTGAGAATGTAGCCTAGTGGTAAAGCCCCCCCCTAGATCCAATCCCCAGTACCAAAAGAAAAAAAAGAGAGGAAAAATAAAGTTATTTAATTTGAATTCAATTTTCTTTCTTTCTTTTGTTGCCAATTTAACAGTGATTTCATCTCTTTTTTAAGGCTCTTCTTCTCTTAGGTTTCTCATTTGTCTTCTTTTCATCTCTAGTGAAAGAAGCTTCCTCCCTCCCTCCCTCCTTCCCTTCCTTCCTTCTTTCTTTCCTTCCCTCCCTCCTTCTTTCCTTCCTTCCTTCCTTCCTTCCTTCCTTCCTTCCTTCCTTCCTTCCTTCCTTCCTTCCTTCCTACCAGGGATTGAACCCAGGGACATGTAACACTGAACCACATCCCCAGCCCTTTTATTTTTTTATTTTGAGACAGAATATCACTAAATTGCTTAGGGCCTTGCTAAGTTGCTGAGGCTGGCTTTGATCTTGCAATCCTCCTGCCTCAGCCTCCCAAGCTACTGGGATTACAAATGTGTGCCAATGTGCCCTTTGTGATTGTGGAGGAGGTCTTCTGCTGATTGGGAATATTGGCTCCTCATATGGTCACTTCTGATACCACAGTGGACCTGGCCTCCTTACCCCTGTGGAGATGAAAATCCTAACTCCTCTCTAGGCCTTCTTTGAAACACCTAGCAGAGGAGAAAGGTGAGAATGAAAGGCCAGGTGACCTGGGACACTGCTGGGGCTTGAGCCAGTGGCTGGTAGGATGAAAGTTCCTGGGCCTTTTAACTTTTTCTACTACCTAGACCCCTGCTCAGATTATTCATGCCTCTGATAGGAGTTGGAAGAATAAAGTTTTAATCTCTGTATTAGTTCTTAACCACTGCCCTAACAAATTGCTAACAGTGACTTAAAAGCAACATGGATGTCTAGTCTCCTAATTCCCATTCTGGACTTCTGGAAGTCCAGAAACATCATGGCTCAGCTTGGTCCTTTTTCAGAGTCTCACAAAGTCCAAATCAAAGTTTTCCAGGGTTGATGTCCTTTCTGGAGGCTCTGGGGAAGAACCCACTTTCAAACTCATGCAGGTTTGCTTGGCTCAATTCAGTTCCTTGCAGATATAGGTCTGAAGTTTCCAAGTCCTAATGGATCAGCCTGAGGCTGGTCCTCTTTAATCTACCCCACTAACCCTGTGATCTCAAAATAAGTATGATTTCTGGACATACAATAAATATGATTTCTGTTGAGCAGGAGAAGTGATCATTGTTTTATTCTTAACAGTTTATTGAACAAATCAGAAGGTGTCTCTTAAATTTTTTGTATAAAGTCTTAAAGCAAAAAAAAAATATAATTTAAAAATAAAGTTGTTTAGGGTTTTTTTTTTCCCTTGAGAATTTCTTCTCAAGAAAATGAGATAATGTTTATTTTTCTAGAGCAGAGAGAAAAAGATACATCATTTCTTTTGACCTAAATGTCTGAAAATGTCACATGGAAAGATCAGAAGAAATGGGGAATAGATCCTAAGAAGATAAAGCAAGGGGGGCACAAGGGTCAGCGAGGTCAACAGGTGAGGCTGCTGTCTTATTGATCAGGCTGTAAAGGTGGTACTTATTTAATAACATCAGAAAATAATTCCCCATCTTTATGTGTATCTATAAAGCACCAATCAAACATGAATAAATGAGTGAAAGGTAGATCTATAGAACAGAGAAGGGAAAGGGGAGGGGAAAAGGAGAGAAATGGGGTACCAGGGACTGAAATAGAATTAATCAAATTCCATGCATGTATGACTTGTCAAAATTAAACCGACTACTATTTACAACTATAATGCTCTAATAAAAAATAGTACAAAAATAGAAATTCTTAAAAAAAGTAAAATAGTATGAAATACCCACTTATATTGCTCACTTTTTAAAGTTTGTTTTCTCACTGTATAGGCATACATGAGCTTCTGGTATTTATATATAAAGAAAGTATCTCTGCAACATCAGTCTATAAACTGTGACATCTTTTGATAATTTTGCATTCAGAAACCCCAAGCTTCCAGCTGCCTCAAAAAATATTTCTATATGAGATATTCTCTTCTCATTGTGTGTTTTCTATACATTTTGGAAAAAAATGTTCTTTGGGAATGCATTGAATAATAGTTGCCTGATGGGTCAAACTTACTATTGTGGCCCACAATTATGGGGAAAATTTTTAAAAAAATTGTTAGAGAATGCTAATAGAGATTTTGTCACATCTTTATATAAGCCCTAAGAAATGACTAAGTCTGGGCAAGGGATTCTCCCCATGTGAAAAATTAACAGTTGTTCTTCTCTATTTAAAAATGTTTTAGCATATTACTCAAAATAGTAGCATCTCGAAATCAACCATGATGATATGAACAAATGAAATGACATAGCTATTTGGAGAATAAAATTTGGTTCACTCTCCAGCTGATTCTTACCAGTTCGAGATTCTGAAAGCCCCCAACCTGTGGAGAGGCCTTGTACCATCTACATTGAGCCCACATTTAAGGACAAGCGTAAGGAATGAGTGTTGTCAGCCTGCCAAGCAGCTTTGGCCAAGTCCTCCTGACTGAACTTTACATGTAATAGAACATTATCAGACAAAGAAACGTCCTCCTTAACCACAGATTCCTGATCCCATCAGTGTTAATCACCATCAAGAAATAAACTGAGCCAAAGGTTGTGGTGTTTACCCTGGAAAGAGTTAGTGGCTTAGACATCGAGGTAACTTCCTAATTTTTATCCTGAAATCAATCCTGGAAATAATTGAGGGAGAAACTATACTTGACTTGTGGCAAATATTTCTGGTCTCCTAAACAGAACTCTTGCCACTTAAAATGTAGTCCCTAGAGCAGCAGCATCCGCATCTCCTGGGGGCTTGATAGAAATACTTTTCAGGACTTCTATTAGACCTTTCAAATTAAGATCTAAAATGTAACAGGTGTGAGAATATGTGGGAAGTCTGACAATACACTGCAGGTACACACTCACCCCCATGAGCGAGCACACACACACACACACACACACAGAATTTTGAAAGCATAAGCAATGCTGACTCCACTGAAGTTTGAGGTAAGAAATGGTACAGCTGCGAGAACTGTGGGTTCTATTATCTCCTTGCAGATATCATCTAGCCCCAACGTTCAATGCCAAGACATTAGGTAGTGCCTGCCTCCCAGGTCACCTGGAGAGATAAAAAGCAGAGTGGCTGGCAGAGGGGCTTTCTGTGAGCTACAGGGGCAGCTGCAAGTCTGAGGCATGCTGGAGGTTGGGGACACTCTCATTCTCATTGCTTTCCTCTTTACTTTTGTCTGGATAAACAGAGGATTTGGGTCTTGGGCTGTCAATCCAACTTCTTCAACAAGCACCAAATTAGAAAAAAATAAGTAAGAAAGAGAGGGCAGGAATAAAGTGGATAAGAGTCAAAGCAAATATCAGACAAAGTACACTGAGTGGTATATATACTGCAATAAGAGGAGAGAGCACTGGAGGAGGAAAATGGATTTTGCAGGTTTAAAATGTAGAGGTCCAGAATGGTGGTGCTTGTGACCTAAGCTGTCAAAAGAAAAGTGGTATTTTTCAGTTGTGCTTTCTGAGACTTAACCCTTCTTTATTAGATTGCTATTCAAGTGGCAGGTGATCCTTTTTTATTTATTATTTTATAGATCCGTTAGCATTTCTCTTACATCCTGATATTAAGTTTTATGATTATGACAGATAGAATAGTGGGTTTCTAAAATTTGTTCATCAATTAATTTTGGCTTCTTTGATATACAGTAAAATAAAAATACTTTTTCTTTTTATCAAATTAATAGAAATAGATTGCATTCCAGAACTCAGTGATTTTCTGCTCCATGCTGGTTTATTTAATGTTGCTTCTCTCCTTTTCTCCAACCCCTTCAACCGTTTGTTCACATGGCATCCCTGTGGCTTGTCCACTAGACACAGACTGAAGAGTTACTGTAATATTATGCCTGGTGTTTGCATGAACAATTTTCTCAAGGAACTAGAGAAACATGGATTCTGACAAGAGCAAACTGGGATCTTGTTTAAAGAGATTCTTGGGTTATGATTCATTCTGGGCAAACAGCTACCTAATGATTCTTCAGGACTGAAGTTCTGTAATTCCATGAGGGTTAAAGTATTTAATTCTTCAGAACTGTAGTTCCCCACTGGTAAAAAAGGAGGAAAAAGGAGCAGATGCATTTTTAAAAAAAACTTTTCTAAGAAGACCTGTTTTCTTAAATGATGTGGGAGGTTTCGAACTTTTACCTAACAAATGTATGAATTTCATTCAGGAGACCATAAGAGATCAATGACATTTTGTCTACAAGGTTGCCCAAGACTAAGCTCCATGGAGATCTTTCCTTATGTTTCTGGGCAAATATTGTTACTCTTTCCTTCTGCTTTTCTCTTCCAAATACCACCCCCAACACAAGACTGCAGAATTTACAACCCGAAGGGACAAATGTTTCAAGATTAATGCAGTCAGTCTTGACATTCTTTTTGAAAAATTATCCATCTCTCTACATAGGAACAATGGGTGCTGGTCAGATGTAAAATATTCCTGTGGCCACAGAGCCTGTTTATTTTTTATTTCTTCTTTATTTCCCATGAAAATGGATTTTTTTTCTGGAGACCATTTATCATTGTTGGCTCAGAAATACAATAAGGAATGTAAACTATATAAGGATGCTGCAGGAAATAAATGTTTGCTTTCTTCTATACCAAATACATACAGAAATCTCCCAAATACAGAGACTCAAAATTATTGAGGGGCACACAAAAGGCAGATAGCTCACTATCTTATTTATGAAAGAAATTAGAAATTTGTAAAACCAGGATTCTCAGATTATTTTATCAATGCATCCATTGTTAAAATGGGTCTTGTTAAAATGCAGATTCTAATTTAGAAGTCTTCTGTGGGTACTGGAGATTCTTCATTTCAAGAAAGCTCTCAGATGATACTGATGCTGTAGGTCAGGCCACCACACGGTGGGTAGCCAGGCCTCAAATGTAGCCGAGTGTCCTGGAGAGGAAAGCTCTCTGCAGGGATAGTCAAGGTAGCTTTGCTACTCCCAGTGTGACCTAAACAGGGACATTGTTACTCTGCCTAGCCAGATTTGAGTTTGAGATTGACTTACCCCCCCATTTTCAACAAGGTGGGAAATATTAATAAAATCTCTATAATTAACAAACTTATAAATCTCTGCCACACATTCTGTTCTGCATTCCTGTCCCTCACAAAATTGTATAGTGGTTTCTGCACAATACAGGGACAAATTTTCAGCTTCTGAAAGTAAGCATTCCTGTTGCATGACAGAGGAGGGTACTAAAAGATACAACAGTCCTATCTGCATTTTTTTTTAATATTTTTATTTCATGTATGTTTTTGCTTTCATTTTGATTTTTTGAAATATTGTATTAAAATATTTATTTTTATTACTGAGTATTTTGGTATATCTTTAAATTTTATGTTTCTAGCAAGTGCCTCACTTACCTCACCCTGATCCCAGCCCTGATCAGACACATCAGCATCACTTGTTACCAGGGAGCTTCTCACAAAGATAGGGACCTTACACCCCATCCCAGGCTCATCAAATCAGAATTCACATTGTAACAGTATCTGGGATGATTTCTGTGCACATTAAAGGTGGAGAAGTATCCTGAAGAGAATAGTCTGTCTCACTGTCTCATGGTATCCTGAAAGACTTTTGTTTGACATTAAATGATCAGGCCTCAGATTCTACGAGTTTCTAAAATGAAGATGGTCCTAAATTTCCTCTAGATTTACAAAGGACATATGAAATGTATGTATTTGTCAACTATTGTTTAAGATCAGCTATGGGACCACAACTCCTTTTAAAAATTACACATGTGCAAAAATAGACTTCAATAAGTAAGGTGTCTTTTATAACAAGCAAGCTAGTCCCAGAAACATCATAAGGTAACTAGAATAGTTTTCATTTGGATTCCCTTTCTATGTTTAATTTATCTCATGACAAGGGATGAGAGATAACAACAACAACAACAACAAAAATGCCCCATTCTGTGATGCTCTCTCCCTCTTTTGATTGTGTCCTTTGAGGAGAATTCTGAAAAGTATCAAATGAATCCATTTTCAGTACAATCTTGGAATGTAATGGAAATGGAAAATGCCACAATTATCTTTTCTTGTATCAATGATTATAAGGACAGTTTGTAAAGACATTAAATTAAGCCTATCCTTTGGGGAGTTCAAACCTTACTCTACCAATTGTGCTGCCTTGAAGAGGAAGCAAATACTTTAGTTGCAAAAGAATCAAGCAGAAGTTCACAGAGTCTTTTCACCAGAAACATGGTAGGTCTAGGTTTGTGGATGCAAAATGAGTTGAATTTTTTGACTCCACTCTCTTTTATGTTTCATTTTCATGAAAAAAATGTTTTTCACAATGCAATAGGCAGTGCATTTTTAGGTTGGCTTTTATTTAAATGTCTTCCTCACAAGGAGGTTTACTTAATGCAACACGTAGCTGGGCAGATGGGTTGTACTGTTTGACTGTGACGTGCTGTTTGGGGAGTAAGAGGATGAACTATTTTCTAGTTTGTTATGGATCACATACACAGAGCAGAAAATGAATAAAAATTTAGCAATTTCGTGGTCAATTTGATAACCAGTGGCTGCAGAAATTCTCAGCAGAAGCAGCACTCGATGTAACATGCATTTGAAAATGTACGGGGACAGTTGCGTTTGTCACGATGGGAGGCACTGTAACATTTAGAATGCAGGGTCAGGGAAGCTGAAAGCCGGTGTGCAGGGAGCAGTGGTACTCCAGGCAGAACTCTCCTTCTCTGTGGCAGGCAGACCCTAAGGTGGCTCGTGGACCTCTTGCCTTTGGTGCCCATGCTCTTGTGTGATCCCTACCCCTTGAGTGAGGGAGGGACATGTGATGTGCCTCCAACCAGAATCATACATCAAAAATGACAGAGTGCATGTGATTAGGTATCTATGATTATGGTATAAAAGACTGCAATATCTCTTTTAGCTAGGCATTCTTCCTTGCTAGCTTGGAGGGAGCTAGCTACCATTGTACTAGATACCCTTATAAAAAAGGACAAAAGGAGCTTGTTTGTCCTTCTGCTATGTGAGGACATAGTAAGAAGACAGCATGTAAGAACCAGGAGATTGTCTTTACTAGACTTTGAATCTTCTAGCACCTTGATCTTGGACGTCCTGTCTTTAGAATTTATCTAATGAACTCCTGGCAAGAGGTCTTATTTAGAGGTGAAAATACTGAGGCTCAGGAAGTTGAGTTTCTTGCTTAAATCACATAGTTAAGATAGAGTCAGGACAAAACTCAGGCAAGTAGATGGGATTAGAGTCCCCTGGTGACTCTGACAATGATCATCTATCCCAACCTAGAGGCCTCATGAGTAAGCTGGAGATTCTATTAGGCACCAGCCAGCTCCAATAGTTTTTAGACCATGATCTCTTAAAGGCTCAGTAAACCAATTGTACTGGCTCTCAAACCACATGCATCAAATTTTTTTTAAAAAAATGACTTGGAATAAAATTTAATACATTAGCATATATAAATCACTCCAAAAAACAATCACGATATCACTCCAAAAAACAATCATAAGTCTGCGGGGGTAATACATTAATTAGCCTGATTGAGCCATAGCACAATCTGTACATTTTGTTTATCCATTTAAAAAGCAAAAAATGTTTTAGAAATTTAAACAAATATCAGAGTAAGCACATGTAGGAAAGGTAAGTATTGGTTAGAGAAAATTCAATCCAATAATGTGTGTATAAAACAAAATAGTTCATGTGAAGAATTTAACTTCTAAATCGGGAAAAGCCCTAATCCCCACAACATTTACATTTTACAGATGAAGAGACTGAGGCCTACAGGGAATGACAGGGTGGTTTGAGGTCAGAGAGCTAATTAAGAGCAAATCTCTGCGTAGAACCCCAGGCACTTTCTCTTTTACCAGGTGTACGCCTTCTGTCTCTCTGCCAGCCCTTTCCTTCCCTCCCTAATGCAGCACAGGGAGCTTACTTAAAATTTCATCTTCAGCCAGCCTTGGGTAGTGGCTTAATAGGGCTTAGCTTTTCAGAACAGAAATGAATCCTGTTTGTTTTGAAAAGGCTAAACCTAACAGGTGAGTGGATATTGAATAAAGGTCTTTTAGGATCAGGGAAAACACAGGGAGCTTGTTTGTGAAGCTCCTTGGGGGAGGTGGGAATGCAGAACTCCAGGTGGCCCTGAGAAGCAGCTGAAATTTCCTTTCTGCAGGGCCCTACATGCAGGAGGGGGCTACACACAGGGAAAGAAGTACCGAACATCAGCCCACCTCAGCTGGAGAACTCCAGCCTTTACAAAGGGCACCATAGACACCTTGTTGATTGCTAGGCCTAGAAGGGGGAGGTGAATCATTGTTCTGCAGGAAGAAGAGTTGAGAACTTCAGGTTTGAGTCTCCTAATGTGGTGGGCACAGCCTGGGGCGTGTCACAGAGCAGTTCTGTGTCTTGGTTCATAAAATAGCGATAAATCTAGTTCATCATCATACCATACTGCATGTGAAGCTTAGTTAGGTATGATATGAAGGTGAGCTAGGGCTATATATTTTTAACAACTGTTAAAATAAGGAAAGGAGTGGGGAGGGGGATACATGCAGAAGAACAGAAAGTCAAATATTGCTGATTAAGTTCAGGTGCTAAGCATCTAAATTACATGACATGTTATTTTCTCCAATTGTAAAATCCAAGATTGCTTATATCAATGATGTTTTTATTTTAATAGAAAACTATTTTATATGAATATAAAATTTTAAATGAAATAGCTTCTTATGATCAAAGCTGGAAGAATTTGAGTCCAAATATAAAGAATTTGAGTCCAAATATAATATTAGAATATAACTCAAAGTATAAAATAAATACCCATGAGTCTATGTTTACATAAGTAAACCTCAAATAAATGATTGAATAAATCAATAAATCAATAAATAAACAAACAGGGATTAAAAAAACTCAAATCTGTGCAGAATTCCAGATCGCTCTATGCTATATTCTGCCATCAAAGAGAGCAAGTTAAATTTCCCTCTTTACTGGGGCTGGGATTGTGGCTCAGTGGTAGAGCGCTTCCCTCGCATGCGTGAGGCCCTGGGTTCGATCCTCAGCACCACATACAGAGCAATAAAATAAAGACATTGTGTCCATCTACAACTAAAAATATATATATATATATAAAAATTTCCCTCTTTACTGTGGGCTACTCAGAGGCACTTCCTTCCAAACAGCGCAGTGTGAAGGAGAGAGAAATTGTAACTTCATGGTGGAAATTGAGTCACAGCCTTGCCAGGTGACCAAGATCGACAGGGATGACTAGCGTGCACCCTTGGTAGCATGTGATGAGAAAGTCTTCCTCCTCAAACCCACAGGCACAGCCTGGTCACAAGAGAAACTTCAGATAATCCGTATGGAGGGACAAGACACCTGACCAGTGCTCCCGAAATCTGTCAAGGTCAACATACTGAGGAGACAGAGAAACTGTCACAGCCAAGAGGAACCTAACAAGATATGAAGAGTAAAGGCAGCATCAATCCTAGATCAGACAAAAGGGCATCAGCTGAGGCCTAAGGAACTCTGAGGACAGTATAGACTTCAGTTAATGGCAAACAACATTTGTTGGTTAATTGTAATAAATGTACCATACTGATGTCACAGGGCTGGGGCCTTTTGGGAAACTGAGGCAGTGTGAAAACCCCCTTCAAACCCTGATTCTTGTGATCAAGTCAGAAAGATTTCAGACAGATCATTCAGGGAAATAGGCAATGGTTTACTGAAGCGAGAGAAAAAGGGAAAGAGAATTCTTTCAGCGGAGAGAGTGGGTCCTCCCCGAGAGAAGAGGGGCATTGTGCCTCTCCTGCACTTATAGTATTGGGGATCCCAGAGAAGTTTCCAGAGAGTCCCACCCAGGTCTGCCTCTTGACTTTTGACTGACAGCAAAATGACATCTGACTTTCAAGTCCCAACTGCCATGACAATCTTGGTCACTTTGGACCATGATGACAGGTTCTAACTGGATTCTTAATGATAAATTATTATGGGTTTTATAGTTAGGAGGAATTATTCTTATCTCCCTGAGTTTCAGGGTCAGGTCTGTGAAAAGGGTCATGAAAGTCTCCCCTTTCAGGGTAACTTGGGTTCCTCTTGTTGACATTATCTTGGGCCTGCCTTTCTCTTGCAGCTAATAGGTACTTTGCTGAGGATTGTGACATATCCTGTCCATTTAAGCAACTCAGGGCTGCAGGTAAATTACTTCTTAGAAAAAAAATACATGTGGAGATCAGCATAGTAGGCCTATTTTATAGAATAATTCCTAACCTTGTGTTCCCAGAATTCACATCTCTCTTTCCTCTATCACTAATTACACAATGTTAATATAAGGGAAATTGGGAAGCATATGGGAGTTTCTCTCTGTCCTTACTTTTTCCATGATCTAAAACTCTTCTTAAATTTCAGATAAATCTCAGCAAACATATACGGTATGCCTATCAAGTTTCTGCTCTTGAGTCTTTGAAATGTTGAGAGGTGCACAAAGCATAAACACATCCTGGGGTGAGAGAAGATAGGATACTTTCTATCTATATAGAAAGATGTAAATTCTGATGGTGTAAATGCTACCATTAGTAAATGCTGAGACAATAGAGGTTGAGGGAAAGAACTGCTGTGTCTAAAAGTTCCCTCCGACACTTTTCTTTTCACATTGTCTCTCTCTTCTTCAAGTACGTGAGGAGTGGTACTCTGAGCAGATGTTTGTTGCAAGGTGTATCTAGTTTTGAACTTGCTGAATTCAAAGTACTTGTGAGATACATCAAGTGTGTGAAATTCAGTCTGGGCTCTGTCCTGTCAGGGACTTGGTACCATCAGATTTTCAAGGGTAACTGAGACTGCAGATGATGCAGAAGCATGTGATAGTTCTCATGCTTATTTATGAGTATAAATAAGTGACTCATAATGCAATCTGCACAGAACCACAGTGTTAGGGGTGACAATTGCCCCCAAACTGCAGCGAATTATACTGACTTCCCGAGCCTCAATTTCCTAATCAATGAAATGGGATGGCAATCCTTCTGGTCCTCTGTAGCTTTCAGATTGGATGGAGGGATTGGAGGATGTGATACATGTCTTTTCTAATCTATAAAGAGCTACAGAGACTTAAGATAGCCAGAGTGGCTATCTTAGAGCGGCTGAAGAAATTGATTCCAAAACAGACATCTCTTAAGAGCTTAGTTCCCTTAAGGCTTTGGTTTAGCTGGTTGTCATTTTTCTTTATTGAAGATGAGAGTTCTAAATATCACAGTGATTTGCTTACTCTCTGGGGGAGTTTTTGAAGGCTTTGGCTCTTGGCTCAAGAACAACTGTCTTTCTTAGTATGTTGACAAGATTGTGTTTTCCATCATCTATTAGTACCACTGCAAGAGAACTCCAGACACAATTTTTAAAATTTTTGCCTGTTCATTCATATGTCTTGTCAGAAATAAGATTTCTGTTTGTAAAATTTTCTAATGAGCTGCCTGCTCAAAATCTTATTTTATTAGAATGACATGGTACAATATAGAACAATCGATGGAGAAACCAATGCAATTCTAATTGCAGAAGTCCTGCAATTTGAATATTTTAAAATTGGTAGATAATTAAGGAAACAGAAGACTAGGTCATACCGGGGGTTTGAGTCCTCACTTTCACACTGTGGCTTGGCAGGGCTTGCTCTTCCCTTCTTCCTTCCTCCTTTCCTTCCTGCGACGTAAACCCAGGGCCTCCCTCATGAAAGACATGCTTGGCCATTGAGCTGCAGCCCAACCTCTATGGAGCTTTCTTCTCAGTTAACCTAACTGCCCATGATGCTCTGCAGGTAAGAACTTGACTGTTTCCTGACCATGGATTTTCCCCTCACTATTAAACTTTTCAAAGTTTCCAGCACTAGAATTAAGTGCTGCTCTCTGAGATTTCATTAAGAGGCAATGCAGTCTTTGACCTCCTCATGTTAAATATTCTCTTCCCTTTGCCTGAAGCCCATGGACTGCCCTGCCCCCTCACAAGTTCCAACAAAGGTTATAGAGAAAGCAGAGCAAAGAGCTGTAAAGAAAAGTGGGCCTTCCCTTCTTTGCAGCACACAGATCACATGCCCTCTCAATTAATAACCCCCGTGGGCTGGTTAGCCTTGTGAGTGAGTGGCAGCATCCAGCTCTCTCTGAAGCACGTTTAGAGCAGGCCCCTGTGTGGCAGCGATAATCTGCCTTTTGAAATTTCTTTTGATTTTTTTTTGAACAAAAATTTGAATAAGAAGAATAAAAATGAATCAAATGGAATTAAGTTTGAAGCCAGATCTTTTAGGGTTGTTCAATGCAGGAAAATATTGATCACAACATGTCTCTCTTAGGCAAGAAAGGTTTATCGGTTTTAGAGTCAAAAGAGATGATTCCTCAGCTCATCTGAGGGGGTTTGATGCAATAAAAAGGGATGATTTTGGTGAGAATTTTATCCAGTAATGGGTGGGATTACTTTCTAGTATTTTTCCACCCTTAATCATGACCATCTTTGCCAATTTCAAGTGACAGAGGATCTTGAGCCATGATCTTAGATAAAACAGTTCCAAGTTGTATTTGAATCCACACCTACCACTCATCAGCATGCTCTGTGATCTCAGGCATGGGAAGTAATGTTTTTGAGGACAATTGTTTTCATAAGTGAGGGTATTAATTTATGTCTCATAGAACTGAAAAAAATATGAAATATTTATAGGGAGGCTTTTATAAAACAATACAAAGCAGTGTGTGTTGTTACATTGTCCTATCACTTTCAGATATGACCAAACAACAGTTGTAAGTGCTCAAAGAAGCCAAAGTTTAAGGCAAACCTAAATTAACCCTGCTATCATGTCCCCCACTCTGTCCAGAGGCTGAAGTTTTACCCTCTCTCCTTTTTTTTTTTTGGTACTGGAGATTGAACTCAGGGTCATTTGACCACTGAGCCACATCCCCAGCCCTATCTTGTATTCTCTTTAGAGACAAGGTCTCACTGAGTTGCTTAGTGCTTCATTTTTGCTGAGGCTGGCTTTGAACTCGCGATCCTCCTGCCTCAGCCTCCCAAGCCACGTTGATTACAGGCATGTGCCACCACACCTGGCTTTCCCCCTCTTCTTATGAATGTGACTTTTTTTAAAAAAATTAGGCTTTTGCAAATGATCAAGTAAAGATGATGTTATTAGAATGACCTCAATATAGTATAAACAATGTCCTTACAGAAAGTGGAAGTTTGGCTACACAGAAGACATAGGCAGAGGGAAAACGGTGTGCAGAAGCTGGGAGAATGCCAGGAGCTACTTGAGAGGCCTGGAATGTGTTCTCTTTCGCAGCCAAGGAACAAACTCTGCCAACACCTTAATTTCAAACTTTTGGTTTCCAGAAATGTGAGACAGTGAATTTCTGTTGCTAAGGTCATCCAGCTTGTGGTACTTTGTTACAGCAGTCCCAGGAAACTAATATCCACCTTTTGCCTGAGAGGCAAATACTACTATTAGTCTGCTGCCCTCATTGAGTTCACTGAAATGTGAGCTTCATGGGCACCAAGACTCTGTCTCCATTGCAGCACCTACAACAGAGCTTGGGAAGTAGCGCCTGCAATAAAGTTAACATTCGTGGAATGAACTGTTACTGTTGGGCCCTGCATGGCAAGCAGCAAATACAGGAGTGACTGAGCCCTGTTGTGACTCAATCAAATGATGGGCACATCATTGCTGTGTAATAGTCTATCATCTTAATCATAATCACAGATTTACTCTGGAAAATTACCTCCAGACAACAAATAATGCATGCCCAAATAATAGCTGTATGTTGCTCTGATCTGCATAGTGTATCTGATGATTAGGTTGGTCTTGCTGTTCTCATGTAATCAGAATTGGATTATGAACACTTGAAACACAACTGGCAGGCAATATGAATAATAAGCACTTATATTTAGATATTATGATTCTTCTCAAGCAAACATATAACTTACCTTTAGAAACCAACAATTTGTAAGATTCATCAAATTATCCTGGTGAGGTTTTGTATTAGTTCTCCATTTCTCCCATAAGAAACATCCAAAAGGCTTAAATCAACATGAACTTATTTACTTGTGCTTCTGGAAGTCAGAAGTTTGAAATGGTCTCATTGAGCTAAAATTAAAAGGGTGGTAAGGCTGAGGTCCTTCTGGAGGCTGGAAGGAGAATTTCCTGTCTTTTCCAGCCTTTGAGGGCTCCTGGCTTGCTTCTGTCTTCACAGCCCACAGCAGCCAATCCTGCCCTCTCAGTCTGTCACCTCTGTGGCTCTGGCATTTCCACTTGCTTCTTTCCCATCAGAGGGGTATTGTGATTATATTGTGATCCTTGAAAATCCAGGATAAGCTCTTCATTTTAAAGCCAGGTGACTGGCAAACTTAATTCCATTAGAAAACTTAATTTTGCTTTGGCATATACCAAAACCTATCCACAGGTTTCAGTGATGGGGATGTGGGCATCTTTCCGGGGAGGACATTACTCCCCTTACAATAGGATAAGAAAAATAATAACCTTAATCTGCTGCCATGGGTTTTGTATGTTAGTACTCTCAACATGCACCACTATTGTTGGGTGTTACAGGTTGTCTTCTGTCCTGCTGATGCCACACGCAAAATCCTACTCCAGGGGATGATTTATAGGACTGAGGCCAGAACATGGGTTTCAAAGTAGGTCTAAGAACATCTTTTCACAAAGATCTATTTTGCAAGATATTAACAAACATGATACAAAAAACAGTGTTTCATTGTCAAATCACATTGGGAATTCAGATTAAACAAAATACTGCTAGAAAATTCTAAATGCCTTTGTCTATTTGGATTGTGGTTCTCTAGGAGAGAGACCATAGTCTGCAAGGTTCCTCAAATTTATTGGGCCATAGAAAGCTTGTTATTGCAAAGCATTTTGGGGCACTAATGATCTGTGGAATACTCAGACATTCTAGTATAAAATAGTGATAAATTATTGCAGAAAATTAGAAGCCTTTCTAGCATGAAGGATCCATAGGAAATTGACTTCTAGGATTCCCAACATTTTATTGCAATGGCAGTTACTTTAAAAAGTGAATCATCCTTTGAGGACTGAAAAAATAAATTTGCTACTTAGAAAACTTCACAGCAGGAGATTATTGCAGACTGACTTGACATCCTCTCAATTCAATATGCTTTAAACTGAATTTATCGTCTTCCACCTCCTTCTCCCAAATCTACCTTGCTATTGGACTGAGTTATATCTTCCCCAATTTATGTGTTGAAGTCCTAAGTCCTTTGTACCTCAGAGAGTGGCTGCATATGGGGGAAAGGTCTTTAAAATGGTCATTAAGTTAAAATGAGATCATCAGGGTGTTTCCCCATTCCATAGGACTGCCATTTTTATAAGAAGTGGAAATGCAGACACAAACATGCACAAAGAGAAAGCCATGGGAAGACATAGGGGGACGATGGCATCTATGAGGCAGAAAGAGATGCCTCAGGAGAAACTACCTTGCTAGTACCTTGATGTCAAAAAAACTAGCCTGCGGAAGTTACACAGTCTGTGGCACTGTTATACCAGCCCTAGGAAAATGACGTACTTACCTTTTGCAAAGGTACCACCGTTTTTCTGCTATCCTCCTGATTTCTAAGCTGTAGCATTTTTTCTTCTATGTATTTCTCAAGTTCATCTCCCTGGCACTCTATCCTGTATCTTCCGGGCTTGCCTAAGTGGTCCTTACCCTTCCTAACAGAATCACGCCCTGCCAGTGTTTTCCCTTGAGATTGGTCGGTAACCCTACCTGCCTTCCCACGGTGAATGACATCGCCTGTTTCAGTGCATCACCAGAGAAAGGTGACCCCTCCATCCCATTAGTATAAGTTCATAGTCCTAATTGGTCCCTCCTTCGGTCCCCCTCCAGTCAGCCCATGTGCTTCTAGGGACACAGTGGAGTTTATTCCTGCTGCCTCCCTGTATTCACAGGCATCTCTCTGCCTGGGCACTCACCTTCCTTCTTTTTTACCTATCCAAACCATTATACCCTGCTATGGTTGGAATGCCCCCTCCAAACTCACGTTGAGGTTTCATGGCCACTATCACCATACTGGGAGGGGATCTTCAAGAGGAGATTCAGAGGATCCTCATCCTCATGAACAGATTAGTGCCATATGGACAGAGTAGGCTGGCTATTGTGGGACTGGCTTTGGTATAAAAGTGGGCTGTGTCTCTTTTGAGGGTTCTCTTCCCTCTGCACCTTCCCTCCTCCTCTCCCTCTTCTTTCCTTTCCCTCTTCTGGGGCAGTCTTGCCATGTTTAAACCATCCACCATGCTGTGATGAGGCCAGAAGGCCTTCACCATCCGCAGCCCTTTGATCTTGGATTTCCCAGCCTCCAAGACTATGAGAAATTAATTTTTTAAAAAAATTATCCAGTCTGTGGTATTCTGTTTTTGTAACAGAAAACAGACTGAAGTATAGCCCTGAAGCCTTGGCTCACACCTCCCTGCTTCCTTTACCTTTCCTAGCTCACGTTGATTGTGCTTCCTGCTCTCCCTCCCGACCTGGGTGTCCACAGTGAAAGACCCGAGCTAAAGTGAACCCCATGAAAGGCTTTGGACCCTCCAGAAAAACTAGGAGGCCTGAGTTTTGGTTCTGGGAAAATATACACATTGCTCAAGGCTGAAGCCACTCAGGGACCACCCTCAGAGCAGACAAAGAGGTTAAGAATCACATACCTGGCATTCCTGAGGTCTGAACCTGCCTGAACCCCACATGGGTCACTTAAACTCACCTTGTAGTTGGTCATTTTCAAAAAATTTTCAAAAGCCATGATTGGGTCCCGCCAAATGTTACGGACACCCCTCAAACTCTGAGTGATCACTGTTGTCACCACGGGTGCTGTACGATTGTAATTGGTGCTTGTGTAATGATGAGATGCATATGTCATGTCCACTGCCATGACCTGTCCCCTCCCCCTATAAAAACCTGCTGAGCTATTGTTCGGGGCTGTCTGCATAGACAGCTGCGTGGTGAGGTCTGAGAGTCCAAGCTTAAGCCTGAATAAAGGCTCTTTGTTTTTACATATGTGCCTCGGTCTCCCTGGTGGTCTTTGTGGTGGCCATGATCTGGGTATTAAGAATGCTGCTTTTCTCAAAAAACAAACAAACAAACAAACCCAAAGCTGGATCCCCCAGGTTATCCGAGAAAAGAAAATGAACTGGTGGAATAAGACACCAGTCTCCTGCCTGGACTGGGTTCCAGGAAATCACCTTTTCCTTGGGATTATTCTCAAATTCCCCTTTGTAGTCATGCTGGCAGTTTTGGCCCCAAAGTAGAAGGATATATAAATATCATGTAAGTATCTTATAGAATGCCTGCACAAGTACCTTACAGATAACTTGAAAGAATGAAACTTGCTAGGCAAAAGGTGTAGGCAAATGCAGTTATAAAATGTATATGGTTGGTCCCCCAGGATTACAGACCCCATACAACAGCATGGTCCTGGGGAAATCACAGACACTCAAGATCCTTTTTTTGCTGAAACTGGCATGACTCTATGGGAGAAATCTTGCTTTGATCCCTCTGTTCAGTCACTTATGCCCTTCAATAGATAAATGGATAAAGAAACTTGGTATATATACATAATGGAATATTACTCAGCAATAAAAGAGAATAAAATTATGGCATTTGCAGGTAAATGGATGGAGTTGGAGAACATCATGCTAAGTGAAGTAAGCCAATCCCAAAAAATCAAAGGCCAATCCCAAAAAATCAAAGGCCGAATGTTCTCTATGATCAGTGGATGCTGATACATAAGGCAGCTGAGGGTGGGGAGTATGGAAGAAATGGAGGAACTTTGGATGGTACGGGGTGTGGAGGTGGGGGAGGGAAGGGGGAATGGGAGTAGCAAAAATGGTTGAATGAGATGAACATCACTACCCTAGGTACATGTAGGAAGACGCAAATGGTGTGACTATCTTGTTTGCAACCAGAGAGATGGAAAATTGAGCTCTATATATGTACTATGACTTGAAATGAATTTAAAATAAATAAATATAGTAAAAAAAAAATCCAGATTAAGGATGAGATACTGAGTGTCTCTACTTGCCCTCACAACTCTGAGGATCTGCCTCCATCCACATGATTGACATCGCAGCGATTTCTGCTCTCAGGAAAACTTATGTGTTCCGTCTTCTGAGACACAGCCTAATGCTTGCAGAACCACAGAAGGATAAAGCTACCACAAAAAAGCAATGATCCCAGTGGCCATGAGACAACAGCCTATAGCACTAGTCATCAGTCAGTACTGTAGGTGACCTCCTGCTCTCAGCTGGGTACTGCAAGTAAGCGGGTGCTATATTTACCAGTGTTATGGAAGTAGTTGAACATTTATATTATAATTTTATATAATAATCTAATATTTTACATATATATAATATATATAATGTATACCTATTTCTCACTCACAAATTACCTATATCTGTACAAAGCACACAATAGATTGTTGAGATAGTCTCATAGAATTATAATGAATTTAATAGAAATATAACAAAATAAAATTGCAAGAGAAGACCTCCCACTCCATTTCTTTTAGGCACTATTGAACTGTTAAATAAATAAAGAACAGTAAAGAAAATCTATTGAGCTGAGAGCACATGTGCCCAGTGGTGTTTCCTGGGTCTGGGGAGAAGATAGGTGTCTTAGAATAGTGTATGTATTTGAAATATATGAAGTGGGCTTTTTTCTTTATTATTTTTAAATGAGCACATTTACATCAGGGAATATCATTTACAGAGATCTTAGAGTTCCACTCTAAAATGCAGATGAAATGAAACAGTAAAAACAGAAGTTAAAAGATGATTAAAAAGCAACATGGTAGGATTTAAACCTACAGATTAAAGATGAAAAGTTTTTCAAAAAGATTATCAGGTGAAGCATCTGCTGCTGTACATGAAAGATGCTGCAGAATACGGGATATTTTTTAGAAAGTGCTTGTTCTGGATAAGGATTTTGATATTCACTTAGTAAACAGAATAATTAGTAAAGATTAAGGAAATGTTCCCTGAAGTTGTTTGATTGATAACATTTACTTGGCATGAAGTTGAGTAGAAATAAAAGCTTATCAATATAACCATGCATGATTTTTGAATTAGGCACTGTTATTTGATCTTACTCAATCAAACTGAATTGACAGCTTGTCTGGTTTTCAAAAACTACGTAAGTTAATTATAATAAAATTTATTGGTCTTAGATCTTGTGACTTCAGGGTAGCTTTATCTTTACTCAAGCAAGTCAGGGGAAAATGAGATCAATGCTTTGCGGACACCCACACAGCTTTGCTCAGGTCCAGGAAGATTTTTTTTTATGTTTAGTAGTATGCCTTGCAAAAGCATGGGGTGATGTGAATTTAAAAAACATAAAAATCTGGTGTCACAATGATTTGGAGTAAAAATCTGGTTAGTCACAGTATAAGTTGGGTAATTGAATAAATTTATCATATCTTCTAAGTTCAAGTTACCTTCTTTATAGAAAATATTAACCCCTTTTCAAAGCTATTATGAGAATTTCCTAAGACAATTTAGCAAGATGGGTTCTCAGTATGGGCTAATGGTGATTATCCTTGGAACTGAATGCAAAGTTGTATTTCTGAATAGGGCACATCTAACAATAGCTCATGAAATGTTTGAAAGCATCTCTGCCTGGCATTCTTTCTGCTTACTTTTCCCCTGTTAAAGTCTCACAGTTCAGGAGGGCTATGAGCCAAATTCAGGGAAAGAGGCCAGCTGCTATGTAGACCAGGTGGTGATGAGCCTGTGTCCTGTGTGTACAGGATCCCCAGGGGATAGGCTTTTTTTCTCTTACATATCCAGTGAAGCTGGAAGACGTGAGAAATGCTAGTCTGGCTAAAAAATAAAGTAACTTGTAAAATGAGACTGGCAAGGGTGTAGCTTATTTCTGCCAGGCAGCCCGAAATAAATTACACTCTATGAATTGGCTTTTGAGGTGTGTATCTTGTCCAGTGATAGGATGTGAAGAGCAGTGTGAGGCTGAACCCTTTCATGTGGTCAATCTCTTCTCTGTTTTGAATCCACCAATAAAAATTATACCGAACCGGTTTTTAGGAACAAGAGGGAAATCAGATCAAAATTGCATCTGTGCTTTCTGTCTTCATCCTACCCACATTTGAGTTTTGAAATGTCATTCCCTCCCCCTAAAATCCTCATGGAAACTTTAGAATCTTTTTGTCATAGAATCATATTGAAGTATTGGGACCAGAATGCAAAATGCTTCAATTGTTTTAATTTGTTTGATTTCATTTATTCATTACTTTGGCATCCTGTCAATATTCATTGAGCATCTCTCCTGTGTGATTTTTATTCCAGGTGGGAGGGAGCCAGGTGCGAAAAGGTCTACCTTGTCCTGCTCTCTCGCTGGACTCCTGTACCCCTTTTCTGTATCCTCCAGTCCTCACTGACGTCTCAGATCATGTAAAACCTCACACCCCATTGTTGGACCTCCCGTATTTTTTATTTCTACTCATACCTAGGTCAGTAGTTAATTGGCATTTTTTTTAAGAGGGTCAGATTCCTCCATAGTTTCTCAGACATCTTCTTTCTTTTACTTTTACCCCAATTCTTCACCAGTGAAAAAAACTACAAGTGCTTCCCACCACCACTGAAGAAGGCCCAATGTCCTCATTGTGGTTCCTGAGGGTCCATTTGGTCTGCTTTTTGATCTCCTTGATCTTATTTCCTGTTATCCTCACTGTCCATCACAATAGCCTTACTGAGCCTACAATGCCTGGCGTCTGCCTGCTCTTAGCCCCATGGCACTTGCTTTCCCCTAGACCTGAAATGCTCTTCCTTCAGATAATCACACACTTCCCCCGTACTTCCTCAACAAGGTTTTCCCTTTATTCTACCCTGGACTGCTTAAGAGACTGATAGGCAAATATGTTTATTTTCTATTTACCTCCTCTGCTAGAATGCAAGGTTTGCAATTTAGGGACATTAATATTTGTTCACTTGGTGTCCTTATTCTTAAAACAGAATGTGATCCATAGGAAGGACTCAAAAAATATCTGATGACTGTCCAGATAAATAATGTACAAGGAAAGAGAGACATGTTCTTATTCCTTGTAAAGCCCATAGTCCAGTAGGGTTATTCAGAGAAGTAAATAGTCAAATACCTTTGATAAGAATGGGCCAAGGAACTCTGGAGCTCTATTCCTCCCCTAGAGAGTCAGAGCAATCTTTTCAGAGAAAATAGAATCTTAATTGAGAACTTATTGATGAATAGTAGTTAGTCATCTTATGCAAGGCATCTACCTCTAGGTGTGCTGGAGTGAAGAGAAGCTAGGGAAGCTGAGCTAGGTAAAACACTGACTGTGATATCTGGCATTCCCTCTCTTACCTGAGTTAACATTTAGTGCTTGCATTTTTACTAATTTTAAGCTAAGCAAATTCTTTGACTGACTTTGTAAAGTCTGATCCTTGAGTTGCAATTGTCCCTGCCATGGCAGCAGCTCCGAGGTAGAACTTACTATTGGTAACACACAGGGCAGTCCTATTCTGAATGGACGAGTCATGGTTCCTGCTTGCTGTACCCTGGGGTTGAGATTCAGAGATGAAGAGGACAGTCATTCCTTGCCCTCACCTTAATGAGTGGTTCTTTTTTCCTGGGGATTTAATCATTTTGGATCATCATGACAACTTTTCAATGATGGAGAGAAAGCCTAAACTTTATTAAAAACAAGACTAATAAGATTAACCATCATTATTTCCCCTGCTTTTCCAGAAATGTGATTTAATCACATTTTTACTTGTAAAATATACAACCCGAGAATTTTCTTGAATTTAAATTTGCCAATGCTTTTAGCATGTCCTCATTTTCATTTCAAGCTTTGTGAAACCAGCAGGGATGGGAATTATCCCCATTTTACATGGAATAAGTTGTTTTCCTTTTTCTTGCCAGTAGTATCCCCTAGCACTTGTTTGAAAACTTAAGAATAATTAATTAATGAAACACCTCACATCGATAAAGTACCACATAATGGCACTTGAAGTAGGGCTGCAATCATAATAATGCATTTCTCACAGTAGATAGTGGTATTTTCAATAATTTCAGGAACTGTTTGAAACAGGTATTCACAGCTAGACCAGAGAAGTCCATGCTATTCACTCTGAAAACATGGTATGAGGATTGTAAATTGCATCAAGCCATTAGATTTTCTGACTTGCTGTAAAAGGGTATGAAAAATACTTCATGTTCAATCTTTGGAAAATTGTATCACTCTTCCAATAAGTGATGTCAACTCATTTATCAGAGAGATAGATCCCAAACTAATCTCAAAGGAAAACAATTATTTGGTATGAAATTGGGAAGGAGATATATGTCTAATATATTGAAGCTAATAAAAATGAACTATGTTTTTAAAACAAGAGTTTTTCCTAATCATTTCCTGTCTACTAATTTAAAAATAGATTCCACAGAGTTATAGATAACACTTCTATCTTACTTCTCCAATTCATTTATGGTCATGTTATAGGCTAAATAATATTCTTTCAAAATTCAAATGTTGAAGGTTTCAACCTTAATATTATATAGACAGAGCATGTTATGGTTTGGATGTGAAGTATCCCCCAAAAACTCATGTGTGAGACAAGTGAGAGGGTTCAGGGGAAATGATTGGGTTATAGTCTTAACCTAATCAGTGAATTAATCCCCTGATACAGATTAACTGAGTGATAACTGAAGTGGTAGAGTGTGGCTGAAGGAGGTGGGAACTGGGGCATGGCTTTGGGGGATATATTTGTATTTGGCAAGTGGAGTCTCTCTCTCTCTGCTTTCTGACCATCATGTGAGCTGTTTCCCTCTGCCACACTCTTCCTCCATGATGTTCTGCCTCATGTTGAGCCCCAAGGAGCGGAGCTGACCTTCTATGGACTAAGACCTCTGAAACTGTGAGCCCTCAAATAAACTTTTCCTTGCCTACAATTGTTCTTGTCAGATCTTTCAGTCAAAGCAGTGACAAAGCTGACTAAAACAGAATGTTTAAAGAGGTTAAATGAGGTCAAAAGATATGGTCCTAACCAATAGGACGGATATGTTTGTCAGAAGAGGAAGAGACTCTAGCAATCTGCCCCCTCTCCACCCTGTGGCTATTTACAGGCCAGGAAGAGAGAGCTCACCAGATGCCAATTCTGACATGACCTCCTTCTTGGACTTCTAATCTCAAGATCTGTGAGAGAATAACTTTCTATTATTTAAGCCACTCCATCTGTGAGATTTTGAATGAAAGCCCTAGTAAATGTGGGATACAGATCAAATACAAATACAAGTCTCACTCTCCGGAAAGCTATGTCACAAATTTAATACATAGTAGGTATCCTTGAATATCCTTCCTCTGAAATTCTGTTTCAGAGTTCAGAGTTTTCCGATTTTGAAATATATGCACAGATTTTATTGGTCAAGCATCTTGTTATAGTTTAGATAGGTGGTGTCCCCCCAAAACTCATGTGTTAGTTTAGGAATGTTCAGAGGTGAAATGATTAGATCATGAAAGTTGTAACCTAATTGGGAGATTAATACAACTGATGGATTGATAATTCAGTAGGTTTCTGGGTGGTAACTGTAGGCAGGTGAGGCCTGGCTGGAGAAGGTGGGTCACTGGGGATGTGCCTTTAGGGGTTATTTTTGACCCTGGCTCCTCACTATTGCTCTTCGCTTCCTGGATGCTGTGCACTGAACAGCTTTCCACCACCACACCCTTCTGCCTTGAGGTTCTGCCATACCTCAGGTCCAGAGCTATGGAATCAGCTGGCCCTGGACTAAAACCTTAGAAGGCATGAGCTCAAAATAAAACTTTCCTCCTCTAAGTTGTTCTTGTCAGGTCAGAGTGATGACAAACTGACTTACACACATCCCCAGTCTGAAAATTCTATATCTGCAATGCTCTGAAATTCACAACTTTTTAAGCATTGGCTCAAAAAATTTCAGATTCTGGAGCATTTCAGATTTTTGAGTTTTTGGATTAGGTTTTTAAATTAATACCATATTTCAAGAATAATATGTATTGCTTAGCATGTGCAAGGCCATGGATTCAATCCCCAGTATAGCAAAAGAAACAAAAAAGTGATATGTATATTTGTTAAGCACTAAAGTGTGCCAACTTTTCATTTCTATTTATATTTCTAATTGAAAGGATTAAAAGCAAAACCTATGGATTGCTCTCAGAATATTTTGAGATAAGGCTGATTGGTGGAACATGAGCCACAGATAGGATGATCAGTCATCTGGTTTTCCTAGGACTGAAAAGATTTTTGGATGTGAAACTTTTGGTGCCCAAACCAGGAATCTCCCAAACTGGGACATATTGCACTCTACAAAACAGGCCTGGGCTCCTGCTATCAGGACTGCTGTCCAAGTGAGTCTTGGCTTTTCCTTGGAGAGCTGGGACTTGCAATAAGAATTTTGCAGTCAGGGTCTGTCAGGGTTGAGCCATCACACCAGTAATTTTAGCAGATGAGTTTTAGCACAAAGAATAGCTAATTAGGTGTAAGAAATTATTGACTAGAAAACTGAAAAGCAAAGTAAGAAAGAATAGAATGAAAACAAAAAGAAAAGAAACATGAATATCACATAAAGTAGCAACTGGCAGGAAACAGGTACATTCACCAAAGGCAGAAGTTGGAGTTACTGAAACTCAGATGTTGAAAGAGCTTAAAGGAAAAACCATTGGCCTTAGACTCAGACTACAGAGCAGGTATTGCTGGCTGACTGGATGACTGGTACTGGCTGAGGGGGACAGTGAGGCTATTTGTGCAAGTGTTGGAAAGACTGCAAACTGGACCCAACTGCCACTATCAGAATGAAGTGCCCCTGCTGGGGTGAAGAAGCACTGGTTGAGTCCTGCTAACAGGTTCTTATGGAATCTACGCATAAGAACAGTGTATCTTCTCGCCCTTTAAGCCTGGCAGTGTCCTCCAAGATTCTGCTTTGGAAAAACTCAACTGAGTATCCAGCAAAGCAGGTATAGATTCACATGGCTCCAGTCCAACATCATAAAGCAGAATAGAGAAGGTTTAGTTTGTAGCTGAGATAGTAACTTGGTAGTAACTGGTTCCAGGGCTTGGGGGTGGGGGATTAATTAAGAGGAAGAGTATTCAAAAGGCACTGCATAGCAGTAGTTATGACAAACATTCAGTGCAAAGAAACCATCTGTCCCCAAAACCTGTGCACCTTACTCCAAGAGAGAAGGGCCAAGGTTCCCTCAGCAATGAGTCAAAAAATCCACTCTGTGTAGTGAAGCTGGTTGGAAATTGAAGGGACACGGTGGAAGCAAGACAACGGGCAACAGCTGGCAACAAAACAGACAAGTTTTACAAACCTAGTACTATGGAGAACGTTTTGTGCAAGAACAATCAGCCTGTTTATTTCAGTAACTATTAAAAGTATCAGGGAGGGGATAATGGAGCCACTTTTGTGCCAGGTAATACTAATTTCTCTGTGCCTCCTGTTATTTGAATCACCAGGACAGTGCTATGATGGAGGTATTATTTGACATTTTATTAAAGCAGAAACAAAGGCTTGATGAATTGAGCTAACCAGATCTCGGTCTCATCATTAAGTCATTTGTGGAGCAAGAACTTCAATCCTGGTTTGTCTACCTAATTCCATTGCATAATTGATGTTTGTAACAATAATCTTGAAATATCAAGGCTAAACCTCTGTAACGTCCACTTCTACTCCCAAAGAGGGGAAGGATTCTGGCAGGTAACATGGGAAAAAATGGGGTCATCAAACATACAGAAATCAGGAAGAGAAAGAAAACTACACAAACCAAGGTACAGAAAAGGTATCTGTTTTATTTATTTATTTATTTCTAGGTCTGTTATGAGATCTTTGACTTGGAGAGTGAAGTAATATAAAGCAAGTAGGCCCAGAGGAATTAATTTTACTGAGGACATCCTTTTAGAGGAGGAGAGGTACCATATTTTAGTTTTTGCTCTTCTGTTAATTGGCAAGATTAGGAAGGAGCCCAATTTTGGACTGCAAAGGAAGTAGAAGCTAGACAATAAGCAGAAGCTAGAATAACTCAGAAGAATAGGCTCTGGGGACCCAGTCCCACCTAAGTCATTGATGTCTAATTTTCTTCATGGGCTGGTCAGGTCCACCAGGGTCGGTTAGTCTTCTGCTAGTGGTAGGACAGCCTTGGCCGGAGTACACAGGAGGCTGGGTGTGCAGTAGAATCTGAGAGGCATTTGGATTCAGAATTGGAGAGTTCATCATTATTCTTGCTGATTCTATTAAAAAAATAGGAAAGGTCTATCTCCTAGACATATATGCGGGTTATTAAGTAAGATTTAGCTAGATGAAACACTGTTGGAAGATTATATATTAGGCCACAAAAGAATGTTAACAAAATGAGGAAAATAGTCATAGCAAGTGTCTTTTCTAAATACGAAGTCATGATATTTATAAATTAGTAATAGAAAAGACTTTGGAGAATTCATAAATATATGGAAATTAAACAATACGCCCCCAATCAATCAACAGGTCAAAGGAAAAATTAAAATGGAAATTTAAAATGTCTCAAGACAAACGAAAATGGATACACAACATACCTGAACTTATGGAATGCAACAAAAGCAACTAAGAGGAAGTCTCTAGCAGTAAACACCAACATCAAAAGAGAAAGAAGATTCCCATAAACAACCTAATGTTATGCCTTGAGAAACCAGAAAGGGAAGAGCCATCTAAGCGTGAAATTGATAGAACAAGGAAATAATAAAGATCAGAGCACAAATGAATGAAATACAGACTAGAAAAACAACTGAAAATATCAATAAGATTAGGCATTGGTTTTTTAAATGGAATAAACAAAACAAAAAAACCTTTAGCATTTAGTGGTCTAAGAAAGAAAAAGAAGATTCAATTAAAAAATCATAAGTGAAAGAGGAAACTGGACAGAAAACCAAAGGATCATAAACAATTATATATCAGGAAATTAATAACCTTGAAGAAATGGGTGTGTTCTTAGATACATACAACCTAAGAATGCCAAGTCATGAAGAAACAGAGAATTTGAACAGAATAATAACTAGTGAGGAGGCCAAATTAGTAATAAAAAATCCCCCATCAAAGAGAAGTACAGGACCTGAAGCTTCACTGCTGAATTCTACCAAACATTTGAATAATTAATACCAATCCTTCTTAGACTTCCACAAAATTGAAGAGGAGGGAACATTTACAAACTCATTTATGAGGCCAGCTTTACCTCGACACCAAAACCAGACAAGGATACTACAAGGGAGAATTACAGGCCAACATTCCTGATGAACACAAAATCCTCAACAAAATACAAGCAAATGGAATTCAAATGGTGCTTTGAAAGGATCATTCACCATAATCAAGTGGGATATACCCCTAGAATGCAAGGATAGTTCAATATCTACAGATCAATAAATAGTGATACACTACATCATGGAATTCAGGACCAAAAGTATACAAACTGTCATCTCATGGATGCAGGAGAGGTATTTAACAGAATTCAACATCCTGATAAAAAATTCTGAATAGGTATAGCATAAATATAGTGCAATACAATAAAGACCATAAAAGATAAGTCCATTGCTCACATCATGCTTGATGGTGAAAATTTGAAAGCTTTTCCTGTAAGATCAAGGAAAAGATAAGGATGCCCATTTTTACCACTTTTAGTCAACAGAACACTGGAAGTCCTAGCTGAAGCAATTAGGCAAGAGAAAGAAATAAAATACATTCAAATGAGAAAGGGAATTAAATTAGCCTTGTTTGAAAATTACAAGATCTGATACATAGAAAAGTCTAAAGACTTCCCTGAAACTGTTAAAATTAATAAACAAATTCAATAAAGTAGCAAGATACAAAATCAACATAACAAAAATGGGTAGCAATTCTACATATGTTGTAACAATGAACTATCAAAACAAAAAAAATAATCCTATTCACAATAACTGCATAATAAAATACTTAATGATAAATTTAATTAAGAAAACAAAGGTCTATATTTTGAAAAATATAAATTTTATGAAGAAACTGGAAAAGACACAAATAGGTGGAAAGCTATCTTGTTTTTATGGATTGGAAGCATTAATATTAAGATATCCATACTACCCAAAGAGATATGAAGATTCAATGAGATCTCTATCAAAAGTTGATTCACTTTATTTATAGGAAAAGAGAAAAAAATGTAGACTTCACAGAATTACATAGCTCCTGAAGAGCCAAAACAACCATGAGCTAAAGAAGAAAGTGGAAATCCTCACACTGCCTGATTTCAAAATCTTCTGTAAAATGATAGTGATAAAAACAGTATGGTACTGGTATTAGAACAGACACATAGACTCATGCAACAGGATGTGGAGCTCAGAAATACATCCACAAAATTATAGTGTATTGTTTGTTGATTAGATGCCAAGAACTCACAACAGGGAATAGAAAAGTCTCTTAAATAAATTGGGCCAGGGAGACTGTCTGTCCACATGCAAAAGAATATTAGCTCCTCATCTCACCCACATGCACTAAAATCAACTAAAATAGATAAAAGGCTTAAGTGTAAGGCCTGAAAATGTAACACTACCCTAGGAAAACATATGGAAAATACTCCAGAACATTTGTCTGGGCAATGACATCTTGTGATTCCAAAACACAGGCAACAGAAGTGAAAATAGGATTGCATCAAAATGAAGAGCTTCTGCACAGCAAAGGAATCGATCAACATAGAACAGAGACCTGCAGGATGAGAGGATATATTTGCAAGCAATATGTAAAATAAGGGTTAATACACAAAATATATATAAGAAATCCATACAGTTAAATAACAAGAAAACAAATAATGAAACCTCATTGAAAATGGACATAACATACTTACCTGGCAGGGGAGATAACATGATCACAAAGGTGTTTTTCCCAGGGTGAGGCTTATCCATTGCACTCCTGATGTGCTGACCCTTGTGATTTCTCTAAATGTGGAAAACTCAACTGCATAATTTGTGGTGATGGGGGACTACATTTGTACTCTCCCCTAAAAAAATGGACATAACAATTACATAAACTAATTTAAAAAATAGGCAGAAAACAAATAACATAACCTGATTAAATATAGGCAAAGGACTTGAACAGACATTTTTCTAAAGAAGACTCACAAATGTGCAACAGGAACATCAAAAAATACCCAACATCACTAATAATCAAGGAAAATGAAATTACAATGACCATCACCTTATCTTGTTAGAATGGCTTTTACCCTAAAAAAAATAAGTGTTGGTACAGATGTGGAGAAAAATAAGCCCTTGCACATCATTGGTGGGAAGGTAAATTATTATAGCCATTTGAAAACAGTATGTGAGTTCCTTAAAAAGTAAAAATAGAACTGCTATGTGATCCTGAAATCTTGCCATTGGGTATTTCTGCAAAAGATGTGAAATCAGCCTGTTGAAGAGATATCTGCACTCTTATGTTCACTGCAGCAGGATACACTCATGGCCAAGATATGCACTCAATCCAACTGTCCATCAGTGATTGAGTGTGTCAGGAAAATATGATATGTACATACAGTAGAGTACTGTTCAGGCTTAAGAACCAGCAAACCCTGGTGGCAACATAAGTGAATTTGAAAGACATTATGGTCAGCGAAATAAACTAGGCACTGAAAGATGGATACCACATGATCTCCCCTATGTGTGGAATAAAAATGTCGAACCCACAGAAACAGAGTAAAGAAAATTTAATGTGCTTTCTTGTTTTTCTTTAGACTTCAGGGTACTTGATAAATTCTACCCCTCTATCTTAGCAAGTTATGAACCAATTTAAAACTAAAACAAAGTAATGAAACATAGGGATAACCAAAATATTGCCAATATTGCTGATGAAGCTGATGTTGGATTAGACAACATGTGTCTATGTAAGGCAATCTCCTGGTGCTGACTCTCTCACTTGACAACTTGGCCCTGTATAACATAGTATATACTTGAAAATTAGTAAAATAATAGACTTCACGTGTTCTTAACATGAAAAATGATAAGCATGTGAAGTAAAGCACATGGCAATAGCTTGAGGTAGCCATTCCACAATGAATACATCAAGTGAAACTCTGTGTTCTATACCACAAAGAGGTACACTGTTGACTTGTCAGTTAAAAAATTGAAAAAGTACCACAAAAAGAAAAATTAAGATTAAAAATACAAATGTGGAATATTTTAATCACCGATGGTGCCCAAGTACTGAAAGAACATATCTGCTTTGATTGGTAGGAGGCATTTATCAATCCCTGTTGTTATTTCCTGTGCAATATTCTTGCCCTGTCCGTACCTCTGTGCTCATTCACCCCTAGAGGTGTCTGGTGGGTTAGTGCAAGGAGACTTTATGCGTAACTAACTCTGCTGTTATCCTCCTGAGGGTTGGCCTGTCCACTGACATTAATTTATGCCTTCAGTTCATTCACTCTGCTTTTGCAAGCACCACAAACAAGGTGGCTTATAAGTCATAGGGATTTCTTTATAACTGTTCTGGAGGCTGCGTGTGCCAGGGCAGGGTGCCAGTGTGGTGAGGACTCTACCCAGCTTGTGGATATCAGCTTTCCGTTGTGTCCTTACATGGTGGAAAGACAACTAGCTAGCTCTCTGGCTTCTGAGGGCTTTTCACCACGGCCTAGTCACCTCCCCAAGGTCCCACCCTATATGTCATCACAGTGGGTGTTAGAATTCAACATGTGAGTTTTGAGGGGACACACACGCTCAGTCCACTGTGAGTGCTCTTTGTCTTTTATTCATCATGTTTTAGCTTGGCTGTGGGGGCCTGCCAGCTGGCTCAGGGCCGCAGGGCCGAGTTGTCAAGTGATAGAGTCAGCACCAGAAGATTGCCTTACACACACACATGCTGTCCAATCCAACATCAGCTTCATCAGCAATGTTGGCAATATTTTGGCTATGTCTATGTTTCATTACTTTGTTTTAGTTTTAAATTGGTTCATAACTTGCTAAGATAGAGGGGTAGAATTTATCAAGTCCCCTGAAGTCTAAAAAAAGAATAAAAAAGCACATTAAATATTCTTTTTTTCCAGATTTTGAGATCATTTTCTGTAAACTTATTCTAGAGGTAGTAAAAATAAAATAAAATAAAATATTTTTATTGTTTTTTCTGAACAACATATAGAATTATAATTTTTTTCAATATTCTAACAGAGCCAGGATTGCAATGGGGCAATGTGACTCCTGGCCAAGCCAATACTTTCTGTTGTTGTTGTTATTTTTAGATATACATGACAGTAGAATGTCTTTCTTCTCTCTCTCTCTCTTTCTTGTTTTCTTCCTTCCTTCCTTCCTGTACTGGGTTTGAACCGAGAGATGCTTAACTACTGAGCCCCATCCCCAGCTCTTTATATTTTTTTATTTTGAGAAAGTGTTGCTTACAGCCTTGCTGAAAGCTGGCTTTGAACACGTGATCCTTCTGCCTTGGACTCCTGAGCTGCTGGGAAGTAGAAGGTACTTTTGACATATTATACATACATGGAGTATAAGTTTCCACTCTTGTGGTTGTGCATGATGTGGAGTTATATTGGTCATGTATTCATACACAAACAGAGGAAATTTATGTCTAATTCATTCTACTATCTTTCCTATTCCCATCCTCCCTCCCTTCCCTTCATTCTACTTTGTCTAATCCAATGAAATTATAGTCTTCCCTCCTAGCCCCTCTTGATGTCTGTTAGCATCTACATATCAGAGAAAACATTTGATTTTTGGATTTTTGGGATTGGCTTATTTCACTTAGCATAATAGTCTCCATGTCCATCCATTTACTGGCAAAATCATAAAGTCATTCTTTTTTTAATGGCTAATATTCCTTTGTGTATATATGCCACATTTTCTTTATCCACTCATCTCTTGGAGGGCATCTAGGTTGGTTCCATAGTTTGGCTATTGTGAATTGAACTGCTATAAACATTGATGTGACCACATCACTGTAGTATGCTGATTTAAGACCTTTGGGTGTAAACTGATGAGTGGGACAGCTGCATCAATTGGTGGGTCTGTTCCAAGTTTTCTGAGAAATCTCCATACTGCTTTCCAGAGTGATTTCACCAATTTACAGTCCTAGCAAGCAATGTATGAGCATGCATTTTCCCTCACATCCTCCCCAATATTTATCGTTGCTTGTATTCTTGATAATTGCCATTCTGACTGGAGTGAGCTGAAATCGTAGAGTATTTTGATCTACATTTCTCTAATTGATAGAGATGTTGAGCATTTTTCCATATATTTGATGATTGGCTCTATTTCTCCTTCTGTGAAGTGTCTTCTTAGTTCCTTTGCCCATTTATTAATTGGGATTTTTTTTTTGATTTTGAGTTTTTTGTGTTCTTTATATATCCTGGAGATTAATTCTCTATCTGAGGTGCATGGGGTAAAGACTTTTCCCCATTCTGTAGGCTCTATTTTCATGTTCTTTTTTTTTTTTTACCTTTTTAAAGTTTTTATTGATTCTTTTCAGTTACATAAAACAATAGGAAGCATTTTGACATAAATCACAGAAGTGTGGAATATAATTTGTTCTAATTCAATCCTCAGCACTTCCCCTCTTCTCCCCTTGCCCTCTTCCCTCTACTCTGCTGTCCTTTCCACAATTTATTTATAGATTTTTTAAAAAATTACTGTCTTATAGATAGAGGCACTTGATGCTGGGATTCACTGTTATATTAATGTATGCACATTCAAAATCAGTCAGATCTATTCCACTGTTCTTCCCTTCTTCTGTCCCTCTTTCCACTCCTTAGTCCCCTTCGTGTGCTGTACTGATCTTTCCTCTATTTGGATGAGATTCCCACTCCTTCCTCTCCAGACACCTCTATTTTGGATGACCTTCCACGTATCCGAGAATACATTCCATCTTTGTCTTTTGGGGCCTGGCTTATTTCACATAGCATAATTTTAAAAGGGCTGCCAAATATCCAAAGGAATGAGATAGGAGAGAAATCTCCTTAGAAAAGTAAAGTCAGAAGATCTAAACACATCCTAAGGTGGAGCCCCAATTTCATTTTTTTTCCAATTCTTATCAGTGCCTTCATAATTATACATGATCATAGAATTCATTATGCCCTATTCATAAATTCATGTAACGTAATTTGATCAATCTTATTCTATAGTACCTTCCCTTTTCTAGTCCTCCTCCCTCCCCTATCTGCTTGTTGTACTCTACTGACTGATCGCCCTTCTAACATTAATTATTTTGATTAGTTTATTATAATTGTGTAAGCAGGATTCACTGTGGTGTATTTTTTTTAAAATTCTAATTAGTTATACATGACTGCAGAATGCATTTCAATTCATTGTACACAAGTAAAGCATAATTTTTCATTTCTCTGGTTATACACAATATAGAGTTGCACTATATGTGTAGTCATACATGTATCTAGGGTAATGATGTTCATCTCATCCACTGTCTTTCCTGCCCTATGCCCCTCACCCTTTGCCTAGAGTTTCTCCATTGTCCCCCCCCCCCCCGCATATCCCCATCCCCATTATGGATCTGTATCCACTTATCAGAGAGAACATTTGGCCTTTGGTTTTGGGGATTGGCTTACTTCACTTAGCATGATATTCCCTAACTCCATCCATTTTCCTACAAATGCCATAATTTTATTCTCTCATAATGCTGAGTAATATTCCATTGTGTATATATACCACAGTTACTTTATCCATTCATCTATGGAAGGGCATCTAGGTTGTTTCCATAGTTTAGCTATTGTGAATTGAGCTGCTAGGCACATTGATGTGGCTGCATCACTATAGTATGCTGATTTTTAAATCCCTTGGGTATAGACTGAGGAGTGGGATAACTGGGCCAAATGGTGGTTCCATTCCAAGTTTTCTGAGGACTCTTCATACTGCTTTCCACAGTGGTTGCACCAATTTGCATTGCCACCAACAATGTATGAGCGTATCTTTCTCCCTACATCCTTGCCAACACTTATTATTGCTTGTATTCTTGATAATTGTCATTCTGAGTGGAGTGAAATGAAATCTTAGAGCAGTTTTGATTTGCATTTCTCTAATTATTAGAGAAGTTGAACATTTTTTCATGTCTGTTGATCGATTGTATATCTTCTTCTGAGAAGTGTCTGTTCAGCTCCTTAGCCCATTTATTGATTGTGTTTTAACCTTATTCTCTATTCATGTCATCAAATACTATTTTGAGACATAAATTTTAATATGGATGTTATATCATACTTAAGTATGTAAATCATTTCTCCCTTTCCTTGCTTTACAAATAGCCTTGTGGTTAACATCTTTATTAAGAAATAATTTTTACTTATATTTTTTCTAACAAGAAATTCTTAGAAGCAGAATTAGTAAGGCAAACATTATAGAGATTTTTATAAAGCTTTTGATGGGTATTGATAGTGTGCTAATTAAAAAGGATGTTGCTGGTAACCTTTTCCATAGAACTGAGCGTTATTGTAGAAATAATTGCTTATATGACAAGATAAAATGGGACTGGTATTCACAGTCCTTTTCTTTGCACACAAGTTGAACTCTAAGAAATATTTTCATTGGCCATGTCTATTTTTTCTTTTGTGCATCAACTTTTCATGTTCTGCCCATTTTCCTACTGCATAGTCATCTGCATCTTCTGTGAAGGAACATTTGTGTATTAGGAATACTGACCCGTTGTCTGTTACTTATGGTGCACCGATGTCCTCCCAGTGTATGCTTTTCAGATTTTGCTTTTGGAAGCTATTGTTGCATAAAACTTTTAAATTTTTTATGTGATCAAACACATCCATCTTTTAGTTTATGTTCTCTTTTCTTTATTTCTATGCTGAGAAATGCTTTCCCTACTCTGAGGCAGATACTTATCTGAAACAACACATAACACATTGTTTAACGGCTGCTGCTATTTTTAATGGTGCTCTTGTGGAAGGGTGTGCCCTGGGAACAAGGTGAAAAGGGAAAGGGTGGGAAAGGCTCCGTGGGGGCTTCTGCACTGCGCAGTAGACACTGCCGGGCACTCGCTTCTGATTGGGCCCTGACGGTTTTTCTTTTTTTCCAAAACTATAAGCAGTAAGACTGAGGAGAGGAAGGAAGAACAAACAAGCACACTGAATGTTTTTCCTTTGCAAGGGCTGGAGGACTGCAGTCTCTTTCCAAATTGTGGCCCCAATGGGAGGCAGCCTCTTGCGTGCCAAGCCTACCAGAGATCTAGGGGTCTTCGATGGCCCCTGTGTTTCCTTCCTATCTGTCCAGACATGGGGGCGGGGAGAAGGGCAAGAGGTGCGTGGAGGTGTAGGGGGAACTTGAACTGTGTGGTTTGGAGAGAGGAGTTCTCCTGTGTTTTCTGTGTATCTTCACATAACTGAGAATGAAAACTTAAGAGATCAACCTGAAGGAGCCGAGTGGTCTGGGTGCTCTAGAATCTGAACCCCAAGGCAGGGTCTTGTCTGTGCCTCCCTGTGAGGCCAGTTTCCTCACTGGCCAATACCTGCAGGCATCATCTAGAGAATTAACCTTGAACCTGGTAGTCATGATCTGAGTTCTTTGTGCTATAGGACTTACTCTCAGGATTTTATACCTACCAGAGGAAATGAGACTTGGGAAATAGAATAATGCTTGAGAATAAATATGTCTTTTTAAATTTATTTCATATAGCTGATCTCTTCACAAATCATGAAGCTGAATTCTGCTCCACTATGAGATCAAGTGAGGACTTTGCAAGTTCAAAGGAGACTGTCCTTCCTTCCTCTCATTCAGATGTGCCACTTTGCGTAAGAGTTAGGCACCAACTTAGACTGGCTAGGGACACAGGAAAGGGAAATGGAAGGATTAGATATTGACCCCCAAAGTGTTTTTTATATACTTATGCCAGGCCATTTATCTGATTCAGCACAGGGAAGATCTTCATTGACATTAAAGGGTATGTCGTAGTCGGTCTCATTCAGAAACCTGTCTCTTTGGAGAGTGAAGAACTCACCTTGGGAGTTCCTACAAGGACCTCTAGAGCAAAGGCAGTTGTTCCTCGTGGCTGCTGCTGGTGCTGCTCCTGCAGCTGTTGGGCTCCTGTGTGAACAGGGCAGCCACCCCAGAGTGTGGGACAGTGGGGATTCACCAGGGTGCTTCATGATGCTTCACTTGGCATCTCATTCCAATCCCTGCTGTAGTGGAACCCAACACCCCTGGGATGGGAAGGGCTGAAACAGCAGGTGAAGGACCAGGCCTGTACTGGCCACCACAGTAGGCAGGTGCCTTTTGCATCTCAGAAGTGGTGACTGAAGAAACATGAGATGTGGACCTGCATAATTTATGACCTATATTGACTTGACCTGAGGCAGCAGGAAAGCTATAAGTCAGCAGAACCCATAAGCTCTCAAAGAACACACAGTCCTTAACACTCTCTGCATAATTTATATCCTTGCTTTTTGTGTCTTCATTCTTTTCTGCATCTCAAAACCTCCATTGTCCTCTCTGACCTTTCTTTAAGGTGGAACTGACTAGATTCCTGGAACTCTGTCTCTACTTACTGTGTATTTTTAAAAAATGGCTCTAACTAGTTATTCATGACAGTGGAACGCATTTTGACACATTGTACACAAATGGAGCACAACTTCTCATTCCTCTGGCTATACATGGTGCAGAGTCACATTGGTCTTGTAATCGTACATGTATATAGGGTGATAATATCCATCTCATTCTACTGTCCTTCCTGCTCCCAAACCAACCCTTCCCTCCCCTCATTCCCTTCTGCCTAATCCACAGTTTCTCCATTCTTCCTTAGTCCTCCCACCCCATTATGGGTCAGCACCTGTTTATCAGAGAAAACTTTCTGCCTTTGGTTTTTTTGGGTTTGGCTTATTTCGCTTAGTATGATATTCTCAAGCTCTATCCATTTACCTGCAAATGCCATAATTCCATTCTTCTTTCAGGCTGAGTAAAATTCCGTTGTGTATATATACCACATTTTCTTTATCCATTCATCTATTGAAGGGCACCTAGGTTTGTTCCATATTTTAACTATTATGAATTGAGCTGCTATCAACATTGGTGTGGCTGCATCACTGTAGTATGCTGATTTTAAGTCTTTGGGTATAAATTGATGAGTGGGATAGCTGGGTCAATTGGTGGATCCATTCCAAGTTTTCTAAGGAATCTCAATACTGCTTTCCAGATTGGTTGCACTATTTTGCTGTACCACTGGCAATGTATGAGTGTACCTATTCTCCCACATCTTCGCCAACACTTATTATTGCTTGTATTCTTGATAATTGCCATTCTGACTGGAGTGAGATGCAATCTTAGAGTAATTTTGATTTGAATTTCTATAATTGCTAGAGTTGTTAAACATTTTTTCCATATATTTGTTGATAGATTATATTTCTTCTTCTGAGAAGTGTCTGTTCAGTTCCTTAGCCCATTTATTAACTGGATCATTTGTTTTTTTGGTGTTAAGTTTTTTGAGTTCTTTGTATATCCTGTATTTTATCTACATGCAGATTGCTCATTAACATGCCCATCAAAAGGTAAGAACTCTATGATGTAGGCAACTGGATGGCAACTCTAAGCTGGCCAGACTTGTAACCTTGCCTAGTATTATCCCTCTGCTCTTAGATCACCTTTCCTGCTTCAGTGATCCTAGAATGTGAACAATTCCTTGACTCTGCTTGTTCTCTTCCTCTCACATGTGGCCCCTCTGTGTGATTTCCCCTGCAGTTCCTATCTGATCTCCTCATGCCTGATGTCTTCCACTCTTCTCTGGGACAGTGGGTGATATTGCTGAGACTTTCCTGCATATTGGGCTCATCTGTCTTAGTGGGTATGGATTATATCATCCTAGGAAAGAACCCCAAGCTGTGGTGTTATTTTCCAATCTCAGTCTTCCCCTACGGTTCTGCTGAGTCTTGCAAAATGGAAAACTTACATTTGACAAAACCATCACTTGATTTATATTCACATTGAAGTTTAAAAAGACAAAAGATCTTCTCTGATCAATACACCCTAATCAACAGCGTCTCCTTTCCTGTCATCATTGGCGGAAGATCTCTAGGAACACACCAGAGTCAAATGCAGGCTTGGTTAGCTTGTTCTAATGTGGGAAGATGCACATTAGAGGGACTGGGGTCCACTGGGTGGGGGAGATGCAGGACTGGGGCTTGGGCTATGTGATTTGAGAGAGGAGAGCTAGAGCCCACTCGAATCCTCTCTGTTGGAAAAGTTCCTTCCCAACAGTGCTAATCCAGATCAATCTCTGCTTTCTTAAACTCTTCCTGAGGGCAAATCTATTTTGATGTGTGCTGTGCAGTGAGTGCTGTAGATGTGTTCAAGGAGCCCGGGTACCCGGATGACGATAAGCAGATCTGAATCTTACAGCACGTAATGACTGGACAGCTACATCACACTGCGAGCACTCAGTAAGCACATGTAGCAGAGTGTCGTGAGGGATTTTTATTTATTCATTTAAAATTTTTTTAGTTACATATAACATTAGGATTTATTTTGACATCATTATAAAAGCATGGACTATAATTTGCTCTAATACAGTGCCCAGCACTCCGCTTCCCCTCCCCTCTTCCCACCCCCTGTTCCCTTCCCTCTAAGGATCATTGTGATGTTTATTTATAGTTTTTTTTTTTTAAAAAATTAGTGTCTTATGGATATACATGATGGTGAGAACAACAATAACTTGAGGTATTAAGGACTGCTTTCCAGTCTCACCCTGACTGAGAATGTCAGATATATTTCCTCAAGTACGGACATATTTCCCCAAACACTGGTGTTTCTGATCCTGGGAACTGAGGCCCAAGTTCACTTGGTGATTATTTAGTGATAGTTACTGTTAAAGAATTCCAGTGGCCCCAGGAAAGTTTCTTCAAAGATGGTAAAGTGGCAGAGCTGGTTGGAGAGGTTGGTGGCCTCTCCCAGCTGTCAGCTCCTAGCTATTTCCAATGGGGACTAGATGACAGGACAAGAAAATCCCATCCATGGCAACACAGATGCACCCAGGTAGGTCTGGATCTTCAGACAGCCCTCTTGAGCATCCCCAAATACAGAAAGACTCCAGAGAAAGACTTAGGGACAGACCCTTTGCTAGGAGTGAGGTGTCGACCATATCACACCAATCCTGTAGATACCCAAGGTCAAAAGGTTTCATAGGTTGTGTTCAGTTGACAGTACTGGGGCTCAGAAAATAATACCTCAAACCATGATATTTCGGCATGCTGAGCTTTTGGAAGAGAAGGACAGTGTAGTCTCTTTTTGACCTTCCCCTGCCCTTCTTTTTCCATGCTCCTTATTCTCCTCCAAGTCAGGCCATAGAAAATAGAATGATCTTTTCCACTACAGTGAGTCAAACCCTCTCCCTAGAACCACTTTCCCTCGAAGGCAGCCAGAAAACCTACAACTATTTCTCTGGCACTTCCCATCTTTCTCCGTAGGAGTCGGCCATAAAGACATCCTGAGACCCTCCTCATCTGATAGTCATTGCACCACTCATTTCAGAAGATGTCCTGCCTTGCACCCAGGGGAAAGGCATGTCACACAGAGAGGCCCAAAATAATCTGAGTGGACAGGCCTGCCTGGGTTTCCCTCTTGGTCTATTACCCTGTTCCTACATGGCTGTCCATTCTTCAGGGAACCTAAGGCTAAAAACAGAAAGTTTCCCACGAGTCTTTAACTCTGAAGGCATTGGTGACTCATAACATTTTAATTAAATGAAATGGTTATGCTTTTCTCTTGTAAACCTGTCTTTTGTTACAGGCATGTTGGGAATGACCCTTAAATAGGGTAAGGAGAAGGAATACACGTTTTTGCTCCTATGTGTAGCCTGGGAAAACTGGCAAATCAAATACATCATTATTCCAGCCAAGAGAGCCAGCTCTGACCCTTGAGGATCTGCAGCTGGCCATCATCAGAGAGCATCTGTGATCTAGACGCGCCATTTGTTTCTGTTAGAGGGGCTGATGACCCTTCCCTTTCTTCCAGTAGCAAAAGAAATGCAGACATAAACCTGGGAGTGGGGGTGGAGATTATTCAGATGGTGATTATTCATCATCCTCACTGATGACAGACAGGAAGAACCACTTCCCAAGCAGGAGCCACACAGAATCACACTGTCACCTGCCACTTCAGTCCTAGGTGAGACTCAGTGTTGGATACCATCAGATATGATCCACAGTGCTCATGCAGCTTTGCTGAAGCAGCTCAGACCAAGATGGCACAATGAGGCATGTATTTCTTTATAATACCATTAAAATATCTATGCAATTTTTGCCCCCTCTCAAAAACAGTTCATGCTGAAATCAAGACTCACCACCCCAAGAGGAAGCTATATTTCTCTTATTCTATATTTATATTCTTAAAATATAATAAATATTCTATATTTATATTCTTAAATATATTAAATTCTTAAATATATTCTTATTCTTATTTCTGACACCTTATTAACCCATTGTTTCCCAAGCTTCCTCCCTTCGTGAGTAAGTGCTCACAACACACTGAAAAGCTGTCTTATCAGTGATGGTCACAGAAGCATAAACTGAGTTGTGCAATCCTCTGGGCACTGTGGCTCAGCACTCTGCTGATCCCATTCTGTTTACTGTGAGGCCTCTAGGTGGGGACAGAGTCCCAGAAACTCTGGGCAGTTTTTAGCCAGGCTGGGAGACACAGAGCCAGAAGCTAGCCTCTAGGACCTGGTGGAAGTTACAGTGTGAGGCAAAATGTTCTAATAGTGGCCAGTATTGCCACCAAGCTTCACATTCTGGGCTCCCCAGATAATCACCTTGTGCCTCTGCCTCCTTTTTGGTTTATTTCACTGCAATTTTGGTTTCTTCCTCACTAGGATAATTGTGATGATGGAAATGTGGTTTCATTTTCGAATGTCTCTCATGAACTTTCAGCTGTGTTTCCTTTTAGCATCTTTGCAATGGACCAATTTGCTCTAGTTGAATTTTGTCAAATCTATTTTTACCCCAGTCTATGGAACATCTGATGATATTCAGTATTGTTTTTTCTTATTTTCCCCTTTAAATTAAAAATCCCTTGTTTCTAGTCTGAGTGACTCCAAATCACACAGAATCACAAGGTCACAGTTATTGTTATATGTGATTAGATGTTCTAACTTTGCAAAGAAGATTCTCTATGCAAATGATCTTCCACTGAGGCTGAAAACTCTGACAAAGGCCTTTAGGATGTGGAGTTCAAGAGTCTGGAATGTGGGGCCCGTTGCATGGCTTCAGTGAGTAGGTTACTCTGTGCCAGATGAGATTTTCAGGGAGCCAATTTGGCCCTCTGGGCCCAAGTTCAGCACTTACAGGATGGGAGCAAAACATGGCATCAAACTTACAGCTAGTGGGAGGGGTGAATTTCATCCCCACAAAGCATTGAATTGGTGAAAGTCAGTGCCGCAACCATGCATCCCATAAATAAGTGTGTGTGGATGCCTGTCAGGTCCCAGTCACTGTTCTGGATGCTACTCAAAATAGACAAGTGCATGTGTATTGGAGCAGTGCTGAGCTGTCATGTAGAATGAGGAAGCAGAGACAGGGAGGAAGGAAGAGGAGATGTCAGTCAGGGTTCTGCAGAGAAGCAGAGCCAGTGGGAGATGTGTGCACACACACAGTGCATCCTGAGGAACTGGGTCACACCCTGTGCAGTTGGGGGGTTGACAAGTCTGGAATCTGTGGACCAGGCTGCAAATTCAGCTAGGAGTTTCAGTCTTGAGTTCAAAATTTCTAGGGAAAGTCAGCAGGCTAGAAACTAAAATGCAATTGTCTATTTTTTTTATTTTACCTAAACTCTGTGTATGTGTGTGTGTGTGTGTGTGTGTGTGTGTGTGTGTGTGTGTTTCAGGAAGGACTTCTGTGTGCAATCTTGAGGCAGACTTTCACTGGGAAATCTCAACTTTTGCTTTTTGAAAGCTTCAGCTGATTAGACATGACCCACTCACGTTATTGAGGTCCTCTTTTCTAAAAGTCAACTGTATATTTTTGTTGCATCTGTAAGATACCTTCCCAGCAGTACTTAGACTAGTGTTTGACCATGGGACCCTGCAACATATCTGAGTCAGGTTGACACATGAAACTAAGCATTACAAGGTAGGTGCGATCTCTTATTAGAGAATCATAGGTGAACCTCTGAGGAGTTGGCAAGTGAGCAGAAATCCAAATAAAGGTGGAAAGGGAGCTTATCAATAACTGGATCTGGAGAGCCAGAGATGAATGTGTCCTGAGTGAAGACCATGACATTGTGCCCTAAATGGAAGGGTTTTGTGCCTTCCTGGGCCTTGGCAGCATTTCTACACTTTACTGTGAATTATAATAGTTCCATTATTTCTTCTAAAGTTTTTAGATTCATCCCTTAAAGCATTCAGTTGCTTAAAATATCTTCTGAAAGGTGCCACCTAAATGGACAAAATGATGATAAATGCTTATTGACGAAGCCAGCTTCTCAGCATCGTTACGATGCCCCAGGCACTGTGCTGTTTCTGTGGTTCTCACAAAGTTCTTTGGCACCGTGGAATCTGGTTCAGTGTATGTATTTTTTAAATGATGAACAAGAAAGTCCCCTCTGAGGCATGATGGAGGTGTGAGAACTGGGGAGGAACTCACTCATGCACAGCAGCACAGGTACACATGCATATACACATTCCCTCTTTCTTCCCAAGACAATCTTTGCTGTGGTCTGGAGTAACACTGTGTGTTCTAAAAAGAGAGCACCGCTGTCCCTTTGCTGATTGACTCAGCATATCACCTAGCTTCAGACCATGCAAGTGTGTTCCCAGACAGTGCTGAGGCCGCGGTGGTTCAGTGTACGTTCACTTTGGCCTGCTAGTGAGGACATGTGGCTCCAGGGTTCTGTCGGACAGCCTTGCACACTGGGAAATTAAGAGTGGTAGACGGCAGCTGAGGCGGTCTTAGTGCATGCGGTGCATACGCTTTCACATTATTCTAATGGAAATGGCATTTATGATCACAGCCTTCTGTGAACTTTCAAAAATCAGTGGTAATAAAATTGCTGCCTGGATTTTAGATAGGGTCTTTAACTTTGAATTGTGTAACAATATTCCAGGACCAAAGAGAAACTAAAGCAAATTTTCTTTCCAGACTAAGAACTCAACTTTGGTATTGATGTTTTATATCCTCAGTGAATTAAAATATGTAAAGTTCTAGGAAACTCTACAAGGCTTCAAAAAACCAAAGATATGTCATTTCATGAAATTTTTTCTTTGATTGAGGGATGCAGGCTAGTTTCATTTCTCCAAGGGGATTGAGATGGTACCCACCGGAGCTAATCTGAGCAAACTCTGTATCTTTTGAAATGAGCCCTTTAAAAGGATCTTCCACCTCAGTTGCCTGGAAGCTGATGCTTCCCCCAAACCAGCAGGGTAAGTTGAAGTTCTAAAGCAGGAGCTCCTCTGATTATTGAACTGGGATGACCTCCTAAGTGTCCTCTTTGGTATCTTTTCTCAGATGTGGTATCTGTGCATCAAATCATGAACACTTGCTGATGTTGAACACTGTTGGATCAGTTGCTTTATGCATACCTGAAGAATAGAGCCCAACTCCCCTGTGCCTCCCCTATTTGATCAGGTTGATACTGGCAAACTTCATTTTCCAACAATATCACTGGATCTGCTCCCGAGATTTGATCCTATCAATGACACCCATGTAAAATTCCCAGCTGCTGCCTGACTGGCTACACAGGCCACATAACTGACACAGTGCTGTGAACATGGTCATTCCCAAGTCCTTGGGCACTGAAGACACTTGGCATTCTGCGAAGTAAAAGGTACTTTTGTGTATGTCTCTAATTCTCGTGGGAGTGCCCAAGTGATTTCCTCGAGTGCTCTTGGTAAATATTGAGATGATGTTTTCCTTCCAAGTTCAGCTCCTTGAGTGAAAACTTGTGAGCAGAGGAAGACCTCGAAGCCTGAATCATGGCCCCTAATTTTGTATTTCCAGGAAAAGTGCTACGTCTTCATTTAAAACTAGACTCGCAAATCCATATTTCTTCTCTCTCTTTTCTCCTAAGTTTGACAAGAATGGCTCTTTCCAAACTCAGGCAGTAGCAAGCCAAACCTCCTAAAGGAAATTATAGTGAGAGTGGGGAGGATTGGTGTGACAGTTATCAGCACTCAATGTGACAAGAGCATCCATCACGTCTGCATTTAGGGCTTCGGGTCTGGAAAAGAGAAAAGGCAATAAAACAAATTCAGGTGTGGAGGCTTGCCTGGCGTAGCAGTAACCCCACTGGAGCCCAGCTTCCAGACCTCCCTCCTTACCTGCCCCCAGGGAGTCTTCCAAGCCTTCCTGGACCCAAGGAAGTGCAAAGTTCAGCTCCATCCACACCTCCTTTTAATGTTTTGTGCTCATCTTAATGTTTTGCTTAATACGAGAATTTTATGATCCTATTTGGCAAGATGGGTGATTATTAAATATTTTGTTCAGGGATATACTGTTATAATTAAATGTTTTTCCTTTTTTATCTTCTTAATTTTTAATTGTGGGGAAAAACTTATTATAAAATTTAGCATATTAACCACTGTTAATTTTGTAGTTTGGTAAAGTAAAATCACATTGTCGTGGAACAGATCTCTAGAACTTTCTGATGTTGTAGAACTGCAACTCAGTGCCCCATCCCTCAGTCCTAGCAACACCAATGTACTTTCTGCTTCTACCAGTTTGACACTTTAGAGACCCCATGTTAGTGGAATCATATGATATTTGTCTTTTTGTGGCTAGTTTATTTCACTTAGCATATTCTCAAAGTTAATGTATGTTCTAGTATGTGAAAGGATTTGTCTCCTCCTTCAAGGCTGAAAAATATTCCAATGTACTTATATTACATATTTTCTTTATCTGTCCATTCATCCATGGACCTGGGGGCTACTTGTATTGGTTAGCTACTGTGAATAATGATGCAGTGAGCAAGGATGTGTCCTTTGGGTTCTTTTTTGGCACAAATATGTTTCAATCATTATAATTATTATAATAATTAGGAATTTATGCAAAATGACTTGTAATAGAAAGGCTTAAAGTAAAGGAGGTGGGGAGATTAAACAAAAATATGTAGTTCAAAGTTATCCTTTCCCTAAGTGAAGAAAAAAAGAAAAGAGAGACAGTTGTGGAGAAATGACATGCACTCTGGGGCAGCATCTTTGAGATGCCTCTTTCATTGGCCCCTCTGGGATGAAGAGAACGTGGTGAGGTGGGGGAGGAGAGGAGTGGTGGGCACTGAGGTTTCAACAAAGCCCTCCCTCCAGGACTCTCATCTCACTCCCAGCTCATTACCCTGGTCTCCACCAGAACCACGCCCCTCCAGCATCACTCCTGGAACACAATGGCTCTGGGGCCCCTTTGTCCACAGAATAGAATTCACTGTCTTTATTTGGAAACGAGGGTCTCTGTTACGGGACCTAGGTTTGTTTGCGGGTTTTACCCTTCAGTCCTCATTTCACAGAGACTGGATGAGGGGGAGTTTGCTACTTAACCTGAGTTTTTTTCTCCAGCCTAACAACCTTCTATGTATGATCTTGAGTTAGCTATTGGGCATCTTGGAGTATCTTATATGCAATTCAGAAATGATATTTTCTAACTCAGTTGTACAGATTAAATAAAGTCGAATAGGATAATGTTTGTTTAAAAAATGATCATGTAGAAAATTAACAAAAAATGTTTGTGTTCTGAATCTTATCTTTTAGTCATGTGTCACCCCTATCTGATAACACAATGATTACTAAATTCCCTTGCTCTGTGACTTTGCTTGTATCTTCTCCTTTCCATATAAAATACACATCTGTTTCTCACCCATTCAAACCTTACACATTTCCCGAGGCCCAGATCAAGTGCTAATTACTAGATGCAAACTTTCCAGATGCATCTTGAAGGTGACCTTGTCAAAGAAATAATTTCGTAATGCATGTAAATCTATCCAGTACTAAATTCCTAATTTCTGATTCTCTGTGCCACATAACCAAGTCAATCTAATAGAGCTCAAGTTTTATTCAAGGAGTGAAAAAGATTTACTTAAAGACAAGGTTCTGAAATTCAAATAAGACTTACCTAAATTCTCCCTAGTGTTTGTCTGAAATTTTATGACCAACTATTTGTTTGCTTATTTATTTATTTTAAAAAAAGGGAATATTTTCGGGCATTGTGGATGAACAAGGAAGAGATAGGAGTTACAACAGCTGCCCATTCCTGCATTTTCTACTTCTAGGTCAAGGTAAGCTAGTTTGGGGTTGAAGATAGCTCTCTTAGAAATCCATGTGGCTGGAAATGGGTGTGACATTAACAGGCTGTGGCACCATGACTTGGGTACAGGTTTTTTTTTTTCTTTCTGTATCTCTTTTTCAGTTTCTTTAAACAGGAAAATCATGAAGTTTAAATTAAAACCTGAAAATTATCATCTGAATAAGCGTGTCTAGCTGGAGCCCTTCTCTCTCCTCTGTAATTCCTGGTGCTCCCCCACCCCTCCAAAATATCCATTCTAAGCAGGCTTCATCCTGACTGGTCTTCACCCAGGCTTGTTTTACCTTTACAGGGGCAATTAATTTTCCTCATTGATACTTCCTCCCCCAACCCAGTATCAGGCCCTGATTATTATTGGCAAAGCTATTTTATTGTGATTGGAAGGGATCACAATGTTCGTGTGGCTAGGTTCTTCTGACCAGCATAAAGTTACCTCTGATTTCTTGCGCAATTATGACTTGCAATTCTTCAATGCTAAACCTAAACTTCTGTCAGTTTTAAAAATTTCCCTTACAAGGAAAGGATCATAACAACATTCTGGGAAAAGTTTCCCCATACTTAGTTTAATACTTCAATTGGTTTTTTAAAAAAACTTACGCCCCCAAAATAAACATTAAACAATTTTAAAGAGATTTTTCTTCATATTCAGTAAAAGGAAGAAGTAGAAATGTGTTTAGTGATTGTAATGCCCAAGCTCAGGAGACCACCAGAGACCACCAGGAGTCCAATTCCGATGCAATCACCAAAGGGGGTCTTTATTACAAGCTCGAACGGGGACTGCATAGCACACCTTCACCAACACAGTGGATAGGGAGGTGTGGCCCTGAACAATGGCTGAGCAGGTTTTTATAGGGGGAGGGGACAGGTGGTGGCAGTGGACATGACGTATGCATCACATCATTATACAGGCACCAATTGCAATCGTATAGCACCTATGGTGACAATATTGACCATTCAGAATTTGGGGGGTGTTCATTACATTTGGTGGGACCCAATCATGACCTTAGAGAATCTTTTGAAAATGACCAACTACAGATGAGTTCAAAGGGCCCACGTGGGGTTTGGGCAAGCGGTGAGTGATTGGCTAGTTTGTACAAAGTAACTATCTATAGTCTTTTAGACCCTGACTCAGACCTCAGGAATGCCAGGTGTATAATTTTTAACCTCTTTTGATTGGCTGCTGTGAAGGTGGCCCGAGAGTGGCTTTAGCCTTGAGCAATGTGTGGCTTTTCCTGGGATCTAAACTCAGGCCTACCAGTCTTTCTGGAGGGTCTGAAGCCTGTCATGGAGTTTATTTAGCTCAGGTCTTTCATGATCTTCCTGTTTCCATCTTTTCTGGTTTTGTGCATGACTTGCCATCTCTGGATCGAGGTTCCTTTTCGTGGTGGGAGAGCTGGATCCTCCAGGAAGATGTTGGGATGAAGTTATAAATGTAAGAGATCAAATAAGGGGAAGAGAATGGAGAGGGAGCAGAGGAAGTCTTCAGGTTATGACTCAGGTATTAGAACTGAGAAAGGAAGGTGGGAAGAGAGAAGGTTAGCAGAGGGGCCTCAGCCTGCAGTGCAGCTTTCAGGGTTCTTGGCAGCCCATGGGAACCCTGCAATGGACTCCCTGCAGAGGACTCCCACCCTGGCCTGCAGTGCAGGGGATGAGCTGTAGTCCCACTTGCTGCAGTTGGTCTCAAGGTTGAAACTGGTACTCATTTCTTCCCTTCTGTACTAAACTCCCTTCTGAAGTTTGGACCTCTGCCAGTCTCAGTTACTTCATGGCAGTGTGGTGCAGATTCTTATTTCTGAGCAACCTGAGTCTCTAATAACTGTCATGTTTCATATTTTGGTCATTGCATTTATTTACTTGAATCACAATTGAGCAGGAATATCCAGGGACACCTAAATGTAATCACATAGGTTCCACACATATTTCTTGCTTCTCCACTATAAGGTATCAGCTCTAGCTCTTCTTATTCTTCAAGGTTATTTATGTCTGAAAGATAGTAAATCTAGTTGGGCGTGATGGCACATACCTGTAATCCCAGTGGCTCTGGAGGCTGAGGCAGGACAATTTCAAGTTCAAACCAGACTCAGAAGCAACTTACCAAGACCCTGCTTCAAAAGAAAAAAGAAAGAAAGAAAGAAAGAAAGGGCTGGGGATGTGGCTCAGTGGTTAAGCACCCCTTGGTTCAATCTCTGGTATTAGGGAAAAAAAGTGTGCATCTCTACCTGCATTGGATCAAGGATATCTAATCAGGCAGGTATAGAGTTGTACAAATGGGAAAAACACAATTCCATGTGGATCATTGGAGAGTGAGATCATTCCTGTTTCCATCCCTTGGCTCCTGTGCCCACACATGTTTCTTGCTGGGTGCATGACCCCAGATGGAGGGCTCTGAATCAATGTGCACATCATTTTGGAGGAAGGCACTTGCTTCTTGCCGTGTCTTACCACTCAGCTGGGTGGTAATAGGGCATTCCAACATTCAACCAGACCATCTGCTTCTGGATGCTGTTTTTTCAGAGGTATCTGGTTAACTATCCCTGATATGAAAGATTTGATTCCAGAGACCAACAATCCCATGTGTGAATGACTCTAACTTCCAATTATGTCAATACCAATTATGCACGTGAAGATGGGAAAACAGTCAGTGAGTTCATGGACTCAGTAGACAAAATGTAAGCCATATTTGATAAGGTCTCCATTGACAACATTGTTCATAGATCCCCACACTCAAAGAGAGTTGCTAATGATGATGTTTTCAAGAATCTAGGAATTCTGGTTTTAATGTTTTTGAGAGTCTGGGTATTCTATTCACTCAGATCTTGCATCTACCAACCCTAAAAATGCCTGGGTATTCATCTTTCCTCAGGGCAGTTTTCTGAGTGATAGCTGCAGACGTCATGGAAGGTATACGTGAATCACGTTACAGGGCAGGGGCCCGTCGTGGAGCTCAGGAAGCCCTGGCCGTCTTTCTCACCAGTTCTTGTGATCACACCAGAAGATTTCAGACATGATACTCATAGTAGCAGGCATGGGTATATTTGAAGGGATAATGAAAGGGGAAAAGAGAAAACACTCAAGAGAGAGAATGGGTCCTCTCAGAGAGGAGGACAGTGCACCCTACCTGCCCTCCAGGGGGGTGTCCCAGGAAAGTTTCCAGAGAGTCTCACTCTTGAGTAACAGCAGGATTCCATCAGACTTCCAACTCCCCACTGTACATGGTAAAGGTTCAGGCAACTCTAGCTCATTTTGACCCAGGCTGACTGGTTCTAATTAGAATTTGTTCTTATAGATTATATGGTTAGGGGGAATTATCCTTATATCCTTGAGTTCTGGGATCTAGTCTGTGTGAAGGTCAAAAAGCCACCCCTCCCCCCCTTCAGGGTAGCTGTGTTCCTATTGGCATTTTGGGCCTGCATTTTAATCCTGCAGATAACAGTTTGTTTGTTGGGGAATGTGAACCCCACCATGGTACCCACCTACAAGAATGGAGTCCTAATAAGAATCAGATTTATGTAATGCTTGTATAATTTTATCAAAATGGATTTTACTATCATGTATAACTAAGAAGAACCAATAAAATAAAAGTTTAAAAAATGATATGAAATAGTAAATCTGGAAATCAGATTTCCTCCCGTCTTCCGGGGTTTACTGTTGTTGGCCCCACTTCCTATTCTAGTACTGGGGATTGAACCCCGGAGTGTTCTACCACAGAGCTACATCCTCAGCCCTTTTTATCTTGTTTAATTGAGACAGGGTCCAGCTAAGTTGTCCAGGCTAGCCTCAAACTTCTGACACTTCATCTTGTGATGGCACTACCGTGCCAGGTACAGTAGGTTTTGTTTTTTTACTTTGCTGCCATTGCTCTGTTTAATTACTTTCCTAAACTAATTTTTTAAAGTCTGTTTTCTTAGTCATGTGTGGGCACAAAGTCTCTGCTTGGTTAGCGTAGTGATGACTCATGATTTGATAAAACTTTTCCTAAATTTCTGGAAACAGTAAATCTTCCAGCCTTTGTTGAGGGGCCCTCTGTGTGTCCAGGCATGCTTCTGCCAGGAAATTCACAACTCTTATCTTAAATCTTTACTTCCTGCTTGCACAGAGCCCTAAGATCTGCCAGAGGTGAGTGAGGTTTTAAGGCTATCTCAGGTGTTTTCTGGGTATGCATGTAGACCTATTCAGGTACATGTTTTTTCAAATTCCCTGGAACATATTGCAATTTTTCAAAGCTTATATAGACCATCAATTCCTAAAGATTTTTTTAAAGTTTTTTTTTGTGTTATTATTGTTTTGGTCAGCTGCTTGTTTACTTGACTGTTATCCCTGCCACTGGCAACTGTGATATTAAACATTTTTGCTGATTTTTAAAAATCTTTTCTTTGCTTTCTGAAGAATCTCCCAAGGAAATGGCTGTTAGCACTAAGTGAGTTCTGAGTCAGGTCAAATAAAGACAGACCTTACAGATGGAGTTTCTAGGAAACTGTCTGAGAGATTGAATAATGACAATTCTCTGGCCTAATGGGGTGTAAGAAGACTCAGACACACTCCACCACACCTAGTCTTCTGGTTTCCACTGACTGTGGAGCTGCTGTTTCTCAAAGTCCTCACCGAGTTGGGGACAGGGAATAGGATAAGCTAAAATGCCACAGGACTTGTTTTTCTCACCAAACTTCAGCCATTTTATAAGGAAGTACTCCCTGGATTATTGTAAATCTCTGATTAATTTTAAGAGTTCTGAAAAAGTTTGCTTTTTCCCCCCAGTATTTCCATTTTTTTTTTGATAGATGAATGGATTTTCAAAGTTTTTGTCTTGTTATTCTCACTGTCATCACGTGGTGCTCTTTTTTTTTTTTTTTTTTTTTAGATGGACACAATGTCTTTATTTTATTGCTCTGTATGTGGTGCTGAGGATCGAACCCAGGGCCTCACGCATGCGAGGCAAGCGCTCTACCGCTGAGCCACAATCCCAGCCCCACGTGGTGCTCTTTATTTTGCCTTTTTCTTGGTGTCTGTCCACTCCTTCTGCCCCTTGGGCTGTTGTTACTGTCAAGTAGGCACCTGGCTCCCTCTAGATTCTGATGACAATTGAGGGCTCAAATCTTCTGGTGATTAATTTCCCTTATTGATGAGAGTCTGGCACACAGTAAATCCTCAGTAGGTAGCAATGGTGGTTATTAATGGTCCTCCTTCAGCCTCAGCAGTTGATTTGACCTTCTATGACTATTAGAAAGGAATGAGGTCTTCTGGGCACCACATACACAAACTTCCTTGTATCACATGCATCTACTTGTTGTAATGTGATGAAGGTCATGATCTTTCTTTTCTGATGAGACCCTGCCTCCACTTGTCTTGTGGGTCTCATTCAAGATCCTTCTCAAGGCTCTGCTTTATTGAAAATGCACCTTTTCTTCTTATCTGCAAACTCTGTCTCTTAGGCTGTTCCATCGGAGTTTCAGTATACTGAATATCTTCTGTTTGTGAGAAGCCTTCTCTAACTTCACATGGACTCTAGGTCTATAATCTGATCTCATTCACGCAATGTATTCTACACTTGGCATTTATTTTCCCTACCTTCTCCTTATTTATATCATCTGGTACCTTAGGTTCTACTCCTCTCCTCTCTGCATAGGTGGTAAATGACTTCCACATCATGTAAGCCAATGGATGCTTCTTATCTGACAATTGCATCTTCTCAGCAGCACTAGATACTTGTGATGATGGCTTTCCTTTAGGAACAGTTTTTCACTTGGTTCAAATTTGCCTATCAGCTCTCTTTCGAGGAGGTTTTTCATGTTTGACTTCCTGTGCCAGACCATTGAATACTAGTGTTCCTCAATATTCATTTCAAGACACTCTTTTCTTCACATCTATGGTCAGATGATCTCTTTACTACTGAATCTTCAATAATCATCTTCATGCACATAGCTTTTACAGTTATATATCCAGAACAAACCTCTCTTCTGAACTTGAGACACACACATTCAACTGTGTACTATGTATCTTCCATTGGGTGTCCTTAATGTACCTCAAATTTGCCATATTATACCAAACTTAAGATCTCTGTCATTTCTTTTTTCTTTAGTGCTTGCATCTAAACAAAATGTGGCATCACCTATTTAAATACCTAATGAGAGGCTTGTAGCTATCTGACTGCCCCACACTCTTACTGTCATACCCTATAATCTAATATCACCTACTGAATCTATTTTCTAGTGATCCCCCCTTTTCTTTCTGCTTCTAACCATCTTACCCAAATCATCAATATTTTTCTCTTAAGCTACTCCTATGAATTCCTAATTTGGCTATAATACTTGCTTTCTAACATTCAACACACTGCATACACATTTTGTGTTTCTTTCTACTAGATGTGACATCTGTTGGGACAGGGAACAACACTGGCTTAAACATATGTCCCCTTTGTCATCTTTAGAAAATACATTTGGAAATGAGAAAGCATTTGGTAGATTTTGAAAGAGTAAAGGTCTGAATGAATATATATATAAATCTGCGGGCTAAAGCTAGCAATTAACCCATCTTCTTTTTTCTAATTTGAAACTCTTGGTATTTTTCTATAGTTAGATGGTCAAGTTGTGCCAAAGTTTATCCAAAGATGCTAACCTTTGAAACTATAATGCTTATTTTCTTTACCACTGGTAAAAAGACACTAGTAGATCAACATATTGCCCTAATTCTTTACTATTTTGTTATAATTTATGTACCTTTGCCCTTAAGCTTGGCAGTGTGCATCCACTGTGGCACTGACCTTGGACACGAGACTTGCTTTATGTAATGAAAGTGACACAGATTCATGGGTTAAATAGGTTGATGTTATCTTGTCTTGCTTTCTTGTTCTTCTGTATTTGCCATAAGATGGATATGCTCCAGGTTTCCTGGATAAGGAAAATCCACTTACCTAATACAATCTGTAGCTTAGAGTCAAGCTCAGCAGACCCACACCCTAAATGGAACCATTGTAGCTAATCTTCAGAAATATAAGGGAGAAAAATAAATGCTTGTTATTTTAAGCTACTGAATGTGGTTGTGCTTGGGTACATAAGGTTATTTCAGCCATAACTGACTAATGCAACCACAAATTGAGTTCTTATGACATATTTTGATTTTGACAAGTTGTTACCAGACTTCTGTACTGGTCCTAGGTTTTTACTCTAATGAGACTGTAAATCTGCAGAACTCAGGAGCAACATTATTTGAAGGGTGGGTATGCTAGCCAGTATTCCATCACTATAAAAATACCTGAGATAAAACTCACAGAGGGAAGATTGATTTGAGGTCAGGATTTTGGAGGATCCAGTCCATGATCCACAGGGCCCCAGTTCTGGACCTGTGGTGAAGCAGTACATTATATGGTAGGGATAGTGGTGGAACAAAGCCACTCACCTTGTTCCAGGAAACGAGAGAAAGCCAACAGGGTGCTGAGCTCCCAGTAGCCACTTAAAGGACATGTCCTCAGTGACCTACAGATATCCCATTATGCTCCACCTTTCGAAGAGTCCCCACCTCTCAATAGTGCCCCTGAGGACTGAGCCTTTTTAATGCATGGATCTTTGGGGAATATTGAAGATCCAAATTATAGAAGTGATGATAAAACAAATATGGGACATCAAATTATGACACCAAAAATTTTTCTGACAGTGAAGTATGAAATTATTTTTTTATGGCAATTCTTCTCCCTTTATCAGTTGGGCTGATAATTACTGGTTATTCATTTACCTCCTCTGCAATTGCAGTCTCACTTACTAGAGTAACTGAGAAAGTTAGAACTCTATTTTGACATGAATTTTCAAAGGGTCTTTCAGGCCTGATAAGGTCTCATCCTCTAATTAATTAACATCCTTGTGAAACACTGCTGCTGCATGAGAAAATAACATTACACATTTCTTTTCTGTTTGTGTTTGTAAGCTAGAAAATAGATCGCCCCTCAGATCTGATTCATAATTACTTCCCAAACTCCACTTCACCTGTTGGAAATCAGTGGGTATGTGTCTTAATTGAATCACTAGCGAAAAGTGGAGTTCTGGGAAATGAGAATTTTAAAGATTGATTTGTATTAAAATGTATTTCTTGTAGTAAAAACATGTGTTTTATCATCAAATTAACAAAAGCTTTTCCTGAAGTATTGCTTTATGCTGGTTTCACCAGCTTTTTAGGAATGGAAGCATTTATTAAGAGAGAATTTGCAAAAAGAATCTTGACACAACATCAAAGAGACTACAAATACCAATTATCTGTGAAGATACAAGATGATACTGGGACTTGAGTTTGGGACAAGGGCTGAAGGGACACTTTTAATACATATGTTTTAGTGTTTATTTTGGAATTATATGAATGTATTCCTTCTTTAAAATTATATATCCTGTACTTCAAAGATACAAATTAATGACTTAAGGTAGAAAATAGAGAAAAAGGTAGAAACTTTAGGAGTCTATGTAGACTTTGTTATCTTTGCATGAATTACATAATTGTATATGCTTAGCAGAATAGCTAGTACCTTAGGATATTAAAATATTATCTAAAGTAATAATGCATAGGTGAGGTGAAATCTTGACCTTTGAGCCCACACCTGATGTATATCTGCTTTGCTTTTGTTGTTTATAGCTTTTCCTTCTTCTAAGGTGATGATGCAGTTGATATGTAAATGCTGCGCTGCTATTGAGGAAGAGAACTAGCAAGAACATAGAGGATTTGTATACTTGATTTTATTGACAAGCTGCTGGCTTGCTACTGTTTCCTAGGAAGCATACAGATATAATTCTACTGGACCTCAGTACTGGGTGAAATCTTTCATGTCCTTGCTAAATGGCTTATTTCCTGGTGGCTTGAAGTCATCTCAGGTTATATATATTTTGACCATTTTGAAAAGCAAAACTTGAGAAAGCCCAATGTCAGAGAACACCCTAAAATGGAAATCAGATTTTTCAATAAGCAGAAAGGAACATACATATTTAATTCAGTTTCCAGTTCTTAGCATTTTTATATGGAACACCTAGATTTATTTGCACATGAGCAAGTGGAGAGGGTTGGGGTGGTGGTCTCTGGGAAAGATATAATTAGCTGAAAGTGCTCTATGGGTTAAATGCCTTTGACAGATTATGAGCTGGGGTTATAAGAAAAATCCTTTATATGTACTTTGCTGCCTCTGGCACACTGCCTTTCATTTCTTTCATATGATCTTGAGAACCTCTCTCTCTCATCCTTATCCAATTAATTTCATCATTACATTGGAGATCTGCTTGCATGAAATTTATTTATTTAATGACCTAATAGATTAATTTGGAAGAACAGAATATATTACTTTTCCTGTTGAGTAGGTAGAAAATGAGGTCAGCCACAGAGTCTTAAATGGCTTAGTTCTGTGCTCTGTGAACCCAGGAGGCTCTTTTCTCAAACTAAGGGTCAGAATCTGGCCCCTGTTCTGGAAAAGCAGGAGGGCATACCTCACCACTTCCTTGGCTGTAGAGCATTGGCTCAGCCCAAGTGACAGAGTGGCATGAAGGTTTGCAGTTCATTTCCATTGCAGTGGCCTTCATTTCCTCAGGCACTCAATTACTTAAATTACAGAGTTAGCAGTGACTTTTCAATTTCAGAAAGCTAATTGAATGTAGTCTTGTGAGATGCAAGACCTGGTATGCTCTAGGGAATCCCACCAATTCCACTGAGATTTTGTAATCAACATGCTGAGACATAGCCTTAGTGCATTTTCCGGGAGGCTGAAATTGCTGTCCTTGAAGTTTCAGCTTTTGGTCAATGGTGGATCAGGTCTGCAAGTATGCTGTGGGATCCTTCTTGTTGATAAATCTGATTATACTATTTATGATGAGACTGATGTTAATATTGATGATAATAATGCCTGTAAATGGAGTGACATTTGAGCTCATAGCAGTATCTTAGCAAGTTTAGACTGTCATAACAGAATATCCTAACCTGGATGGCATAAACAGAAAACATTTATTTCTTCCTCTTCTGGGAGGCTGGGAAGTCTGAGACCAGGAGGCCAACATGGTTGATTTCTAGTGAAGGTCCAATTCTGGGTTGAAGACCAGGGACTTCTCATACATCTTTATGTGACTGAAAAACAGCTAGCTAGCTGTCTGACCTCTTTATGCAAGGGCAATAATATTATTCATGCTGATTCCATTTCATAATCCCATAATCCTCAAAGACTCCACTTCCAATTACTATCACATTGTGATTAGGATTTTGACATGTGAATATTGAGGGAACACAAACATTTAGTCCATTGCAAAAAGGAAAAACAACAATGACCTTTTGTTATAGTTTGGATGTGAGGTGTCCCCAAAAGCTCATGTGTGATAAAATGCTAGAAGGTTCAGAGAAGAAATGACTGACTCACTGGATGGGATTAATTGAATGGTAACTGAAGGCAGGTGGGGTGTGGCTGAAGTGGGTGGGGCATTGGGGCATGGCTTTGGGGGTATATATTTTGTATCTGTTGAGTAGAGGCTCTCTCTCTGCTCTCTAATCATCATGTGAGCTGCTTTCTTCTACCATGTTCTTCTGCCATGTTGTTCTGCCTCACCTGGAGCCCTGAAGAATAGAGCCAGCTGTTTATAGACTAATACCCCTGAGACCACGAGCTCTCAAATAAACTTTTCTACTCTACATTTGTTTTGGTAGGGTCTTTTAGTCACAGCAATGAAAAAGCTGAATAAACACCTTTTAACGTCCCAAATGATACTTTATAAAGACATGCATGTGCACCTGTGTGTGTGTGTGCGCGCGCACACACACACGTTGTAAGAGAAGATTTCATGCAAGTGGAAACGAGAATTCAACAATGGAGTTTTGCTGGCAAAAACTGTAATGGCTGAAATATGTGCATGTAAGCTGTTCTAATGATGCAGTTTTGGCCAAGTCAGTCTTACTGTTCCTTGCAAGTTGGTTAAAATTTAAACAGGGTCTTTCCTGGTATAGGCCCTGACCTCTTTTTTCTTAGAGCATTTATTTTATAAAACTTGCAGCTATAAGTCATCTTTTCTGTCCCTTTGAAGTGTAAATTCTCTTCCAGGTTTTTGCCAATTTTATGACCCAGAAAAGTTTTTCTCAAAGACTTGGGAACCATCTCTGAAATGTAAAAATGAAGTAGAAAGCATCCTTAAACCCCAGTCCCCACTCTTTTTGGGAAGGTAGGAGTCTAACTTCAATGGACACAAGTTAGCAAACATAAATGGTCTAACCACTGAAAAGAACATTTGCAAACTCAGAAACATCTCATTGTGCTTAACACATCCACTGACCAACCCCACCTGATGTCCCCCAGTGCTTTCCCACTAGCTCACACCAGCCCTGTAAAACCCTCTTGTTTCTTGTTTCAGTGGAGCTGAGTCTAGTTATTTTCTCTCCCCTATTGTAATACCTTAAATAAAGTTTTCCTTGCCATCTAAATTCTTCTGGTGCAATTATTCTTCAACATTCCACATATTCTGGAATTGAAGTAACAATATTTATAGTGATAAAAAGATACAGGTTAGACAAAGTAGACCAAGGGAAGCTTTAAGGTCATAGCTGGAGAGTGTCATTATGTGTTCACAGTGCTGAGAGAGGTTGGCAGTCACACTTCTAACATAATAATGGTTAAGAAATAAATTCAAGTTTACTGCCCAGAATATAAGAACTCATATACAAATATTTCCATTTGTGGGTAATATATTTCTTCTTTTCCTTAAAGTTTCTTAGAAAATATTATGTATTTAAAGATGATTTCAAAATGATGATTTATTGCAAATTTAAAACTACATAAAAGAACAATGAAATGTAGATATTATAAGACATAGAACTAATAAACATATAAATAAAATCAGTTGAGTATCCATATAGAATGTCATGAGATAAGAACATTAATCTTTTAAAATTCCATCAAAATATTGTTTGAACTGGGCATGATGGTACATGCCTGTAATCCCAGGGCTCAGGATGCTGAACTAGGAGGATCACGAGTTCAAAGCCAGCCTCAGTGATCTAGCCAGGCCCTAAGCAACTTAGCAAAACTCCATCTTTAAATAAAATATAAAGAAAAGGCTGGGGATGTAGTTTAGTGGTTAATTGTCCCTGTGTTCAATTCCCAGTGTCAAAGTAAATAAATAAATAAAAATTAAAAAAGTATTATTTGAAAAAGTTTCTAAATAACTGTTGTCACTGAGTGTAGCTATTAGATATATCCTGTTATTTATATTGTGGAATAAAATGTCCAACATTATTTTATTTGCTGCAAACATTTATTAGCCAAATAATATGATTCAGGCATAGAACTAAGTTTTGTGGGTAGCAGGTACAAAAAAGTTGCAATTCTTCTCCTTAAGACACATGTGGAATAGTCATGGAAAGAAATATCTAAACAAATAATTGAATTCCATGGAAGAGATGATCTAAGAGCCTATGGGAAAAATAGATTTCTATCCGTCTACCGTGGCCTCCCTCCTCCCTATTTTTTGAAAACAACCCAGCTCACCCATGCAGATATTCATTAAGCTCTTTCAAGTAGCTTCATAACCCATTCATTTGGAAAATATTTATTTACCACCTATTATGTGCCAACATTTTCAGAGATAGTGGAGATAGTGGAGATACAGCAGAGAACAAACAATGCGATGTCCTTTGCTATCTAGTATGGAAAGTATCTAATATGATAAGCAAATACAAAAGATATCTATAATATGTAAGACAACTTATGCAGGACAGGAGAGGTGGGTGATGAAGGAAAGGGGGGACACTTTAGGTGGGGTGATCACAGCAGGTCTGTCTGGTCAGGGTCCACTTTTACTGAAGGACATGAGGGAATAAATTGATCAAAACCTGGAGCTACAAGTCCTGGGCCAGGAAACATCTCACAGCAAGAAGGCCCACATTATGATTTGGATAGGAGGTGTCCCCCAAAGCTCTTGTGAATATAGGAATATTCAGAGGTGAGATGATTAGAGTCTGAGAGGTATAACCTAATCTGTCCATCTTGCTCCGAATGGACTGACTGGGTGGTAACTACAGGCAAGTGGGGTACGGTTGGAGGAGGTGAGTCACTACAATTCTTCTCCTTAAGACACATATGGATTAGCATGTCCTGGAAAGGTTGTTCTTCCTGAAGCCCCTCCCCACTTTTCTCTGCTTCTGGACCCTACCATGAGTGAAGCAGATTTTCTCTGCTGGACTATGTTTTTATGATGCGCTTCTTTACCTTGGACCCAGAACAAGAGAGCTGGCCATTTATGTACCAACACCTCTGAAATCATGAGCCCCAAATAAACTTCCTTCCACTAAGTTGTTCTTGTTGGTTATATTGGTCACAGTGATGAAATCTGCCTAAAATAGCCACTGAGAGTGGGAATGGGGATTCAGAAAACAAAGGAGAATTAGGAAGGAGTCAGAGACGTAGCCAGGGGCCAACCCAGATAGGCCTGGCAAGCAAAGAAGAGTTTTGAATTTTAGTCTAAACATAATGGGAAACTTTGTACAGTGGAGAGAGAGCCAATTAACATTTTCAAGGATGACTCTGGATGAATAAGGCACCCAGAAGTTGGGAGGAAGGTGTTGGAATCATCTGGGTAATGGATGATAGTGGCTTAGATCTGCATTTCTCAACTGTAGCCCCATTGGCCTTTGAGGGAAGAGAGTTCCTTGCTGTGTGTTATGGTTTAGATATAAAGTGTTTCCCAAAAGTTCATGTGTGAGACAATGTAAGAAAGTTTAGTGGTGAAATGAATGGGTTATGAGAGCCTTAACCTCATCCATGCATTAATCCTCTGATAGGTATTCACTGGTAAATGTAAGCAGGTAGAGTGTGGCTGGAGGAAGTGCCTCACTGGGAGTGTGCCTTTGGGGTATATGTTTTGTTTTGTTCTTGTTGAGTTGGAGTGCTCTCTCTCTGCTTCCTAGTTCCCTGTCCTGAATTGTTTTTCTTTGCTATGCTGGTCTGCCTCACCTTACAATGGTGACCTCTGAGACTGTGAGTGCCAAATAAACATTTCCTCCTTTAAAATTGTTCTTGTCAGGTCTATTGGTCACAGCAGGGAAAAACCTGACTAAACCATTGCAGGAGATAATTCTGTGTCTTATAGGATGCTTAGTAGTATCATGGGCCTCCACTCATAACGCCAGTAGTATCCCAACAATTTTGACAATAAAAAATGTCTCCAGATGTACTACGTATCCATGAGAAGGGGAAATATCTCCTAGTTGAGAGCCAGTGGTTTGGACTAATATGGTAGCAGTAAAGGGAATGACAAGAGGGTAACAGGCAGGACTAGCCGTATTTGTGCATCAATAGAGCATGGGCATCATGGGCCGAAAGCAGTTAAGGAAGATTCCAAGGTTCCTCAGGTGAGGAAGCTCTTTGCTGCTGAGAAAAGACTGAAGTTGCTGGTATCTAGGGCTGTCTGCAAGTAGCAGACAGTAGCAGAATTAATTGAAATTCTAACACAGTATCTGAGGCCATTCAGAAGCCAATGTTGGGCCAGGCTAATCTCTTGTTATTTACCATCCAAATCAGAAGACACTAACCACTCTTTCCTTATTGATCAGAACTCCCAGTTAAGCATGTCATACATACCTGTACATTCACCTATGTTTTTAATCCTATTGAAAGTTCCCCAAAATTATTATTCCTTGACCTGATGAAATCCACACTGTTTCTTCTTCTGTAACTGCAGCCTTGGGTTGCACCTGATTTTGTCCCTTACTCTATGGACCTGGATCACAGACTCAGAGCTTGAGAATGGAAAACAGTGTTAAATATTTTTTACCTTTAGACTTTATGCTAGGCCAAAGGGGAAATATTAAAATATTGTTTCCGAATGAGCAAGAAATGCAAATCTGGGGAATCTAATCTGCTTCTACATATATAATAGATTTAAATTACCAGATACCACTACATGAATAAGCCGCAGAAGGAATAAGATGAATGAAGGCAGTGGTGAGAACCACAGAGGTGAAGAGACAGGACAGATGCTGGCCATTGGAGGTAGCTAGGTTGAGTCCTAGAGATGGTACTGAGATGGATGTGGGGGTGTAGATCCCTCTCCAGGAAGAACTCTTGTCAATTGTAGACTTAAGATTTCAAAATATTTTTATTGCTATAGAGGTAGGAAAATATAAATATGCATTTTGGCTATATCTTTTAGATACTACAGTGCAATTTTGGAGCAGTGTATCTAACATTTTTTTTTCACATGAATTCACCTGCACTGTTTATGACTCCATCTAACTTGCTATCTAGGAATAATGATAAGTTCAATAATAATATTTAAATTTTATTAAATATTTAATATGTGACAAATACTTATGTATGTTACTTCAGTTTGTGATCAGAACATTATCAAGCAGGTTTTATTTTTGTCTTTTTTCAGATGAGGACATTAAGACTTAGAAAAGAGGCCATTTTTCAAGGTCACAGGCAGTACTAGCAGACTAAGATGGAAACTCTCCTCTACAGAAACCAGAAACACCAACTCTTAACCTGCTTGCCGCTCCGCCTCCTGGATCAACTTTATCCTTACTTTACCTGGAGGTGAGCCTTTGAAAAACAATGGAAAAAAGGGAGACCTCTACTGGAGGTTGGAAGAGTATATGAAGAAGAGAAATTCGGCAATGCTAAAGGTCACCTTGGTTAGGTGGATTAATACTGAAACTATTTACAGAGGAAGGATATGTGGAGGTATTGAATGCATGAGCTTATAAAACTGAAATTGAATTTTTCTGAACATTTTGATTTTATGCATCTAAATAACATAGCTTTTAAGAATGTATTTAATATTTAGTCTTCATTAAAAGGAAAAAAGTTTGAAACTTTTTAGGGAACTTTGTTCCTGTAATATAGCATCTGATTTCTATGGCAATGACATTTTTCAAGAAGTTATGCTTTTGACCTATGCTCATCCAAACTCAAATTATTCCATAATGGTTTCTTGTTCTTGCTAAGGAGTCCATATTTCTCCCTAAAGCACTCAATAGTTATGCTCTTTCCTGATTGATGTCTTGCCTTTTATCAACCAGACAAAGTAGGAGACAAGATGGATTGGAGCAGAGTTCATTCTCTAACTAGCTAGAGCTCTGTGAGATATAAACTTTCAGTGCTAAACATAGTTTCAAATTCTGTAACTTTACTCCCTTTGGAGAAACAAATTGTTAGTACTTGCATGAAATGTCTTTGAACACACATCAAAATATTTTAACAATTTTAAAATAAAATCCAAACACCTATATGTATGAAGACCTTATACCTAACATTTTTGATCTGAGCTTAAACATTGAAAATAGTTTCACTGAACTTTAACTTTTCTCTAGTCATGCATTTTCAGATGCTTGTACTTAGAACTCACCAGCATTCTAAAGCATACACATGTGCGCACACACACACACACACACACACACGTGGAATATGTTTTTCTCTGTCTTCCTGGTGAAATAGTTATTCTTCAAACTCTAAAAGGATCATCATCTGTATCATTTTCTTTCCCCTGTCCTTATCAGATTATATTTCTTCATTTATGCTATGAATAGATTCTGTATAATTCTTGTAGTATTACTCCAAGCTAGTGTTACTCCATAGCTCCATATAATTATTTTATAGTCATTTGTAAATATGTGCCTTTAACTCTCTCATTGGACTGTGACACATCAAAGATGAGTCTGTTATGGAAGTCAGTAAGGAGATTCCTCAAAGGACTGGAGATAGAATTCCCGTATGACTCAGCTGTGCCACTTTTTGGTATTTATTAAAACAAAGTTGTCACTATACTATAGTGATACATGGATTCCCATGTTTCTAGTAGCACAATAGCCAAACCATGGAACCAGCCTAGGTGTCCATCAACAGATGAGTGGATAATGAAAATGTGCTATGGTCACATACGCACCCACATCCACAAACACACACACACACACAATGGAGTTTTACTCATCCATAAAAAAGAAATTATGTCGTTTGCAGGAAAATGGATGGAACTGGAGAACATCATGCGAAGTGAAATAAGGTAGATTCAGAGAGCCAAGATAATATTTTCACTCACATGGAATTTAGAGAGAAAAAAGGAAAAAAGGGATTTCATAAAGTAGAAGGGAGATCAGTAGAGTAGAGAATGAGGCTCAAAGGAAGAAAGAAGAGTGTGAAAGGGGAGGTTCTGGGAATGAGATTGATTAAATTGTTATGTTCATGTAAGAATATGTCACAATGAATCTGTATTATGTATAATTATAATTCAGAAATAATTTTTAAAAAGAAGTCTTGACTTCACAGTTAGTACCTCTCATAAAGCACAGCATACAAGTAAGCTGTCTGAGGACGCTAGTGCTATTTGCTTATCTGTCCCTTAGCCCCTGAAAGTGGTAACTCAAACGTTAAGAGAAATTTAGCATATAACTTTCTTCACTGGACCTGTTGCATGTTACAGTTTTGTAGTTAGTCTCAAACGAGCTCCATAAACAAGATTAAGATTCCAGGTCCCCTTAGACATCATCTTCTATACTTCCCCTGATAATTACATTTACAACCCAAAGCAGTTACTTCTAGGGTCACCCTGCAGTGTTATTTGAGCCTCACAATGTTAGGCACAGAAGGAAACTTTGAATACTGATTGAACGATGCTCTAGGGTACCAACAAAGCAGAGGATGGATGAAGTGTAGCTCTGCTTGCTAGGAAGAACCCAGATAAAGATACATTAAAAGTCTGTTGAATCCCGGAGCCCTGCAACTTATTGGCCCTATACCCTAAGTCTTCTTGCACTTCTTTGGAAGGATTAGCTCTCAGCAAGACTAATTCTCCCTAGGACACAGTGCTTTTTCCTACTCTTAATTACCATGCACAGTAGATGTAGCTGGGCTTTCAGGAATATTTTTAAGTAAACTCAAAAATTATCTTCTAAATGTTCAATCGATTTAAAAAGTATAAACCAAATGAATGTTTCAACTGGCCACTATACTACCTGTTCTTGTGTCCTGGGAGCCTGATGAGGGAAAATAAAGAACCATTTAACTGTCCCTTTATGACATCCAGTCTAGGAAAATTTTAGATTGCTTTAGCTCTGGGTTTCATTATTATAATGCTTTCCATTTTCTTCTTTGACTATTTCCCCTGTTTTTCAACTCCTCCAGCTGTATTTGTAAGTCTAGATCCAAATGCTCATTTCCCTTTTAGTTACACATTTCCCCTTAGTGGTTAGTTCATCCCTAGATCTGTCTATTGATCCATCATTCATGAACTTGTCCAATGAACTTCACTCTTCAGGAAGTTTACTTACTGTTACAGTTTGGATGTTGAATGTTCCCAACATTCTTTGGATGTAGAAGGCCCATGTATTAAATAGATTTGTCCTCTGGGTCTTAAAAGGTTGGACCTTTATGAAGTGGAGCCTAGGGAAAGGTACTTAGGTCTTTGGGAGTATGCTGTCAAAGGGAATTGTGAATCTTGTGAGGATATGTGTGGTTTAACTCTGCCCCATGCCCCTGCCATGATGCCCCTTGCCACAGGCCTAGAAAAGTGCAGCCAATTGACCATGAACTGGAACCCTAAAACCATGGGCCAAAATGGACCTTTGCTCTTTATAAGTTTGTTTTATTAGCTATTTTGTTATAGTGATAGAAAGCTGACTAATATAAAAAATTGAAAGAAAGGAGTGGGTTGATCTTTGCTGTTACTACATACCTCAAAATGTGGAGAAGTTTTTGATTTACTGGTAGAGTTTTGAAAAGTTTGGAGAACAGCAGAGTAGAAAAAGCCTAGAATTCTGTTAAGCCTATCAGCTTAACAGGTGATACTGGTGGGGGCTCAGACCAGAATGCTGATAGGAATTTGGACAGTAAATATGATGCTGACGAGTTTTCAAGTGGAAATGAGGATTCTACAGGGAATTAGACTAGAGCCCACCTTTGTTACACAGTGGCAAAGAACTGTCATGCATTTTGTCAACGTCCTGATACTTTTTGGGATGACATGCTTAACGATGAAGAGCTAGTTTATTTGTTAGAGAAAATTTCAAGACAATATGGCACAGCATCAAGTGAGAATGGTTATTATAGTGAAATTAGGAGTGAAAGACAGAGTGTAGAGATACAGAAAATTTGCAGTTTCACCAGAAAAGGAGTGCATATAAGGATGCAGCCAGAAACGGTCTGGTTACCAGCACTGACAAGAAAAAGCTAAGTACCCCCAGCTCCTCAGGAGGCCAAGGCAAGAGGATCACACTTTTGAGTCCAGCTTGAGTGACTCAGGGAGACCTGTTTCAACAAATTAAAAGGGCAGGGAATGTAGCTCAGTGGAAGGGTTCAATTGAACCACAGGGTTCAATTCCAATGGTGGTTGGTGGGCCAGGCATAGCTTGTGTCGACCACAGACCTTGGCATTGTCTGTGGGATGACAATTTTTCAGGTATACAGCATTTAAGAATTATGGTGTCATGGTGGTTTCCACCAAGATTTCCAAGTGAGGTCTAAAGGCCAGGCAGTGTGTGGCAGGCTTGAAGTCCCTGCAAGCAGCTCCTGACAGGCATATGTGTAGTTGTGGGAGTGAAGCAGAGACTGCAGTGAAGACCTCCAGGAAGGCAGAGGAGGTAGCAACGTGCAAATGCCTGCCAAGAAAGCTACAGGCAGTGTGCCAAACCTGCCCAAGGTAGAGGCCACGTGCACTGCAATAATCAAAGCCCTTGGGAGTCCACTTCCCATCACAGTGTGCTCTGGGTGCTGGCATGGAGATTTGGATTTAATATTTACACTGCTGGGTTTTAGTTGTGCTTTGGCCTGATTCCTCCTTACCATCTTCCTAGTCCCCTGGAATAGTACCATTTATCCTGTGCCTGACTCAGCACTGTACTTTGGAAGTACCTTTTGACTTTTACAGGAGCTCTAAGCTGAGTTTACCTTGAGTCTCAGAGGAGACTTTAGACTTGGGCTTTTGAGCAGTGCTGGAGGAAAAGTTATGATTGTGAGATTCTTGGGAATGGGCTAAACGCACTTCTCATTGTGAGCTGGACTTGAACTTTGAACTTTGGGAGCCAGGTGCAGGATTCTATGGCTTCAACCTGGAACGTCACCCACAGGCTCATGTAAAGGCTTGATTTCCAGGGTGATGCTCCTGGGAGGTAAGGTGGTGGGAACTTTAGGAGATGGGACCAGTAAGAAACACTTAGGTTCTAAAGGACTTTCCCGCAGATGGGATATGGCACCACAGTTCCTTCCTCATTCTTTGCTTTCTGCCCTTGAGGTAAGTGATTTTTTCTCTGCCTTGTGCTCCCTTTCCCCATGATGTGCCAGAACAGCAGGCTGGATATGTCCTGAAGTGGGACCTCCCAAACTGTGGGCTTGATCATAACTTTATTATCTCAAATACTTTGTCATAGTTACAGAAAACTGAGTACCATTTGTACTACACCAATGAAGTTGGCAACCACCCTCTAACTCTCTGAATCCACTTGCTCATATCTAGTCTTTATAGAAATTATCTCCTTTTAACTCAATATGCAGTTAAATCATCTTTTGTGTTCACATTTCATGAAAAAGTCTCATGAAAGAGATTTTTGCCTATTTTGTTTAGTAATGTATCCCATCTGGAACGTAGTAGGTATGGAAAACTTGAGCAAAAGAACAAATACTTTCCTTTTATAGCTATTTATAGCATGGTCTGAGGCTTAGCTCACTGATCAAGGTTCTTATTATATGGATTCTGTCTTTTTGTTTCATAGAAAATTCATTTAGATTATCTTCAAAGGGCAAAAATCAAACTTTTCAGTTGCTGGCTTTAATTGAGCAAAAAAATTGGTGGATTAAAAGAATGCTTATGGAACACTCAGGAAATGTTTTTCAACTCACCTTCCTGATAAGACATTGTTCTTTTAAGAAATAATAAAATTCTTTCATATTTGATATGATCAGTTTTGTAAATATTTGAGTATATTACATTAAGAGATTTGCCATATTTTATTTTTTTTGAATTTGAGAACAAAACCTACTCTGTAATGTAGCATGCATGTCAACAGAACAAATTTATGGATCATTTACTGCATTCTAGGCCCTGAACCAAATGCTGGTGTTCCAGGATAAATAGGATATAAATTGTGTTTGGTGTAAGTCAATAGCTGGGCAAGTCTCAGGTATAAATATCCTACACATCTATATGTGTAAGTGTATTTATATATGCAAGTACATGTTTAAGTATATAAATATGTGTGCATATATCATATATTCAACATAATAAACGAACTTGATTAAGTTTCTTTCTCTCTTTAAGCATCAACTTTGGGCCATAACCTTATTTTTTGAGTTCGCATAATTTCATACATCAACCAGTTTTCTTACAATGCAATTTTGAAATGTGTTAATTGCTTCCAGTAAAATCCTTGATTTAGGAAGTGAATTTTAGGGTTAGCTGTAACTTTAATACAATGTTTTTGTCACTTAAAATGACATCTTGAAAGTTTAGTCACAGTAATGGTGCTTTATTCAAAACAAAATTACAAGATTCCTTTCCCACAGCACTAGTAGCTCATGTCATCAGGGGGCTGGGCTCTTGAGTCCTGTGTGTGAAATGCTTTATTTCACGAGGGATTTCAGTGTTCCTTAACATGTTGTTGTGCAGCTTCTGCCCCTTCTGAGCTGATGGAGAAGTCTGCTTTAGTTCTTTTCTACTCTCAGCCATGCAATTTTATATAATTATCAACACCGCCTACACCTCTATTACTGTTACATGAAATCTCAAGCTTGAAGACAAGATGCATTTATATCAGCATGTTCACATTATTATTGGAAGAAAAAGCAGCTCTGATGTGATTCTTCTTATAGACAAGGAAATAACTCTTTCCCCTTTTCATCCTACTTCATGCTCTGAGCTAGGGTTATTCAGTTTCTTTTTCATCTTCCCAGAATTCTGCACTGTTTAGCCATTATGAGAGAAATAAATACAGAAAACACTATGAAGGCCCTTTGAGGGTTTATTTTCTTCATTCCCTGCTAAGCTGATGGCTTTAAAAGGCACTTCTTGTTTTATGGCTCCTACTCCCTTAGGATTTTTTTTCCCCCAGTACTGGGGATTGAACCCAGGGGAGCTCTACCACTGAACTACAGCCCCAGCTCTTTTAATATTTTATTTTGAAACAATGGCTGAGGCTGGTCTTGAACTTATGATCCTCCTGTCTCAGTCTCTCAGGTTGCTGAGATTACAGGAGTGCCATAACCCTACCTGGCTAGGCCATAACGCTTCTATGTAGAACTCAATGAGGAGAAATAGGAAGGGCTCCTCGTGTCCAGGTCAGCTCTAGTGTAGCTGGTGAGTGCTGGGCCATGAGGCTCTTGAGTAGAGGAGTTGGCCTGGAGCCTCGCCAGAAGGTGACTTCACTCCACAGGCTCTCCCTGACTTCTTCATAAAACTTTATACCTTTTAAGGTTTTAATAATACAGGTTAGTGAGTTAAGAGGGATAAGATTTGGAATGACAAAGGTAAAATTCAAGCCAATTATAAGAACTAATTACAAAGGATACAGTTCACTTCTATTGGGACATTAATCAATCAGATTTTTCACATACACAATGACAGACAGGGTAGTCATGCTCTTATATTTCAAGGCTCAAAAGGAGAAAACAGAAGTAAATGCAAAAGACTTATAGAGCACAATTTTGAGGGTTTTGTAGCCAAGGCATAGTTTTATGAGATGTACACACCCTCCCCAGGAATGCGTTTTTTAACTTTCTTTTTAAATTTTTAACTCATTCAAACAAGATCAAGAATGATATGCTAGAAGAGCTCCTGTCTCACTGACACAGGCCCTGGGAAGAGGTTGGGATTTTTCCAGAGGAAAGAAGGGGTTTTATTTGTTTTTTGTTTTTGTCTTCCCATGTCTTCTTAGAAGCCAGCAGGTTTCCTGTGATTTTTTTTTCAGGGTTTTAGCTGTCTTTGCAATGAACTTCAAACAGTAGAGTGTCTGTTAGCAGAATCTTCTCTTGGTGTTTGCTGAGTCAGAGAGCAAATGGTGGTTCTATACAAAGACTGACTCTGCTCTCTGTTAAGGACAAGAGATTTTGAGAAGTTTGAGAAATGTTTGGGATTAAGTAATCCAGTCCATACTTCACCTCTCTTGCTCAGAACTCTGTCACAACTTACCGTCAAAATGGTCTAGAAAGGTTAATTAGCTTGTCATGGCTAGAGTCAGTCAATTGTAAGCAGATGATGGTCACTGAGCTAAAGATGAGGGACAAGTCTGAAGTTAGACCTTGCACAAGGGAGATGTAATCTACCCTCTCTTCCTGCTATTCCTCAATCCTCAATTCTCCCTACCTCTACCATCTTCAGAAGGTACCATTGGTCCTCATATTTGTGTTAGCATCTCCTGGAGAAAAGGGGTGGAGAATTTGAGATGGTGATGCACCAAGGGACGTTATAATTTATGCTGTCAATTTATGATTCATGTACCATCTGACTTTTTTCTACTAAAACAAGCAAGGACAGCAAAATAATGAGTCTCTGCTTTTCCATACAAGATGGCTGAGGTCAAGAAGGTTACCTAACACCTCTAAGATTCAGTATCAGCTTTGCAAAATGTTTCCTCCTTTATAGGATTGGTGAGCATTAAATGATGGATGATATTTGAATCTTGTATGGGAAAAGTTATTCCTTTTTGATACAAACATATATATTTTAACAATATTTTATTGTATTTTGTTGGCTCATCTTATTGGTCTCAAAGGATGGAAAGCTCATGGAGCAAAACTCATGTCTTCTTATTGTTAGTATCTCATGTGCACCTGGGATACTTCTGGACACATTCGTGGGCACTGATGAACTCCCAGCAATGGCAAGTTCAAACAAAAGCAGAACAACACCTCAGAATCAGCCCTACAACTCTTGTGACCACATCCCTTCTTCCACATTCCTTCTGTGGATTCTTAGGAAATGACTGAGAGATGTGACACAGTTATTTGTATGTCTCAAGGGAAACTTAGAATTTGGAGAATTGTAGTCTTCATCAGCCCAGGCTAACACTGTCAGCTCCTGCAGCAGTAATCTAAAGAAATCAGGTGGGAGGAAATGTTTCAAAGATGGTAATACTAAATCTTAGAGATGTTGGGGAACCTTCCTGACCTCAGTCAGGTAGTGAAGGGAAAAGCAGGGACAACACACCTGTTTGTATGACTCTAGACTCAGTCTTTTTCTAGAAGAAATTCTAGGTAAAATCTTCACATTTCTTTCTCAGTGGTGACACCAAAGAACTCCTAAAGTTTTGCTGACAACTCAAGAATTCCATCCAAAGGAGACATGATTCTGTTCAGGGTACTTACTTTTCAGAATGATAGAATTTTAATTCTTGTGAGTCTCCAACATCAATAACCAGTTCTTCAGTTTTTCAGGTGGCGATACCTGGAATTAGTTAAGTCTCAACTGAATTCTAAATCATTAAGTGCTTTAGAATAGAGAGTCATAGGCACAACGCAGACACTTCTGAGGACACAGAGTTTGCTCTCTTCTTGTAACTAAAGGAGTTCTTTCCCAGAGAATTTGAATGAGCTCCCAGAACTGAGAAAGTTCATGGCTTTACTGAGGATGCAGAGATGACGGTAAAGCATGGGTCAAGAGATAGAGTTTAGAGTGCTCGAAAACGAAGGGGAGAATCTTCAAGTGTGGACTACTTTGATTTACAAGGAACAGTAACACCAAGAGACAGAATCAGTGGCAGTGAGTTGCTTGAAGTGGGACCTGCAGGAATGTACCTAATTTCACCTTGTATGCCCTCAGGGGAAACAACAACTGATCCCTCTTCAGGAGGATGGCTACCTTCCTAATTTCATTAAACCCAGGGAAGATTTCCACATCTGTAAACTAAGGATGTGTATACTTGGACTGTTGTTACTACTCATTTGAATTTATAAAGTATTTCATAGCTCATGGTAAATGCTACTTCTTATGAGAAAATATTTCCTATGAGGAATTTAAAAGTTATTGGACATTTACTAGGTGTTACTAGCTATAGACATACATATCTCATGACTTGATCTTGAGACTCTTTAGCTCTCTGCAAGGTTAACTGCTCTAGGTGGAGCAATATGGCATCTCCTGAGGCTGTAAGTGCTTTGTACTTCTTGGGGCTTTTAGGTATTGCATACAGACTTATTATAGCTGTAGACATTTTCAACCTTAGAAAAGGACTTGATTTATAAAGTGTTTGTTGATTTTTGAGAGTTTTGTATTTGAATAATTTGTACCCTTGAGGTAGTTTAATGCCACTCTGATTGTTTGCTATCAAACTAGGGATATAGCTCGGTTGATAGAGTTCTTTCCTTGCATCCATAAGGCCCTGTGTTCAATCCCCAGCACCACAAAAAGAGTTGGCTGTCAAGAAGTAGATAGTACCTTTTTTAACCGTAGTGTTCTGGTAAAGCAACCAAACACCCACAGTAACTCCAATGAAATAATATAATTAATTTTTTAATTATGGTTTGTGAAACATAATTATTTAAGAATTAAGCATAGTATTAAATACTGCAATTATAAAAAATGAAAGTTACAGAAAATTGTACAGAAAGTCCCACACACTTAAAAGCATTTTTGTTACAAATTGTACTTTAATTGCAGCTTCATAGCACTTAATTTTCTCCATTTCCTCCCAGATTTGAAAGCTACTTCTCACTTTGACATTTCATATTTCTCCTTCCATCCTTTGCAGGCTTAACTAATATTTCAGTGTACTAGATCCTTCCATTCATGGAGAAAAATATGGAAATTTTCTGATTATGTTACTCACAGAAAGGGTTTTATTTTTCCTGCACACTCCTTATTCTTAACTCCTTCTGTTCTTGCCAATCATAGAACAAGGTTAAAAAATATTCTACCAAATAAGACCCATTTTTTTTAATGTGAGTGACACATGGTTGGTCTTTTTCATTAGTATTTGTCTCTCTTTCATCTTAATCTTTGCTTTTATTTCTATACTTTTCTTCATAGGTAGATGCATGCCTCACAAATGAGAACTTCAAGACCACTTGAACCAAACTTTTTTTTTTAATATTTATTTTTTAGTTGTAGGCAGACAGAATATCTCTATTTTATTTTTATGTGGTGCTGAGGATCGAATCAGGTGCCTCATGCGTGCTAGGTGAGCACGCTACCACTGCGCCATAACTCCAGCCCCTGAACCAAACTTATGATATACTAATTAGCCTAAGTTTTTTCAGGTAGGTTCAGTTACCTCTGTTCTAAAGAGACCACTATTCTTTTGCCCCTCAAGTCATCAGCTCTAAGAACTTATTTGAATAAAGGATTACAAAAATAACTATCTTCAGAAACAAATTTTTTTGTTGTTGTTTTTTGGTTTTGTTTTTACAAGAAAACCCAAATCTCAAGTAAAGAATTCAAATAAAACCTATTTTTAGCTCAGACAACATTTCATGGATCAGGCAGAAGACGTTTCCCTCTGAGAATGAAAACCCTAAAAGCAAATTTGAAGAATTTGTTTCTTTCCTCTAGAAAGGAAAAGGGTGAGATAAAGAAAGAAAGAAAGAGAGTGAGAGAGGGGAAAGAAGGAAGGAAGGAAGGAAGGAAGGAAGGAATTAAAAAGAAAGAAAGAAAAGAATTCTTTAACACTTGAAACCATGAAAGCAAACCACCATTTGTGGTTTTCCTTAATAAGTAGAATTCAGAGGCATAAAAATATAGCAAGCGATAATAGGTGTGAGCTGTACATTCAAATAGAAGAGGTTGATGTGAATACAGTGGACAGGACATGTGAAATGGGATTCACAGGAGAAGAAAGGGATGGACCATAGCCTGAGTGGAGAAGGCTGATTCTATGGTCCAGATGAAAATCTGACAGTTGTCAATTTGACATTGTCAAGCAAGTGTCAACAAATGTGTCACCATGATCTCTTGTATCCTTGTTTTCCCTTTTCAAAGTAATCCATACACAAAATGATTAGTGGGATCCTTGATTAAGTTGCCGAATACTTCTAAACATTTTTTTACTTGTCTTTTGTGTGTATGTGTGTGTGTGTGTGAGATATTGGGACCAAACCAGGGCTTCGTGCATGCGTAGGCAAGTGCTCTACCACTGAGTTACACCCCAGCCTTCTATGTCCTTGTCTTTAAAATTACCATGGTAACACTTAACCCTGTGGGAGTGGGTGTTGCTCATAATGGCCATGTGGCCCTGCATTCTTCTATGCTGTACTTCATTTGATGGAGACTTGCAGATGTAAGAAGATTCCTGAAAACTACATTGTTATCCATTAGTTCTGTGCTTACACAGAGTAGGTACTCAGAAATGTTTGTTGAGTAAAAATAAATCCTGGATCAGTTCCAAAATGGCAGCCTAGACCGACATGGCCTTCTTAGTCTCACCAGGACTGGGGTTTAAAGTAGTGGGAACACGGTTTCTTGGTGAGTTTTTAGAGGACACCTGACAGGTGCCTCTGTGCAGGAACTCCACTTGCATTCCTGCAGGGTCGCCAGGCCCCAGCGTTTGCACAGGACCCCAGCCGCAAGCTGGTGCAGGACTCAGACCCATAGCCCAGGCACAGGATCCCGAGCTCCAGTGCCCACACACCTGGCAGGACCTTGGGTCACCCACCCACGCAGGACCCCTAGCCATTGCTCCCAAGCGGGACCCCTGGCTGCTGTTCTTGTGTAGATCTCCATCTACCAGGGTGGAACCTCTCTGTTCGCCTGCACGTGGGGACACAGGACAGGATCTGGAGACAAACTTTTACTTCTGCACAGCACACCACAGAGCTGCATCTCTGAACACGTCACTCAACACTGCTGCCCAGCCCGGCCCTGCACCCTATCTCTGAAGCCGACTCCTTCTTTGTGAGGCTCCAGCTTCGCCATATTTGACCTGAGTAGGCAGATACCAGTAAGCAACAGACAACGCCACCTACTGGAGGAGAAGGGAAGCAATCTTGTTTATTTACATTGAGACTTTTATTTTTTATTTTTTTCCTAATATTCTTATTTTTGTTTTTTTCTCTTTTCTTCATTTCTTTTTTTCTTTTCTCTTGCTCACTCTTTTCCCACCCTCACATCCCCAACATTTGTGAAACCAAGTATTTTTTATGCATTAGGCTACAGTGGACCAGGATATCTGATTAGTATACTACAGTTATATTATATAGTCTCATAACTTCCACCTTTATGTTTTATTTTTCTTAATTTTTATGTCTCCTCATTAATTTTACTCTATTTTCTTCCTACTCACTGGTATTCCCCAAATGTCTCTCTTTACTAATAGCCAACTGCTGGATTCCTCTTTCATGATTTCTAGGATCTAATAACTATATCCTCACTTCCTACCTCCCTAATATCTCATCCCATACTCCACCCCCAGTTCTCTCGAGCCCACCAGAAGAAACTGTACACCTTGTGCAAACCTATTGTTTATATAGTAGATGCTAACTGAACTAATCATTTCTGTATACTGTGACTAAGCTGTAAATGTATTTAGGAGCTATTAGGAGCTACTTGGTTTGAAACTATATATTGTTTGTATTGAGATCTGTCAATATTGGTCCCCCCTTAAAGGAGAGGTACTGGAACCCTATAGGGAATCTATAAGCCTATAGGATAAAAACTGTAACACCTCAGATCTGCAGTGCTAGGAGGGAAGACATACAAAAATATGAAAAAACAAGGGAAAAAAGTGCCTCAAACAAACCAAGATACTAAATTATTAGAATCCATGATCAGCACAGCAGAAGACATATCAGAGAAGGAGTTCAGGATGTACATGATCAAAATGTTCTGTGACTTAAAGAATGATATAAGAGCAAACCCAGGCAGCAGAAGATCATTTTGATAAAGAGCTACATAGGCAAATACAGGAAGCAAAAGATTACTTCAATAAGGAGATAGAGATTCTGAAAAAGAAACAAACAGAAATCCTCAAAATGAAAGAAACAATAAACCAAATTAAAAACTCAATATAAAGCATCACCAATAGATAAGTTCACTTGGAAGACAGAACCTCAGACAATGAAGACAAAATATTTAATCTTGAAAATAGAGGTGACCACACAGTGAAGATGGTAAGAAACCATGAGCAGAACATCCAAGAATTATAGGATAACATGAAAAGACCAAATTTAAGAATTATTGGGGTAGAAGAAGGCATAGAATTTCAAACCAAAGGAATGAACAATCTATTCAATGAAATATCAGAAAATTCCCCAAACATGAAGAAGAAATTGGATAATCAAATTCAAGAGGCTTACAGGACACCAAATGTACAAAATCAAAGCAGATCTACACCAAGGCACATCATAATGAAAATGCCTAGTATTCACAATAAGGAAAGAATTTTAAAGAGAAAGGAATCAGATTATCTATAGGGGGAAACTGATTAGAATCTCTCCAGACTTCTCCACCCAGACCCTTAAAGCTACATGAGCTTGGAACAACATATACCAAGCTCTTAAAGACAATGTATGCCAACCAAGAATCTTATGTCCAGCAAAATTAAGTTTTATATTTGATGAAGAAATAAAAACCTTCCAAGATAAACAAAAGTTAAAAGAATTTACAGAAAGAAAGCCTGAACAACAGAACATTCTTGGCAGAATATTCCATGAGGACAAAATGAAAGCAACAATAAAACCTGCAAAGGGAGGACCTACACTAAAGGAAAGGCAAATCAAAGGAGAAACCCAGTCAAGTTAGAAACCAAGAATAACCCAAAATGTCTGGGAATACAAACCATGTCTCAATAATAACACTGAATGTCAATGGCCTAAACTCAGCAATTAAAAGACATAGCCTGGCAGATTGGATTAAATCAAAAGACTCAACAATATGCTGCCTCCAAGAGACTCATCTCATAGAAAGAAACACTGACAGATTGAATGTGAAGGGATGGAAAAAAATGTATCACTCACATGGACTGCATAAACAAGCAGGGATTCCCATTCTCATATCAGATAAAGAGGACTTCAAACCAAAGTTAGTGAAAAGGGATAAAGAAGGTCATTTCATACTGCTTAAGGGAATCATACATTAACAGGATATAACAATCTTTTGGGGCAGCCATGTATGATAAACAAACCCTTCTAATCTTCAAGAATCAAATAGACCACAACACAATAGTACTGGGTGACTTTAACCCCAGCTCTCTCACCACTGGATAGATCTTCCAAACAAAAACTAAACAAAGAATCTACGAAACTCAATAGAACAACCAATATTCTAGACTTAACAGACATATACATAATATTCTATCCTTCAACAAGCAAATACACTTTTTTCTCAGCAGCACATGGATCCTTTTCCAAAATAGATCATATGCTATGCCACAAAGCTAGTCTTAGCAAATACAAAAAAACTAGAGATACTACCCTGCATTCTATCTGACCATAATGGAATGAAATTAGAAATTAATGACAGTTATAAAAAAAAGAAGCTACACCAACACCTGGAGACTCAATTATGCTATTGAATGATGCATGGGTAACAGAAGACATCAGGGAAGAGATAAAAAAATTCTTGGAGGTAAATAAGAACTCTAATACAACATATCAAAATCTCTGGGACATTATGGAGGCAGTGCTAAGAGGAAAGTTCATTGCATTAAGCTCATTTATTAAAAGAAGAAAAAGTCAACAAATCAACAACTTGACACTACATCTCTAAGCCCTAGAAAAAGAGGAACAAACCAACACCAAAAGAAGTAGAAGACAGGACATAATTAGAATCAGGGCTGAAAACAATGAAATTGAAACAAAGGAAACAATTCAAAAAGTTGACAAAACAAAAAGCTGATTCTTTGAAAAAAATAAATAAAATTGACAAACCCTTAGCCACGCTAACAAAAAGGAGAGAGAAAATCCACATTACTAGAATTTGTGATGAAAAAAGAAATGTCACGACAGACACTACTGAAATACAGATGATAATTAGAAACTATATTGAAAATCTATAGTCAAGTAAAATAGAAAACCCTGAAGACACTGACAAATTTCTAAAGACATATGACCTACCCAAACTGAACCAGGAGGACATTTACCATTTAAACAGATCAATTACAAGCAAGAAAATAGAAGATGCCATCAAGAGCATTCCAACCACGAAATGCCCTGGACCAGATGTATTCTCAGCTGAGTTCTACAAGACCTACAAAGAAGAACTAACTCCAATACTCCTCAAATTATTCCATTAAATAGAATGGAGAGAACCCTTCCAAACTCATTCTATGAGGCTAGTATCACCCTGATACCAAAATCAGACAAAGACACATCAAAAAAGGAAAATTTCAGACCAATATCCCTGATGAACATATATGGAAAAATTCTCAATAAAATTTTGGCAAATTGCATACAAAAACATTACAAAAATAGTGCACCATGATCAAGTGGGGTTCATTCCAAGGATGCAAGGTTGGTTCAACATAGGGAAATCAATAAATGTAATCCATCACATCAATAGACTTAAAGATAAGAATCACATGATCTTATCAATTGATGCAGAGAAAGCATTTGACAAAATACAGCACCCTTTCATGTTTAAAACACTAGAAAAACTAGGGATGGTGGGAATATATCTCAACCTTGTTAAAGCAATCTATGTAAACCTAAGGCCACCATCATCCTAAATGGAGAAAAATTGGGAGCATTTCCTCTAAAAACTGGAACAAGATAGGGATGCCCTCTTTCACCACTCTTATTAAATATAGTCCTTGAAACTGTAGCCAGAGCAATTAGATAGATGAAAAAAATTAAAGAGTTATAAATAGGAAAATAAGAACTCAAAAAATTATTATGTGCAAATGACATGATATTATACTTTGAAGATCCAAAAATTCCACCAGAAAACTTTTAGAATTAATAATGAATTCAGCAAAATTGCAGGATATAAAATCAACACCCATAAATCAATTGCATTTATATATATGAGCAATGAATCCTCTGAAAAAGAAATCAGGAAAACTATTCCATTCACAATAGCCTCAAAAAAAATAAAATACTTGGCAATCAATCTAACAAGAGCAGTGAAAGACCTCTACAATGAAAACTACAAGACACTAAAGAAAGAAATGGAAGATCTTAGAAGATGGAACAATCTCCCATGCTCTTGGATAGATGAAATTAATATTGTCAAAATGGCCATACTACCCAAAGCACTATATATATTCAATGCAATCTCAATTAAAATCCCAAATTTATTTCTTATAGAAGTAGAAAAGGCAATCATAAAATTTATTTGGAAAAATAAGAGACCCAGAATAGCCAGAGCAATCCTCGGTAAGAAGAGTGAAGCAGGAGGCACCACAATACCAGACCTTAAACTATACTACAAAGCTATAGTAACAAAAATGGCATTGTATTGGCACCAAAATAGACATGTAGGCCAATGGTACAGAATAGAAGAAATAGACAAACCCACTTAAATGCAGTTATCTTATACTAGACAAAGGTGCCAAATATGTACATTGCAGAAAAGATAGCCTCTTAAACAAATGGTGCTGGGAAACTGGATATTCATATGCAGCAAAATGAAACTAAACTCCTATCTCTCATCATGCATAAAACTCAACTCACAGTGATTCAAGGACCTAGGAATTAGACCAGAGACCCTGCACCTAATTGAGGAGAACGTAGGCCCAAATCTTCATCATGTTGGATTAGGCCCCAACTTTCTTGATAAGACTCGTAAAGCACAAGAAATAAAAGCAAGAATCAATAAATGGGATGGATGTAAACTAAAAACTTCTTTGCAGCAAAAGAAATAGTCAATGAGGTGAACACACGGCCTACATTCTGGGAGCAAATTTTTGCCGCACACACATCAGATAAAGCATTGATCTCCAGGATATATAAAGAACTCATAAAACTTAACAACAAAAAACCAAACAACACAATAAATAAATGGGCTATGGAGCTGAATAGAAACTTCTCAGAAGAAGATATATAATCAATAAACAAATATATGAAGAAATGTTCAACATCTCTAGCAATTAAGGAAATGCAAATCAAAACTACTCTAAGATTGCATCTCACCCCAGTCAGAATGGCAGTTATCCAAAATACATGCAACAATAAGTGCTGGCGAGGATTCTCAGACATTGCTGGTGGGACTGAAAATTTGTGCAACCTATCTGGAAAGCAGTATGGAGATTCATTAAAAAATTTCGGATAGAACCACCATTTGACCCAGCTATCCCACTCCTCAGGCTATACCTTAAAGACTTAAAAACAGCATACTACAGTAACACAGCCACTTCAATGTTTATAGCAGCACAATTCACAATCGCTAAGCTGTGGAAGCAACCTAGATGCACTTTAATAAATGAATGGATAAAGAAACTGTGGTATTTATACGCAATGGAATATTACTCAGCAATAAAAGAGGATAAAATTATGGCATTTGCAGGTAAATGGATGGAATTGGAGAAGTAAGTGAAGTAAGCCAATCCCCAAAAACCGAATGCCGAATGTTCTCTCTGATTAGCGGATGCTGATACATAAGGGAGGTGGTGGTGGGGAGCATGGGAAAAATGGAGGAACTTTGGATGGGATAGGGGGGAGGTGTGGAAGGGGATGGCAAATGAGATGGACATCACTACCCTAGGTACATGTAAGAAGAAGTGAATGGTGTGACTCTATCTTGTTTGCAACCAGAGAGATGGAAAATTGAGCTCTATATATGTACAATGGCTTGAAATGCATTTTAAAAAAATAAATAAAAAATCCTATCCATTTGCATTAAAAAAATAACATCCACAAATGTTTTGGAATTTTCAGCTCTTCCCACTAGTATGACTATGTGCCCACCTGTTCTATCTATGATGTGCTGTAGTGTTTACTTATGAATAACAGTGAGATAATGCACAGTGCTGGCTGAGGATGCATGCTTATAGTTTGTAAGTATGACCGTTTACTTGTCATTTAATACACATATTTTTATATATTATAATTCCAGCTTTCACTTTTCACTAAGGATCACAACACCAGGCTCAGCTGACCTAGGAGAAAGCCACTTAGCATGGCCTACAAAGGATTTAGTTGCCCTGGCGACTAGAAATTCTCCCATAACATTCCTAGGATATTTTCAATTCAGCTTACACATCTGCACGTTTTTCTTCTTTTATTTTTTAAGTGGGAATGGTGTTTTAGAATAATGATTACCAAAAATGGATAATACATGAATTAGAAGGCCATTTACATAGGTAATTGAGATATTATTACATTTTCTAGTCCATACTCTCAAATAGTCTTTTTGAATACTTAAGAGTAAATTAGCACTTATCTCTAATTATTTTTGGTAACTTTGTGAATTTTGAAAAAGGAAACCCTATGCGTATATGGAATTTGGTTAATTAGTAAGATAACATTATTTTTTGATCAATGAAGTAACTATAGTCACAGTTTAAAAGAACATGATTATCTGTGTGCATATACATACATGTACAATATTTATGTAGCCTATTAAATGCTCACTAACATTTTTGTAAGCATTTAAAAATGACCTGTGTTTAGGCAAATTCAGAGACAAGCCTAGGTGGTGATGAAATATTGAACTAACAACAACAAAAATAAGTTTGGAATTCTTCTGTTCATGGTAAGCATTAAGACTTATACCTAAGGTTATGAAACAATCAGCCTCTGCTCTACTGAGTATTATGTATAAGCCTTGTTGCTTGGATAGCCCCCTGGCTTTGGGAAAGATAATCAAGCACTAAAGTAATAGATTATAACTAGGACATGCTTAATGAGGCACATAGGATGACAGAGACGCCAGAGACGGTCTGCAGCAACCGTCTTCTTTTGCCCCTCATTGCTACAAATGTCTTTTATCTTTCTCTTATCCTTCTTTGCCAGATCCCAGAGACCCAGATCCAGTGGGCTGGGTAAGAAGTACCGCAGTGTCATTCCATCATATTTATTAACTTACAGAGGTTACTAAATGAAAGCAAGTTATCCTGAGGATGTTCTCTTATAAATATTCAGTGGTCAAAATTTACACTTTGGTCAAGTGTATTTTCAAAATCCCTGACTTCAATCAATGGCTTCAAAGCAAGAAACCCCTATCTCCCACTCTACACAAAGTGGATCCAAAACCTAGGCATAAGAACAGAGATCCTGTGCACCTACTAGAAGAAAATGTAGATCCAGATCTCCATTGTGTCTGATTAGAAACCGACTTCCTCATCAATACTCCTAAAGTACAGGAAGTAAAATCAAGAATTGATAAATATGATGGTATCAAACAAAAAACCTTCTTCGCAGCAAAGGAAACAAGAATGTGAAGTGAGAGCCTACAGAATGGGAGAAAAATCTTTGGCACCTGCACCTCAGAGCATTAATCTCCAATATATATAAATAACTCAAAAAACACAAAACCAAATAACCCAATCAATAAATGGGCAAAGTAACTGAACATGCACATCATAGAAGCAGAAATATGAATGCTCAACCAGTTTATAAAAAATATTCAACATCACTAGTCATTAGAGAAATGCAAATTAAAACTACACTGAGATTTCATGTCACTCCAGTCAGAATGGCAATTATCAAGAATACAAATAACAGTAAATATTGGTGAGGATGTGGGGAAAAAGGTTCACTCATACATTGCTGGTTGGGACTACAAATTGGTGCAACCAATCTGGAAAGCAGTATGGAGATTCCTCAGAAAACGTGGAATACAACCACCATTTTACTCCTCTGTATATACCCAAAGGACTTAAAGTCAGCATAGTACAGTTTGTAGCAACATCAATGTTTATAGCAGCTCAATTAACAATAGCTAAGTTATGGAACAAACCTAGGTGTCTTTCAACAGATGAATGAATAAAGAATATGTGGTATATATACACAATGTAATATTCTTTAGCCTTAAAGAAGAATGAAATTATTTGTTGGTAAATGAATGCAACTGGAGTACATCATGCCAAGTGAAATAAGCCAATCTCAAAAAACCAAAGACAGAATGTTCTCTCTGATATGCAGATGCTAACACACAATAGGGTGGGGGAGAATAAAAGTTCATTGGATTAGACAAAAGAGAATGATGGGAAGGGGGCAATGGGAATAGGGCAGATAGTGAATGAGGCATCCCTTCTCTATGTTCATATATGAATAAACCACCAGTGAAACTCCACCTCATGTACAACCACAAGCATGGGATCCTAATTAGAACAAGTTATACTACATGCATGTATAATATGCCAAAATATACTCTACTGTCATGTATATCTAAAAAGAACAAATTAAAAGTAAAGAAACTTGCATCTCATGTAGGTAGCAAGGGACCACAAAAATAGAAGTTACCCCAAGTTGAAGTTTTTTTTTAGCCAAAACATTTTTATAAGAAGAGAACCTAGAGACTGATATCGGAAATTACTCTTTTTCTCTGTTGTTTGCTGTGTCTGATCTTCATGGCCTCAGTTATTTTAAACTTATTATTTCTTATATCGTAGATACCTGGTTTCAGGACCTTCTAGCTGTTACTATGTGCAAATTGAATGGACACAGAGTGGGCAAATGATTAATGATCTGTATGTCTTATTATGGATAAATGATTAGAGAGTTCTTTGGAATTAGTTGAAAAAGATTTCTATTTTCTTTAGATGTTCTGGAACAGGTGTGCTACAAATAAGTGTGGTAGCATTTGAGAGAATGAGCTAAAATGTGGGAATCAATATGCATAGTTAAGGCAGGAATCAGGAGAAAATTAGTCGACAATGTGAAGCCCTGTTCATTTTTACTTCTTTGAATTCCATCTGAGCTACATGGATAGCATTTCAAGGACTGTAAGATTGACCTTGACCAGAGAATAAACCGAATTGTAACAGATCAACCTAAAAATGAGTATGCCCTTAGCTGACGATCTTACAAAATTTATAGTTATATAGGATGGTAGTATTCATTGTCTTTACAAGTGAACTTTAGTTATCTGAAACATTAAAATATTGAGTTTTCTCTTCTAAGATTAATGAGGAAAAAATGGCATAAACCTTCCTGAGCAATATCTAAATATGGGAAGAGTCCCTAGCAGGTAAATATCTTATGTATGTAAAGCCACCTCTGTACAAATGTGGGATTGGGTAGCCTGATCTTAATTCTGACTTCATTGTATCTCTATTCCAAATCCCTGGATGAGCAGTAATTTCTGATATAGCATTTGGAATACTGTTTCTGAACTCAAAGGTTGGAGGAAGAATTTTGTATGAAAATTCATGCAGATCCAAACTTAAAGTTGAATTTTATACATAATTTAAGTTTCCCCTTAGTTGTCTAGAATATATTACAGCTCTTGGAGCATTTTAATGACTTTTGTACTGATTCCTCAGCTTGTGCTTTGATGGTTCCTTTGGGACATCCTAAGCTTTGACTAAGTCACTTTGAAATGTCTGTGCCTTTGCCAGGCTGTCCCAGTCTCTCGCTAACATGGTCTTTCTGTCTGTTGAGATCCTGTGTGTTTTTCAAGTCACAGCTCAAATGCCATGTTTTTGGTGTGTCCTCCTTGATTTCATCAGCCACCCTGGCTATTCATTCACTTGTACTTCTTCAACATTTATGTTCTGTTGCTCTGAAATGGTGCTTTAAATACTCTATTATAGGGCTATACATGTACAGTCTACCTGTCACACTCTGTAAGCTCCCTGAAGACAAGAACCAGAGACTATCGTGTATCCTCAACACAAATTCAGTTTTGCATACTAACCAGGTAGGTGCTCAATGCTGAGTCAATTTCTTTGGTTAAAGTTATTGAACCAAATGCCTTATCCCCTTAAATTGCTATGTTGAAGTCCTAACCCCAAGTATCACAGAATGTGACTTTATTTGGAGACAGGGCAAGGGGAGGT
>CM053405.1:9682483-9715236 GCA_028644305.1 Xerus rutilus | reverse complement strand
ACCTATGGCTGCAGCTCCTTTGAAATTGTCGAAGCAGCCCTGTTCTGATCATGACTGCCTCTCTGCTCCCATTTTGACCATTTATCAGCTTCAACAACTCTGCCTCATTGCCCTGTTGGCTTTCTGCCAACCCATTAGTTTTCTGTAGCCATCTTTCTTCTCAGATGTCGTGGGCAAGCAATTCAATATCTTTACCAAGGTTGTGAATACTCCTCTTACCTCTGGTTTTTAATTTCATCGATTTACTAAAACCTTATCCTGGACAAAATTATTTACATTTTTAAATTTTGCATACAAGTAGTGCAGTACTTGTGGAGAAAGTCTTAGGGCAGGGAAGATGTGGTTGAGTCTGAATGCACAAGCCTTGGCCTCTGCTGTGTCACAGTCCCCTGTGATTGCCCTCTCACATGCTTCTTTCAGATGCTCCTCTCTTCTAACTTCTCTGTGCCCTCCTCTTCACATTCATATATACTTGGTATCTGACTTTTTCTTGAACATTATAAAACAGTTGAGAGACATAAGGCCTCAATGTCCCATTATCTTGGTATCAATATCCAACACTCCTGATCTCCTGTAACAGGCCCTGGGCCAATCCTTCCATCCCCATTTTGGATCACAGCCTCACTAACCTTTGTAAAAACATTATAGTAGTGACTCATTTTTCTCATGTATATTCAAATTCTTTATTTAATTCAATCTTTCCCAAACTTGCTTATATCACTGACATTTAATAAAAACAAGCAGGGCTCTTCTGATGTCACATTTATTTTAGTAGACATGTGTGGCAGGTTGTGTTTTCCAAAACTAGCTACCCCAACATCTCCTAGCCCACATTAATTTCTCAAAAGATGACTTTGACTATCCCATTTATGTGGTGGGAACTATATTTCCTCCTGAATCGGGGCAGAACTTTCCAACTGCTTCAACTCATGGGGTACATACCATTTTCTATGTGGGCTCTTCCTTTGGACTAGTTGGAACTTTTTCACAGTCTGATGGTTCAACTCCAAGAGAACAGTTCAATAAAGCAAGGTTGAGATGCAGAGCATATTTATGATCAAAGCTTGGTAGACTCATTGAATTGCTTATCATCATAGCCTATAACAGTATATGTTATCAAATGACTTACTCATGTTGGTAATCTAGATCACCTGGCTGAGAAAAACTTTGTTGAGTCTATCCATTGCAATGTTATCATTTTTAATGTCTTTCCATACTGAATTCTTAGAAAGGCATTGCCCCTCACCCCCCTATATACATTTTGGAGATGTATATACTCTGCTTCCTTGAGGTTGGAGTATCTCTATCATTTATTTGGAATTCTTCTGCATGAGAAATGTATTGTCCCCTAGATATTTATTTTTTGATTTCTTATTTCTATCAGTATGGACTCATGTCTATTTATTTTAATATTTTGGTTATAATGCAACACCACATTGTTGTAGTTATTATTTGTATTGGGGATTGAAACCGGGGCACTTTCCACTGAGCTACATTCTCAGTCTTTTTAAATTTTTTTTTCTTTTTGAGACAAGGCCTTGCTAGGTTGCCAAGGCTGACCTTGAACTTTGTGATCCTACTGCTTCAGCTTTTCCAGTCAATGGGATTACAGTGTGTGCCACTGTACCCAGATCAAGATTTTTTTATTGTTGTTATGTATCTCTTCTTTCTCTTTCTCCTACCCTTTCTCTCCTTTTATCTTTCTTTCTCCTCCTTATTTTCAATTATTTTTGCTCAAATGATGGCTTTCGCATTGGTAGTTCTTTTTGTTACATCCTGGGCCCCTTTGATGTACCCAATCAATATGGTATTATTTTTAGCACTTCTTTACTTTCTCAAAGTACAAGAAAATACTTTTTTTTTTTGGTACTAGGGATTGAACTCGGGGGTACTCGACCACTGAGCCACATCCCCAGCCCTATTTTGTGTTTTATGTAGAGACAGGATCTCACTGAGTTGCTTAGTGCCTCGCTGTTGCTGAGGCTGGCTTTGAACTCGAGATCCTCCTATCTCAGCCTCCCAAAGTACTGCGATTACAGGCATATGTCACTGCGCTCGGCTAAGATAATACACTTATATTTCCTTCCCCAGCCCAAGAATCAGTCCTTTCTCTAAGGAGCATAGTATTTTTTTTTTTTTTAGAAGAACATTAGAAACTGAGTTCAGGCGCAGATCTGCTTTTTTCTCCTGTGCTGTGATTATTCTTTGGCTCTCTCAGCTAACAGAGCAAGGGGACATATGTGTATATACCACCCACTTACTCAGATACATGTATGAACATGGAATATTTTTACAATTTAGGGTTTTATGGTTAATTTATAATTTATAGTTAAAGAGACACAATCTTTTTTTTTGGAGGGGAGGGGTACCAGTGATTGAACTCAGAGACACTCAACCACTGAGACAGATCCCCAGCCCTATTTTGTATTTTATTTAGAGACAGGGTCTTACTGAGTTGCTTAGTGCTTCACTTTGGCTGAGGCTGGCTTTGAACTCATGATTCTCCTACCTTAGCCTCCTGAGCTGCTAGGATTACAAGCATGCGCCACCATGCCTGGCCAAGAAACACAATCTTAATTCTCTTGTTAAATATCATGAAATATCAATCATTTCCCCTTGAGTTGCCTCCGAAATTAGCTAATTATTAAACTAAGGGCAAACTGCTGAACTTGTGGAAACCTCACTTTTTCATGTGTAAAATTAGGAGAGATGTCTTGAATGACTAGAAGTTTTCACCAATTCCAGTCTTTACGTAGCTGAAAATACTGTATCTGTGCAAATTCTTTGGAGGGCACTTGATCTTAACCTGTAAAGTATGTAATAAACATCGTCATCACAATCCTTTAAGTTTGCCCAATGTCCAGGCACATCTTTGTGTAGGGTAAACATGTTCTCATCCAGTGACTACAAAACCACTCAGTATATTCATTTCAGCAACTGTCATTCTGCCTCTATTAAGTCACATCCTCCTTCTGCCTTTCCTGTTCCATTAAGAAGAGATCTGCAGTGTTTTCTCTACTCACTCAAAACCTAGCTCTCCATGGTAGAAAGCTCGACTTTTGGAAAAGCCTAAGGAGCTGGTATGTTTTTGACATTTATTTGGATAATATGTGTCATCATTGTGTCTCAAAAGCATGACACAGACTTCTTTCAGTGTGCTGGACCATGAAAAGAGGAAACAAGAATAGATTTTCACATATTTTTAAGTGAAATAACAACCAAGCAACTCTATGGTTCGCTGCTTTAGCTTATTTTCACAGATGAAAACAGGCTTTTTGTGACACACCAGCTTCTCTATTCTGCCCTTCATAGTGAGATCATGGTTTCTGCAGAATGAAGGGATTTTTTTCAAAGTTATGGGATGCTCTGGGTCTAGAATCTTCTCAATCATTTTAGTGCATGTTCAAATTAAGCCATTCATCTCTGAATACTCTAGGAAAGGATCTGCCAAATAATTAAGTGGACAATAATTTAAGACTGGCTATCACAGTATCTAGGTTTTAGGAATGGAATTTTAAATTGGTAGCTATACATTGCATGCTATGAACTCTGAGCTTAATCTCAACTGTTGATTACAAAATGATTCAGAAGTTTAAACACTAATATCAGGATATTATTAGTTTTTCCCCTCCTGGTAATCACTTTTTCTTTGATGCAGTTTTAGAGACTGAGTGACATTGGTTTCCTGAGACAAGGTATGTCAATTAAATAGAAGCTGGTTTTGTTTTGCTTTATTTATTTTTTTCTTTCTTGAAACAGAAAATTCTTGACAGCATTAAATGCAACATTTTCAAGGAAGCATCTGGACTATGGTTATAGATGAGCATTTCTCTTTTCATTGTCTGACTACAAAGCCATTTATAGGGCAACTTATCACATAAACACCCCTTGGCATCTTATAACAGAAATCAATAACAGCAAAAAAAAAGGAAGACAGATGCAATTTAACCATATGCTACATAAAAGATACCCTATGAATGTCTTAAAATATTGGTGTATACTATATTTACCTTGTATAAATGACTAATATATAGTCAACTTTTATTGATATTTGGCAAAGGAGAGAGGAATATTTATTTTAGTAGGAAAGTGTCAAAAATATCATTTTTAGATTTATTAAATGTTTGCTGATTTCTCGCTGTTTTCAAAAGTGCTACCATTTATGGATATATGGAGAGCAGCTTTTGGGGCCTACAAGGAGGTAGAGAAGAGGTCACTTGTCAAATGGACAAGTCTAGAAAGAATCAGATTATTGTCTGTTTAGTCTGAAGTATGGCCCAGGTAGAAAGGCATATGGACAATGGGGAGAAGGTGTGCATTGGATTGGGACAGCAGTGACCGGGACCTGGGAGTATCCAAATGGCTCATGGACCAGAGCAACACCCTGGTCCTGAAAAGAGAGTGGCACTCACCCAGCTCAAGCAAGGCAATGCTACTTTGCTGCTCAGAATGGCTCAGCTGACACAAAGGTGGCCTCAGTGGCCCTGGAGCACCAATAGCCTTTATTTACAAAAGGCGTGTCTAAATGGCAAAAAACAAAAGGAACATACTTGGCCTGTAAAGGAAGCATTCAGAGAAATCCACTGTGAAGAAGACACACTGAGGCTCCAAGAGACCTAGCAGGAGGTTATTCAGGGAGGCTGAGTCAGAAGCAGGAGCCTGAGGGAGCTGGGTCCCTGACTGGGTTATGGTGGTGGGCACACTGCAGAGATGGTGAGTTTTGTTTGTTTGTTTTGCCAATCATCCCTCTCAGATTGGGGACTGGGAAGTCCCTGTCACTTGGGATGTGCATGTTCAAGTGTTCGTTTGTCTGGACCTTGAGGACCCAGTGAGGATGTTGGAAGCCATGTCAACCTCTCCTAACAGACTCCAAAGCTCCCAGCTTAGAGAAGGCGAATGCCTGATCTGTGCTTTAATGTTGAAGGAGGCCTCCCATCACTTCTGGCAATAGTAACTGACTGATACTCTCTTAGCTTTTACAGCTTTCTTTCACCCCAAGTATACATTCCTACAACTCCTTCAATTCCTTTTAGTAGTTAGTATTACATTTTCAGGAAGTAATTTTTTTTCTGTTGTTGTTCTTTGTTTTCTTTTAGTACATTCAGCATTTGTTCTTATATTTACATTTATTTTGAGGAGGGAGGTTGAAAATGATTTATTTATTTAAGATGAACATAGGAAAACTCAACAAGGATCAAAATTTTAGTAAACCCTATTCCTATGAAAAATGAGAGGCTCATAGTTATAGTTCCTACCTAAAACCTGTCCTTGACATTTACATTTACTTTTATGATTTCATTAAAATAAAGAAGAAACATTTTATAAAATTATTTAAAGTCTAGTTTTAGAAAGCCATAGTCTCATAGTATATACAATTTGGCTTATTACTGCCAAATGTTACAGTGAATTATTTTTTCCTTTCCTTTAGCTTTTGCTTTTGAAGGAGTTATCCTCTTTCTGGATCAAGTATTAAGAAGTCAGGACTGATCCTTTTATTTCTTTTTTATTTAAAAAAATTAAAACATGCAATTCATGAACTATAATATTTATCCTTTAGGGCATACATGTCATTTCAGTAGTTATTAGTATGGATCATAAAATTGTGCAAAGATCACATCCATGTTTTCTTTTTTTTGTCTTTTATTTGTTCTTTTTAGTTATACATGAAACTTATGTCAGATTAGTTTCACTGTCTTTTATATTTCTGTCCCTCTCCCTTTCCTTCATTCTCCTTTGTCTAATCTACTGAACTTCTGTTCTCTACTCCTCTGCCTTGTTGTGGGTTAGCCTCCACATATCAGATAAAACATTTGATATTTGTTTTTTTAAGACTGGTTTATTGCACTTAGCATGACAGTCTCTAGATTCTTTCATTTACCGGCAAATATAAAGTCATTCTTCTTTACGGTTAAAATTCCATTATGTACATATATCACATTTTCTTTATTCATTTATCTGTTGATAAATGGCAGCTAGGTTGACTCCATAGTTTAGCTATTGTGAATCGAGCTGCTATGAACATTGATGTGGCTGTGTCAGTGTAGTATGCTGATTTTAACTCCTTTGGATATATACCAAGGAGTGGCATAACTGGGTCAAATTTTGGTGCCATTCCTAGTTTTATGAGGAATCTCCATATTGCTTTCTAGAGTGGTTGCACCAGTTTTCAATTCTACCAACAATATATGGAATGATCACAACTATTTAATTCAAAAACATTTAATCACCCCTGAAATAGATCCTCATACCTATTACCTGCTGCTCCCCACTCCTTTCTTCCCTGGCTCCTGACAGCCACTAATCTTCTTTCTGTTTTTCTGTGTTTGCCCATTCTGGACACTTTATATAAATGGAATAGTTTACAATATGACTTTTGTTAGTTTTGTTTCTTTCTTTGCATTTAGCATACTATTTTTGTTGTTGTTGTTGTTTTGTTTTCTTTTGGTACCAGGGATTGAACTCAGGGTCACTTGACCATTGAGTCACATCCTCAGCCCTATTTTGTATTTTATTTAGACACAGGGTCTCACTGAGTTGCTTAGAACCTTGCTTTTGCTTAGGCTAGCTTTGAGCTCGCCATTCTCCTGCCTCAGCCTCCAAACCTGCTGGGATCATAGGCATGCACCCTTGTGCCTTGCTTAGCATACTATTTTAAAAGTTCATTCATGCTGTTTCATGTGTCAATGCTACATTGGTTCAATTTAAATCTGACTAATATTTGATTGCATGGATTATATCACATTTTTTGTTTATTTGAGTTGATAGATAATTGGGTTGGCTACTATGAATAAAGGTCCTATAAACATCTATGTACAACTTCTTGTGTGGACATACATATTCATTTATGTTGGGTATATATTATTTCAGTTTGCTAGGGCGGCCATAATAAAGTACCACAGGTTAAAGAAGAGGAATGTATTTTCTCATGGTCGCGGATGTTGAAGTTTGGTGTTGGAGAGTCAGTTTCTCCTGAGGTCTGTCTCCTTGCCTTGCAGATGGCGGCCTTCTCCTTGCATCTCCACATGGTTCTTCCTGTGTGGGCACATCCCTGGTGCCTCTCTGTGTGTTTACATCTCTTTTTCTAAGAACATTAGTCATACTGGATTGGAACTCACTATAAAACTCTCATTTTTTAATTTAATTACCTCTTTAAAGATCTCGTTTTCAAATGTAATTAGATTCTGCAGTGCTGAGGGTTAGCACTTCAGCATATGAATTTGAGAATGCACACAATTCATTCCACAGCATATTCATAGGAAGAGGATTGCCTGGTCAAATGTAACTCTAGATTTAGCCTTCTTTCAAGCCAGCTGCATGATTTTATTCCCATCAGCAATTTAAGAGTGTTCAAATTTCTTGATAACATCACCAATACTTTTAAAAGAGCTATCTGTTGGATTATAGTCATTGACAAGAGGAATTTTAGTGAATTTTCCATTTCTGCATACTCCTGTTTCTTCTCTCTCACATTGTCCTTGTCAACTGTAAGGCTAGCACCGTGTCTAATTTGATGCTAACAACATGTACATACTCTGAGGCCTTAAGTATTTGGCCATAAGTCTGGTAATATTAAAAACTGAAATTGGTAGAGAGTGCTGATAAATTGTACAGTGTATTATCAATAAAAACTGAAAAAATACTGTTCAAAATATAATGATTGAGAAAACAGGCAATCTGGATGTGTTTGTTTTATGTGTTCTTTAACCTAACTTTGAAAATGGCCAACATTATTGATTTCTATAAAGCCAATGAAGCATTTACTCCTTTGCTTTCAATAATACCTCTTTGCTTATCGAAAATCAACCACAACCAGAATGAATGAAGTACTCCAGTCAAAATCTATGTTGGGAAGTGTGTACTCCATTATAATCACTCTTCCTGCAGAATGGAGCTTATCAGAGATTAGATTGTTTACATGAGTTGGAATCCCCCATGCACACCTATCTGCATTTCAATGCAGAATTTTTAAATATAGTTTTTAAGTTAATTTAGATATCTTCTGGAAGACCATGATTTCTTCATTCAATTGCATTTAAAAATATTTATCTTTTTCAATAGTCAACAAGTAAACCATTAGAAAGGTATTCTACAAAGAGCCATAATTAGAAATGATTCTTCTTTTTGCCAGGTGTCTGGAAAAGGAGTTTACATTTTGCCTGAGGCCAATACTTTCCTAATGTTTTCTTAATATCTTTGAAACTTATATCAATGCAAAACAAATAAACTGATAATGTTATTCTAAATGCAGCTCTCATTTCCAACTGGGCTCCCCCTACTCCCTCTTAGCAACTTGACTCAGCCTGAGCTTCTTACCTGGATGTTTCTCTTTTGAGTTAGTCACACACAGAAATTCAGATGGAACTTCCTCTTCACCAAGCTTTGGTGGACATTCTGGGTGGAATCCTCTCCTTCTCCCTCTCCCTCCCCCTTCTCTCCCCACTCCAGGGCCCTTTTGTGCTTTCCTGTGGCATTATTCTTATGATCAGCAAAAAGAATTCTATATGAGTTCATCAGGTCAGTCGTTCTCAAGTGTGAGATGCAACACAGCTTTCTGAAAAACTTAAAATACTGATTCCTTACCAGAATCCTAACAGAAAATGAGCTACGTTAAATTGTGAATTGAGCTGACTCCTTCCATTCTGTAGATATGGTAGGCTCAGACCCTGGTCAGTTTATCAGAATCTGGGAAGGAGCAGGAAGCCATTGTTCACCAAGATTTTAAGATGGAGTGGAGTATCATCCTTTCCTTATTCTTCTCTTCCCTTTTGCTTGTCATGTATTCTGACCCTGCCACTTGGAGAGAGTGAATGTTTGTAAATGAAAAACTTACCGATGATGCATTTCATATTCATTTTTAAAGAGGTGGATATGGGGTGGGGATTTTATAGACGTCCTGACATTCTATGAGAAAAACTGATTAAAGAATGCAGATATTTTCTATTGGATGCATTTTATATGTAGGACAGTTTGTGAAACATGCTGTAATAATTTAATTCTCCCATAACCCCATGAAGCCTGCATTTATTCTGATCCTCACTTGACAGTTGGAGACGTACTCTAGAGAAAGTGTACAGATTGCTGCTGATCATACACAATGAAGGGATAGAACTGGGGCAAGGCCAATGGTCTTTCACCTCCTGCACAGCCTCTGGGTTAAAGATGGATGTGTTTACACCCAGTTAAATAAATACTTTGATACTTACTCTAATGCACAATGACAATGTCCAAATACAAGTGTTAAGTTTTACTGTCTTTCTTACATACTTGGGCCAGAGCTGAGTCTCCTGGTTGCTGCATTATATGTTGCTTAAGAACCAAAGTCACTTGGCTCAGTTTGAACATGACAGCTATGCGTGTCTGTGTGTGCATGTGTGTTCACTGTGTGTGCATGTGTGTGCAGGGTCACAGTGTTTGGTTCTTCTTTGGTGCTGAGCATGGTTTTCACTCAGAGTCTGATCTGAGCAGCAGACTCCTAAGTGTCCTCCAGAGATTAATCTCAATTGTTCTCGTAGATTATTCCCTTTGGTTTGGAGCAGTTATAGTACAATTGTGGTATCTTTACAGTTTGGGGGTACTAGTGAGTGTGCCTGGTGGAGAAGCTTCTGCTTTGTATTTGTATATGAAGCATCTCTTAGAGCTTTGTTCAGTCAGCATGGCTTAATCATGAAGGGATAGTCTGGAATGGTCATTAGATTTATATTCATCGGCATTTATGCAGTGTTGTGTAAAAACTCTACTGGAGCTAGAAGACTCCTTTGCATATGAAAGTATCATCTAAAGCATCCTACTGCGTATCTTTGTTCTTGTAACCTCTACTTATGACATAGATTTACATTAACAAGTATTAATTTCCTAGCAGTTTCTTAGCAGAATGTGGATTTTTAAGGAACAAGAAGCTTGGGACAACATAAAGGATAAAATATCCTTGAAAAAGGATGCTCTGGATGAGTGTTCTAAACTATGTGTGGTGAAGAACCAGTCAGTTTTCCCCAACTGGTTGCAGTCTGTTATTGGCATTAGTTCACACCAAAGGTGACGTATCACTTGAATTAGATAAGGTCAAACTGGCCTTCACTGTTCAGCAAGATGTGTCCACTGATTATTCACCTAGCTATCAGGCAAAGCCCAATTGACGTAGAAGTATTTAAATTTTTCTTTGTTATTTTTGCACTTATTTCTTCAAGAGACAGAAGTTAGTAGACAGGTGCTGGTCAATGGACTCCAATTTATTTCATTGCTACAGACAAACCTTATCTACCTGTTTTCTCAAGACCAGCACTGCCAGTCCATGTCAGGAGGCTGTAGACAATTTCGATATGCCTTAGATGATCTTATTTATGGACAAGGTATCCCAAGTCTAGGCTCATCCTTGCAGAGCACAGAATTGTTTTGGATAATATTCTCTTCATCATTTTATTTCTTGAACACATTCAAGATGAGGATGGTGGCTTTTCTGACCTGGATTGTGACTTCCTCATATAGTAATGGCACAAGAGCTAATATGGTAGCAAAGCATGGCAGGGAGCATTACTACATGCTACTATTTTAGCAGCTTAAAAAATGAGAAGGCCAGCTAGTTGCATCAGGAGCAGGTGATGGTGGTGGGGCACCATAGTTGGTAAGAAAGAACAGAGGAGATGGTGTTGTCTAGGTAGAAAATTGGGGGAAAGAATAGAAATGTTGAAAATTATTCAACAGAATTTCATTTTTTCCTCCATTTTCCTATGAAGCTCTTGTAGGAAAGCTTTTTGGAGTTGGGCTTATTTTGAGACCCTTTCAAATGGCTTGTTCTCTTAGACTCACAAGAGGTATTGATGTAGAAGGCTATTCAAAAAGAAGGAGTGATGGAGGAAAGAATATATTTCCTTGACTAGAGCGTTTAATTTCATCAACATAAACATCAGCAAGGATAATCTGTGTTACATGACTTGAGTGAATATATTCAAGGTTCTGATGCTTAGACCATAATGCTTAGGTCTCTCTTCCACTGGCTACTTTTCTGTTTGTGGAATGTGTAATTTAGAGGTGATTGAGCTCTTTTTTTTCAGCATTTTGTGTCAGAATTAAATATCTGTACAGTGATTGATTTCGGTGGATTGAATGGGGATTAAATTGTGGTACAGAAAATGTTCAGGTTGAAGCAGCAGGTCCTGTTATTAAAGGAAACATTTGATCCCCAGTGTAATGCAGTTATAGGTCCAAATTTAGATCTACAGCCAAGCCAAGTGTTTGATTGCTAAGCAAATTCTCTCCTTTGATTTCCAGAGAGTGCATAGAGTATGTTGGATTTTTCTGCCTCCCCCTTCTCCCATCCCAGTAATTTTAACACCCGTGTGTACTTTGTAAGACAAGCCTGCAAACAAGATAAGGAAAAATTTAGAAAAATTTAGCTTCTTTTAGGAAATAGGCATAATTTTTGGCATTGGGTAGCTGAATTGCAGTTTTTTAGTTGATGATGTGAAATTTCATGAAAGATGAAAATCCTCGTGCTTCAAGAAGCTATGATTTTGGGGGACTGAAAAGAAGCAGATTGTATTTCATACATATATGATCATGTCAAAATGAACCCTACTATTATGTTTATCTAGAACATATGATGAAAACTTATTTTTTTTTAAAGAAACTATACTTTGCATGAATTGGGAGGCTAAAGAAAATGAAAAAAAAATCTAAAATTCTCTAAAATATGGTGAATTCTCAAAATTAAGAACATCAGTTGAAAATTAATATCCTTCTTTTTCCTCCTGATGAAAGCATTATGCAAACACTGGAAAATATGTACTCCAATTTTAGTGTCACTTGCAGACTCACAGGGCTTGGAGAAAGATAGCAGTTTGACATTTGTGGTTCTGCATTTGATTGTGAGCACAACTTATTTCATCTAGTGCCCTTGTAAGTGGGTGTGACATGAGGGTGAATAGTGAACACACATCACGGAGATTCACAGGAGACACCCCATGAAGGCTGGCAGGAAATGAGAGACGGCAGAGTTGGGGAAGAAGAGAGAAGAATATTTGTGGAAATATTGTTTCACAGCCGGCTGAATTTTGAGGTGTTGCAGTGAATCCACTATGCCAAGTACCTTTCTAGATTACTGCTTAGCCCCCAAGAGAGTCAGCAAAAGGGCACTAGTCTTAAAATATTTCCTTGTCTTTCTCAATTTCATTGAATCTAAGCTACCATCAGTTGTAATAGAGAGCCTATTTAATTTCTACTTAGAAAGAAAAAAGAAAAAAATTCCAATTAAACTATGACACACAAATGCCTTCTCATTGAGACTTATTCTATTGATTTTGTAAGCACATTTTTAAGCTTGATTAATTGGTCATGCTAGCCTCTCAATACTTGGAAAAACTTTATTTTTTTTTTTTTCACCTTTTCTAGAAATGGAGCCCTTTATCCCATGCTCCCTTGTTCTGGCTGGTGTGTGTTAGGCAGATCTTTGTTACATATCTCAGCAGTACAATTTTAACAAATTCTCTTCCTGTGAATTCCATGTTCCCTTAGGTTCTTTTTTTTTTTTTTTTTTTTTTTTTTAAAGAAAATACTGATTTGTCCAGATTCCTTTGAAGGTAAGTTTCACTGAATCCATACCTCACAATTCTATGTCCATGCTTTTCTGCTCAAAGAGTAGAGTTTCAATTCAATGCTGAATTATAATATAACATTCTTAGTCTACATCTAAAATGGATATGGAACTCACTCTGGTGTTAACAAAAGTGAGGATTACTCAATTAAATTGGCAATTGAACCACATGACCTAGTTCAAGCATTCACAGGCAATACCAACTACCAGGCAATTGGGAAGAACTGTTATAAGGCAGGCTCAGATGTCACAGACATTAAAATATAACAAAAGGCGTACTTTAAAATTGATAAAAGTAATTGAGTGGAGTCAGTGTGAGTTTAATAGTAATCAACTGGAGTCAGTGTGAGATTAATATATCCATTAATACATGTTTAACAAGCTCTGTCTACATTTTAGGTAACTTTTCAAATGCTACATTATGTAACTGGCATAGACTGAAGGTTCATGCTCCCTTAAAATTCATATGCTGAAATCTGGCTGGGAGGTGAAGCCTTTGGGAGGTAATTAGGCCATAAAGATTGAGTCTTCATAAGTAGGAACTAACATGACCTTGCAGGAAGACTCCAGAGTCTGCTCTCTGCCCAACACCGTGTGAGGTCACAGTGAAAAGCTGACCATCAGTGGACTGGGGAGCCAGCTCTCATCAGACACCAGATCCTGGACTTCCCAGCCTTCAAAACTATGAGAAATGATGCTTGTTGTTGAAGCCTCCCACTCTGTGGCAGTTTGGTATAGCAGCCTGAACTGGCTAAAACATGACTTGAGGGTATAAGTATCCAAACAAAATAAATGAGATAGCCTGAAGACGATGACTGACATGATCTGCCAGCCCTGACTTCTCAGATTTCTCAGTTCCTCATGAAAATAAACTATTCAAAAGGGCACTGTTGCTTTGCCTCTGCTAACATACATAGGGTGACTTTCATCCCTATTAAGGTAAGTTGCAAAACAACAATTTTTGAATTATTATATTTTTGCAATAAGACAAATATATGTTTATACTAATAATATAAATAGTGCAAAGCACAGAAATTAGATTTGAAAAATAACTTTTAATGCTACCACCCACTGATAGAGGTAGTCTCTACCACCAAGAATAAAGGACATTCTGAACATACATTGCATATGACACTCCTTGTTTGCACAGTGGATCTTCAACAAAAGAAGCCTCATTCTTGCCCCCAGTGCAAGTCCTTTTGTATGTAAGAATGACCTAAAAAGCTGCAGAGGAAGACAACCTTCACAGAATATCATGAGAGACACCAAGCACAAAGGAGTTTGGAGAAGACAGGAGTCACGGTTTAGATATTAGGATTAGGTGTCAGCCAAAAGCTCATGTGAGAGACAAAGCAAGAAAGTTTAGAGATGAAATGATTGGCTTATGTAAGCCTTAACAGAATCAGTGCATTCATCCACTGATAGGGGTTATCTGGATGCTAACTGGAGGCAGGTAGGGTGTGGCTGGAGGAGAGAAGTCACTGGGAGTGTGACTTTGGGGTTTACATTCTGTCCCTGGTGAGTGGAGCAGTTTCCCTCTGCTTCCTGGTAGCCATGTTCTGAGCTGCTTTCCTCCATCACATCCTTCCACAGTGATGTTCTACCTCACCTTGGGCCCAGAGCCATGGAATTGTCTGTCTGTGGACTGACACCTCTGAAGCTGTGAGTGGCAAATAGACCTTTCGTCCTCTAAAATCGTTCTTGTCATGTCTTTTGTTCACAGTGATGAAAAGGCTGACTAAGACCTAAGGTTATGCACAAACGGTACCATTTAAGTAACACCGTTCCACTGAAATCTAGTTCAGTAATACAGTGCTTGCTTGGTATGCAGGAAGCTGTGGGTTGAATCCCCAGCACTACAAATGATACAAAACATAAACCCCCAAAACAATCTGTGGAGGAAGGACGTTTGATAAGAATCTTTATGGCTTGCATGTTTAGGTCTACATGGAGGAAGCAGGCATTTCAGAAGGAGGGAAAGGCTTAATAAACACTCAAGTAAGAAATACAGTTAGGATGCTAGAAGGAGTCATTAATTCTGATTATAGTTCTCTAGATTTTTCTGGGAATGCAGTAGGATTATACCTCTTGTGGATGTTAGGTGTGGTCATATGCCGAATTTAACCAAGTGAAAGATTAGGGCAGCTATGTGATTCTCTACATTCTCCCCTCAAGTGCTTGCAAATGTAGCTGTTATTATGGCTGGAGTTTCTGGGTGACTATAATGAGCAAAATTCCAAATGACAGTGGACATCAAATGAGGAAGAGAAATAAGGTTTATTTGACTTAATCTCCTAAAACTTGTTACTGCAACAGAAACTAACTTATCTTGATCGTTACAGCTGGAGATAGGACATGTGAAGACAAAGAGAGAAGTTCAAAAGGTTAGGGCCAAATCTTCATGTTAGGAGAATTCTTTTGCAGTGCTCTGTGGGGTGACTTGGAGACATGTAGCACATTGAACAGGAGACGCTGCAGTAGCCATAGTAGGGGCATGAATTAAATTTGCAATCCTGGGAAGAAAGAGTATGAGTTCTTGCAGAAATAAAATGGAGGTAAAGCTGAAGGGTTTTGCAGACACAATGATTATCACATGACATTATTGCTATGAGTTGAACTGCTTGGCCCAAAATAGATGCTTTGGTGTCCTAAACCCTAGTACCTCAGAATGTGACCTTATTTGGAAATAGGGCCTTTACAGAGGCAATCAAGTAAAAATGAGGTTATTAGGGGAATTTGTCATTTTCTCATAAAAAAAGGGAAATGTGGATTGAGAGACAGATGGTGTAAAAAGCCACAGAGAGAAGATAGCCTTCTATAAACCTAGAGAAGTCAGGAATAGACCCTTCCCCCAAAAGGAGCCTCTCTGCCAACACCTCAGCTTCAGACTTCTGATCTCCAGAATGGTGAGAAAATAGCTTCTGTTTTAAAGACACCTGGTTTGTGGTATTTATTATAGCAGCCCTAGCAATCAAATACTACTATTAAAGTGTTTTTAAATGCTATTAATCCTTAAGGATTTCAGGTTTCCACTTTCCCACAAATGCAGCCATGATGGTCTACATCAAACTAGGAGCACAGGAGGAACTTCCTGCTGTGCAGTGGAGAGACCTAGCCTGTCATGGCAGCCAGCTGACCTTTGTTCACATTTCCATTTCAGCCTCTGCCTCTGGCCTCCATGCTCACAGTAGAGAAGTAACAGGATATGTTTTTGCCAACACAAGCCTTACATGGAGAGATGGAATAAGAAGGTTATATTTTAAAGAATTCAGACAGCCCTGAATTCTGCTTCATTGAGAAAAGCCCTTTGGTATGATGAATGTAGTCATTAATTTAATATTGGGCTCCACTGAAACCTTTTACAGCCATCTTGTGAGTTAAAAGCATCAAGGTAAAAGCCTTTACAGCTTTTCTATCTAATAGGAATGAGCTATGTGCTGGAGCTTTATTTGTGACTTTCAAAATTCTAACCATAAGTGCAGAAGGTGATGTGAGAAATTCTTTAAGGAATACAGGGCCCCAGATTAATAATGTTTATTAACTCTTATGCATCATACTTCAAAGCCATCAGTTGAAAGACTGTGGCCTTATGAAATAATATTTACCATTTACACACACTTTCAGAGCCTCATACCAGGCACATATAAGTTATTTCTCTATAATCTTAATTTGGCCTTGAAAAATTCAGTCTTATTTATTTTGCAATATTATGATTGAATCATAGTTCAATATGAAATGGAAAAGTTAACTCAGGAAATTCTGAAATTAAGATTATATCAAGCCTTGAATTCCTAACACAGTCATTTCACTCATGCCCAGGACTTGATGGAATGTTATATGCATATATGAATATTCCAAAACAAAACCTATAATTCTATTTAATAAATGTACTGAAAAAACCCCTCAGTTTAAAAATATCTATCTGGATTCTCACCATGAGATTTTTAGATATTTACTAGTTTTATTCAAATAAACTGAGTGTCTTGAGAAAATGCAAATTTACATACGTTCTATTTTGATTTCTGAACCTATCTTATTGGCAATGTTGAAAATAAGCCTCAAATAAAGATATCCCTAAATATTAGGTACACTGAAAGTTTATTCTGATAGTTCTTAACATTTTAAGTAACAATTAATAAAATATATTTCCAAAATCACATTCACATAATATTTAGTATTGATGTATTTGGGCATCTGCAGTCTTCTGAGGGTATTCGTCATGAGCTGGACTTAAGGATAGCATATTTCGCTTATCAGACATTTGAGGGATCTTGTGCATAAAGAAACACTGTAGTTATTAGGGATTTAACAACGGACAAGGTGATTTCACAAACACAGTGTTGGAGGAGGTTTATGTGTAAATTAATGAAACAAACAACACATACAATTTTACTAAACTGTATCTGGTGTGTTGGAATAGACAAAGGTTTATACTGATAAGCTTTTTCAAAACAGACTATTTTTAATCAGAAAATAAAAAATAATATTCTACATAGAGGAAACAGCATAAACTAAGTCTCAGTGTGTATACTGTCTGGGGCCCAGCACAGATCAGACTTGGATAGGAAAAAAAAAATGTACACGCAAGGGGCAAATGAAAGAGCTAAAAGTAGGGTTGGGAAGGAATCCTAATCTCAGAAACACTAACTCCAGGAAATTTTGGAATTTAAGAGCTGGTAAAAGTGAAAATAGAATCAAATAGATTGACAACCAGCACACGACTCTGGGGAAAAGCAGGTGAAGGTCATGCTGGGTCTGCATCACTGACTCATCCCGGTCTCAGTTCTGCCACCGACAGTTTGGGAGATATTTGCCAATCTGTTCGTCTCCATGCGTCTGTCAAGTGATGTAGCTGAGTCAGAGGATCTGCAGGCCTAGTTACAGCTTTCAAAGCCAGAGCTCTGAGATGACCAGTTTGGTTGCTACTGAATAGTGGCATCTGTGTACATTTCATCACATGTATGCACACTGCTCTCACAGAGAGACCCATTAGTAAGTGATGGCAGGTATAGACTTGATGAACAACTAATTTTGTCTAGCATTTAAAGACCTTGATGTTTTATTAAAAGTTCCCCTGCTGTTGTGGATACTTAGCACACATTTTTAGATGTCTACCACCTTTTGAGCATCTATTCTATGTGAGCATTTTCTGTCTTATAAATCCCATGTCCTCAAGGTATGAGTTAGGAACTTTGCTTTTCATTCTCTTGACAGACAAGGCTTAGTACATGACCTTGGCTTCACTGTCCACATGCATTTGGCCAAAATTTTATACCTCTTCTTCTATCCTTCCTTTCTTTTCTCTTTCCTTTCCTTTCTTTTCCTTTCCTTTCCTTTCCTTTCCTTTCCTTTCCTTTCCTTTCCCCTCCCTCCCTCCTTTCCTTCCTTCCTTCCTTCCTTCCTTCCTTCCTTCCTTCCTTCCTTCCTTCTACTGGGGATTGAATTCAAGGCCTTGAGCATGCTAGGCAAGTGCTTTACCACTGAGCTACCACTCAGCTTATTTCAAGTTTTGTTTTTGGACAGAGTCTTATTGAATTTCCCAGACTGGCCTTGAACTTGAAGTCCTCCTGCCTCAGCCTCCTGAGTAGCTGTGATTATAGGCTTGTGCTACCAACATCTGTTCATGTGTTTTTTATTACTGCATTAGAATTATTATAATAGTATACATTACAGTTATAGCAGTGGGCTATTTTAACATAGTGAAAAATGCATATAACATTTGTCCCTTCAAGCAGTTGGAGAGATCCTATCGGAGGAATTTCCAACTCAGCATCAATGATCGAAGCTTCAGTGTCTTTGCCTCTGACAACAGCTGACAGTCTCTACCACAGGGGTGTAGCAGTATGATTTGAGTATTTAACCTGACTGTATAGCACCCAACTGTGATTTTTGGACTTCTTGGAAAGTCCATGTACTATCTTTATTATTTAATAATTTCTTTCTGCTTAGACTAGTGAGAGGTGATGGTTGTATTTACATCTAGGAAGTTTTCTGGTGTGGTAATATGATTTCCTTCTTGCCCATCCCCTCAACCCCTAGCACCCGTTTTGCCAAACTTCTTGTCTGCTAGCCAGGTAGGACTTTGCATCATGAGACATGAGCAATGCCAGCATGCTTTTCCTCATTGAATACATACAAATGTATTCCTTTCTGGTGACCTATCCTTGGTGACAAAAGTGGCCAATCTCCAAACCAATCATTTCAGGACTCAGCTGTGAATCAATCTGGTGTTACTAGGGTTCTCTTCTGTCTGCCATCTCATCCCAAAATTGGATGCAGAAAATTGGTCTAAAGAAATAGCTGCTAAAACCTAACATCTTTTGAAAGAGAGATTGAGTGATAGACATAAGTGGTGAGAACAAGAGGAATCAAAAAGAATAGGGAAAAAGTGGATCTGTGGAAAGACCAAAACCCAAAAAACAATAGGAAGGGAAGAGGGTAAAAAGAAGGTATAATTGTGGTTGGTAATTGTCTGGGACTTTCACCCTGGGAAGATTCTTTACACTTAAATACACCTCAGCTGCCACTGTGCCTTAAATGGTACCACTCAAGTATGCTTTATTTGGATTAATTACTGCTTTCTGTGGATGTCTCCCTCATAATGGATAAGTCAAGCATAGGTAACCTGCATAGCCATTGACGACTCTGGGACAGTGAGCCGGAGAGCATCTTCATTCTCACAGCTGGGTTAGCATCCTTCCCTCTTGACCCCCACTTTTTTAATTGCACCCTACTTTTCCTTGCAGTCCTGTCCTGTCATTCTCCTTCCCTGAAACATTGCCTTACCTATTATCTTCCTTCCCTCCCGACAGGCAATCCCAGGTGGTATAAAGATATACATTCTCCCTGTCACGGCAATGGAGTTTTGCCTCCCCAGAGACACAAAACCTTTGAACTGGGCAGACTTTTGTCATTTGCTTTTCCCAGCTACTGTGTCTTTCCCAACTCAGAAAGTTCTATGAAGAGGCGTCTTTATTTTTACTTTAACCAAATGTTCTTACAGTGCATGGTGTCAAAGGATACCATGAAGCTCTAAAAGTAGCCTTCCACTCACGTATTCGTGTCCTGTTTGTCCCTGTTGGGACACCGAGCCTAGCGCTGGGTCAACCTGAGTTCTGCATTTCACTCTTGTACTGTCGCCTTAGAGCCTGAATTCTGTCTTCTCACAGCTCCTTCTCCATTGACATAAAACATAGATTTTGGTGGATTATTTGGGTATACTAGGGTACAGAACATGTACAGAGGCTGATACAGCCAGTTAGCATACATAGAGTTCTACCTACATTCAATTCTCTGGCATTAAATAACAGGAAAAAAAATAGCCTCTGGTGGCCCCCAGCCAGGCAAATGTCCCCTAAAACAGCCACTCTCCATTCTTTCCTCCAGGAGTGCCCGTGATAGATGCATGTCCAAGGGACAATCTCCTACTGGCAAATGTTGGTAGATCCATTTTTATTCTCTGCAACAACATAACCAACTACACTTCCCATTACAGAGACTCTAGGGATTCACTAGGGACCTGCTGTCAATGTAAACTTGTCAGCCAGTCACAGAAGCTGACTAGTGTCATTCGCATGTGCTCATGAGAGACCTCTCTGGGGACTCATCACACACAGGCAGGAAGTGGCCCCTGAGCTGAGACTCTGTGGCCCATTTCTTGCCCATCTCTCCACTGTCTCCACACTTGCTATTGTGACTCCACCCTAGTTGTCCTTCTATCATGTGATCTCACCCCATGTCATTGCTTCCTCCTTTGATGTATTTTTCACCACAGTATAAAAGCTACTTACCCTTAGTAATGTTATCTTTTCAAAAGTATTTAAAGCAGTCCCTCCTTGTCTGCAGGGAGTACGTTCTAAGTGTCCCGGTAGATGCCTGAAGCTTCAGATAGTTCTGAATCCTATACATGTTATTTTTTTACATATCTGTGATAAAGTTCATTTTATAAGGTAGGCACAGGAAGAGGTTAACAACCATTGTTAATAAAAGAAAATAATTATAACAATTTAATAAAATTATGGGAATATGGTCTGTCTTTCTCAAAATATCTTTATTCTATTCACCCTTCTTTTTCCTTTTGAGAATGGATGACTGAAACTGTGGAAGGTGAAACCGTGGATGGGATAGGGATGATTATAACATGGCAGCTTTTAATCTCTGCTAGGAAGGAATGATGTTTCTGAACTTGATCCATCCAACCAGCTTTTCAGGAAACAGATGACTAAGACATTATCCAAACTCTACTTGATTCTTTACTTTCAGCAAAAAGCTAAGTTTATGCTCTTGGGCAATTGACATTCAGCAGGTAGCAAACACCTTCACTTTGTAAGTATTGAAAAAGGACCCAGCTGAGCACCTGTCACTCCAGTGGCACAGCTGAGCTATAAAGCTCACCCCAACAAATCTGTGCAACATTTCTGTACCTGCCACCTCTGGGCCATGACTTCCCTCTGTCACTCACCTTGAGGGCTGCTGGAATAATTAGATAAATGGGTAGGCTGACTCCTTTCCATGTCACCTCATCACCTCAGTGAAAATCAGACATACTCCTGTGGAAGATTCACAGCCTTTGTATCTTTTTTTTAAAATATTTTTTCGTTGTAGATGAATGCAATATCTTTATTTATTTTTATGTGGTGCTGAGGATTGAACCCAGTGCTTCACGCATGCAAGGCAAGCGCTCTACCACTGAGCTACAATCCCAGCCCCCAGCCTTTGTATCTTTAAAACGTTATAGAGGGCTGGGACTGTAGCTCAGTGGTAGAGTGCTTGCCTAGCATGCGTGAGGCCCTGGGTTCGATCCTCAGCACCACATATAAATAATAAATAAATAAAATAAAGATCCATCAACAACTAAAAAATTTAAAAAAAACATTATAGAGCCACACTCACTTTCAGTTTTAGATGAAACATTACATTAAGTGGATTTACCCATGCATTTGTATACTGAGGCATGGGTAAGAAAATTTATAAAGTAAAGGAGTTCTGAGTTTTGTTTCAATTACTTTTTGTAATTTAGAGAAAAAGTGTATTATTTGAACTGAAGACATAGTTTAATCCAAATAAAGCCTTCCAGAGTCTTCTCATAATGATACAATATACCTATAGTTTTATATATGCTTTAAGTTTGCTATGTATGCATTTCTATATATAAAATTATTAATTATTTTAATAATGAGAAGCTAAAATAAATATACTTGTTTTAACTGGTTGTTACTTTAATGTTTTAAAACATATTTTAAGAATATTGATTTTCCTATTCATTTTGAAAATATTTCCAATGATGTTAGTTTCAAGTGCAACTTGTTTACTTTTGTATTAAACTCTACAATGGTACAATTTTTCTTTTTTAAACAGTTAGAAATGAGAATATGCTTTAGTTTTAGTTGTCATTTTATATGATTGAAAGGAGTGAGTTACTGCAGAATCTAAGTGGAGAGATATTGGTAAATTGATGCTCATCGGAAAGGCCCATCTATTATTTCTACATCTAATTAAGTATGATAAATACATTTTAAGATAAGTTTTTTCCTGTCTCCCTCACTCTATAATTGCCTGCAGTACCCTTCATTGCCATCTCTGTGCAGAGAGAACACCAAAACTGTGCACTTAGCTCCAATGGCATTGTTCAAGTTCTTTGGGATCTGGTAATGAGCATTTGTGTGACCAAGGGAAAAAGGATGGACTGGGAGCATGATTTTCTGGGTGGCCCAGTTGGTTCTTGTCTCACCAAGATGTCTGTGCTCATATGCTAGTGTCATGATTTGGGTGCATTTTTATAGAGTAATAGTCTTTGCACGGAGGACAGCTTGAATTTCATGACACTTGAGCAGTTGCTTTCTAGGCATGGCTTTGACTTCCCACTCCAACACTTGGAGAACATCTGGCTGAGGCTGTGGGCTGCTGCCATTCTCTGACTCAAGAAGTGTAGCTCTGCTTCTCTGCTGGGGCCAGCATGACCAAGAACATGTTCATAGGGGGGAAAATACAATTGTACAGCCTCACAGTACTGTAACCTTACTGCCATCACCAAGGTAACACTCATCTTCAAGTCACTGGTCATCAATTTGTACCCAGCAGTGTGTGACAATAACTGGCATATGCACACAATTGTGTGTATATATGTGCACACATATATACATGTATCTACAAGCACATATATAGCGTAACACTTAATACAGATGATCATATTTTCTATGATTACTAGAATTTTGAATGTCTACATATAAAAGATAATTAGGAATAAGAAGCCTATATAAGGGATTTAGCTATAGCTCAGTGGTAGAGCATTTCCCTAGTACATGTGAGGCAGTGGATTCAATCCTCAGAATTACATGAAAAAATAAAAGTGGCCACCAGTTCTGCACCAGAGTCCTTGCCAACCAGCAAGAGCACAGGCCAAGGCCCAGGACCACCTATGGGGATGACTGCAGTGTACTTCAGGGATCACTATGGGAGCACAGCCAAGGGCAGATCCAAGACTGCTACCCGTCAATCATAGGGGAACCCAGACCCAGGCAAAGGACTGCCTCTGGGAACCCCTGTGGGAGACTGGGCCTAAGTGAGGCCTGGGACCATCCCAGTTCAGTGCCAAAGCCCCTGCCAATCTGCAGAAGCCCAGACCTAGAGCTAGACCCACCACCTGGAATCTTTGAGGGAGTCCAGGCTAAGATCAGGCCTAAGACTGCCCTCACAGGACTGTGTGAGAGGCCAGGCCCAGGATCGCCCCTGCACATAGTGGGGATCCACGCCATTGCTCCCTTCCTGTATCCATCTTGTACAACACACAATCTCTTCAATGTAATAATATCAGAAAATTTCCCCAACATGAAAAATAAATTGGAAAATGAAAAGCAAGAGGCTTACAGGACACAAAATGTACAAAATTACAACAGATCTACACCAAGGCACATTATAATGAAGATGCCCAGCAAACAGAAGAAGGATAGATTTTTAAAAGCTGCAAGATAGAGGAATCAGATTACATATAAGGGGAGACCAATTCGGATCTCAGCAGATTTTTCAACCCAGACCCTAAAAGCCAGGCTATCGTGGAACTTCATATACCAAGCTCTGAAAGAAAATGGAAACCAACCAAGAATCTTATATCCAGCAAAACTGAGTTTCAGATTTGGTGATGAAATAAAAACCTTCCATGATAAACAAAAGTAAAAAGAACTTACAGCAAGAAAGCCTGTACTACACAGCATTCTCAGCAAAATATCCCATGAGGAGAAAATGATAACCAATGATAAAAATATACAAAGAGAGGAATTACACTAAAGGAAAGGTCAATCAAAGGACAAATCAAGTCAAGGTCAAAACCAACAATAAACCAAAATGACTGGGATTACAAATCATATTTCAATAATAACTCTGAATGTGCATGGCCTAAACTCATCAATTAAAAGACATAGACTGACAGACTGAATGAAAAAAAAAAAGACCCAACAATATGCTACCTTCAAGAGACTCATCTGACAGGAAAAGACATCCACTGATTGAAAGTGAAAGGATGGGAAAAAACGTATCACTCACATGGACCATGTAAACAAGCAAGAGTTGCCATCCTCATTTCAGATAAAGTGTACTTCAAACCAAAGTTAGTGAAAAGAGATAAAGAAGGACATTTCATACTTCTTAAGGGAACCGTATATCAACTAGACATAACAATCATAAATATCCATGTCCCCCAAAATGGGGCACCTACATATATCAAACAAACCCTTCTCAACTACAAGAATCAAATAGACATAACACAATAATACTTGGGGACTTTAACACAGCTCTCTCATCACTGAATAGATTGTCTGACAAAATCTAAAAGAAACCATACAATTCAATAAAACAATCATTAATTTAGACTTAACCAACACATATAGAGTATTCTATCCACCAATGAGTGAATATACTTTTTTCTCAAAGGCACATGGATATTTCTCCAAAATAGATCATATATTATGTCACAAAGCAGGTCTCAGCAAATATAAAAAATAGAGATACTACACTGCATTCTATCTGACCATAATGGAATAAAATCAGAAATCAATGACAGATTAAAAAATAGAAACTACTCCAACACCTAAAAACTCAACAATGTACTATTGAATGATGCATGGATAGCAGAAGACATCAGGGAGGAGATAAAGAAATTCTTAGAGGTAAATGAAAACTCTGATACAACATATCAAAGTCTCTGGGACACTATGAAAGCACTGCTAAGAGGAAATTTCATTGCATTGAGCTCATTCATTAAAAGAAGAAAAAGTCAACAAATCAATGACTTGACACTACATCTCAATGCCCTAGAAAAAGAGGAATAAACCAACACTAAAAGAAGTAGAAGATAGGAAATAATTAAAATCAGGGCTGAAATCAACAAAATTGAAACAAAGGAAACAATTCAAAAAATTGACAAAACAAAAAGCTGATTATTTGAAAAAATAAATGAAATTGACAAACCTTTAGCCACTCTAAGGAGAAGGGGAGAGAAAACCCTAATTACTAAAATTCATGATGAAAAAGGAAATACATGACAGACACTACTGAAATACAGAGGATAATTAGAAACTATTTTGAAAATTTATACTCCAGTAAAATAGGAAACCCTGAAGACACTGACAAATTTCTAGAAGCATATTACCTACCCAAACTGTACCAGGAGGACATACACAACTTAAACAGATCAATTTCAAGCAAGGAAATAGATGATGCCAACCAAGAAAAGCCCAGGACCAGATGGATTCTCAGCTGAGTTCTATGAGACCTATAAAGAAGAACAAATAACAATACTCCTCAAACTATTCCATGAAATAGAAAAGGAGGGAACCCTTCCAAATTCATTCTATGAGGTGAGTATCACCCTGATACCAAAACCAAAGACACATCAAAGAAAAAAAATTTCAGACCAATACCCCTGATGAATATAGACGCAAAAATTCTCAATAAAATTTTGGCAAGTCACATACAGAAACATATTTAAAAAATAATGCACCATGATCAAGTGGGGTTCATTCCAGGGATGCAAGGTTGGTTCAACATATGGAAATCAATCAATGTAAGCCATTACATCAATAGACTTAAAGATAAGAATCATATGATTTTATCAATTGATGCAGAGAATGCACTTGACAAAATACAGCACCCTTTTATGTTCAAAACACTAGAAAAACTAGGGATAGTAGAAACATACCTCAACTTTGTAAGAGCTATCTATGCTAAATTCAAGGCCAACATCATCTTAAATGGAGAAAAATTGGAAGCATTCCCTCTAAAATCAGGAACAAGACAGAGATGTCCTCTTTCACCACTGCTATTCAACATAGTCCTTGAAACTCTAGGCAGAGCAATTAGACAGACTAAAGATATGGAAAGGATATGAATAGGAAAAGAAGTATCATTATTTGCTGATGACATGATTCTATACTTAGAGGATCCAAAACATTCCACCAGAAAACTTCTAGAATTAATAATGAATTCAGCAAAGAAGCAGTATATAAAATCAACACCCATAAATCAATTGCATTTCTATACATCAGCAATGAATCCTCTGAAAGAGAAATTAGGAAAACTACCCCATTCAAAATAGCCTCAAAAAAAACCACTTAGGAATCAATTTAAATAAAGAGATGAAAGACCTCTACAATGAAAACTACAGGACACTAAAGAAAGAAATTGAACAAAACCTTAGAAGATGGAAAACTCTCCCATGCACTTGGATTGGCAGAATCAATGTTGTCAAAATGGCCATATTACCCAAAGTGCTATATAGATTTAATGCAATTCCAATTAATATCCCAACATCATTCCTTATAGAAATAGAAAAGGCAATCATGAAATTCCTTTGGAAGAATAAAAGACCCAGAATAGCCAAAGCAATACTTAGCAAGTAGAGTTAAGCAAGAGGCATCACAGTACCAGACTTTAAACTATACTACAAAGCTGTAGTAACAAAAATGGCATGATATTGGCACCAAAATAGACATGTAGACCAATGGTACAGAATAGAAGACATAGAGAAAACCCACTTAAATACAGTTATCTTATACTAGACAAAGGTGCCAGACATGTACATTGGAGAAAAGATAGCCTCTTCAACAAATGGTACTGGGAAAACTGGAAATCCATATGCAGCAAAATGAAACTAAACCCCTATCTTTCACCACGCACAAAATTCAACTCAACATGGATCAAGGACCTAGGAATTAGACCAAAGACCCTTTGAAGAAAAAGTAGGCCCAAATCTTCATCATGTTGGATTAGGATCTTACTTCTTTAACAAGACTCCTATGGCACAAGAAATAAAATCAAGAATCAGTAAATGGGATGGATTCAAACTAAAAAGCTTCTTCTCAGCAAAAGAAACAATGAAGTGAACAGAGAGCCTACACTCTGGGAACAAATTGTTGCCACACGCACATCTGATAGAGCACTGATGTCCACGAAATATAAAGAACTCAAAAAACTTAACACCAAAAACACAAACAACCCAATCAATATATGGGCTAAGGTGCTGAACAGATACTTCTCAAAAGAAAATATACAATCAATCAACAGACATATGAAAAAATGTTCAACATCTCTAGCAATTAGAGAAATGCAAATCAAAACCACTCTAAGATTTCATCTCGCACCAGTCAGAATGGCAATTATCAAGCACACAAACAACAATAAATGTCGGCAAGGATGTGGGGGAAAAGGCACACTCATACATTGTTGGTGGGACTGCAAATTGGTACAACCAATCTGGAAAGCAGTATGGAGATTCCTTAGAAAACTTGGAATGGAACCACCATTTGATCCAGCTATCCCACTCCTTGGTCTATACCCAGAAGACTTAAAAATAGCATACTACAGTGACTCAGCTACTTCAATGTTTATAGCATCTCAATTGGCAATAGCTAAACTGTGGAACCAACCTAGATGCCCTTCAATAGATGAATAGATAAAGAAACTGTGGTATATATACACAATGGAATATTACTCAGCATTCAAAGAGAATAAAATCACGGCATTTTCAGGTGAATGGTTGGAGTTGGAGAATACCATGCTAAGCAAAGTAAGCCAATCCCCCAAAACCATGGCCGAATATTCTCTCTGATTAGTAGGTGCTGATCCATAATAGTGGAGAGAACATGGGAAGAATGGAGAAACTTTGGCCGAAGGGGAAGGAGTCAGTAGGGGGCCTGGGGACTGGAATGATGGTGGAATGAGATGGACATCATAGCCCTAACTTCATGTCTGACTGCATATATGATGTGATTCTACATCACATACAACCTGAGAAATGAAAAGTTGTACTCCATCTGTGTACAATGAATCAAAATGCATTCTGCTATCATGTATACCTAAGTAGAATAAATAAGTTAAAAATAAATAAATAAGTAAATAAAATAAAGTTGTTGTGTACATCTACCACTAAAAATATTTTCACAGAGGCTGTATAAGCACTCCTAAAATTCATATTCATTTCATAGTTTTATTACCTTTTTGTGTATCTCTAAACATCATAAAGTACACTTGTTTCTTTTTTTTAAATTTTGCACAGAAATGTTTGTTTTCTTCAGTGATTTTTACTTCTGAATTTTGTGTCTGGGACATTCATGATTGTATGTACTTTTATTTACAGTGGTGTGTAACAGTGGTGAATCAGTATGGATGAATATTTGAATCAACTGGGTAGATTTTCAAAGTTATCAGTGCCTAAGTTTCACCCCATACCTGATGAATGCATACTCCCCGGGGTTGGGCAAAGCATCAGTGTTTTTTAAACTCTTGCCCGACTGCAATGTTTGACAAGCATTGATGCTCACTGCTCATTGACACTTCACTGGGTAATTATGCCACATTTGTTTTTCTCTTTTCTTGTTATTAGACAATGCTGACTTAAATGTTCATAAAAGGGATCACTTGAGGCCCTATGTAAGATTTCCCATTGGTAATTATTTCTGGGTCCTAGAGGTTGTGTGTACTCAAATGTACTAAATGGTTACATTTTTATGACATTCTCATTGGTCCATGTCTTGCTGACACTTGACATTTCTCTCATGGTTACCAAAGTGTTCATTTCGTTATATAATGTTGAGATATTTGTGGCTCTTGTCTGTGAAATGCCTGTTTGTGTCTTTTCTCATTTTTTCTGTGGGGACACTTGTTTTTAATGCATATGGAAAAGTTCTTAATATAATCTGGAAACAACTCTCTTGCTTTGATATACCAAAATTTTCCCATTTATATCATTGTTTTTTTTCTTTTATGGTGTTTTAGGATGAATAGATTTCTTAATTTTAATGTATCAACCCTTTCTTTTATGAATTAGCTTAAAATCATTTTAAGAAATTTTTCCCCAACTCAAAGTCATGATCTTTTTTACATATATTTTCTTACACATTTAAATCTACAGCCCACCTCTGTATTCCCATGTGTGTGTGTGTGCATGTGTGTATGTGTGTAGCATTTACTAGAGATTTTGTTTTTATTTCATGTAGATAATCACTGGCCCTAGTTTTGAGCGCTTTTTTTTTTCTGATCCACTTATGTTTGTCCTTTTTTCCTCAAACTATACTAATAACTCTACTATTGATTCATTATTTTAATAATTTGATATAAGCAAAGGTTATTTTCAGTTATGCTTTTTGGGAGGGTCTTGAATATTTCTGGCCTTTGAGCTTTTAAATAAATTTAGAATTAGCTTACCAAGTTCCATGAAAAACATCATTATGATTATGATTGTAATTATATTGAATCTATAAATAAGGAAGGTTCATATATTTATAATGTGTACCTACCAATCTATGAGTATGGTTTGTATTTAATGCATTTTCTTTATTATTTTTCAATAAAACTTTACAATTTTCTATAAAAATCTGATGTATCAAATTGCAAATTTAATTTCAGTTATCTGTTCTCTTTCTCTCTTTCTTCCTTTATTGCCAGTGGAAATGGTGTAGTATTTTAAGTTTCAGATTATTCTTTGGTGTTACAAAGTATCATTTTTTATTGTGGTAAATATACTTAACATAGTATTATAACCATTTTTAAGTATATAATTCAGTGGTATTAAGTGCCTTTGCAATGTTGTATAACATCATCACTGTTTATATGCCAAATGACTTCATTATATCTAATATAGACTTTATAACCAGGAAACATGACTCTTCATTCTCCCCTCCCTCTATCCCCTAAGAGTTCCATTCTACTTTGCATCTTAAGAGTTTGCCTATTCTAGGTACCTCATATAAATGGGATCATATTATATTTGTTTTCTTGGTCTAGGTAAGTTCACTTACCATAGTATTGTCAAGATCAATCCATGTTGCTAAAAATGTCAAACTCTATTCTTGTTTTTGGCTGAATAATATTCCTTTGAGTATTGATAGCACACTTCTATCTGTTTATGAATACATGAATTGCACCCACATTTTGGCTATTATAAATAATGGTGCTATGAAAATTGGTATATGAATATCTGTCAAGATCCTGAGTTCCTGCTCGTAATTTTTTTTTCCCCACTGGTGAATGAACCCAGGGTTGCTTTACTCCTGAGCTACATATGTCCCCATACATTTTTTTTTAAATAAAGAAAGTTGCTCAAGCTGGCCGTGAACTTGTGATGCTCCTGCTTCAGTCTTCTGGATCTGGAATTATAGGCATGCCTCACCACATCCAACCTGCTTTCAATTTCTTAGGTATATGCAGAGAAATTGCTGAGTCATATCATAGGTCCATGTTTAGCTTGTTGAGTAACCACCAGACTGTCTTCCACAATGGCTGCTGTCTTGTTTATTCCTACCAGCAATGCACAAGGATTTTAATTTGTACATGCAATGACCATTTTTTAAAAAGTTATAGCTGGGCATGGTGTAGTCCCAGCCCATGCCTATAGTCCCAACTGCTCAGGAGGCTGAGACAGGAAGATCACAAGTTCAAAGCCAGCATCAGAAACTTAGTGAGGTCCTAAGCAACTCAGTGAGACCCTATCTCTAAAAAAATAAATAAACAAAAAGTGCTGGGGATGTAACTCAGTTTAAACACCTGTGAGTTCAATCCCTAGTAGTAAAATAAAACAAAACAAAACGAAACATAGGTTTAGTCATTCTAAAAGTTGTGAAGGAGTTGTGCTTTTGATTTACATTTCCCTAAAGACTAATGGTGTTGAGTACCTTTTCACGTTTGTTTACCATTACTTTGGAGATAAAGTCTATTTAAGTCTTTTGCTCATTTTTCAATTGTATTTTTGTTGTTATTGATTGTAAGAGTTTGTTTATATGTTCTGGGCATTAACTCCATTAGATATTATGGTTTACCTCTTCATATGGTTGATTGTTACCTTTTATTTGCAAGAATTTTAATGATATAATCTAGTTTACCTATTCTTTACATTATGACCTGTACTGTTGGTGTTATACCCTCAAAATGATTACAGATCTAACATTATGAAGGCTTCCTTTAATGTTTTCTTTTAAGAATTTGAAAGTTTTAGCTATTAAATTTAGGTATTTTGATCCATGTTGAGAGTTAACTTTTGCATATGGTTTAAGGTAAATATTCAATATTATACTTCTTTGTCTTAAATCGGTGCTTTTTAGTTATATATCACAGCAGAATCCATTTTGATATAATTATACAAGCATAGAATATATCTTATTCAAGTTAGAGTCCCATTTTTATGGATGTACATGGTGGTGGGATTCACTGTGTTGTTTTTTCTCTCTCTCTCTCCCTCTCTCTCTCTCTCTCTCTCACACACACACACACACACACACACACAGGAAAACTATGTCAGAATTATTCCACTGTCTTTCCTTTTCTTATCCCCTCTCCCATCCTTCCATTCCCCATTGTCTAATCTACTACACTTCTATTTTTTTGGCTAAGCTATGGAATCAACCTAGATGAATGGATAAAGAAAATGTGGTATATATACACAATGGAGTATTACTCATCCATGAAGAATGACTTCATGATATTTGCCAGCAAACAGATGGATCTGGAGATCAGGCCAAGTGAAATAAGCCAGTTTCAGTTTCACACTTCTGATTGATATCTGGTTTTCCTGGAAACACTTGTTAAAAAGATAAAATTTCATTTTTGAAATCTTTATTAAAACATTTATTCTCATAATTTTTCTATTGAAAAATATATACATTCAGTTAGGTTTTCTGTGAAGAGACTGTCAGCAGCCAATAAGTGTTAATGTTTTTTAAAATCTTTTTTTTTGAGATTTTATAAGAGATTTAATGAGAAATAATTGGTGAAACCAGGCTTCCACCTCCAGAATTATTTTCTTCAAAAATTTTTAGTCAGTTTTGCTGGGCATGGTGGCACTCATCTATAATCCCAGCACTTTGGAAGGCTGAGATAGGAGAATCGCAAGTTCAAAGCCAGCCTCAGCAACTCAGTGAGACCCTGTCTCTAAATAAAAAAACAAAACAAAAACATAAAATAGAGCTGGCGATGTGGCTCAGTGGTCGAGTACCTTTGAGTTCAATCCCTGGTACCAAAAAAAAAAGAAAGAAAAATTTTGATCGGTTTTGGAACTCTTAATTATACAGTTTTCACTTAGGCTTTTTTCTTTCTTTCTTTCTTTCTTTCTTTCTTTCTTTCTTTCTTTCTTTCTTTCTTTCTTTCTTTCTTTCTTTCTTCTAATTAGATATATGTGGCAGCAGAACACATTCTGATTCATTGTATACAAATGGAGCACAACTTTTCATTTCTCTGGTTGTACGTGATGTAGAGTCACACCGTGTGTGCAGTCATACATGTACCTAGGGTAATGATGTCCATCTCATTCTACCATCATTTCTGCCCCCATTTCCTCTCCCTCCCCTTTGACTAAAGTTCCTCCATTCTTCCCATACCCCCTCCCCATTATGGATCAGCAACCACTTATCAGAGAGAACATCCGGCCTTTGTTTTTTTGGGATTAGCTTACTTCACTTAGCATGATGTTCTCCAACTCCATCCATTTACCTGCAAATGCCATGATTTTATTCTTTTAATGCTGAGTAATATTCCATTGTGTCTATTTATCACAGTTTCTTTATCCATTCATCTCTTGAAGGGCATCTAGGTTGGTTCCACAGTTTAGCTCTTGTGAATTGAGCTGCTATAAACATTGTGAAGTGGCTGCATCACTGTAGTATGCTGATTTTAAGTCCTTTGGGTA
>CM053405.1:9600795-9681983 GCA_028644305.1 Xerus rutilus | reverse complement strand
TATTCTTTTAATGCTGAGTAATATTCCATTGTGTCTATTTATCACAGTTTCTTTATCCAGTCATCTCTTGAAGGGCATCTAGGTTGGTTCCACAGTTTAGCTCTTGTGAATTGAGCTGCTATAAACATTGTGAAGTGGCTGCATCACTGTAGTATGCTGACTTTAAGTCCTTTGGGTAAAGACCAAGAAGTGGGATAGCTGGGTCAAATGGTGGTTCCATTCCAAGTTTTCTAAGGCATCTCCATACTGCTTTCCAGATTGGTTGCACCAATTTGCAGTCCCACCAGCAATGTATGAGTGGGCCTTTTCCCCACATCCTCACCAACGTTTACCCTTCTCCCTTCCCCATCTTTCCCCTTTCTCCTCCTTCTTCTTCCTTTCTCTTCTCTCCATAGTTTGTTCCTTAATTTGTTTTTCTTTCCTCCCTTCCTTCTTCCCTCTTTTTTCCCATCCTCCTTGTCTTCCTCCTCCCTTCATTTCTTCCTTCTCTTCATCCCCCTCCTCCTGCAGTCCTTCTCTCTTTCCCTACTTCTTTCCTTTCTTCCATCTCTATGTGCCCCCTTCCCTTCTGATTTTCATGTCCTCATGTAATCTTCTTCATTCAAGCGTGTGCTGGGCTTACCAACTTGCTGCTAACGAGCGAAATACAGCAGAAGTGAGGAAATCTTATTTCTAGTTAAGTCCTCCTCCTCCTGCTTCTCACATCATTTCTGTCAGGTTGAAAAAGTTTCCAAGTTTCCTTCTAGTTTCTTAGGATTATTTTATTTTGTATTTTTAGTAGACTATTTTTAGAGCAAGTTTAGGTTCAGAGGAAAATTGAGGAGAAAGTAGAGAGACTTCCTGTATTATTCTCCCACCCTGGCGTAGCGTTCCTCATTATCAACGTCCTCCACTGGAGTGGTGCAGTTACATCTGGTGCACAGACATGTCACAGTAGTCCAAAGGCCAGTGTTTACATGTGGATTCACACTTGGTGTTGTACATTCTATGGGTTTAGGCAGATGTTGATACGTGTTCACAATTACTGTATTATACAGAATAATTCACTGCCCTACACACTCACCCTTCTTTCTCCCCTAACTCTGGGAGAACTGAGGTGTTCACTGTCTTCATAGTTTTGCCTCTTACAGAATGTCATATATTTGGGTCCTACAGTATATAGGTTTTTCAGATTGACTTATTTCATTTATTTGTATGCATGTAAGTTTTCTCCATGTCTTTTCATGGCTTAATGGCTCATTTCTTTTTAATGCTGAATATATTCCTTTGTCTAGATCTACCATGGACCTGTTTTTGCTGTGTTGAGCCTTGTGCACTTGAGGCATGTGCTCTATCACTGAGTTACACCTCCAACCACTCTGTCTACTGAAGGCTATCTTGATTATTTCTAAGTTTTGATAATTACAAACAAAGCTACTATCCACCTGTGAGCAGGATTTTGTGAACCTTTGTTTTCAATTCTTTTGAATAAATACCAAGGGATGGCTGAGTGTGGTGGTACATGCCTGTAATCCCAATAGCATGGGAGGCTGAGGCAGGAGGATTGCAAGTTCAAAGCCAGCCTTAGCATTTCAGGAAGCTTTAAGCAACTTAGACCCTGTATCAAAATAAAAAACAACAAAACAAAAACAAAAGACAAAACAAAACAAAAACCCAAGGAAATGACTGTTGAAATGTACAATAAGAGTCTGGTTGGTTTTGTAAGAAATTGTCATGTTCTCTTTTTAAGTGTGTGTTCCATTGTGTATTCATCCCCTCAGTGAAAAAGAACTCCTGTTACTCCATATCCTTGTCAACATTCAGTGTTCTCTGTATTCTGGATGTTGATTCTATTAATATGTATTCAGTGATATCTCACTATTGTTTTAATTTTCCTTTCCCTGATAATATATGACTAGAATACATTTTCATTTATCGAATTGCCAACTCTGCATTTTTAAATTTTGGTGATATCTGTTAATGTTATGCCCATATTTGTACCAGGTTATTTGTTTTCTTACTGTGAGTCCAAGAGAGCTTTGTCTATCTTGGAAAACAGCCTTTTATCAGATATGTTTTTACATATATTTTTCTCTCAGCATGAGGCTTATCTATTCATTCTCCTGGCAGTTTCTTTTGCAGAACATAAAATTTTAATTTTAATTAAGTGTAACTGACCAAATATTTCATGAATCCTGCCTTTGGCATTGTGTGTACAAAATCATCATCAAACCCAAGATCATGTGGATTTTCTCATATGTTTCCTTCAAGAAGGTTTATAGTTTTATATTAAGTCTTTGACTTATTTTTTAAAGTTAATTTGTATGAAGAATGTAAACAATGTGTCTGTCTCCATTTCTTTGCATGCAAGTTTCCATTTGTGCCAGCATCAACCGGTTGAACATACCGTCCCCCCTGCTATTGTATTGCCTTTGTTATTTTGTCTAAGGTCAGTGAACCACATATATGTCAGTCTATGCTGCATTCCTGTTCTGTTCCATGGTTCTATTTATTTTTTTCTACTACCACATTGTCTTAATTGTTGTAGTTTTACAGTAAATCTTGAAATTTCAGGGTTACGGCTCTTTGTTCTTCTTCAGTATTGTGTTGTGTATTCTAGAACTTTTGACTCTCCGTATAAATTTTAGATTGGATTTTTGGTATCTGGGAAATAATTTCCATTTCTTGTGATTTTGATTGAGATTTCATTGAGTCTACTAGACAAGTTGAGAAAAATTGATATAATAACAATATTGTATCATTCTTACCATGAACATAAATTATCTCTCCATTTATTAATTCCTTGATATATCATGTTTTTATAGTTTTCATATAGAGATCTTGTACATATTTTTATACCCCAGTACTTCATTTTTAGGGGAGCTAATGTGTTTTTATTTCCATGTTCCACTTGTTGAATTTTACTGCTAGATTATAGGAAAGTGATACACTCCTGTGTATTACCTGTATTCTGCAGCTTGCCTTAATTACTTATTAGTTTCAGGAGAGTTTTGTTGATTCTGTTGAATTTTCTCTATAGGTGATCATAATACCTATGAACAAATCTAGTTTGATTTCTATATTTCCTTGCATATAGGATAGATTTTACAACTGAAACTTCAGTAAATAATGTTTCTTCTTGGGAAAAAATTTCAGAACCAAAATAATGATTTAATATCTTTACTGAGTCTATTCTATGACTATAAAATTCTTGGGCAGATTCTAATTCTTGGACATGTTTTGGAAACACATTTTTAAAAAGATTTTGTAAATTTTTCTTTAAGATTAAATTTATCAGTGGCATAAGTTTTAATGCTTTATTTATTTATTTTTTAAATGTTCATTAAGTCCCTGTGATAGTTTATTTTAGGTGTCGACTTGACCGGGTTTAGGGATACCTGGCATAAGCCAATTTGTTGAGGGTCCTTGTAAAACAAAAAAGCAGAAGAAAGAAAATGCACTGCCATTTCTTGAACCAAGACACCCATTTCTCATGCTCTGGGACATCAAAGCTCCCCGTAATCAGGCTTTCAGACCCTAGCTCTTCCCTTGGTTCTCAGGCCTTTGTACTCACTGACTGTAGCATCAGTTTCCCTGATTCGACAGCTTGCAGATGAAGCACCTAGGACTGATTAGCCTTGATAATTACATGAGCCTGTTCTCATTATAAATTCCCCCATCATCTATCTATATACCTACCTACCTACCTATCATCTTTATAATCTATTATATGGGTTCTTTTTCTCAGAACCCTAATATAATCCCATTCTCATTTCTAAAGTTTAATTATGATTTTCTACTTTTTTTCCTCTTGAAAAATATTGCTAAGGATTTGTCAATATAATTAGTCTTTTTGTAGGATTTTTTTTAACTTTGTTATGATTTTCTTTTGGATTGTGCTCTTAAGTTTATTACTTTCCACATTTATTTTGATTGTTTCATTTTTTTTCCTTTGATATATTTTATGCTTCATTTCCTCACCCCTTAAACTCATGCCTTGAACATTCATTTTGTCTTTCTTTAAAATATTCCTTAAAGAGATTTTCCTCTGAACCCTGATTTGTCTTCATCCAATAATTCTGATGCGTAATATTTTTGCATTGTTCATGTGTTTTTCAATATTATATTTTTTTGAGATTTTTGTATTATTCTCTATTTTACAAATGTTTTCTTCTTGACTTACTAGCACTGTGTAGGTGTTTTAAATGTTTCCATATGATGATGTACTTGTAATACTTTCACATCTTGCTTTAAAATTTTTGAATCTCTTGTGGAGTAAACCGGGGAGTTGAGAACTTTATTATAAGCCATGATCTTTCCCCTGGTACATTGTCTGACAGACCTGTTGTTTTACTTTTCCTTCATCTAAATTAAACTTTCTTTAGTTGTTTTTGTTTCCTTTTATTTTCATGCATGATTTATAATTTAAATCTAAGCTCTAAATTTGGAAAATTGTAGTCTAGTGTTTAGGAATTCTCATGGAAGATTTTCCATTTTCTTATCCCACCTATCTCAGCCCAAAGCAGCAATTTCTCCTACAATTGGGTGGTATATTAGGCTTCCCTACCAGAAGAATATGTTCCAGAGGAAGCACTGTCTTCTAACTTCACGATCCTTCAGCACCTCTGTGTTCCTGCAGGTGAGAAGCCTTCCTTTCCGTGTTCCACCTCACTTGGATCCTAGACTCTCTTGCTTATTCTCTGTGTTTTTTCTGAAATTATTGTTATATCACCAGGGATAACTATAAATCTTGTCATCAACATTGACTTTTGATAATTCACTGGCTATGGATTTGTTTATTCTTGCTTCCAATTGACAAATGTCTCCTGGAAGGCCTTACCTAGCCCTGTAGTCATCGTCTCCTGAGGGTGATTTCTAAGAGCGGTGCTCCAAACTTAAACCTGTCATATTGATTTTGGTTGCTGTCAACCAAAAGCCTTTAAGAAGCCTGTTCTCTCTGAGTTGTAGAGAAGATTGAGCATTTCAATTCCTATGGTAAAACTACTTAATATTGAATTTAAATCATTATTTTATTGTCATTATCATTTGTTTTATGATTATATTATATAAACTCAGAAACATTTGCATTTTTAAAAGAGCATATTACCTGTATAATACTCAACTCAAAAACCTCTTTTATACAAATGTCAGGCATGAATAGAACAGAATGAGAGGGGGTTTGGATAAGAAGGGTCCTATCACTTCATGCATTATGGTTATGACCATTGCACAAATAAATTTTTCTAGATATACCACCTACCCATGTGCAGAATTTATTTTAAATTAGAAAATATTTTAGTAGAGATCAGGGAAATGTCTCCTGTGCTTGTTTCAACTTGTAGAACAAGATCAGAATAAGAGAGAAAGACTGGCAATTTTACTTTTGGAGCATTGATAAGTGTCAACCTACTAGCACAAATTCACTGCCAGATTGTGTTCCTTCAGGGCAGAAGTTGGTAAATAAGGAAGGGCTTGTTCAATTCTGAACGTTCTCAATTTCTCTTCAAACCATGAACATCTCTGGAAGCAGTTTATGCATATGCACAGAGAGTTATTAACAGTGTCACATTTGAATTTCATGTACTTCTGTTTGAATTAGACCTCTAATCCTTAGTATCTTATTATAATTTGCAATTTCCCTTTTATTTTTCAAAATGAAAATTCTCCAATAAGTATAAATTTTAAAATATAATATACCTTATGTTCATTCTATAAATTTTAATCTTTGCCAGTAGGGTTTAATGCTATAAATTATGCTACAGTTCAGATGATCTCTAGCAATTTTTATGTACTTTATTTTTTGTCTTATGTATTGAGAGAGCTTCATTCAAACTTTATAGTGTAGTCCGTCTCCTGCAACTGAAAATTAATGGGTTTTTAAATTCTTTTTGAAGAAATAATTAAATTTTGGTGAGCTATTGTTCTTAAGCAATTCTCTCTCTCACACACACACACCTTGTGACTTTCTAAGAAAAATAAATTTCATGTTGGCTCAATTAGTATAAATTTGTGAATTTTTTTGAGAAAATATTTCAAATATTCTGATGGTTTTCTACTTAATATTGCTATTGAGAGTGGTGATTGCTCCATCAGCAATGAGGAAGTGGAATTACAAATTGGCCTCGTCTTTGCTTGTCACTGCATCTACAGACAGTTGTTAAAGACAGTAGATATCCCTGGAGGTCTTTAAATAGTTTGTTCATGGCAAGTAAAATTCCTTGAGCCTGCTTCTCCCAATAATTAGACCGCCAATGTATATTTTGAAAAGAATTAATCATACATATAAAGCATATGACAGGCTGAATGTTGCCCCTGCCCAAAGATGTTCATATCTGAATCCTCAGAATTTATGAGTATGTTAAGTTTACTTGGACAAGAGGAATTCAGGTTAAAGGTAGAATTAAAACAAAAAATATTTTGTTGTATTTGAGTGGCCCCAAATGTAAGCATAAAGTCTTTAGAGACATGACATTGTGAGAGGAACTCAGCTTAATGTTACTGGCTTTGAGGAGGATGGAAGGATTCTGAGTCAAGGAATGTAGGAGATGGGAAAAGACCAGAGGGCAGCTTCTCTCTCTGGGAGAAGCTAACCCCTTAGTTGTAGCCCAGCGAGACCCACTTCAGATTCTGGATGCCAGAACTCTAAGGCAATTCATTTGCATTGTTCTAAGCCAACTTTGTCACAAGCTAGTTTGTTACAACAGCAAGAAAAATTAATACTAGGGGCATAACCAGTGTAATAGTATCAGAATTTGCATGTACTGTCCAGAGTAGAGAACAGAAAAATTGCAGAGCTCTGTTTTAAGTGGCCTTTTGGTTTCTTAAAGTTTCTACCTTCCCATTTATCTGCTCTTATCTGTAGATGCTGAGAGGTGCCTTGTACAGTTCCATATAGACTGAGCGACTGTCGTACAGTGATCCAAGTTAAGAATACTGAAAGGCACAAATTGGTATTACTTATTGTAATTCAAGCAAGATTTCAGGCTGTTTCAGGCAGCTGTGTTCAGGTTGCCTCAGACTGAAAGGACAGTTAAGGATTATCATTGCTGCTGTTCTTCTTGTACTTTTTATTTGTTATTTTTAGTTATTTATCTATCACTTGTTTAATTCTTTAAAAACACTAAGTGGAAAGTACCCCCTAGACTGTATCATTATACTTTAGATTTTTTTTTTTTATTTTGGAGGGAAAAAAAAGCATACACACAAGATCTACCCGAAGATCCAAAGATGTATAGTATAATTGACATGTAAATGACCACAAAAAGGGAAAGAGTAAAATCCCTGCCCTGACTCCAGTGAATAAACTTTACACTGGATTCCTACACATAGTGATCAATGGACACCATAATGCAAATATTTTATGAGTAATGCGCAAATGCTTTCTGGGTTCAAAGTTATTCATCTTGCTGTCTAAAACCAACAAGCGAAACATAGCTGATATTTCTCTCTAGTGGTTTTCAAAGTAGGTTTTGTTAATGACGAATCCATAGAATATGCATTGGTGGAGAGACATCCCTTTTCTCAACCCCAGGGCTTCCCTGATGTATAAAGAGAAAACAGAGAACTGTTTAGAGCCAGAGAATTGAATCTGGTGAAGTGTGTGTCATGTAAGTCCAGAGGACTGCAGACTTGCTGAAATTAGTGTACAATTTGATTGGAGCAGTGATGAAGTCTACATTTAGTAGAGCAAGTCACATGAGTGTTGTAACCATGAATTGGGATAATGCAGAAACCACCAGAAAAAGGAAGAGACTCTATCCTCTTCTTTCATCAGTCAGGCCTTTATAATAAAGTTATTGTCAGGAATTAATAATCAATTGCAAACCGCTCTTTGCTAAGGGGGCTAGTTAGCTACACTTCCTGTGACCTTGAGTCCTGCACACACATGTCTATTTATATCTCTCCATGCTTCTGTTAATAGTGTTAAATGATTAGATTATTACATTCATCGAATTTTATAAGATGGTTTCATTGTCTACAAATACTTTCCTGACTTTATAAACCATATAATAGAAAAAACAGCCCTTGGTATTGTTCATGAGAAGATATAAACTTGTTGAAATCATTAGCTTTTGAACCAGTAAACTGAATTGAAAGTCTCTAAGGATAATGGTGCCCAAATAGGACCTAATCCTATTGCTATTTCTCACAAAAACTATTAAGAGGAAGTACAATAAAGTAATCACATAAAGCAAGAATATTAACATTTATTGCACACTTTAAAAAAGTAGATTATCTGATTTCATTCTTGAAAAAAAATACTATGAAGCATGGATAATTATCATTTTTATTTTATAGCTGAAGATTTTTGGGCTGAGAGATACTTATGTCCAAAATGAAATAGTTAACAACAGAGTAACTGAGTGAGGATTTGAATACAGGGCTCTGCAGCCCTGGAAGGCATGAGCCAGATATTCCTGAAAAATACGTAAGATTTCATTGTGCAAAAGAAGCAGTTTTTATTTTGAGACTTTCTCATTTCTTTAAATGCTTAAACATTTACAACAATCCCAACAGTAGATTGAAAGGGACCTCAATCTAATATTTCTGTATTTTCAATTCTGCGGACAGGGAAATTGAGACACTAAAGAGTGAAGCAATATTTGTGTTGTCACCTCTAATGCCCTATATTCTTATCTCAGCATTTTAGGGAATCCCATTACTTTCCTGGGCCTCAGTCCCTATGCTCTCTGCACTTGTGAGGGATACACTGACGAATTTGCCTCAAGTGCAGAACATGCTCCTTTTCAGCCTTGGCCATATCAATGAACCTCAAGCACCAAAGAATCTGGACACAGAGTTGTATGTTTCTAGTTGCCACAAAATATGGTGAAACACCTCAAACCTGTCAAATTGCCTGAAACCCCATGTAACAGTTTCTTCAATGGCATTTAAAACAGAGCATCTGCATTATCTGTGTTTCAAAGTGATAGCAAAAGCTAACACGCAATGCAAGATGGCTGAAAAGGATTGATAATTTTTTTAGGAAGCCAGCAGATGGCAAATGTAGTTCAGCAGCAGAATGCAAAATGAACCAATCACAAATGTTGTGTGCTAATCATGACACATGAATTGGAAAACAGACTTTTGTGTTTATTATGTGAAAATGATAAAAACGATCTGTTTAACGCGTAAGTGGTGAGCTCATTTTTAACATCTATATAACACACGCACATATTCATGAGGTTGAATAAGGCATTATGACTGTATTTGATACAGTCTGAAAACTCTGCTGGGCCATGTTCAACATGAGGTTGGCACAGGGCTCTAAACATAACAAATGTAAAATTCCTATGGGACGGTTTTACCATTTAGGCACATTCAACCTGAAATACTTGAGGCTCCAACATTACAAAAAAAGTGTCCTTTATTATATAGAAGTGGACTTCTTGGGAAGGATCAATATACAGTACTATTAGGGTAGAAAACCATCTCCATTTGGGGGGGGGTGAAAAATCCCCTAAGATTCTCAAAAGGAATCTGTATTCCTGTCTTCATTAGATTGCTTTGTACCGTAATAATGAAGTACTGCAGGTTAGGTGGTTAAACAACAGTGTATGATTTCAGTTCTGGAGTCTAAATCCAAAATCAAGGTGTCAACAGGATCAGCTTCTTCTGAGGCCTCCTTTGCTGGCTTGCAACTGGCTGTCTTCTCCCTGGGTCTTCATGTAGTCTGTGCACATCTGTGTCCTAATATCCACAAGTCATATTGGATTAGGGCCCACACTAATGGCCTTATTTTTAGTTGATGACCTATTTAAAGATGCTTGTCTCCAAATACAGTCACATTTTGAGGTACTGGGGGTTAAGAATTCACTATATGAACTTTGGGGAGATATGATTCAGCCCTTTACACTATCTTATAATTAATCATGGATATAATAGTTCCCATGGTAATCCATTTCTCTCTTACTGTGGAATAAACATTGAGATGTCTTATACGATAAAAAAAGTTGTTTTGGAGTTTGTGACTATAACTGCCTGGAGTATGGAGAATAACCAGAATATCCCTGTTCACAGACTGGTTTCTAGGCACTTTAATCCATTTCCTCCCCAGAGGTAGAACATATTGCCTTTTACAGGATCAGACCCAGTTCTCAGGTTTATTTATTTAAATTTATTCATTCATTTATCCATCAAATATTCATTGGAGTATCTGTACACTCTAAAATGAATCATTGTGCTATTGACTCTTTGTCTACCTCAATACTGATTGAGATTAATTTGAACCACAACCTACTAATTGTGTCATTAAAAAGAGTGAAAGCATCCAGGTACAGTGGTGCACACCTCTAATCCCAGTGGCTCAGGAAACAGAAGCAAGAGGATTGCAAGTTCAAGGCTAGCTTCAGCAACTTAGCAAGATCCTGTTTAAAAATTTAAAAATGTAAACAGACCTGAGGATATAGCTCAGTGGTTGAGCATCCCTGGGTTCAATCCCCAGTACTAAAAAAAAAAAAAAATTCCAACTTCATTCCATTAGCCTTTATCACATTCCACTGAGACAGTTTTAATACATTGCAGGCAGATTTTCTGCTTAGGGTATCACAGGGTTGAAATCCAGGTGTTGGCTTGGTTGACTTCTCATGTGGATGTCCAAGGGGTCCTTATTCTAAGCTCACTTGGGTTATTGGCAGAATTTGTCTCCTGGTGATTAAAAGATGAAGTCCCTGTTTCTTTGCTGGCTTTCCTCTGGGAGACCACTCTCAGCTTTGCAGGACCCTGCATCCTGGACAATGGGCTTCCTCTATCTTCAAGTTAGCAACAGCACATAAGATCTTTCTCGTGTTCCGCAAAGTCTCAGTCATGTCTGGTAACACAGCCACATCCCACACAAATGGTGTGCTGAAGTATATTCTGTCCATGTTGAGAAAGAAGTGGAAAGAATACCTGGAGTAAATATCTAAATTGTCATGCCTTGTCAAATTACAAGACATGAACATTTCTTCTAAATATTGTAAATGTTTTCTTTTTTATAATAACCAGAAACATTGTGCACAAAGCAGCTCACTGATCATGATAAATGGTGGAACTTAAGCTGAGAGGAAGTAATCCACTCAGAAGATGTGCATTGTATTTATATTATTACTTATGGATTTACCCCCATTCACTTGGGATATCCTTTAGCTACAAAACAATAGGAAGAAAACTGACCAGAAGAGGCCAATCACTATCCATAAAAAAATATGCCATGCACCAGGTCAAGTTCTCAGCAGATCAATTTGCGGAAGCACTGTAAGGAAGTTTGTAGAATCTGCTCCACTGCTGACCAGTTCAATTTCACACAATTTATTTGCACTTGAATGAAGTTAGAGTATAAACCGTGAGGAAAACCCAGACACAAAGCTTACTCCAAGAGCTGAGAGTTAAATCTTGGAGCTAGTTTATGTAAACAAGGAGTCCTCAAATTTGGCAAGACATTAGGGTCACGTGAGAAAATTAAGAAAAAAAAAAACCTGCTGGGCATTCTGGGAAGGTAGTGGCAATAGTAGCCTAAATTTCCCAAATCTCCACATAAAAATGGCCAAAGCAATTGCATAGCAAATTCAAAAAATTTTGACTCATATTTACAACAAAATTAGGTGACTAGGTGTTTTGATCATCTATTTCTGCATCAAAAAACCTTACAGTGTTAAAATAATAACAATATCTCTCATGGTATCTCTATGGACCAGAAAATTGGAAATGGCTTACATGGGTAGTTTTAGCTCCAGGTCTTCCCTAAGGTTGCACATGGTGACTGGGACTGGAATGTTGGGTGTTCACACAGCTCAGGATGGACTCTCTCTCTCTCTTTGTGTGTTGTCAGGACCTCTTCATGTAGGAATCTCCAAATCAGGCATCTTAACCTCAGAGCATGGTATCCTCCAGGAAGTTTGACTGCTTATCTTCTCTCTGAAGGCTTCTAGAGTATTTTATCAAGCAAGGTGCAAGTGGTCCTGCCTCAAGTCCAGCCTCAGAAGTAACTGGTGACATTTCTGTCACACTTACTTAACAGCCAGTCAAGTTTCAAGGACACCCCCACCCACCCACCTTCCCACCCAGTGAAAATGATGTCAAGACCACATTGTTGTGTGACCATGTGGAGTGGAAGGTGTCATTGTTACCATCTTTGAAAAACACTATCCTTTATAGGACATACCTCCTTAAACCCTCAGATACAAGTGAGTGAGGACAAATGACCCACAGCCTCAAGACCAGCTTGAGATGAAACAGCAGAAAGCACATGATAGGATTGTGGAGAGAGAAATCACAAAAGACCCAGCAGATCCTCACTGGGAGCACAGTGGTAGATCTAAAAATGCCTACTAAACAGCTGGAATGGATAGGGATTTTTTTCTTCTCTAATGTGAGAGAAATGCAAAGATTTGGCTGGTGAAGTGTAGTTCTCAAAAGTGACCCGCCAGAGTTTACTTATCAGACAGTGCCCACGATGGGGAGAAACTGCTGGAAAGTGAGTCAGTTTTGAATAGGATGGGGCATTAGAGATAAAGGAGAAAGATGCTCAGATAAGAGTTGGGGAGAAAGAAAGTTAGGATATCTCAGGAAGCAAGTTATATTTTGGTAGTACACAAACCCAGAAGAACAATCATGATCAAGGACATGGACCAAGGTTAACCAGGCTGGATTAAAGGACTTATCACTCAGGACAGAAAACTGGTTGACAAAGCCTCAACTAGGGTCTAAAAACAGGCAAAGATCAACTAGACACAAGAATAAGTTCAAGGGCAATGGGTGGTCACTTGATGTCATGTCATTCTTCCTCTCCAGTTTCAACACAGGACCAGGTGAAGAAAACCCTGGCTGGAAATGACCATCACTGTTGAAGCCATATGAATTTCCACTCAGTCACCTAGGTCTTCATTCCTTCATAAACACATCAAAGATTTGTTGAACCCCTATTACATAGCAGGAACTGTGGCAGGGCTGGAATATCAGCTTCTTAGTTTCTTCACTCACCTCAGTTTACTTCCCACCTGATCTTGTTTGGATCCTCACTCAGTTGTGACTTCTTTGATCTTCTCAGGATCTCACAGCTTGGTTTCCTTGAGTTTCACTTTCTGACCTCAGATGTCCTTTGGATGGGCTTTATCATCCTGCTTTTCACTGTAGAAAAGATCTTCCCTAGACTTGGATCCCCGGGCTTTGAGAAAGTTGTGTTCTCCTGCCAGTAGGAGTAGTAAGAGGGGATTCTAAGAAGCAGTGATTGAGGACTCACTAATGTTTTGCACTGAAAGAGCAATAGTAGGTCCAGTAAAATATATATAAGATGATGTGTACCTCATCTTTAATATAGAGCAATAACTTAGCACAGAGGGGTACAATATTACTATGTCCTTTTATTGTATTCTATATGTCTCAAGAACAATTGTGTTTAATCTTAGACATTTCATTTTTATAAGCACTTGAACTAATAATATTCCATGATTTCAATTAAAGACAAAGCACCATATAATAGTTATCAGATGTGTGAGTGACAGAGTTGGCAATTAATTTTGAATATAAAGAATATTACTAATATTACTGCCTGAAATTAATACCATGCTACTTTTATATAAGGGTGGATCTTATTACTCTTAAACAAGATTACTAGAAAATAGGCACTATATTTCCTTTAACCAAAAAGTAATTTTAATACATGGCATAGGTACACATTTTTAAATGCAGCAGACACATATTTCTGTGTCATATTTCATTTGAAACATTGATTTCAGTAGTAAAAATTCAAAAGAAAATATTAGCAACAAAGAGTTTTCATGACAAAGATAAAATCTTAGTGTCCCTCAAAGAACTTTTAGTTACCAATGAAACTTAGTGCAATTCTCCAGATGTTGCTAAGAATAAATCGATAAGTTGACAGAACCATTTAATACTGGCCTTTTCAAATTTGAAGAAAGAAAATACAGTTTAAGTAATTGATGCTAACTTGTTCATCCTGACAACATTTAGTTAAAAGGTTTAATTGCTTCTTGAGGTAGCACCTTTTTTCATGGTACTTACACAGTAACATTGGTACAGACAGTCTTGTCTACTGATACATAATGGCAATTAATCCCCATTAAGCTCATCAAGAGTGCCATCTGTTGTTTAATTCATATGTGGGAGACAGGGCAGCCGGCTACAAGGGAGTCCTTTTTACAGCATTCTCAATGGGATTCTATTTGTCAAAACATTGATCCTACTCATCTGAAGTCTGGCTGAAGAACAGCATCTCTGTCTAGGACTTGAGGGAGAATGAATAGCTTTGACTCTATACTGAAATTACAAATCTCGCCACAGCCACAATTTTTGATCAATCCAAAAAAGTTAATCTTTTCTTCAGTGAGATGAAGGGAAGTGGAACTTCACAGAGCACCTGCACGGTATTGCAAAGCCCTTTAGCATAAGGCATCCACTTGATCCTCACAGCGACAGTGCAAGGCAATTTATCCAAGGCTACGGGCAGAACGAGAAGCCAGGGATTCTGAATCCCCATCCAAATAGTATTTCTATTAAAGAATATTATTTTAGCACCTGATAGTGTTAGGGCTGAGTGGTACCCTCTTTCCTGAGAAAAAACAACTGAGACCCTAGCCAATGAGAATAGATGCCAGCAACTCCACATATTCAGTTCTGAGAATCACAGATCTTTATACCTCCTCTTCTGTAAGAGGATTTACACATGCCCATCCAGAGAGCCAGCCTTCCCATCATCCCCTGCTTAGCTCCCTCCCATCTCCTGCTTCACCTCTACCTCCCATTTTTTTTTGAAAAATGCAATACCTGTGAATAATGATAGCAGTTCCCCTGAGTGCCTGTTACGTACCAGGCACTGTCTCGAGAGCTTGAGAAAACAATTCTCCCCTCCCCTGTGCCCTTCAGGAGAAAGAAGACACATAAGAAATGACTTGTAATAATTTCTAGCAACTGTGTAAAGAGCATTGTTTCTTGGCTGGGCATCCAACAGGCACCTCAAGACGAACTATCACCAGGTGTGCTGGTGATACTCCAGGAAGACAGGGGAAATGTCATGGCAGAGCACTCCCAACACTTCAAGCCCAGTGCACTTAAATGCCTCTGTTTTCCAGTTCCTGAGAGAAAAGTGTGTGTGAGTGTGTGTGTGTGTGGAGAGAGAGAGAGAGAGAGAGAGAGAGAAAGGAAGAAGAGAAAGAGAGAGATTAAGGAATTGGCTCATGATTATAGGGGCTGGCAAGTACAAAATCTACAAAACTTGCCAGCAGGAAACTGGTAAAATGTGAAGTTTCAATTTTGTGTCCAAATTCCTCATTTTGGAAGGCTGGAAGTCAGGAATGGTTTCTATGTGGCAGTCTTAGGGAGAACTCTTTTTTCTAGAAACCTCCTCTTTTTTGAAAGCTTTAGTTGATTAGATGAGACCCACCCACATCATGGATAGGGTATTCTGCTTTACTCAAAGTCTGCTGAATTAAATCACATTCTTTTTTTTAATTAATTTTTTAAAATTTAAATTTGTTCTAATTAGTTATACATGACAGTAGAATGCATTTTGACATATTGTACACAAATGAAGTCCAGCTTCTTATTCCTCTGGCTATGCACGGTGCAGAGTCACACCAGTAGTGTAATTATACATGTATATAGGGTAATAATGTCCGTCTCATCCCACTGTCCCTCCCATCACAGCCCCTCCCCTCCCCTTACTCCCCTCTGTATACCCAAAGTTTGTACATTCTTCCCTTCCTGCCCCCACTGTGGATCAGCATCCGCTTATCAGAAAAAACATTTGGCCTTGGGAGGGATTGGCTTATTTCACTTAGCTTGGCTTTCTCTAGTCCCATCCATTTACCTGCAAATGCTATCATTTCATTCTTCTTTAAGACTGAGTAATATTTCATTGGATATGTGTACCACATTTTAAGTCCTTTGGGTATAAACTGAGGATAAATCACATTCTTAAAAAAATAAAAAATAAAAACCTTCACTGTGACATCCAGACAGGTGGTTGATCAAACAATATAGCCTCACCAAGCTGATATGCAAAATTAACTGTCACTGATAGGGTAGAGTATAAAAAGTATTAGAGGAGGAAAAGTGATGAGCCAGCTTCCATACTAAGTTCCTCCCTGCCCCACAGCTGGCTCAACAGGCATAAGCATGAAATTCACTATAGATGGCAAGTTAACTTCTTGAGGCTCAAATATCATCCCCCAATAAATGTGGTATATATGAGAGAATAAACCACTTCTCTGAGCTATTAGAACACCATCTCCTCTGAGGATAGATAGGTGGGCATGTGAGGAGAAAGGAATTCAACATCATGGAACTGAAGACTCTGAAATAACAACTGCTTTATAGCAAAGGTTATTGAGAAAGTTTTTAAAAATTAGCATGAAATTGCATTAATGGAGCTTGTGTTGGGGAGAAGGGACCAGGGGTGATAGAGCACAATGGTGAGCTATAGGAACTTTCAAATCAGTATGTATCTATGGCACAACCAAGAAGACTTCCGTCAAACCCATATTAATAGGATATGAGTTAACTGCAAAATACATCATATAATTCAATAGTCCCATAATGGAAGGGCTACCCTCTCCATTAGACAGATAAGGAACGTGAGTTAGAGAAATTAGGAAGACCAGACCACACAGTTCCCATCGGGCAGATTTGGGACTTTTACTCCAAAACATTTGAATTTGAAATCTATTCTTTTCTATTTTTCTTTTCTGTGGTCCTGTGTAGCATGTTGCATCTCCCTGAGACCTATTTTAACACAGGCCTGTCGAATCAATGGTTTGTTTCCTTATAGACACAGTCTAAGTGGAGGGAGACTGAATATGTCATCTGAAGTCAGTTACTACCTTCGTCCATACATTCTATACATTTTATTCATACATTTGGCTTGTACTTTTTAAAAAAAACATTAATAAACAATTTGATTGGACCACTAACCAATGAAAAGGGTAAATTTTTCTGTCTTTTGAGAAGATCTAAGAGTCATATTTTGATTCTCCAAAGAGGATATAGTACTTGTGTATGCTCCAAGCAATCCTTTCATCTTTTGAGGGGAACTCTGTACAGGAAATATTTTCTTGACAGAACGTTCTAGTCTCTTGTAGGTATTTTGCTGAAGATTTTTCCCCCATCTTATCTTGTTAAAAGTCTTATCTTTCTCTCCTCCAATTTTGTGCTTAGATTATCCCTGATTAATACCCTTCCTCAGGCTTCCTTCTCCTTTGTTCTATTATATCAAAAGAACTTACCACATTCACTTGAGTTCCCCAGCTAAGGAGAATTTGTAGTCCTCCTCTGCAATTGCTGTATCCTGCAGCTAACAATAAACTCTATAAAAAATATCGAGAACTTTTGTTTTTGGTTTTGGTTTTTTCCCTCAAGCAAGTTCTTAAAGTATTTACTCAGTTGTCAAGTAGACTTGTATTTCAGATAAGCTTAATGACTTTCCTACTTCAACTGGTTTATTTCTTAACATAATTGCATGTTAATATGAACAAACATCTATCACTTAGTGCATTTTCGTCTGTGCTATTAACATGTGCTTTTAAACTTAATTTCTTGAAATACGCTAAAAGTGTTCATTAATATTTTTGATTTAATAAGTATTACACATATGGCAACTTTATGTGTGTGTGTGTAAATGCTGTGGCTACTTCCTTTTATATAGTTTTTCTAAATTAAAGTGATAAATACATTACTTCGATTTTTTTTAGTAGATGTGCATCTTCCTGGGATATTGTAGTATTCCATTTATTAGATAAGGTAACATAATATTTTGGTAATTTTAATGAGCAAGTATTGCTAGTCTTGTTAATCTTGTTAATACTCAAAGGCATCTAAAAGTTTTAAATGAAAACTTAAACTCCAGCCCTCTGAAAATGTGCTTGGATGGTGTGCTTGGTTTCCTTACCCACAAGCAGTCGCTTTGATGCAGCCAAAGAACTGCCAGCTGCCACTCCTAAGCAGTGTGGTCCTGAGGAATCAGCCTGTAGCTCCAGCTCCTACTCCCAGAAGACACTTGACATCCCCAGGCATAGTGAGGGGATCAAAAGTTGGCTGGAGACTAAGGTGATTTCTTTTTCTGAGCAGAGCAGCACTCAGATGTTCATCTTACGGGCTCTGGCCCAACTGAATTCCTTCTTGGTTTGCCATAGCTTTATGGAGAAGTTCAAAATCCTTCCTTCATCCAACAAAAGCTTGGGAGTCAACCTGTCTTCCTACTGTCCATTCATCCATTGCCTCCCTCTCTCCTCCACCTTGCCAAACGCTCACACCCCCCCACACACATGCACACATACTCACGTACATTCTGAGTGTTTTTTTGTCCCCCCTGAAACTTTCTTAAAGGAAATGTTTTCTGCCCTCAATGGCTTGGCACCTTGAAGTTCTTTGCTGGACCCCTGTGCTCGCAATGCGTCTCTTCCTACCTGCCCTGTAGCCAAATGACAGCCGTGGCTTTCTGAGGTCATCTATGTCCCACAGCCCAAGCTCTGCATTTCTTCCCAGGACTCCTGGCACTGCTCTGGCCTTGTGATCTGTCCCTGGACAACACTATGAACCCCTACAGAGAGAACATGTGTCAGTCACCAGAATAGGAAAGGGGAAGCACAGAAACTGTGGAGTCTGACAGGCCTTTGACTTCATCCCTGTCAGGTCCTCCTGGCTGGGCAAGTTCCTTTTCATTTCTGATCCTTAGCTTTATTTGTTTAAGGTTAGATACTGGTAACGATTTCTACTTCTCAAGGAGTTTGTATACATAGGAAATAGCACACACAGATATCTTAATATGATGCCTGACATATAATTCCTTTAATAAATCATTCAATACATCTTCTAAATAAATGCATAGCTGCTTATGACTGAAGTCAAGGAATCAAAGTTCAATCAATTGTTGCTAAATGGTGACTTGGGCAGCATCATTCTAACACCTCTTAAAGTAATGTGTTCAAGATCACCAGTGACCCAGTAATATGTCTTCTTTTTTCCCTCTTTTAAGTTTCATTGCATTGGACTTATTCTATCATTTTTTTCCATCAGATTCTTTTTGTACATAAGTTCTGTGATATATTAGCTCATTTATGCAGGTTTGGATTATCATCAAATTTAAATTGCATGCCATTTTTTCCTCTTTCCACATTTTTGTTGATGCATTATAGTTGTACATAATGATGGAATTTTCTGTTATATATTCATACATACACACAATACAAAAATATAATTTGGCCAATATCACTCTCTGGCACTGTCTCCCTCACTCCCTGCCTCCACCCTGTGGTCACATTCCTCTACTGATCTCCCTTTGATTTTGATTGGATCTCCACCCTCTACCTTTCTTTCCCTTTTTCCTCTCTAGCTTCCACATGTTACAGAAAACATATAACCCTTGACCTTCTGAGTGTGCCTTATTTCCCTACACATAATGGTCTCTGGTTCTATCCATCTTCCCACAGATGACATAATTTTATTTTTCTTTATGGCTGAATAAAACTCCATTGTGCATATATACCACATTCTCTTTATCCATTCATCCTTTGATGGACACCTAGGGTGTCCATAGTTGGGTTACTGTGAATTGTTCTGCTATAAACATGGGTATGCAAGTATCACAATAGAATGATGACTTCAGTTCTTCAGGATGAATACTGAGGAGTGGTACAGCTGAGTCATATGGTGGTTCCATGCCTAGTCTTTTGAGGCACACTGATTTCCATAGTGGTTGTACTAATTTACAATCCCATCAACAGTGTAAAATGTTTCTTTTTCTGCATATCTTCTCCAACATTTATTATTATTTGTATTCTTGATGACTACCATTCTGACTGGGATAAGATGGAATTTCAGTATAGTTTTGATTTTCTTGTCCCTTATTGCTAATGATGTTGAACATTTTAAAAATATATTTCTTGGCCATTTGTATTTCCTCTTTTGAGAAGTATCTGTTTAATTTGTGTGCCCATTTATTAATTGGATCATTAAATTATTGATGTTTTTGAGTTCTTTCTAGTTATTAGCCCTCTGCCGGAAGAGTAGCTAGAAAAGATTTTCTCCCTTTCTCTGGGTTCTTTCTTCACATTCTTAATTGTTTATTTTGCTGTGCAGAAACTTTTTGATTCGACACCATCCATTTCTTATCTGTTGGCATTATTTCCTGAGCTTTAGGGGTCCTGTTGATAAAGTCATTGCCTGTGCCTATATATTGGAGTATTGACCCTATGTTTTCTTCTAGGAGTTGCATAGTTTCTGGTCTAATTCCTGGGTCTTTGATCCAGTCTGAGTTAATTTTTTGTGCAAGATGACAGGGATCTGGTTTCACTTTTCTACATATGGATAACCAGTTTTGCCAGTACCATTTGTTGAAAAGGTTGTCTTTCCTCTAATGTATGTTTTTGGCACCTTTGTTAAGGATCAGATGACTGCAGATGTGTGAGTTTGTCTCTGTGTCTTATTTTGTACAATTAGTCTATGTGTCTGTTTGTAAGCCACTACCATGGCATGCCATCTTTATCCTTATCAAAGTCATTGATACATTTTAAGGAAAATGACAAATTTCAGTAATGTCAGGAAACTGGTGACAACATAAATTTTGTGGTTTCTCAAAACTCCTCTTGGAAACCAAGCAGAATAACCAGGGAATATAAACCAAAATTAAAAATTCTATAAAGAACATCTTTAACATAAACAGATAACAGGACTCCAGGATGTCCTGATTATTTACAGTGGTGGAACAAACCACTCCCAAAACTTAGTGGCACAAGATAATTGCCAGCTCATTATCTGTCATCATACTGTGAGTTGCAAGTTTGGATAGTGCTGATTTTTCCACACCATGTAGCATCAGCAAACCCCACTTTGTGGAAGTCAGTTAGAGTCTGGGCTGGTCTTGAGCATCCCAGATGGCTTTGCTATTGGCAGGGACAGATGAAGATTTGACTTAGCCAGTACTTTTGATGGAAGAAATACTTGTGATCTCTCCAGCACAGTAGCCTTGTGGCTCCAAGTCAAATATTTCACCTGTGGTAACTCAGGGCTCTAAAAGAGAAAGTAATCCTGAGAACAAGGCAGAAACTTCCTGGTCTTTCAGGACTCAGCCTCAGCAGTCACATGGCATTCCTCTCTCTTTTCCTGTTGAAGTAGCCACAAGCCCTCCCATTGGAAAGGGTTGGAGCAGAGATCCGTCCTTCTGGATGGGAGGAGTTTCAAGGAATTTGTACTTGTGTTAAAAGCTCAATAATCAGGCTGGGGTTGTGGCTCAGTGGTAGACCGCTTGCCTGGCTTGTGTGGGGCACTGGGTTTGATCCTCAGCACCACATATAAATAAGTATAAACAAATAAATAAATGTATTTTTGTTAAAAAAGCTCAATAATTGTTTTTGACCAAAAATTATTTACATTCCTTCTAAATGCAATATATACTCATTTGTTTCTAGGATCTCCCCCAAAGTGTCATCTTTCTATGACATCAGCTTAGACTTGGTGTCAAATATCTCATCATGTACCTTAGGTCCAGGTGCAAATGAGGTGTCTCAGGCTCAGTTTCCCTCAATCTGAAAACCAGGGAACTTAAATTATCTGACCCTGTCCACCCCCAGGCACGTATCTAACCCTAGCCACCATTAGACATCCCTAGGCACACTTGTGGGGCAGGTGAGAGTTAACTGCTATAGAAATTCTTGTGAAAGAGGAGGAAACCAGGAAACTTGAAAGTCACTGTTTCATCACAATTCTGAAATTCAACTGGAGACGTATTTCCAGTTAGTTGACAGGGGCTCCGTCATATTCCATGGAAAAGATTTTCTGTGGTTTTCATTTTCTCTTGGCCTTTTGGTTTCACTCTCCAGTTCTGTAACTATTAGTTGTATATTCCTTCATTTCCCTGTGTTTGGAGTTGAGTAGTTAATCTGTTTACTACATTTGGAAAGTTGCATGTCAAAATGCTTTGTTTTCATTTTATACTTTGAATCCAAGTGGACATTATTACTTTTAAAACTTTATTTTTTGAAATCTATTAAGTTATAATCAATTCATTAGAAAAGAAGATATACCCAGGAATATCTGTGAAATGTCTTGCTCTCTTTTGAACTCTCTTGAAGTGGCTATGGGGCACTTTTAAGACTTTTAAGAGCACTATCTGTCCTGGAAGGACAATGAAAATATCCTTGAGGTTCTTAGATGCAGGCTGGGGATGTAGCTCAGCAGGACAATTCTTGCCTAGCATATAGGAGGCCCTGGGTTCCCTCCTCAGAACCACAGAGAAAAACAAACAAACAAACATGTCTTGACTGCATTTTTGTTTTATGGAGGTGGTATGCTAGGCACTGCCTTTCATATGTGTACGATCTTAACAAATTATTTTAAAGATGCACCCCAGATTCCCCAAGGCCATGTTTTACTGGAAGTGTATTGGGTTTAACTTTGCTCTTAGACAGTGGTTCTCAGTGGAGGTGGCAGATGGAGAGGGAGTTACTTGTAAATGTTTGAAGCAAGTTTTGGTTTTTCCAAATGGGAAGAAGCTATTGTAACCTAGTGGGTAAAATTCAAAGATCCTGCTAGTGCTAGTCATTTTACAATGCACTGGATAGCTGATCCCATCATATCATAATTATCATTCCCTAAGCATCAGCAGTGCTGAGGTTGAGAAGCACTGCTCTGAGCCATTTCTTTCTTTGAAAACTTTCACTGGAATAAAAATTGTCCTGGAGCATTTGTTCTTCCTCCAAATGTTAATTCAAAAGTGAAATATGTATTTCAGATTTATTCCTTACACTAAATGAGGGGCACCTAGAAGAAGCCAGGTGGTGGCACTGTCATTGCTGAGTCTGGAAATGTCCTCAACTAGAGCACTGAGTTCATTAAGTTCATTTTGTCTCCATGCATTACTATCAGAATACCAATGAAGCACGTTATAGAGTTAGTAAAGTAGTTCCCTTCTTTCATGCACAAACTGTGTCCTAATAATCTCTTCATATGTAACAAACCAGCCCAAAATATAGCAACATGAAACAATAATACTTATAACTCATGATTTTTCAGGTTAGGAATTTGGACAGAATTTGATTGAGTCCCTACTTATATAATAACAGCAGAGGTCACTTGGTGACATTAAGGTGGCAGATGAACTGTCTGAAGCATGCCAAAGGCTTTACTTGTTCATTGGGTACCTACTGGGTACCTTGGTGGTGATGGCAGAAAACTTGACACAAGCTAGAACTGTCAGTTAAGTAGCCACACTTGGCCTTTCCACATTGCTGCCCTGACAGTAGTCACATATCCTACATGGCTGCTGAGATCCAAGAGAGGCTGCTCCAGCAAACACTAGGAGCTGCATGGCCTTTTATGACCGAGTTCTAGGAGTCCTGAGCACTATACTATAAAGCAGTCAAAAGCCAACCAAGTTCAAACAGAAGACAGTGGAGGAGAGTCATGGAATTTGCATTTGTCTTTCTGAAATCATCATACATGGGAATGACAGCATCAGAGCATCTCTATCCAATAAAAATAGTCAGCTGTCTACCAGAGGCTTTTGGAAAGTCAGCAGTCTACCAGAGGCTTTTGGAAAGAGCCAAAAAAGAGAAAGAAAAGTGATGACCCCTGTGTGATGAAGAACCTAGAAATTCTTATCCCTGTGGACAATTGGTCATCAGATTTGCCAGCAGTTGCCACATCTGAGAGTCTGGGGGCGGTGGGAAGGCCATGCCACCTCTGTCCAGCTTCTGTGGATATTGTCCTACAAGAACAGAGCATCACATCATGGGAAATATGATAGGAACAGAACGCTGACTGAATAGCACAGGAATACTGTGTGATCAGGAAAGCGAAGCTGCGGGTGAGGAAGGAGGAACAATCCAGAGTAGGTTTTCAGAAGTTTGTGCCAATAAAATGTACATTGAAGGAATGAACACGGTTCAGAAACCAAGACTTCTGGGCTCTGAGAATTAAAGGGCTGTCACTAAAAGCTTTCCAGTCAACTTCTGAAAGGTACATAAGGGGCTACATGGAGAGGGCATATGGTGGGTCCTCTGTGGGATGGGGGATCATCAAGCCACTGAGCTGGAAAAGCACCCTGTCCAGCAGGACTTCCCAGTGCAAGAATCTGTCTCATGTACACAAAAGGAAACAAGTGAAAAACGTGCATAATCTAATTTCACTTGAGTGTTATGGGAAAAAATGAAGAAAGGTAATTAACATGTGAAGATGGAATGATCTGTACCAAAAATATGACACAAAATTATTCCACTTCAGCATTTCAAAAGAGATAAAAGACTGAAATGATGAAATATATGAAATAGCCAGGCGCGGTGGCGCAAGCCTGTAATCCCTGCACTTAGGGAGGCTGAGACAGGAGAATCACACGTTCAAAGCCAGCCTCAGCAATGGTGAGGCGCTAAGCAACTCAGTGAGACCCTGTCTCTACATAAAACACAAAATAGGGATGGGGATGTGGCTCAGTGGTCGAGTGCCCCTGGGTTCAATCTCCAGTACCAAAAAAAAAAAAGAAATAATAATTATATGAGTTAGGAATATAACAGATTGGTAATGATTTCACTAGACATGGGAAGAATGTGACAACTGAACTCAGGAAAGAACTAGAGAGGTAAAAAGAAAATATTTCTAAAATGATGATTAAATGGAAAGAAACATGGAGAATAGATCAAAGGAAATTTTTAAAATGGAAAGGATACAAAGGGATATGAAGGAAAAGCAAAGGAGTAGACTACCTCTGCTTAGACTCCCAGAGAGAATGCCGATGTGCTGCTGCAGTGCAAAGGAGACCAGGAGCTCCCCCTGGTGGCCCATAAAGAAACCCATTGCAGAGGAATGGTAAGTGGTTTTGAGGAGGTGGAGTGGGTCTCTGGATGACCCCTAGGAAAGAAGACCTCAGTGCTGAGACTTCAGAGCTACAACCTCAAAGAACTGAATTCTGCCAAAACCCAAATGAGCCTTGAGAGGATTATTCCCCTATACCTCAGTTGAACCAGTCAGCCAATACCTGGAGTGTGGGCGTGACCCCTGAGCCTAATCCTCAGCTGAGGCAGGTCAGATTTTTGACTTAGGGAAACTATAAAACAATTAAGCATTGTTTTAAGCCATTAAATTTGTGGTAATTTGTCATGCAGCAATAGAAAACTAACACGAAGTAATTATTAATAATTTTATTAATGCAAGAGCAGCAATACTTTATATAAGAAAATGACCTTGGTTTTTTTTTTTTTCATGGAAGATGTGTTTACTAAGGACAGGAAAGATCTTTGTTTTTGATCACTTGATGAGCAAAGCTCTATTTTCTTATTTATTTATTTTTTAAATTTATTTATTCTACTTAGGTATACATGATAGCAGAATGCATTTTGATTCATTGTACACAGATGGAGTACAACTTTTCATTTCTCTGGTTATACGTGGTGTAGAATCACATCATATATGCAGTCATACATGAAGCTAGGGCTCTGATGTCCATCTCATTCCACCATCTTTACTGTCCCATGCCCCCTCAAATGTCCCTCCCATTTGACCAAAGTTCCTCCATTCTTCCCATGTCCTCTCCCCCATTATGGATCAGCATCCACTAATCAGAGAGAACATTCAGCCTTTGGTATTTTGAGATTGGCTTACTTCACTTACCTTGAAGTTCTTCAATTCCAGTGGTTTACCTGCAAATGCCATAATTTTGTTCTCTATTATTGCTGATTAATATTCCATTGTGTATATGTACCACAGTTTCTTTATCCATTCATCTGTCAAAGGGCATCTAGGTTGGTTCCACAGTTTGGCTATTGTGAATTGAGCTGCTATAAACATTAGAGTGGCTTAGTCACTGTAGTATGCTGTTTTTAAGTCCTTTGGGTATTGACTGACGTGTGGGATAGCTGGGTCAAATGGTGGTTCCATTCAAAGTTTTCTAAGGAATTTCCATACTGCTTTCCAGATTGGTTGTACCAATTTGCAGTCCCACCAGCAATATATGAGTGTGCCTTCTCCTCCACATCCCTGCCAACACTTGTTGTTTGTATTCTTGTTAATTGCCATTCTGACTGGCGTGAGTAGTTTTGATTTGCATTTCTGTAATTGCTAGAGATGTTGAACATTTTTTCATATGTCTTTTGATAGATTGTACGTCTTCTTCTGAGAAATATCTGTTCAGCTCCTTAGCCCATTTATTGATTGGGTTGCTTGTTTTTTTGGTGTTAAGTTTTTTTGAGTTCTTTATACATCCTGTACATCAGTGCTCTATCTGATGTGTGTATGGCAAAAATTTGTTCCCAGAATGTAGACTCTCTGTTCACTTCATTGATTGTTTCTTTTGCTGACAAGAAGCTTTTTAGTTTGAATCCATCCCATTTACTGATTTTTGATTTTACTTCTTGTGCTATAGGAATCTTGTTATGAAAGTAAGGTCCTAATCTGACATGATGAAGATTTGGGCCTACTTTTTCTTCTATTAGGTATAGGGTCTCTGGTATAATTTCTAGGTCCCTGATCCACGTTGAGTTGAATTTTGTGCATAGTAAGTGATAGGGGTTTAGTTTCATTTTGCTGCATATGGATTTCCAGTTTTCTCAGCACCATTTGTTGAAGAGGGTATGTTTTCTCTAAGGTACATGTTTGGAACCTTTGTTTAGTATAAGATAACTGTATTTAAGTGGGTTTGTCTCTGTGTCTTCTATTCTGTACCATCAATCCACACATCTATTTTGGTGCCAGTACCATGCTGTTTTTGTTACTATAGCTTTGTAGTATAGTCTAAGGTCTGGTATTGTGATGCCTCCTGCTTCACTCTTCTTGCTAATAATTGCTTTGGCTATTCTGGGTCTTTTATTCTTCCAAATGAGTTTCATGATTGCCTTTTCTATTTCTATAAGGAATGATGTTGGGATATTAATTGGAATTGCCTTAAATCTATATAGCACTTTGGGTAGTATGGCCATTTTGACAATATTGATTCTGCCTATCCAAGAGCATGGGAGATTTTTCCATCTCCTAAGGTCTTCTTCAATTTCTTTTTTAGTGTCCTGTAGTTTTCATTGTATGGATCTTTCACCTCTTTTGTTAAATTGATTCCCAAGTATTTTATTTTACTTTATTTTTGAGGCTATTGTGAATGGGGTAGTTTTCCTAATTTCTCTTTCAGAGGATTCATTGCTGATGTATAGAAATGCAATTGATTTATGGGTGTTGATTTTATATCCTGCTACTATGCTGAATTCATTATTAGTTCTAGAAGTTTTCTGGTGGAATTTTTTGGATCCTCTAAGTATAGAATCATGTCATCAGCAAATAATGATAGTTTGAGTTCTTCTTTTCCTATTCATATCCCTTTAATTTCTTTAGTCTGTCCAATTGCTCTGGCTAGAGTTTCAAGGTCTATGTTGAATAGCAGTGGTGAAAGAGTATATCTCTCTCTTGTTCCCATTTTTAGAGAAAATTCTTCCAATTTTTCTCCATTTAGGATGATGCTGGCCCTGGGTTTAGCATAGATAGCTTTTACAAAGTTGAAATATGTTCCTACTATCCCTAGTTTTCCTAGTGTTTTGAACATAAAAGGGTGCTGTATTTTGTCAAATGCATTCTCTGTATCAACTGATAAATTCATATGATTCTTATCTTTAAGTCTATTGATTTGATGGATTATATTTATTGATTTACATATGTTCAATCAACCTTGCATCCCTGGAATGAACCCTTCTTGATCATGGTGTGCTATTTTAAAAATATGTTTCTGTATGTGATTTGTCAAAATTTTATTGAGAATTTTTGCATCTATATTTATCAGGGATATTGGTCTAAAATTTTCTTTCTTTGATGGGTCTCTGTCTGGTTTTGGTATCAGGGTGATACTCACCTCCTAGAATGAGTTTGGAAGTGTTCCCTCCTTTTTTATTTCATGGAATAGTTTGAAGAGTATTGGTATTAATTCTTCTTTGTAGGTATTGTGAATCCATCTGGTCCCAGGATTTTCTTGGTTGGTGTCATCTATTTCCTTGCCTGAAATTGATCTGTTTAAGTTGTATATGACCTCTTGGTTCAGTTTGGGAAGGTCATATGTCTCTAGAAATTTGTTGGTATCTTCAGGGTTTTCTATTTTACTGGAGTATAAATTTTCAAAATAGTTTCTAGTTATCCTCTGTATTTCAGTAGTGTTTGTCGTGATATTTCCTTTTTCATCACAAATTTTAGTAATTTGGGTTTTCTCTCTCCATCTTCTCATTAGGGCAGCTAAGAGTTTGTCAATTTTATTTGTTTTTTCAAAGAATTGGCTTTTTGTTTAGTCAATTTTTGAATTGCTTCTTTTGTTTCAATTTTGTTGATTTCAGCCCTGATTTTAATTATTTCCTGTCTTCTACTTTTTTTGGTATTGGTTTGTTCCTCTTTTTCTAGTACATTGAGATGTAGTGTCAAGTCATTTATTTATTGACTTTTTCTTCTTTTAATGAATGAGCTTAATGCAATGAACTTTCCTCTTAGCACTGCCTTCATGGTGTCCCAGAGATTTTGATATGTTTTATTGGAGTTTTCATTTACCTCTAAGAATTTTTTTATCTCTTCCCTGATATCTTTTGTTATCCATGCATCATTCAATAGTGTATTATTTAGTCTCCAGGTGTTGGAGTAGTTTCTATTTTTTAATCTGTCATTGATTTCTAATTTTATTCCATTATGGTCAGATAGTATAGTATCTCTATTTTTTTGTATTTGCTTAGACTTGCTTTGTGACATAACTTATGATCTATTTTGGAGAAGGATTCATGTGCTGCTGAGAAAAAACTGCATTTACCCATTGATGGATAGAATATATGTGTCTGTTAAGTCTAAATTATTGATTGCTTTATTGAGTTCTATGGTTTCTTTGTTTACTTTTTTTGGAAGTTCTATCCAGTGGTGAGAGAGCTGTGTTAAAGTCACCAAGTACTATTGTGTTGTGATCTATTTGATTCTTGTAGTTGAGAAGGGTTAGTTTGATATACGTGGATGCCCCAGTGTTTGGGGCATGGATATTTATGATTGTTATGTTTGTTGATTTATGATTCCCTTACGAAGTATGAAACATCATTCTTTATCCCTTTTCACTAGCTTTGGTTTGAAGTATACTTTATCTGTTATGAAGATGGAAACTCCTGCTTGTTTATGGGGTCCATGTGAATGATACTTTTTTTCCCACCCTTTCACTTTCAGTCTGTGGATGTCTTTTCCTGTCAGATGAGTCTCTTGAAGGCAGCATATTGTTGGGTCTTTTTTTTTTTTAAATCTAGTCTGTCAGTCTAAGTCTTTTAATTGATGTGTTTAGGCCATTTACATTCATGCTTATTATTGAAATATAATTTGTAATCCTGGTCATTTTGGTTTATTTTTGTTTTTTACCTTGACTTGGTTTTTCCTTTGATTGGCATTTCTTTTCTTTTTTTAAAAAATATTCTATTTAGTTATAGATGAACACAATACCTTTATTTATTTTATGTGGTGCTGAGGATCGAACCCAGTGCCTCACACATATGAGGCAAGCGCTCTACCACTGAGCCACAACCCCAGCCCCCGATTGGCATTTCTTTAGTGTAATTCCTCTCTTTGTATATTTTCATTGTTGGTTATCATTTCCTCCTCATGGAATATTTTGCCAAGAATGCTGTGTAGTGCAGGTTTTCTTGCTGCAAATTTTTATCACTTTTGTTAATCATGGAAGGGTTTTTTTTTTTTTTTTTACCATCAAATCTGAAACTCAGTCTTGCTGGATGTAAGATTCTTGGTTGGCATCCATTGTCTTTCAGAGCTTGGTATATGTTGTCCCATGATCTCCTGGCTTTTAGGGTCTGGGTTGAAAAATCTGCTGAGATCCAAATTGTTCTCTCCTTATATGTAAAATGATTCCTCTATCTTGCAGCTTTTGAAAATCTATCCTTCTTCTGTTTGCTGGGCATCTTCATATATAATGTGCCTTGGTGTAGATCTGTTGGAATTTTGTACATCTGGTGTCCTGTAAGCCTCTTGCATTTCATTTTCCAATTCATTTTTCATTTTGGGGAAATTTTCTGATATTTCATTGAAGAGATTGTGCATCCCTTTAGTTTGAAATACTGTGCCTTCTTCTATCCTGATAAATCTTAGATTTGGCCTTTTGATGTTATTCCATAATTCTTGTATGTTTTGTTCATGATTTCTTATCTTCACTGTATGGTCAACTTTATTTCAAGATTGTATATTTTGTCTTCATTATTCGAGGTTCTGTCTTCCAAGTGATCTAGTCCACTGGTGATGCTTCCTATTGAGTTTTTTATTTGGTTTATTGTTTCCTTCATTTCAAGAATTTCTGACATTTTTTACCCCACAATCTCTAGCTCTTTCTTTAAGTGATCTTTTGCTATCTGTATTTGCTCCCTTATCTTTTTGTTGGTGTGATCAATGGTTGCCTGTATTTGCTGTCTTATTTTTTTGTTGGAGTGATCAATTTTGCCTGTATTTGCTTGCTTACATCATTCTTTCATTCTCAGATCATTTTGATTATGTACATTCTAAATTCTTTCTCTGACATTTCATCAACTGTGCTGTCAATGGATTCTATTATTATAGTATCTTGGTTTATTTGGGGTGCTTTCTTCCCTTGTTTTTTCATGTTGATTATGTATCTTCCTTTCTTGCAATGCTGATATGAGGTATTGCGGTTTCTATCTTATAAACTTCTAGTGACACTACAGATTACCTGTATCTCACCTTGGTGTTCACTTCAAGTCCCCAGCAGGTGTCCCCAGATGGACACTACTGCCACTAAAGATGGTGGCGGCAGTAGTGGAGGTAACTCAAGATGGCAGTGAGAGTGGCCCAAGATGGATGCAAACACTTTCAGAGATTGGGCATAAAGGGTGGGAGTTACAATGGCTTTGGGCTGATTGATCAGAGATGCAGTGCTTTGGTGGGGCTGCTCCCTCCAGGCCCTGTCTGTTGCCCCAAGGTAGAGCCTAATACATGGGAAGAACTATGGGGATGACTGCAGTGTACCAGATGGATATAGGAAGGGAGCAACAGCGTGGATTTTCTCTATGTGCAGGGTGGTTCTGGGCCTGGGCTCTCACACAGACCTGTGAGGGTAGTCCTAGGCCTGATCTTGGCCTGGAATCCCTCAGAGATTCCAGGCAGTGGGTCTACCCCTAGGCCTGGGTTCCTGTGGATCAGCAGGGGCTCTGGTACTGAACTGGAGGCAGTCCTTGGCCTCAGCCCCTGGAGTCCCCAGAGGCAGTCCTTTGCCTGTGTCTGGGTTCCCCTGTAGGTTGGTGAATTGATGGGTAGCAATCTCGGGCCTGACCTTGGCTGGCCTCCCATGGAGGTCCCTGAAGGTGTCCTGTGCCTTAGCCTGTGCTCCAACTGGCTGGCAATGGCTCTGGCACAGAACTGGGGGCAGTTCTGGGCCTCATTTAGGCCCAGTCTCCTGCAAGGTTCCCAGGAGGCAGTCCTTTACCTGGGTCTGGGTTCCCCTGTGATTGGCAGTAGTAGTCCCAGGTTTGCCCTTGGCTGGGCTCCCACAGTGGCCCCTGAAGGTGGTCCTGGGCCTTTGCTTGCATTCCTGCCAGTCCTGACCTTGGTTTTACAGATTCATACTGAACTACATAGGTGTAGACTGATGATACTGAAAGTTTGCTTAAAAACAATACTTCAACATAAGGAAGAAACTGCTGTAATTAAATGGAATTTGTTAACCTATGTAGGTCTGAAACAAATGGTTCTTCTAATTTTAAGTCTTCACAAGCTATCCTTTAAGTTTTCCATTTTATACATTTGCCTGATATAAACACCAGGCTCTTCAGTCATTTAAGTTTGTAATCACTTCTCTCCATCTATCATTTGCCACCTCTTCTAAATTTATATTTCCTCAGCAATTTCATTTACAGAGTCCCTCGGTAAACAGGAATATAACTCATTTAAGACAAGAGACTTAATTTCCTTTAAAGTAGCAAAAACAAGCTATGTTATAATTTCCTCAGTTATCTGGGGTTTTAATTTCCTTTTGTAAATATATAGGTATATGTATTTTTACTTCCTCAGTTCTCCTCAGAGGGCACTTTCTTTATCAGAGAAGACAGAAACAAAATAGAGATCCACCCATCCATCTTGTCCTCTCTCAATTAAAAATCCTACAAACATTCCCCAAAGGCTTCATTGTTTGTACCATAACTAAGATGGCTTTGAGGATGTACAAGTGTTATTTTTGCAAGTCCATGCCATTTTTCTTCTTACCTACTTGTTATCATTTTTGTGCTTTTGTCTGGTTATTGACAGCTTTGCTCTCATAAGTGCATATTGGAGGATCCACATTCTCTAGATACATCATTCATTTAGGTGTTTCCTGAGGAGCTATGGTGCCAGGCACAGTGCTGGCCGTGGAGAAGCAGTGGTGAATTAAGCAAGACACACAAAACAAGGGAAACTGTTTTCATGAGCGCAGTGAAGGAAACAAGTGATGGCTGAAAACATGTTAATGCAGGAAACTCTGTTTCAGACAGAAGCTTCAAGGGGGAAGCCTAAGCTTCCCACCCTCTGTGAACATGAACAAGACCCAAAGTTCTAATGACACAGTAGAGAACAAAAAAGGCAAGCTAACAAAAAAGGGTCCCATTCAATACCACCCTTTGTCTCAGGCAGGATGGAAAATCACAGTATTATGTGATTAATGTCTTCTCCACTCTGCCAAACTCTTTTAAGGCCCAGGTGCAAGAACTGATGGATGGCCTCTCTTAATGATTTCTGAGTTCTGTTTCCTTAAGTCTTTAACATCTGTAAGGGTGGAAGATCTCGACATTTTGTGGAGAGCTGGGAACAAAGCTGCTTTTTTTTTTTAACTTTGTCTTATTCTTTGTGTAGTTAAAATATTTATTTTATTTGAAGTTTTAATTATTATTCAGAGAAAACATTTTTATTTTGTTTATCAAAATTTGTCTCTGACATTTTGCTGTCAAGGTCCTGTGCAGATACAAGCCCTATATTTTCCCATTGTAGAGCAGGTGCTAGCATTGCATAAGAAATTTACAGGGTCTCCAGGTCGGTTTTGTAAAATGACTTTAACAGTCTAGAAAGAAATACCACAGCTTATTACTTCTCTCCGTGTGTGTGTCCAGATGTGTTTGTGATTTTGAGGAGAGGATCCTGACAAGAGTGACTTCAATTTCCATTCAACTCACGTTGCATTCCATTCCATAGTTACTGAGCACCAATCGTGAGCTGAGTGCCACACAATTACAGGGAATATGGTCAGGAGTCCTATTCAAAGTGTTCGGCTCCTGTGTAGTAATTTAAATTACTATACGCAGTAATGTGTAAAAAGTAAGCAATTAATATTTTAAGTGTGTGTGCTTTGCTGATTTCAGTTTGCTAGTGTTTGGTGTGAGGTTTTTCACATTCTGGTATGGCTTGCCTGCAGTTTTATGTATCTGACATCTGCCTCCTTCCATACAGCAGTGATCCTCACCTCCCAAAATACACTGGGAACTGCTCATTTTTCTATTTTTCTGAAAAGTTTTTGCAGGGGTGTTATTTTTCTTTAAATATTTGACAGATTTTAGCAGGGAATTCATCTGCTAAGTTTCCTGATGGGAATATATTTTTAAAATAATTCACATTCTTTAGTAGTAACAGGGCTGTTTTTATTTCTTCTTATCTGAACTTCAAGGGAACATGTGAGTTTCAAATAATTTGCACATTTTATTTATCAAATTTGTTACATAAAATTGTTTGTAATATTTCTTCACCACCTAGCTTTGTTTCTTTTATTTTTTTCTTATCTGTTTGGTTGATTCCTGTTATTTTCTTTATTTTTTTCCATCTTTCTTTTTTAACTTTATAGGATGGACAATTCTATCCTTCGTTTACATATTTCTTTTTTACAATATAAGCAAATAAATCTATATATCAATGTTTTTGCAAGCCATACATTTTGATATTTTATAGCATTTCAGTTCACATTATTTACTTTTTTAAAAATTTTATTTATTTATTTATTCTACTTAGGTATACATGATAGCAGCATCCATTTTGATTCATTGTATGCAGATGGAGCACAACTTTTCATTTCTCTGGTTGTATGTGATGTTGAATCACAACATACATGCAGTCATACATAAAGCTAGGGCTATGATGTCCATCATATTCCACCATCTTTCAGTTCACATTATTTTCTTAGTTCCCCTTAAATATTTTATTAGACTTAGACTATTCTGGAGTGTTCTAATTTCTAAATATTTTTAAAATTTTTAGATTTCTGTTATTGAATTTTTTTGACCTCTTGTGCTTAGTTACCATACTCTGTATGACATTTACCCTTAAAAATTATTGATAGTTGTTTTATAGTTCAGATAGGAGCTTATGTGGTGATTATTCTGTGTACACTTGAAAAGAACATGATCCGCTGTTGCTGGGTAGAAGGTCCTATGAGTGTCAATCAAGGTAAGATGCTGGAGGGGTTGTTCTTGTTTGTTATTTGCTCACTAGTATTCTGTTTACTTATTCCAGCCATTACTGAAAGAGGAACTTTGCCATGTTCAAAAACATATATATCACATATATTACTTTTATATCTATATATTTTACTTTTCCTCTGATGTCATATTATTTATAACTTAGACCTTGGTCAAGTATACATTAATAATTTTAATATTTAAGCATTTACTATAAATTATATATATTTACAGTCATATTTCTATATGGAAAACAAACTCTTTACTCCTTAATATTATACACTGACTTATACTTTATTTTCTGCCAATATACACCATATTTTCCACAGATTCCTCTTTGTACTTTCCTATCTTGCACTTTCAAAATTGTTTGTATTTAAACTGCCTATTTTAAACAACAAATAGTTGGATTTTTTATGTTTTATTCAATTTAACAGCCTCTATCCTTCAAGAAAGTGTTGCATTCGCTAATACTGTTAATAAATACTTGGATTTAGAATTGCTCTTTTGCTATTTATTTTCTCTTTCTCTCATTTTCCTGTTTTTATCCTTTCTTACCATTTTTATGTGCAACAAATATTTTGGAAAAGTTATTTTCTATTTCCACTGGATGATTCTCTTGATAGGGGATTGTACATCTTTATGGGCACAGTGTGATGTTTTGGTACATTTGCACATTGTGTATAGATCAGAATACTGAAGTTACCCATCATCTCTGGTAACTATTGTTTTCTGTGATGAGAAAATCCTGAATCTTTTCTTCTAGCTATTTTGAATTATAATATACAATACTGTTAACTCTATTCACCCTCTGTGTCATAGAAAGCCAAAACTTATTTCTTCCGTCTGACTGAGACCTGGAACACACTTATCAATCTCCTTCCCTACCCCTTCCCCCAGATTCTGAGGCAAGAAGGATAAAGGCTGGTAGGATAAAAGTCTCAGGGAAGGGAAAGAGGGAAAGGGTTCATGCTATCCTAGAGGGAGACATAGGGCCTGGAGAAGATCCCGCCACTGCTGCTGACAGCTTCAACCTCAGCAGCTCTTCCTTGGTAAACCATTCCCCTGCCCTTAGGAATGGCCAATCACATGATCTTCTCCAGAGTACTTCCTTTTGTGCCAACAAACCATCACTTCCACCTTATGTTAATAAAGGCTTGAAAACTCCTTTCCCCAGATTTGTTGAAGAAGGCAAAATAGAGAGAGCTGATTGATCCCTTTCTGAATCCTATACTCTGCCAGTCACCAAAGGGACAGATCAAGCCCATAAAACCCCCTGGACAATAGCCCCCCGTTCTCTCTTGGACCCCTCCAGTTTGGGAGATCTGCTTTCTTTTTTCCTATTACTCTAACAAATCCTGTTAGTTTGCTCTCACTCTTGTGTCCAAGCACTTCATTGAGGTTTACAACATATGTAGACTTTATAAATATACATGTTGAAATTTTCCTTTAATAAGTCATATATCTCCCCAAATAATGAAGAGAAAAAGTTAAACACACAGATACTCTTTAATACTCACATATTTAGTGTTCCTGATATCTTTTATTCTTTCTACATATGAAGATGATCATCTAGTATCATTTTTCTTTAGCCTGAGAGATTTCTTTTAGCATTTTCCCCCCAAAAGTGTGGGTCTGCTAGAAACATTTTGTCAGCTTTTATTCATATAAATGTATTTTTATTTTATCCTAATTATTCTACATAAGAAATTCTTAGTTGAATTTTTGTTTTTCTTTAGCACTTTGAATACTCTAATTTCTTCGTTTTGTGCTTCACTGTTAGTACTTTGACCTAAAGTGACTAAGTTATTTGTGTGTGTGTGTGTGTGTGTGTACGTACAGATGTGTGTTTCTCCTACATAGAGGTCTTTGAACTTCTTGGATCAGTCAGTTACACAATATCTTTCATTAACTTGCAAACTTTCCAATCATTAGTTCTTCACATATTTTTTCTTCACTTTTCTCTCTATCCTCTCCTTTTAGGAGATCCATTACATAAACTGTGGACTGTAAAATATATTCCAGCTAGTCTCTGAGGTTTGGTTGATTTTTCTTTAATATTATTTCTGTCTCATTAAATTTGATAATTTTGATTGATCTATCTTTATGTTCATTGTTTCTTTCCTTGTCCCCAAATTGTTGTTTACATTTCTATCCAGTGAAGTTTTCATGTTAGATAATGTGCTTTCAACTCTAGAATTTCCAGCTTGTTTTTGTTGTATTTCAGTTTCTCGATTAGATTCCTTATTGGTTTACTCATTAATTCCACACGTTCTTTACTTTAAAAAAAAAAAACTATAACATCTATCTTGTGTCTTTGTTGTATCCAACACTTGGGTACCACTTCAGTCCATTTTTACTGATTGTCATTATTTTCCTAATTATAGGCCATATCATTTTGTTTCTTTAAATGACTTGCAATTTATTAATTGTTCATTAAAACTGAACATTGCTGAAAATACATTATGGTAAGTAATTGAGTTGAGCTGTAGTCTTTGGAGGGCTTTTGGTTTATTTTTCTAGAAAGCAGCTGTTTTACTTGTTTGCTTTATCATGGTGCTGGAGAGTGAACGCAGGGTCTTGTGCATACTAGTCAAGTGCTCTAACACTTAGCAATACCACCAGTCCCAAGTTTTCTTATTTAGATTCAATTATATAATCCTCTATCCTTCCTCTTTCCCCTAGGTGTGGAGCAATAGGTGTCTATGCTCAGTGTTTTCAATTTTCAAGTCCTACTGTGCTATCTTGTTTCTTGGGGGGTCTCTTCTGTGCTCGTCTGCTTTAATGGGGAATAAAATAGACTGGTCAGAATTTATACTTATAATCTGGAGTTCACCTTTCCCGCACTGCCCTTGCTACTGGACTACCTCTCCAGATGTCTAATTGCTTTATCAGCTTTGAGTTCAGTCCTAAAATGACTTTCTAAAAGGCTAGAAAGTCTTCTTACTACTGATGCTTGAGCATGTGGTGGTTAGGAAACTCACTGGGTCTCACACATGAAAAATGTGCTAATCTAACCAGAAATCGATGCATCTTTAAGGGTTTGATCATTCTCTACTTTCCATCTGCTTCACTATTGAGTTTCCTGTGCAAATGAGCAATTTACCATTGAGCCAGGGAAATGCAGTTGGAATGGGAGGAGTTTGGGGTTATTTTTTAAATTATTATTATTATTATTTTTACTTCAGCTGTTCTGAGATTTTACTATTTATTGGATTTTTTTTTCTGAAATATTCTCCTGATTTGCCATTGCTGTCATGCACTTTAGCACCTATCACTTCAATGTGATAAGGCCACAGATACTCGCGGCCATGGAGTGGGGAACTTCGCCGTGCCTTTGCACGAGCCCACAGTTCTTCCATGGTGAAATAGACGTCTTTTAAGTACAACCTTTAAACAATTCTCTTCTCATTTTGGTCATTTTATCTTGCCTTAAATTATCTTTTTATAAAAGTGTTCAAATTTTATAATTATTACCTAATAAATGAATTGTCAGAATCCTTTGTCACCATTATTACACATCCTGCCCTTTTTAAGTCCTAAATCACTTCCTTTAAAGCATGTTAATCAAGTATTTTATGGAAACTGAGATTTTAATCTGAAGGATCTGAGTTCTATTAGAGTTAATTTTGAGTTCCTATTAGATTTTTATAATATATTCAGGGTCCATATTTATAGATCTAGGGTTAAAATACTTTTCAAATATCAAAATCTCACATTTTTTTTATTTTTCTGTATATAATAATCACATAAATACATTCAGTGACTAGTTTTAAATTGATTCTGGAGAAAGATCATTGTAGTTATAAAATTTTAAAAATTAAAATATTAAAAATTAAAATAGTAAAAATTTTAATTAACTGGTGTTAGGTTAAAAGCTTTCCACAGCCAGCATGATGGCACACACCTACAGTTCCAGGAACTCAGGAAGCTGAGGTAGGAGGATTGCAAATTGCAAGCAAGCATCACCAATTCAGTGAAGCCCTAAGCAACTTAGGGAGACCTTATCTCAAAATAAATACAAAGAGATTGGGATGTGGCTTAGTGGTTAAGCATCTCTGGGTTCAATCCCTGGTACCGAAACCCCTCTCTGCCAAAAAAAAAAAAAAAGGTAAAACAAAACAAAACAAAACAACTTTTCACAAATATCTAAGACAAGTGCAAATATACAAGAAGAACAAAAATTTTAAAAGGTGGTATAATAATATCCTAATTATTTAACAATTGTATATCTGATCATACATGATCTCTTATCTGAAAGTACAGGTAGTTTAAAATTCTGTAGTTTTAGATTTAAAATTCTGTAGTTTTAGATTTTACAAAGATGATTCCATGTTATTAACATTTCAAGAAGTGCTTATAAAGACAGAACAGCATAATCAAACATTAATATCTCTAGTGTAAAAGATACACATATTTACATTTATGGAATAAATGGTGACTATGTAATATCATGTCATGACTTTTCAGTATTTGTCCTCAATGGATTATATAAGAATTTTAAATGTATTCTTTTTCTTTTTCTTTTATAATTTCAGGTTATTCATCTGTACATAAAGGTGTAATTTGATAGGATGATCACTAAAACCACATAGTTTCAGATGAGTTTTTACCTTCCTTATTACATTTCTAATTTTTAAAATGTTTTTCCTATTAGATTTATTTTTAAAAATCTCTCACAAAAACATCATACTGTCACTAGATCTTCTATTAAAACAGTTTGCATTTGACTTTCTGCATTTTGAAAAATTAACTGCACACTTTACAGGAGGGGTCGAGGTCACATAACAATGGGATCATTGTCTCATTGAGGCTCTGCCTGAATGACTTAAGGGTGGAAGGTTTGTGATTTGATTGTTAAAGCAGCAGGTAAGCAAGGCTGGTCACTGGCAGGCTGTGGTTTGGGGCATAGAACATTTATTATACGAAAAAGTAGCTGCTATTGATGTGTTTGCCAATGGTTTTGCCTTAAATGTCTTTGTCTTATTCATTCTGCCTTTTTGCTGCTGGGGTTCATTTCCCATACACAAGGCAAAGGTAAACTTTATAAATAACAAATCAGTTAAGTCTGTTTTAATGAGATTTGGTAGTGGCTACTCACATTTTTTTCCCCTAATTTTCATGCACCATACTAAGAAATAAGTTTCAATTCTCCTTTCCATGTTCAAGTTGTTATTCTGGTAAATTCCTCGGTGCCCTTGGACTTAATTCTCATTCTTCTCTATATTCCTGAGTGATTCATCTACAACCTTTTGAAGTTGGTAGGGGCCTTTATACATGAAAGAATCAAACATGACTATAAAAGGCACAGAAGAATCAAACACAGAAATTTAGGCCAGGAGTTTCTGGTGTAGAAGAGAAGGGGTATGGAGTGTCTCCAACTGATACTCTATCTGGACTTGAAAAAGAACAAACCTACTTGTAAAGTTGGTATTCAATTTATGTTTGATATATAAATAATATTATGGAAATAAAAGCTTAAGGAATTATAGAACATGTATTATTTCCAGATTTGTTTGTTAAATAGGCATTTATAGGGAAATGAAAGAACAATATCCTATAGCTCTTTTAGATGCTGCTGATAAATGTTAAGACATTTATCTCATAAATCAACAAGGAATTCTGGATGTATTCTGATTGGAATTCTTTTGCTTCATTACCTAGAATAACATTTTGAAGCCTAGGTACTTGTGTGCACCTGCTATTTTTTTTTTTTTTTTGGTAAAGAAAACAAAATTTTATATAAGGAGCCTTAGAATTGGAAATTGCATATCTATATTCTTATATCTGCTTTGAATGGAAAGTTATTGGAAGCATTATCTAAAATTTCCAATCAGCCTAATAGTTAATAAATAATTGTAAAGAAATGGGAGCTTGTTGATGCAGTCTTTGAGAATTTTAGAGTTGTGTTAGTCATTTTATTATATTAGATTGATATAATGGTTAATTAAATATTTCATATTTCATCATCATAGAATTTAAATTAAATATGCTTGTCCATTTGTTGAATGTCTTATCATTGTAGGGTTGAGTTTCTTTCTCAGACTTTTTACCAATCAAGACAAAGAGGAAGCTTAGTAATGCTGGAAGGTCTGTTTTAGTGGTAACCATGGTTTTTCATTTGTCAAGTAGGGGCTAAAATACATTTGTTATTTTTTAGAAAAATACCTGTTCATAAGGCATCTGGTGAAAATCTCTGCTTTCTCAAATTTATAAAAATTTCCAGTTTTCTCTTATTAGCTAAGTGTGACCTGTTGTTTATTAATTACATCACTAACATAGTTTCAATTATCTCAACTAGTTAAAGTCTCTGGATGTCTTCATAAAGTTAAAATGGCACTATTACAGATTAAAAACAAGACAAAATCTCATATTGGTTTAACAGAACCTAAGTACCTGCTTAGAGGATTCTTAGTGCTATTTGGCTCATCACAGTTTCTGATATTCCAGTCCTGCGCCTTCTTAAACAACTGAAGACAGGGTTTGTTGGATGGAATATTCATGCTTCTATTCATTTCATGTAAAATCTACTGATTCTTGTGCTAACAACTCTAATTTAGGAGAGGAAATAATTTAGCTTCAAGGATAATACAATCTATTTCTACAAAAATGCTCATAAAACAAGGAATCTTTTCAGAGTTCTGATAATTATTTTCTGTAGCAAGGTAATCAGCAAGAAAGTGTGCAGGGAGTAGCTAAACAGCTAGACTGAAGGCTTCCGTGTGGCTTGACTCACTGAAATTGCTTACATTCTAGAAAAGTTTTTGTAGTTAAACGTGTTAAGGTATAAATTTCAAAAGCTAGCACTATGATTTGCATTCTAATTTATAGGAAGCAAGTGTCAGATTCTTATTTTGTTTTCTTTTTTTTCATATTAAACACCTTTATATGCACTTTCAATGAACAGTATATATATATATATATATGTATATATATATATATATATTTTATCAACCATCTTTACTATACCCATTCCCCTTTCCTGCCCCCCCCTCCCCCATGTCGCATCCAGTGTTGCTCTATTTCTCTTATGTTTCCCATTCCCACCTCCCTTATTCATCAGCATCCGCTAATCAGAGAGATCATTCGGCATTTGGTTTTTTGGGATTAGCTTACTTCACTTAGCATAATGCTTTCCAATTCCATCCATTTGCCTGCAAATGCCATAATTTTATTCTCTCTTATTGCTGAATAATATTCCATTGTGTATATGTACCACAGTTTCTTTATCCATTCATCTATTGAAGGACATCTGGGTTGCTTCCACAGTTTTGCAATTGTCAATTGTGCTGCTATAAACATTGAAGTGGCTGCTTTACTGTAGTGTGCTGTTTTTAAGTCTTTAGGGTATAGGCCAAGGAATGGGATAGCTGGGTCAAATGGTGGTTCCATTCCAAGTTTTTTAAGCAGTCTCCATACTGTTTGTTTTCTTAATGAAGAAACCCACAAGATAGGAGAGCTGGTTCAGAAGAAAATTTGATAGATTATGTATAGCCGCTAGAGTAAATGGACCTAAACAAAGGTTACTAGGTAAGATACAAAACTACAAATGCTTGCATAACAATAAAATTATAACCTTTATTTTTATCTTTTCTGTAAGATGGAAATTATTGCACCACTGTCAGACAAACTCACTTAAAACTTATTGGTCTTCTACAAGTCTAATTTTACATAGAGTGATCAATCAGTGTTTCACTTCCTCAGAGATTAGACAATGTATGCCTATTAGAAAAGTGTCAGTCTAATATTTTTTTAAAACCTCAATTTTATTTGTTAACAATTTTGGTTTCATGGAAACTGTACCAGCCCTTTTTGTTCTTTTAAAATTTTCTGGAAACAGTACCACATTCTCTAGAGAACTCTCAAACTCTGAAGCTTCTGTAGTACAGTCATGGCTTGATATTTGTAAGTGTCAATAGGGCCTTGGAAATAACCTTTAAAAAAGAACAGCATATTTCTCCATTTTGGACTTATTTATTTTATATTAAGAACAAATGAAGTTACAGACAAAAGCTTAATATTTGACTTTTATTTATACTTTGCAATTTGAGTAGTTTTAGGGTGCTGAAATATGTAGTTGATTTTGTGAACCTGAATTACAATGTCAGAGATGGTACAGTTCAACGATAGTTATTTTCATCTGAGAAGGGATCAATCCTCAGTCATATCAGAAATGTACAAAGCCTACGTTAAAAGCAATGTAGATAAAGAAAAGACAGTGTTGTATTTCCACCATGGGTACTGCTGTATTTTGGAGCTGGACTGTCACCCATTGGCTCATGGACTGAAGACTTGGCTCCCAATGCAGCAAGATTCAGAGGCAGAGCTCTTGGGGAATAATTGGATTATGAGGGTTTGACCTCATCAAGAGATAAAATCATTGATGAACTAATAATTTAATGACATCATTGGAAGGTGGTGAAACTCTAGGAGATGGGGCCCTTGTTGGAGGAGGATGGTCACTGGGGACATGTCCTGGATGGATATATGTTGTCTGGACCTCATTCCTTCCTTCCTCTCTCTATGCTTCCTGTTCCTGTGAGGTGAGCAGCTTTTCTCTGCCATGTCCTTCTGCCAGATGTCCTGCCTCACCCTAGGACCAAATCACTGGAGCCAGCTAACTCTGGATGGAGACATCTGAATTTGCAAACCAAAGTAGATCTTTTTTCCTCTAAGTTATTTTTCTCAGGAATTTTGGCCACAGTGATGAGGGTATCCCTGGTTTTAGCTCCCTGTTTAGATTCTATGCTTGGGAAAGATTTTGAAATCTGGTTGAGTCCATAGTTCATGTGTTAATATTATATTTGAGAAATTTTTGAACTTAAAAAATGTACAGATATTATAATTATGATATACATTTTCTTAGGTAATTTTACCATCAGTTTACTATGGTGTGGTTTAAAGTTATCCCCAGTGATCAATCTTTCTCCTTCCTATCAGGGAGCGGGGAGGACGTTGGTTAATATATGCCCTGCTTTTAGGGAAGCGGGACAGGCCAGACAACTTTTCTTTTCTTATGTCTTCCTTTAGTTCAGAATGATCTTTATGCCAAATCTGCAACCTTTTACCTTCATACCTCAAAGTCTAAGAAAAGGCCATCAGTAATCAGTATCTGTTAATTAATTTAGTCGCTTTATCAATCAAATGTCTTTGTCCAATTCTGATAATGTGCCCAGCACTCTAGATAGGCATTTAAGAAATGATAATAAGTAGATGGCAAGATGTAATTCTTGTCCTTAAGTGGTATATAATCTTAAACAGATATTTATTACATGATAACATATTTTATAACTGTGATAAGTACTATGAATAAATGATGCATGGTACTATGGGAGGCATCTAGGTACATGTGAAAGGGGGAGGATGGAGAACCAGGGAAGGTTTTCCTTTAGGTTGTGACCTTTTAACTGGGAGCTCAAGGAGAAGTTTGGAAAGTAAGAGATAGGGTGCTAGCTAGAAATTACCACAATTTAAAAAACTTTTTTGAATTAATTTATCTTCACATAGAAAGAATCAATCATCAGGCTTTTGCTTTACTTGAAAGGACCCTTGAGCTATCAGAGTTCACATATCTCCAGGGTAGACCACTGTAAGTCCTTTCTTGGAGACTTAGTCATCTGATATTGCATACTTATTACTTGGGAATAACTAGACAAAGAATTCCTCTTGGGGTTTGAGAGAAGGGACAAAATCATCATGTGTTCAACATAGCCATGTTCATGAAGCCAGTGGCTGTTCACCTGGGGACTTAAGTGACTTTGCTTCCATGGCTACTGCTCTTTCATGGACCCAGCAGAGCTATCCATACACAGGCACTGTTCATTAGCCAAAAGTTAATTTAGTATTTTGGTTCTGTGTTGATCATTATTCTCTTCATTAGCATAGTTCTCAACACATGCTTTATTTGAAGTAGGTGAATAGAAAAATTTACCCCATTAAGGGAATATGCTTCTGATCATAGTTAATGTGCCAGATTGCCATGCACACTCTGCCTGTACAAAATATATATGGTGACCGGTTCCAAGACGGCTGCCTAGATGGACGCGGTGTTCCTGGTCTCTCCAGGACTGGGGTTTAAAGTAGTGGAAACACTGTTTCTCAACGAGTTTTTAGAGGACACCCAACAGCTGCCTCCATGCATGAACTCCACTTGTGTGCCTGCAGGGCTGCCAGGCCCCAGCGTTTGCACAGGACCCAAGCTGCAGGCTCCAGTAATGGACTCAGACCTGCAGACTCTGGTGCAGGACTCTGAGCCATCACCCATGAAAAACCCACTCCTGCACAGGATTCCCGGCTCCAGTGCCCCCACATCCCACAGGACCTCGGGTCACCCACGCACGCAGGACCCCTAGATGTTGCTCCCACTAGGACCCTCGTTCCTACACAGGGCACCTGGCTGCTGCTCTTTTGTATATCTCCATCTACCAGGGTGGAGCCTCCCTGTTTGCCTACACATGGGGACACAGGACAGGATCTGGAGACAAATTTTTAATTCTGCACAGCACACCACAGAGCTGTATCTCCGAACAGGTCACCCAACACCACTGCCTGGCCCGGCCCTGCATCCTATCTCTGAAGCTGATGGCTTCACAATCTTTGACCTGAGTGGGCAGATACCAGTAAGTAACAGACAACTCCACCTACTGGAGGAGAAAGGAAGCAATCCTATTTATTTACATTGAGATTTTTTATTTCTTTCGTAATATTCCTTTTTATGTTTTTTTTCTTTTCTACTTTTCTTTTTTTTTCTTTCCTCTTTCTCATTCTTTTTCCACCCTCGCATCCCCAACATTTGTGAAACCAAGTATTTTCTATGCATTAGGCCACAGTGGACCAGGATATCTGATTAGTATACTCCAGTTGTATTATAGAGTCTCATAACTTCCACCTTTACATGTTTTATTTTTCTTAATTTTTATGTCTCCTTGTTAGTTGTACTTTATTTTCTTCCTACTTACTGGTCTTCCCCAAATTTCTCTCTCTCTTTTCTACTAACAGCCAACTTCTTTTGGATTCCTCTTTCATACTTGCTAGGATCTAATAACTATATCCTCACTTCCTACCTCCCTGATATCTCATCCTACACCCCACCCCCAGTTCTCTTGAGCTCACCAGCAGAAACTGTACAACCTTGTGTAAACATATAATTGAACTCATAATTTCTGTATATTGTGACTAAGCCATAAATGTAATTAGGAGCTATTAGGAGCTACTTGGTTTGAAATTATATATTGTTTTTATTGAGATCTGTCAATATTAGTCTCCACCTTAAAGGAGAGGTATTGGAACCCTACAGGGAATCTATAAGCCTATAGGATAAAAACTGTAACACCTCAGATCTGCAGAGTTAGAAGGGAAGACACACAAACAACATGAAAAAAGGAGAGAAGAAAGTGCCTCAAACAAACCAAGATACTACATTATTAGAATCCATGGTCAGCACAGCAGAAGACATGTCAGAGAAGGAGTTCAGGATGTACATAATTAAACTGTTCTGTGACTTAAAGAATGATATAAGAAAGCAAATTCAGGGAGAAAAAGATCATTTTGATAAAGAGTTACATAGGCAAATACAGGAAGCAAATGATTACTTCAATAAGGAAATAGAGATTCTGAAAAAAAACAAACAAACAGAAATCCTCAAAATGAAAGAAACAATAAACTAAATTAAAAACTCAATAGAAAGCATCAACAACAGATTAGATCACTTGGAAGACAGAACCTCAGACAATGAAGACAAAATATTTAATCTTGAAAATAGACTTGACCACACAGTGAAGATGGTAAGAAACCATGAACAGAACATCCAAGAATTATGGGATAACACAAAAAGACCAAATTTAAGAATTATTGGGATAGAGGAAGGCATAGAATTTCACCAAATGAATGAACAATCTATTCAATGAAATAATATCAGAAAATTTTCCAAACAAGAAGGACAAATTGGATAATCAAATGCTAGAGGCTTACAGGACACCAAATGTACAAAATCACAACAGATTTACACCAAGGTGCATCATAATGAAAATGCCTAGCATTCAGAATAAAGAGAGGATCTTAAAAGCCTTAAAGCTAGAAGAGCATGGAATAACATATACCAAGCTCTGAAGGAAAATAGATGCCAACCAAGAATCTTATATCCAGCAAAATTAAGCTTTAGATCTGATAATGAAATAAAAACCTTCCAATATAAACAAAAATTAAGAGAATTTATAGCAAAAAAAGCATGCACTACAGAACATTCTTGGCAAAATATTCCATGAGGACGAAATTAAAAACAATAATAAAAACCCGCAAAGGGAGGAGCTACACTAAAGGAAAGGCCAATAAAAGGAGAAATGCAGTCAAGTTAAAAACTAAGAATAAACCAAAATGTCTGGGAATACAAACTATGCCTCAATAATAACACTAAATGACAATGGCCTAAACTCAGCAATTAAAACACATAGACTGGCATATTGGATTAAAAAAAGACCCAACTATATGCTGCCTCCAAGAGACTCATCTCATAGAAAGAGACACTCACTAATTGAAGGTGAGAGGATAGAAAAAAAATGTATCACCCATATGGACTGCACAAACAAGCAGGGATTTCCATTCTCATATCTCAAATATGAGAATATCATTCTCATATTTGGTTTAAAGTGGACTTCAAACCAAAGTTAGTGAAAAGTGATAAAGAATGTCTTTTTATACTGATTAAGGGAATCATACATCAATGAGACATAACAATCTTAAATATGTATGCCCCAAACAATGGGCAGCCATGTATGTCAAACAAATCCTTCTCAACTTCAAGAATCAAATAGACCACAACAGAATATTACTGGGTGACTTTACCACAGCTGTATCACCACTGAATAGATCTTCCAAACAAAAACTAAACAAAGAATCTACAAAACTTAATAGAACAATCAATAATCTAGACTTAACAGAGACATATATAGAATATTCCATCCTTCAACAAACAAATATACAATTTTTTTCTCAGCAACACATGGATCCTTCTCCAAAACAGATCATATGCTATGCCACAAAGCTAGTCTTAGAAAATACAAAAAAATAGAGATACTACCCTGCATTTTATCTGACCATAATGGAAAAAAATTATAAATTAGGGACAGTTAAAAGAAAAGAAAGTACTCTGATACCTGGAGACTCAATAATATGCTATTGAATGATGTATGGGTAACAGAAGACATCAGGGAGGAGATAAAAAAATTCTTAGAGGTAAATGAGAACTCTGATACAACATATCAAAATCTCTGGGACACTATGAAGGCAGTGCTAAGAAGAAAGTTCATTGCATTAAGCTCATATATTCAAAGAAGTAAAAGTCAACAAATCAATGACTTGACTCCACATCTCAAAGCCCTAGAAAAAGAGGAACAAACCAACACCAAAAGAAGTAGAAAACAGAAAATAATTAGAATCAGAGCTGAAATCAATGAAATTGAAACAAAGGAAACAATTTTAAAAATTTACAAAAAAATGCTGGTTTTTTGAAAAAAATAAATAAAATTGACAAATCCTTAGCAACCCTAATGAAAAGGAGAGAGAAAATCCAAATGACTAAAATTTGTGATGAAAAAGGAAATGTCATGACAGACTCAGCTGAAATATAGAGAATAATTAGAAACTATTTTGAAAATCTATACTCCTGTAAAATAGAAAACCCAAAGACACTGACAAATTTCTAGAGACACATGACCTACCCAAACTGAATCAGGAGGACACTCATGAATTAAACAGATCAATCACAAGCAAGGAAATAAAAGATACCATCAAGAGCCTTCCAACCAAGAAAAGCCCTGGACCAGACAGATTCTGAGCTAAGTTCTACAAGATCTATACAGAAGAACTAGCTCCAGTACTCCTCAAATTATTCCATGAAATAGAAAGGAAGGGAACCCTTCCAAACTCATTCTATGAGGCTAATATCACCCTGATACCAAAACCAGATAGAGACACATCAAAGGAAGAAAATTTTAGACCAATATCCCTGATGAATATAGATGCAAAAAAAAAAAAAAAGAAATTCTCAATAAAATTTTGGTAAATCACATACAAAAACATTAAAAAAATAGTGCACCATGATCAAAGTGGGTTTCATTCCAGGGATGCAAGGTTGGTTCAACATATAGAAATCTATAAATTTAATCCATCACATCCATAGATTTAAAGATAAGAATCACATGATTTTATCAATTGATGGAGAGAAAGTGTTTGACAAAATACAGCACCCTTTCATATTCAAAGCACTAGAAAAACTAGGAATAGTAGGAACATACTTCAACTTTGTAAAAGTTATCTATGCTAAACCCAAGGCCAATATCATCCTAAATGGAGAAAAATTGTAAGCATTCCCTCTAAAAACTGGAGCAAGACAGGGATCCCCTCTTTCTCCAATCTTATTCAATATAGTCCTTGAAACTCTAGCCAGAGCAATTAGATGAAAGAAATTAAGGGGATACAAATAGGAAAAGAACTGAAACTATCACTATTTGCAGATGATAAGATATTATAGTTGGAGGATCCAAAAAATTCCACCAGAAAACTTCCAGAATAAATGAATTCCACAAAATTGCAGGATATAAAATCAACACTCATAAATCAAATGCATTTCTATACATCAGCAATGAATCCTCTGAAAGAGATATCAGGAAAACTACACCATTCACAATAACCTCAAAAATACTTGGGAATAAAATACTTGAGAATAAATCAAACAAGAGTGGTGAAAGACCTCTACAAGACACTAAAGAAAGAAATTGGAAGATGATCTTAGAAGATGGAAATATCTCTCATGCTCTTGTATAGGCACAATCAATATTATTAAAATGACCACAGTACCCAAAGTGCTATATAGATTCAATGCAATCCCAATTAAAATCCCAAAGTCCTTTCTTATAGAAATAGAAAAGGCAATCATGAAATTCATTTGGAAAAATAAGAGACCCAGAATAGCCAAAGCAATCTTGAGCAAGAAGAGTGAAGCAGGAGGCATCACAACACCAGACCTTAAACTTTACTACAAAGCTATAGTAACAAAAACAGCATGGTACTGGCACCAAAATAGACATGTAGACTAATGGTACAGAATAAAAGACCCAGAGAGTAATGCACATAAGTACAGCTATCTCATACTAGACAAAGGTGCCAAAAACATACATTGGAAAAAAGATAGTCTTTTCAACAAATGGTGCTAGGAAAACTGGAAATCCATATGCAGTAAAATGAAACTAAACCCCTATCTCTCACCATGCACAAAACTCAACTCAAAGTGGATCAAAGACCTAGGAATTAGACCAGAGACCCTGCATCTAATTGAGGAGAAAGTAGGTCCAAATCTTCATACGTGGGATTAGGCCCTGAATTCCTTAACAAGACACCTATAGCACAAGAAATAAAAGCAAGAATCAATAAATGGGATGGACTTAAACTAAAAAGCTTCTTCTCCACAAAAGAAACTATCAATGAGGTGAACAGAGAGCCTACATTCTGGGAGCAAATTTTTGCCACACACACATCTCCAGGATATATAAAGAACTCAAAAAACTTAACACCAAAAAAACAAACAACCCAATTAATAAGTGGGCTAAGGAGCCGAATAGAAATTTCTCAGAAGATATACAATCAATAAACAAATATATGAAGAACTATTCAACATTTCTAGCAATTAGAGAAATGCAAATCAAAACTCCTCTAAGATTTTGTCTCACTCCAGTCAGAATGGCAGCTATCCAAAATACAAGCAACAATAAATGCTGGCGAAGATGTGGTGAAAAAGGCACACTCAAACATGTGGGACCGCAAATTGGTGCAACCAAACTGAAATCAATATGGAGATTCCTTAAAAACTTGGAATAGAACTTCCATTTGACCCAACTCTTTCAGTCCTCAGCCTATACCCTAAAGACTTAAAAACAGCATACTACAGTAATGCAGCCACTTCAATGTTTATAGCAGCACAATTCACAATTGCTAAACTGTGGAAGCAACCTAGATGCCCTTCAATAGATGAATAGATAAAGAAACTGTGGTACATATACACAATGTAATATTACTCAGCAGTAAAAAAGAATAAAACTATGGCATTTGCAGGTAAATGGATGGAATTGGAGAACATCATGCTAAGTGAAGTAAACCAATCCCAAACAACCAAAGGCTGAATGTTCTCTCTGATTAGTGGATGCTGATACATAAGGGGGGAGTGGTGGGGAGCATGGGAGAAACGGAGGAACTTTGGGTGGGGCAGGATGGAGGTGGGTGAGGGGAGGGGGATGGGAGTAGCAAAAATGGTGTAATGAGAGGGATATCACTACCCTAGATACATGTATGAAGACATAATGTTGTCTGTATCTTGTTTGCAACCAGAAAGATGGAAAATTGAGCTCTATATATGTACTATGACTTGAAATGCGTTTAAAATAATAAACAAACAAACAAATAAATAAATAAAATACCTTTATGTGGAAGCAGAAAAGCTTGAGGGCCAGTAGCATCTTGAAGGATGTTTGGCTTGGTTTTTTTTTTTTTTTTTTTGGTACTGGGGATTGAACTCAGGGGCACTCGACCACTGAGCCACATCCCCAGCCCTATTTTGTGTTTTATGTAGAGACAGGGTCTCACTGAGTTGCTTAGCGCCTCGCCATTGCTGAAGCTGGCTTTGAACTCGCGATTCTCCTGTCTCAGCCTCCCTAAGTGCTGGGATTACAGGGTTGAGCCACCGTGCCCGGCGATGTTTGGCTTGTCTAACAGCAGCTACCATCTTCTTATGAATGGAAATTCATTATGAGAAGGTTCTGAAGAAAGTCCAAAAATATATTCAAGAACAGAAAAAGAAGATATATACTTCCCAAAGCCTCCTCCTGACAGACCATATTGAGAGAGGACTTTGAGTTGTTGAAATTATCATTTGTGAAGACAGAGGCATGAGCAGTGGAAGATAAAACCTACAATTAAAGATCCCACCTCCAGTTGGGACACTCATGTACCACTGGCCAATCACATAATCCCTATCTCCTCTTCAGAGCATCATTCCTTTGTATCTGCTGCCAGAGCCATGGTGCCATTTACTCCAAGGACTAACTTTTTAAATATTCCACACCTGAAGTGACCTCTAGTTGCTGAGCATCCACTTTGTGTCTCCGGATTGTGTAGGACTCTGTAACCTTTTGATTTGTTTCCAAGAAAACACAATGAAGCATTTCACATTTTTTTTATTCAAAGTGATTTAATAACATATGCAGGTGGTCAGCCCAATGCAAATTGGTATTTCTTACCTGCCATCAGTACCATTAATTCTCTTCATTTCTTGGGCCAGTTTTCCAGGTGGCTTTAAATTTCAATGAGTCATATTTGAGCCAGTGTTCAGTCTTATTCCCTAAAATTAAGAAAAGGCTTTTTTTTTTTTTCCAGATGAAAGGATAGACTATGTCTGTGGTTAGGCTCATGCATTTCCCAGATTTCAAAGAACTACCAGTTTTGCCATGATTCAATCTTAAGATTGATTTCTGCTGTTCAGTTTCTCAGACTGAAGATCATTTAAAAAATGATGTATAATGTTATTTGTTTTATTATAGCAGTCATATCTAATTACAGCAGTATTGTATTGAATGCAATATCCAGTTATTTTCTTTGGAGACTTTTATGTTATTATTGCATTACCTTGAATATCGGAAAGACGTGGTATGTGTTTCTTGTTCATTATGGAAGTGAGTAAGCCCAATAAAGTGGGTGCTAACCCATCAAACAAACAAACAAACAAATATATGGTGTAGATCTTCAGAAAACGTTGCATCCATGCATAGCAACAGCCTTTTAGCAACCTTTCATACTCATTGAAAACTACAATTGTCACTTGGCAATTATAAGGACTCTTTAGAAAAGGCAGCTGACAAGCAACAAGATGCATGACACAGAAGAGCCCTGATGAAAGAGCACGGGTAGGTAACAAATCTTTCCATTTTTTCTGAGTTGCTAAAGCAAAGCCTCATTTCTCAAATATGACAGAATTGCTTAAATAGCTGGCATATTTCTCTGGAATATTTGGGATGTCACATTCATTATGTTTAAAAAAAGTCAGTAGAAAAGTCATTTTATTTCTTGAGGACTTTTTGCAAAAAGGAAAGATGATTTTTAATTGGGTAGATGGGGGAGTTTGTTCCTCATTAGTAGAAATAAATGTAGGACAACACTGAACACTTTTTTTATGGGGAAAGTGGGGCTCTAGAAAGATGTTGCCAAAGAAATTCATGTCAAAGATACCTGAAAAAGATAGGAAGACATGTAAATCTCTCTTTATGCTTAATCACTGCAAAGTAGAGAATGTTTCAAATGCCCAGAGGTAGCTATTTACTTAAATGACACTTCAGGTGAATTATTTTTATTATTTTTTCAAAAATGTATGATGCTATGATTTCTGTTTGTTCATTTTATCATAAATGTGATTTTTTTTCACAGAAAGGCCATACATTCACTGTTAATATTTTGAGTTTTTACAACTAATAAATAAACTGTGACTATTTTTGTACTTGTTACTTAATTGAAATAATTAAAGTTGTTACGACACTAACCCATGCTACTGTGAATGCAATGCCTTGGATAATAAGTCCCAGAAAAAAGGCATTTTGAAAACTCTGATTTAACTGAATAGTTTTTTGGACTCCTGATTCCTAAAATGAAAAAGAGGAAAGTCACTCTCAAATTGTAAGTTGAATGAAGCAGAGGATGTATCAATAGACAGATGAGAATGCTCATGTGTGGCCCAGCAATCTGGGGGGCATTGATTGTTGCTTTTGTCTTTCACAAATCATTCTTTATAACTTTAAATCTCAGAACACTTTCTCTTACCTAATTTATTTCGTTGTAATAGTGTATCATGAGCAGATTATGTGAGAAATAGCAAATGAACAAAGCATTTCATGCACATTCTCTCCTATCCAATTAATGGTAAAATAAGATGGTAACATACATAGCTGGAACTGCAAGGATTGATTTAAAAATGGGTGCAAGAGGGTGGGAAAAAGTCCCAGTTCTAAAATCTACCCTGCTCATGAGGACATAAGATACACCCTGAGCCATGGACTCATACATAGAATCTGTTTTAGAACAAAACAAATTAGAAATGCTTATAGCATGCTTCAGGGGAAGGGAACCCATAGGACTTTTAATAGTGTGATAGTTGATAATCAAATTACTCCGAATATGGAATAAACAATAGACTACTTCTTGAATGCTCAATATCACTTCAGAGGGAAAAGATGGGCTGGGGTTGGAGAGGAGAGATGGGGTCCAGGCTTGAATGCCTTTGGCCTGCAGAGGTGATGGACTGTTTGGTAATTGCTAGCCTTCCAAAATACTGTTTGATGATGACGTGGCCAGTCCTAATTGTACTTAATGGGAAAAATGCATTTCCTGTCATGTTAGATGAGAGCTGAAAGTGCTCAAGAGGCTGGACATAGAACAGATTTAATTCAACATGGGACTCAGATGTGGTCTTCTGATGAAATTTGTTTTTTGAGAAGTTGGTTTCTGTGGAGATTGAGAGATCCTTGGTATGTGGGGTCTGGTCCTATCAACAGGACAACCTAATACCACGTGTAGCAGAGATGACTTGGGGGTGAGGCAGTGTTCACCAGCTGCACAGTACTACCTAACTCAGACCATTACTTCCAGCAGTTTGTTACCTGCCACTATTGCCTGCCTGGCATGACCACAGCCATGACTGATATATAGGCTATATAAGTAAGGCTAAAATTCTTTCAGAAAATTCACTAAAGGAAAAGAAGTATAAGAACTATCTATTGTTATAAAATACTGGCATTATGATTTGAAAGTCAAACCTCTCTAGCACAGGCAACCAAATGATATTATTTGTCAAATACTGAAAATACATTTTTATGGTTATAGAAATGACTGAGCAGCTCAGCCCCTTACATTAGATACTACCCAGCCATGGACTATTACATTTAAATTCCAGAACTTGTGGATGATATTCTGAGATTTTATGACTGCTTTGGAATCTTAAACACTTTCTTTGAAAATGCTAGTTTCAAATTACTTTCTCTGATGGGTGACTAAGGTACCAGGGCTTTCTCTCTTTTTTTCTTTCTTTCTTTTTTTCCTGTAAAGTCATTTTTGTTGTTGTTATAGCATTCAAATGATAAGTAACAGCATGATCTTCAAAGCTACAAATAAAAAAAAAAACTTTTCTTGAAATAGAGAATGACATGTCCAAAATTCTTTTATTCATAAATGAGGAAACTAGCAGGAGTGTAAAGCTCCTTTAAATAGTATTTGAGGGCCTGGGTGTGCATAGGCATTTAAAAAGTGTTAATAATACTGTTATCTTCAGCAAAGTTTAAGTTATCATATTTTATAAGTAATAAAATAGGACTATAGCATTAGGAGCTTTCCTTTCTGTCAGAGATAACATTATTTTCTGTACTGATTGACAAAAATCTACAATTTAACAACTAGCTTCGTGTATCTTGGATTTTAATCAATAGTAGGTAAGACTAAGGGGAATGAAGGGAAGGGAGGAGGGACAGGAATAGGAAAGACAGTGGAATGATTCTGGCATAACTTTCCTATGGACATACATGCGTACACCCCAGTAAATCTGCACATCACATACAACCATAAGACTAGGATCCTAATCAGAATTAGATGTATTCCATGTGAGTATAAATATATCAAAATATACTCTACTGTCATGTATAATGGAAAAGAACAACTAAAATTTTAGAAAATAGTAGATTGCAAGTCAAAGTAACACTACCCTGGAAATTAATTTATCCTTTGATGTATCTTAAAATTTGTCATTGACTATTGCCTTTATGGAATTTTTTAAAAAAAATATGGTTTAATGAAAATAAATTTAAAAAATCAATCAAATGCTATTATGCACATAACTTCTCTTGAGGATTCCCTCGCTTAGGATATGTTACCTCATGAGGTGAACTCATTACCACTGACCAAATAACTTATTTTCTGCTTGAGGTTCCTAGACTGGCAGTTTTGAAAACACAGTGGAAAATTTCAAAATGACTGCTGCATTTGTTTATTAATACACTAATTTAAGTTAATATTATTTGGATAATATCTTGATTTAAAATATGTAAATCATAGGATTTATGTATTTGCAAAGCAATTCACATGCAATATCTTTAATAATAATGCATTTAAGATACCATTTTCCTAAAGATTTTATTAGTCTGACAACAAAGTGGTTAGAATGAATTCAATTATTCTAAAAGTTTACTAATTTAGAACATACATTCTGATATATTTTATTGTTAGAAATTTTATTGAATTTTGTTCTTTCAACAAATATTTTATTGCTGTTAAATTCAGGATTCTTATTATGGAGAAGAAACAAAGATGAATTTATTCGTCCAACAAATCCTGACAGTTCCTTCTCTGTGACAAGTACTCTCCTAGGGACTATAGTACACACCCATTAGAAAAGTATCCTTGCCTATATAAGTTGAACTTATATTCTGTCTTGAAAGGTGAGATGGTTAATTATAAGATAGATGTGTAAAGTAAATAGTATGTTCTGGGACAGGGTAGAGCAGAGAAGGGTGTAGAATAAAGCTCCTAACCTGCTTTGGCATTTGGTTACTGACAGCTTGCAAGCTCTTCTATAACTCTCTCCTCTTCTTCCCTATATCTCAGCAAGCTGATAAGAAATCTTGGGTGTTCCTCCCTTTGGCACTGACATCAATTTCAAACCATGCAAGCTCTTGTCCATGCCTGTATGCACAAATGTTAACTTAAGTCCCACCCCAGAACCACCATGTTGAAACCCCAAGTCTCTTTGCCACCCTCTCATGACATTTTTTGACCTGCTTAGTAAATCATTGTTCTCCCCAGAAAGTCTCATTATGTAATACCCTATTTATACTTTCTTGGCATGTGTTTTGGTCTTGATATCAAAAGCAAATTTTGGATGGGGAGGAGCCTAACTCTGTGGAGTATTGTCATGACGTGGGGAGGTGTGTGGTTTGGGACAGAAGAGCTACAGAGGTCCTCGCTGGAAAGAAACCATTTCAGTGAAAATCTGAAGGAGGTGAGAGTGTGAGTTGTGTATATTTCTTGAGAGAAGATATTCCTGGAAGGTAAATAGATAGTGAGAATGGCTGGAGGAAAGGACCAAAGAGACTAGAGTTGAGAGATCACAGGGGAGCAGAGGAGTAGACATGGTCAGGAGTTTTTGAGTTTCTCTTGAAAAAAATCAGAAAGTCCTAGAAAAACTTGAGCAACTCAAGGTTACTTTTGGTGAGAAGAATCCAACTTTCAACATAGCAGAATAGCTGTGTTGATGTTTATCACTGTCAAAGTTGTGGTTATGTGCCAATATGAAACTCATGGAAGGAGAGGTGTGATAACCAGCGTACTCCTGGGTGGGGGTGGGGTGGTAAGAGGTGATCAGAATTCCTTCTGAAGGTGAGTCAGTGGGATTTCCTCAGAGTGGATGGGGAGTGTGGAGAAGAGCAGGGAATTGCTACCTGGCCTGTGTTCTCGGTCTATGGAAGAACAGGTTGGACAGCACACGCCTTGTAATAGAGAGCATAGCAAGGTCAAGTACAAAACTAGGTAAAAACTGACATGCTGTATCACAGATGCAGAGAAAGGATTGACCTGGGGAGTGAGCAGTGTGGCCAAGGAGTATCATACTATGTGCATAAATAAATGAAAAATAATGCGGTTTGATACTTTTTTTAGGACAAACTAGAGAAGGAAGGTGTTATTGGTTCAAAGGAGACAATCCATCCCCATTTCTCAGGATAATTTCCTATAGTCTGAACTACTCACTCCCAATGATCCGCACTCCTTCCATCTTTGACCTTAATGAAGTTTTTGTGCAAATGAACTTGTTCCTTCTCTTCCGTTAAGGCCACCATCTACTCATAACAAAGGAGCAAAGGTTGCTGGTGAGCTGCCTACCATTCCAGCTGTTCTCCCGTGAGTTACTAATCAATACGTCTTTATATAATAATTGGTTTGGCACGAAAGAAAGACATGAAGGACATTTTTAAAACATAGATTATTTCCAGTGATATATCATAAATATCCATATGATAATCAAATGCAAAATAAACCCCAAATTGTTAAAGAAAAAAGGCAGTGGCTCTGGTTATAGAATTTGTGACCTGGGGTTTGATTTTTTCGCTGAGTGTTCTGGCATCTTTAGACAGAGATTGAGTTGAACAAAGAACAGATCAGAGCCTGAGGGAAGTGTCGCCATAACCTTTTACTATTCACCTGAAGAACTATGGATGTGGTTTTCTGTTATTTAAAAGATCCATGCTTGACCTGGCCATTAGATCTATATCCAGTGATATTAAATATCAAGAGGCTATAATTCCCTAGATTATATAGATCCCTTGGTAATTTTTAATCATTTCCTAATGCAGATTGCCAATCCCTCTGCCTGTTGTATTCAAGTGGTTCTTGGGTTTATTTTATAATTTATAATTATTATGTCTGCTTTGGTTTTTAATCATTATGATCTGTTCATGTTAATGAACATTTTCTGGAATTAGTGGTGATCATTGTACAACTCTGAATATACTAAAACAATTCCTGGATAATGTACTTTAAAAGGATGATAAATTGTATAACATGAATTATATCTCAAAGAAGGTGTTATACATGTTAAAAAAAGAAAGCCTCTTATATCAGCCATAATAGCCTGCTGATGGCTTCTCGAGAAAGCATCCATGCTGGGTAGCACCAAGTGTGTCTGACTTCTCAGAGGCTGTGAGCACGTGAGGATCTCAGAACAGTCCTGAGAGATGACTCATCATCCTGAACATAATTTTCTTTCTTTTTTTTTTTGGTACCAAAAAAAAAAAAAAGATTGAACTCAGGGGTACTCGACCACTAAACCACATCCCCAGTCCTATTTTGTGTTTATTTAGGGACAGGGTCTCACTGGTTGCTTAGTGCCTTGCCATTGCTGAGGCTAGCTTTTAACTTGTGATTCTCCTGTCTCAGCCTCCCTAAGTGCTGGGATACTTAGGAGTGCACCATAGTGCCTGGCTACATTTTTTTTTTTCTCTACCAAAATCATAAGTACTTTCTAAGACATTGAGAAGTTTCCTTTTCAACTTTAAACCTGATCTTCACCATATTTTTTTTTTTAAGTAAGAGGAAAGAGCATGTAACCAGATCCTTAAATGAAGAGAGGACATGCCTGAGTGGCGTAAATTCCATGGCACCAATGGACTGATTGAAACTGGAACTGCATTTTCATCCCTTCCTATTGGTTAATGGGGAGATAAGTGAGTGTCTTCCTGGAGGCATTCCCAAATCTGCCTCATGAGCCATGTTCCTCCTGATATTTTGCTTCTGATAGTGCAGTGTGTGTGTGTGTGTGTGTGTGTGTGTGTGTGAACACTCATCTTGTTGCTGCTGTTGACTGTTACCTGAGCCACAGCTCATGTTTTCCACTCTGATGAAAGCAGCTGTTGAACCAAGAACTGAGACAGCAATGGTACAGAGACTAGCTCTCCAACCTACCCTGCTCCTTTCTTGCCCCATCCAAAGCAGAGCAGGCATCTTTTCCCTTTCCTTTCTTTCCTTACCCCTTTCTGAAACCTTTGAGTAGTAGTTAACTCTTCCCAAAGATTTAAGTTACATCCTTTGCTTTTTTGGTCCTATTTTGGTGTTTCTTCTTATTTGGTCTCATGCTGAAGAGTTCAAGTCTTCTCTTTGCAGCAAAATTAACAATGATGGGAGCAAACAAGGCAGCCACTGAGCCTGAGAGATGAAGTTCATGTGGTAGACAATCAGCAATGCAAGACGGAGGTAAGGTGGAGAGAACAAGACCAAGCAGGTACCTACGAGGATAAACCGGAGCCCCTGAAGGTGGGCTGAAACCCTTCTCAGGTGATTGTTTTCTGACTTTGTAGAAGAGGTTTTCTGTAGAAGCTGAAGCTCTTTGTCACAAAGCTAAACACACACACTGGATCTAGCAATAGAGGCCAAAGTAGCACCCCAGGGAAGACAGAGCAGGAGAAGCTTCAGTATTCCTCAGACCAGTGATGCAGGTCAACAGAGCGCAACCCCTGTGTGGGTAAGAAGGGCTGTTTGCACTCCCGCCTTCCACATTGCACATCAATCTCTCTTCAGGGTTTCACTAACACACAATATCCATCAGAGTCAAGTAGAACTTACCCAACATCAAAACCTTTGATCATTATGAGGCTTTGAATCTGGATAACTTGGAAAACAGTAGAACTTGTCCACAAAAGTCAAGAAGACAAGAGAAAGACTATGTTTTTATTTTTTTTAAATATTTTTTTTTAGTTGTAGATGGACACAATGTCTTCACGCATGCGAGGCAAGCGCTCTACCGCTGAGCTACAATCCCAGCCCCGAAAGACTATGTTTTTGAGAGTGATAGAAGTCGCCTCCAATCAAGAACATTGTACTGTAGTTGCCATCAGCCTTGAGTATCTCTCTTGTGAAAATAAAGCTAAAACTTTCTGAGTATTTACTTATTTCCAAGAAGTACATAAATGAGACTTATTCTTTTTATCCAATGTGTTTTTTGTTTATTAGCACAATATAGTTATACATAAAATTGAGGGTTCATTTTGACATAACTATACAAGTGTGAAATGTAATTGCTCCTGTTCTGTGGTCAGTAATTCTCCTTTCCTCTCCCCACCTCCTTCCCCCTGTTCCTTTTCCCCTATTCTATTTGTCTTTCTTCTATTCATTTATAGTTTTGTGGATTCTTTTTCATTTTATATAACATCTCAATACATTTTGTCATAATCACAAAGCATGGAACATAATTTGCTCTAATTCCCCAGCACTTACCCTTTTCTCACCTCCTTCCTCCCCGTTTCCCTCCTTCTATTCTGCTGATCATTCTGCAATTTATTTATAGTTCTTTTAAAATTAATGTCTGTGGATATACTTGGTGTTAGGATTCACTGTGCTATATTCATGCATGCACACTCAGAAGTTTGGACAGATCCATTCCACTGTTCTTCCTTTGTCCTATCCCTCCTTCCTCCCCCTCAATCCCCTTCACCCACTCTACTGATCTGTCCTCTATTTTTATGAAATTCTCTCTCCCTTTTTATTCCTTTTTTCCCCTCTTTATCCAATTACCTATTTTGAATTACCTTCCATATATCAGAGAAAACATTCCATCTTTGACTTTTGGGGACTTATTTCACTTAGTATATAGTCTTCAGTTCTATCCATTTAGCAGCAAATGTCATAATATCATTCTGCTTTATGACTGAGTAATATTCCATTGTTTATGTTATACACATTTTCTTTATTCATTTATTTGCTTAAGGACATTTAGATTGGTTCTATAGCTTGACTATTGTGAATTGAGTTGCTATAAACACTGATGTGGCTGCATATCACTATACTATGCTGATTTAAAATCTTTTGGATAAATATACTAAGGAGAGGGATAGCTGGGTCATACGGTGGTTCCATTCCTAGTATTTTGAAGAATCTCAGTACTGCTTTATAGAGTGGTTGCACTAATTTGCAGTCCTGCTAACATAATGTATGAGTATACCTTTATCACCCCATCTTTGCCAACATTTATTATTATTTGTGCTCTTGATAATTCTATTATTCTAATTGAAGTGAGATGAAATCTGAATGTAGTTTTGACTTGCATTTCCCTGATTGCTGGAGATGTTGAACATTTTTTAAAATATATTTGATGACCATTTGTATTTCTTCTCTCGAGAAATGTCTGTTTAGTTCTTTTATCTAACTATTTATTGGGTTTTTTGCTGTTTTTTTTGTGTGTGTTTTCTAAATTTTTTATATATTCTGGACATTAATCCACTCTCTGAGGAGCAGGAGCATGTGGCAATGATCTTTTCCCATTCTGTAGGCTCTTTATGTTTTTAATTGTTTCCTTTGTTGTACAGAAGCTTTTAATTCCATGCCATCCCACTTTTTGATTTTTTATTTTATTTCTTTCACTTTAGAAGTCTTGTTAAAGAAGTCAGTTCCTGTGCCAATATACTGGAATGTTGGGCCTACATTTTCTTCTAGCAGTTGTGGAGTTTCTGATCTAATACCTAAATCCTTGACCCACTTTGAGTTGACTTTTGTGTAGGGTGAGAACTGCATACATGCACTTGATTAGAGGATGCAAGGTTGGTTCAACATATGGAAATCAACAAATATAATTTAACACATAAATACGGTTAAGATAAAGAATCATATAATCATTTCAATAGATGCAGAAAAAAACACTTCACAAAGTACAGTATCCATTCATGTTTAAAAACACTAGAAAAATTAAGGATAGAAAGAACTTACTGCAACATTGTAAAGGCTATATATGACAAACCCAAGGCCAACATCATACAGAATGCAGAACAACAGAAGGCATTTCCTCTAAAAATAGGAACAAAACAAGAATGCTCACTTTCACCACTTCTATTCAACATAGTCTTTGAAATTCAAGCCAGATCAATTATGCAAGAGAAGGAAATTAAATGGATACAAATAGGAAAAGAAGAGCTCAAATTATCTCTGTTTGCATGATTTTATATTTAGAAGACCCAAAAACACTTCACTAGAAGACTTCTAGAGCTCATAAGTGCATTTAGCAAAGTAGCAGGATACAAGATCAAGATCAATACTTGTAAATCAATTGCATTCCTAAACTCCAATAATGAATCTACTGAAAAAGAAATTAGGAAAACTATCCCATTCATAAGAGCCTCAAAAGGAGAAGAAAAAATAAAACATGGTAGTCAATCTCACAAAAGAAATGAACACAGTGAAAATTATAGAACGCCAAAGAAAGAAATTCAAGAAGACATTGGAAGATGGAAAGGTCTCTCATGTTTTTGGATAAGCAGAATTAATTTTGTCAAAATGGCCACACTACCAAAAGGGCTATACAGTTCAACACAATCCTCATCAAAATATCAGTGACATTCTTCACAGAACTAGAAAAAGCAGTGCTGAAATTCATTTGGAAAAATAAGAGACTCATAATAGCCAAAGCAATCCTTAGCAAGGAAGGCAAAACTGCAGGCATGAAAATATCAGACCTCAAACAGACTAAAGAGATATTTATTCTTAATACCTTCTATGATATAGGTGTTGTTTCTCTTGATTTTACAAATAAACACATCAGGTTTCAGAAACTCACTCAAGACAAACAGGCATTAAGTGGTAGAGCCAGGCTTGAAATTGAGGCAGACCAACTCAGGAACCCACAAGCTTTGCTTTATCCAACACTGCGTCACATCTGCTATACGATGCTGAAGCTGTCACCTGATTTGTTTGTTAGGAGAATTACACAATTTTGATATTTAACAAAGTTCTCTAGCAAATCTTAGTGTAAAATAATATGAAGTGTAAAGATGGGTTGCCTAATAAAATTAAAAAAATAAAAATAAAAGTATAAAGGTAAAAATTAAAAGTTCCTATGCAAGGCAGTGCAAGGAAGCATTCACACTGCTAGAAATTGTTTTCTCATTATTTAAGTTTTCTTAAGATGCTCACATCACATAATATTTTGCTGAAAAAAGAAGAAAATATAAACTGTATAGCAGAAAAATAAGGGAGAAACTACAAAAGCAGACTAGAATATGTGCCTAAATCTTAACAGGAAGCTTCCTCTCTGAAAATTATTCCCTTTTAAATAAGTATCAGAAGATTTTTTTGTGTGTGAACTTTGTTTATATCATTGAAAGAAACTACCAGGAGTCGGGAACAGTGGCGCACCTCCATAATCCCTGCACTTTGGGAGGCTGAGACAGGAGAATCGCGAGTTCAAAGCCAGCCTCAGCAACAGCGAGGCACTAAGCAACTCAGTGAGACTCTGTCTCTGCATAAAACACAAAATAGGGCTGGGGATGTGGCTCAGTGGTCGAGTACCCCTGAGTTCAATCCTCAGTACCAAAAAGAAAAAAGAAAAAAAAAGAGAAAGGAAAAAAAACAGAAAAGATACTACCAAGGCTCCTCCCTTTTCCATAAGTTGGCTTCCCAAGGTTTACTTTCTGTGGTCAACCACATTTCAGAAATATTAAGTGGAAAATTGTAAAGGTAAATTCTGAGCAGTGTGATGAAATACCATGCTGTGTTGCTCCCTCCTTTCCAGGCCCAAGTCACTCTGCTATACATACCACCTGCCCCTTAGTCCCTTAGTAGTTATCTCAGGTCATCAGATCAACTGTGTGGTATCATGGAGCTTGTGTTCAGGTACCCCAACTCACAAGATTAGTGATGCTGACAATTCAAATATGCCAAAACCAAAATATAAAGCGCTTTCTTTAAGAGAAAAGACAAAAGGTTAACATAGATTTGTGTGTGTGTGTGTATGTGTGTGTGTGTGTGTGTGTCTTGGAATATATCCTCTGTGAATAAGAGGGGACTACTGTATCATAATTTCCCCTTCTGTTTGTGTATTAATTTTATCTTTCTGTCTAAAAAATCACTACAAACTTGGCATCTTGAAAAGACATGCATTTATTATCTTAGAGTTCTTGGGTCTGAAGTTCATAATAGCTCAGAGAGTTTCCTGATTAGGATTTTATTAGGCCAGAATTCAGAAGTTAGCTGGGCTGAACACTTTCTCTGGAGGCTCTAGGGGAAAATCTGCTTCTAAGTTCATTCAGATTGCTGTCAGAATTTATTTCCTTGCAGTTGCACTGTTGAGATCTGTTTTCTTGCAGGTTGTCAAGTTTAGAGTCACCCTCAGATTCCAGAGGCCACGAGTTTGTCCTTGCTTAAGGCTGTCTCTGTCTTACAGGCTAGAAACAATGTCAGGAATCCTCATGTTTCTGAGCTTCCTGAACTTTTCTTTTTGCTCCATCTAGAAAAATCCCTTCTTTTAATGGGCTCGTGATTAGATTAGGCTCACTGGGATAATCGCCTTTTTTTGTCACATGAGGTAGCATCAGGGGCTGAAGGTCATGGGAGCCATCTTAAATTTCTCTGGATCATAGGTTTTATAATCTCTGACTAGACAGGGCTCAAGCTAAGTAGGTTGGGACAAATTAAGACATGTACTTACTTCAACTTATTAAATGAAATACAGCAATGAATAAGATTGCACTTAATGTGACTATTAAATGAAAATTTATCAACTCTCCCCATGAGGCTTATCGGAATGTATGACCTACTTTTTGTAATTTGGTCAGGTACAAAAATGAGTCTTTTTTAATTCAGGAAGGTTAAAAAACTCTTACAGTGAACTTTATTAAACTTTCACAGAATATTTGTCTATGAAACTTTTACTTTGCATCTCATCCTGGCTAGCCTCTCACGGTGGCTTTCCTAATACTGTTGACATGCATGAACTTGAAATGGAAACATAGGTCTCTTTAAATCTTCTAACAGAAAATACTAGTGGAAATCCATGATTGAAAAGTGGCTCAGATAGAATGTCATCATTAATCTCTTCTTAAATTCACATGTGGAGATGATTGAAATGCAGAGGTCATTTTTAAAGGTTCAGAAAGTTAGAGACTACTGAAGAGGTCATAGATGATGCTTCACTAAAGCGGGATGCCAGCAGTGGGTGATAATATGATGTCCCTCTTCCTTTATAAGTACATTGTCCTCATTTTCGCATATTTGCATGAATACCCCAATCAATATGAAAGTGAAAACCATCAAGGATGTGGGCCATTTTAGAAGGATCCACAAAAAATTCACTGAGAAATGGGATTCTATCTTCTTGAATAACCTAACCCATTTGTGAAGTCCTCCTCACACCCTGTCCTTCCTCGATTTGGATTCTTACGCTGTAGTTAATTGGCTAATTGCTCTCCCATAGCTACTGTAAGGAGTCTGTGGCCAAGAACATGCACTTAGCCTAAGTAGCAAGGCATTCGTTTTAAGCACCCTTAAGTACCTAATGACTCCTCTCAAGAGCTCTTGGGAAGTCATCTCAATTACCCCAGCAGGACGTTGCCAATGGATAATTGCCACAAATTTATACTGGACTCTGCTAAACTAAACTGATCTTAGTTGTATCCTATCTTAATATCTGTCACATTTTCTCCCATTCTTTATAAATTCATCTCCTGCAAGGTCCTCTTACCTTCCCTTCATATACACACACATACATACACACACACGTGCGTGTTTGTGTATAAATATATATAATATATTCACATACATGTATATTTATACATTCAAATATGTATTCGAATATATATATGTATATATATATATATATATATATACATATATATATATGTTTTCCACCTCTTTTTTGTGAACCTTTATTCAGATAGTGGCAATTCATTTATCTATTTGTGTTATACCCTGTCTTATTTAGATTTCTTGTTCTATGAAGAGACAACTAGGGTCTCCAAATATATAGGAAAAATATAGGAAATATTCCTTTCCTTGTAATTATGTAAAGTATTAAAGACAGGTAATTCATTGTACAGCCAAGACTACTGATAAGTATTTTGGGCCTAATAGTCTTCAATTGTTTTCCTGAATCCGGACTCCAATACTGAAAAAAAAAGCTATTCTTATCACACAGTAGATTTAGATAGAGGATATTGTAAGTTGTGGTCTTCCTAGAGCTTTATATGTCTCATTTTATTTCATCTTAACAATATGATGAGGCAGTGTTTACAGGTCTGAAATGGAAGCTTCAACCAAGGATACCTAATGTTCGTCTTGCCTGTCTAGTCATTGGATAGGTTATTTTCTGACTGAATATCTCCGTCTTCCCTTTGGTTAGAGTATTTACTTTAGAAAACTTGAAATTTTAAAATTCTTTTTCAGATAATTGGAATTGTTAAACATCTCCCAGCCTCTTACCAGTTTCATAACCCAGGAAGTGTTTTTCACAAGGACCTGGGAGCCATGCCTTTAAAATATGATTATGAAGAGATAGGTTCCCTGCTTCCCATCTCTGGGGGAGAGTAGAAACCCAATTTCATTAGGTCCCAATTAGTCTAATCACACTGATGAACTTACATAATAAAATCCTGCACTACTTTTGTACTAGCTCACTGTAACTCTTAGAAACTTTATCATTTTTTATTTTAGCAGAATTCAGTTTAGCTTTCTCTCCACAATATTCCTGGTCAATATTGCAATAACCATATCAATATCTTCCAGATTTTCTATTTTACAGGAATGTTAAGTTTTCAAAGTAGTTCTTAATGATCCTTTGGATTTCAGCAATGTCTGTGGTGATATCTCTCTTTTTGTCACTTCTTGTCTTTTTTATTGATTTAGGTCTTCTCTCTCTCTTACTATTTTTAGTTTGGCTAAGGGTTTATTAATCTTGTTTCAAAGAACCACTCTCAATTGCATTGATCCTTTGTATTATTCCTTTATTGTCAATGTAATTAATTTTGGCTCTAATTTTAATTATTTCCTGTCTTTTATCTGTTTTGGAATTTGTTTTTGGACTTGTAGGATCTTTAGGTATAACATTAGATTGTATATTTGGGATTATTTTTAATGCAGACCCTCGATACTATAAACTTTCCTCGGAGAACTGCCTTCATAGTGACCCAGAGATTTTGCTTTGTTGTATGTCTGCTCTCACTTGTTTCTGAAATTTTTTTCCCTCAGGATTTTTTCTCTTACCAATTCCTCATTTATTTTGTTATTCCATCTCTATGTGTTAAAATGGCTGCTGGCTTTTACTTTGTTATATTTCTAATCTAATCTAATCTCATTTCTAATCTAATTTCTAATCTCATTCCATTATGATTTGATAAAATGAAATTTTCTTTATTTTTTCTATCTGTTAAAACTTGCTTTATGTTCTATAATTTTATGTATTTCAGAAGTTTTATGTGTACCTAAGAAAGCTAAGAAAAAAGTGAATTCAGTTGTTGATGGATGAAATATTCTGTAGGTGTATGTTAGATATATTTAATTTATAGTAGTTTTTGATTTTGAAGAGGCTTTAATTAGTTTATGTCTAGATGTCCTGTCTATTGGTGAGAGAAGTATGTTGAAATCATCCAGCACTGTTTTATCAGAGTCTGGCTGGGTCTTTATGTTGAATAGTGTTTTTCTGTTGTTGTTGCTTATTGTTGTTGTTGTTGGTACCAGGGATTGAATCCAGGGGAGCTTAACCACTAAGCCACATCCCTAGCCATTTATTATATTTTTCATTTAGAGACAGGATCTTGCTAAGTTGTTTAGGGCCTTGCTAAATTGCTCAGGCTGACCTTGAGATTGAGATCCTCCTGTCTCAGCCTCCTAAGTTTCTGGAATTATAGATGTGTGCCACATCACCTGGCAGGGTTTGTTTTGTGTGATGAGATGCACTGACACTTGGGGCATATGCATTTACAATTGCTTTATCTTGTTGGATGGACCTCTTTACCAGTATGGAGTGACTTTCCATGTCTCTTCTGATTACTTTTGGCTTCAATTCTTCTTTGTCAGATATGAGAGTAGCTTGCTTTTGATCTTCATTTTCATGGCATATCTTTTTCCATCGTTTTACCTTCAGCCTATGTATACTTTTTCCTGTAAGGTGAGTTTATTGTAAACAACATATGGTTAGGTCCCGTTTTTTTTTTTTTTTAAATCCACTCTTCTAGTCTTATGTCTTTTAATTGGACAGTTGAAACCATTCATATTCCGTGTTATTGTAGGGAAATGATTATTGTTTTCTGTCATTTTGTTGAACCAAGAGGATATAGAAAACCTAAGTAGACCAACATCAACTGAGAAGATTAAAGTAGTAATAAGGAAAAGCCCAGGACTAGATGATTCTCAGCTGAGTTTCATCAGACCTTTAAAGAAGTAATAAGGCTAATACTTCTTAAATTTTTCCATGAAATAGAAAGGGAGAGAACATTCCCAAACCTCTTCTATAAAGCCAGTATCGCCCTAATATGAAAACCATACAAAGACACACAGAAAGAAACCTCAGACAAATATTCCTAATAAACATTGATACAAAAATTCTTAATAAAATATGAGCAATTTGCAGTCAGTAACACATTAATAAGTTGTATGCCATCATCAAATTGGTTTCATTCCAGGGCTGTGAATCAATAATTATAATCACCACATAAATAGAATCAAGGGCAAAAATCACATGATCATCTCAATATATGCAGAAAAAGACTTAGACAAAAAAATCCAACACCCAATCATGTTAAAAACACTGAAAAACTGGGGTTTCATACCTTAACATCAGAAAGTCTACACAGGACAAACCCAAAGAAAACATCATACTGAGTGGAGAAAAACTTAAATAATTTCTTCTACAATTAGAAACAAGATGATAATGTCTACTATCACCACTCTTATTCAATGTAACTCTTGTAACTCTAGCCAGAAATATTAGGCAAGAGAAGAAAATTAACAGAATACAAATAGGAAAAGAAGGGGTCAAATTATCTTTGTTTTGTAGTGACATGAACCTATATCTAGAAGACCCAGAATACTCCACCAAGGACTTTGAGCTGATAAATTCATTCAGCAAAATATCAAGATATAAAGTAAACATACAAAAACAATAGATTTTTTTTTCTTTTCTTCTTGGTATTGGGGAATGAACTCAGGGCCGCTCAACCAATGAGCCACATCACAGCCCTTTCTTGTATTTTATTTAGAGACAGGATCTCACTGAGTGTCTTAGAGCCTCACTAAATTGCTAAGGCAGCCTTTGATCTCACAATCCTCCTGCTTCAGCTTCCCCAGCCACTAGGATTACCATCATGTACCACTGAGCTCAGCTCAATTGCTTTCTTATATTTTAATAACTAAATATGTTGAGAAAGAAATCAGGAAAATAATTCCATTCACAATAACCTCAAAAAAAAAAACCCACTTGAGAATAAATATAACCAAAGGGGTGAAAGATCTCTACAGTGAAAATTATACAACACTAAAGAAAGAAATTGAAGAGGATCTTAGAAGATATAAAACCCTCTTATGTTCTTGGATAGGCAGGATTAATATTGTCAGAATGGCTATATGACCAAAAGTAATATACAGATTCAATATGATCCCATCAAAATACCAATGACATTTTTCATGGAACTAAAAAAAAAAAAAGGATCCTAAAATTCATCTGAAAGAATAAAGACCCAGCATAGCCAAAGAAATACTGAGCAGTAATAAGAATGTTGCTGATGGCATTGAATAGACTAGAAGATACAGAAACAAATCCACATAGATGTCATTATATGTGCCCAAAACATACACTGGAAAATAAAGGTAGCATGTTTAACAAATGGTATTGAGGAAACTGGTATCTATATGTAGAAATATGAAACTAGATCCATATATGTGATGAAAAAATTGCAACTCAAAGTGGATCAAAGACTGAGGAATTAGGCCAGAAACACTGCAACTGTTATAATTTGCAGTAATCTTTAATAGAGTCATCCTTGCCTGCTTAACTTGTTCATACCAATTTCCTTAACAATTATCAGTATAAAGTAACATCTCTAATTTAAAGAAAATATGATTTTTAAAAAATTCTGAGCCAAATATGAATTATCATTGCCTAGGAATATAGATTCAAGTTTCCCTGAGTGACAAGTTCTACCCTGGAAGGAGTTTCATGAACTTCTATAGCCACAGATAAAAGAAGGTCATAAATCCAAACACTTAACAAATGCATTAGTGGGACATCAGGTAGGTAGGGCTTATAGAAAGCTGGCAAATCTATAGACTTCAGATATTGCCTTATAGTATTCTTAAGGGCTGGTGGATGTTAGGAGAGCACTAAGCTTGGAAATACATTCTGAGAGTTTTACTTAGAGTACTGAGGATGTTATATCAGATGCCAAGGTTGAAAGTAAGTGGTTACTAAAAGTCTAAGATAGGCCAAGATAAATGTTGTTCTTGACATACAACAGCCCACGTCTCCACAGGATGTTCTACTCCAGGGTCAGGCAGCCTGCAGGAACTTTTATATAGACCTGACTTGTGCAGAGAACTTCATGTCACAGGATTCAAGGGGTAAAATGTGTTTTTCAAGGTCACATGACTGCCAAGGGGGAAAGCTAATATTCAAAACCAGACCTCCTAATTCTGAAGCCCAAGATTTTAACACTACACTCTGACTATACACAAATTCCCTTCAAGAGGGGACAATAAACGGAATGAAAGGGAAAAAGTACAGAGCATGAGCAGAGAAGACAGGAACCTCACTCCCTACACAGCAAGGGAAAGGAGATTTCTTTTAGGCCAGCTTAGGTACAGAAAGAGTAAATTGAAAAATGCTCAACTTCAACTTGATAAACAAGATGTTGCTACGCTTTGGTAACTGTAGCTTCTGAAAAGTTTGTAGTAATGAGGAAAGAACACATCAGAAAAATCCAAGGGTCTGACATAGGAGTAAAGAAAGAGACCTTCTACCTTCTTGAGACTTACTGGGTGATGAATCACAAGAACTATAAAGGCTGAGACTACACTGGAAGCTATCAAGTTAACCTGCTACAGTTTTATGGCTGAACACAAAAGACATGTATTACAGAGCAAGGTCCTCTGCAGAGCCAAAGCAACTGTGGACATCTTCTCTTACCAGTTCCTGGGATCATACCAGAAAAATTTCAGGGATGTTTCTCAAAATAGCAGACATGAGTTTATTAGAAGGGATAGAAAAAGAGAAAAATAGGAACACTCTCAAGGGATAGAGTGTGTCCTCTCAGAGAGGAGAGAGATGGTGCAATCCTTCTGCTGTCTAGTTTTATTAGAATCCCAGGTAAGTTTTCAGAGTCTTGCCCATGTCCACCTCTTCAATTTTGAATGACAGCAAGATTGCTTCAGACTTTAAAGTCCCTGCTGCACATAGTCTTATCCCATGTAGGCAAGATATTATTATCATTTATATTACAATGATGTGCTAAGGATTCAGTGTAACTCTGGGTCGCTTTGTCCCATGCTGACTGGATCTAATTGAAACTTTTTCTTACAGATATTATGGTTAGGGGGCTTTGCTCCTAATTATTTTATCTCCTTGAGTTTTAGAGTCTGTAAAGGTCATGAAAGTCACCCCCCTTCAGGATAACTTATGCTCTTGTTGGCAGGAAGGAATCATTTGTTCCCACGTATTCTTCCAATAACAAGTTGTTTGCCAAAGAATAAAACATATCTTGTTGACTTAAGCTGGGCAGGGTCACAGGTTTTCTTTTAAACACAGGGGTCAGTCTAGCAGGCCCAATTTATAGAATTATCCTCATATTCCCACTGCTCATGATTATGTGTTGCCTATCAACCTGGAACTCTAGGGTCAAAGGCAACAGAAAGTTTGTTATTCAAAGAAATACAAGCATAGTCTTTGTGCTAGTTTCTTGAGCCTTGTTTGCAGAATAGCATGACAAGGACACACGTTACATTACAGAGAGGGTCTTTGAGTTTAGAGAATTCAAATTATAATAGGAAATAAATCTGCCTCACTTTGATCCCTGAGGGAGATATTTTTATTCATGGGATAGTAAGCAAAACTCCCCCATGTTGTAAGAGGCACATTGTAACTATCTTACAAGGCTATTTTGAATGCATGCACCTTGGAAGATAGAGTACAAAACAAATAAAGTCAATTCTCATGAAATGTATAGGATTGTGATCCATGGAAAACACCCTCCACCAAGTGTGTGTATTACTGATATTGGATGAGACAGATATGAACAACAGCCTGAGACTCTATGAAAAAGTACTAATGCACAGATCCTAGCAAATATTGGTGTTATCCTGATTCTCTTCTTCCCTTCACCCACTACTTGCACCTATCAAATCTGCTGGGAGTTCTGATTAACTGTGCTTTCAAAATCCCTCTCCAGCCCAGGCACTTCCCTCCATCTCCTACCTGATTCAAGTCATCTTTCCTTCCTTGTGCTTTTGTAACAGTCTTCTATTTTTCTCCCCCTCCTTTGTTTCTGTCCTATCTCTTTACAATCTGTCCCTATAGAGCGGTTGAGTGAGTGTAGGGATCACATACTATCTAAAATCAGATCATGACTGCCCCTCATGGAAAATGTTCAATAGTTTCTAATTGTTCTTAGAAAATCAACCCAAACCCCTTGACCCACAAGGCCCCTCTCACCAAGCTTCACTCCATCTCCCCCAAAGACCTTGGCTGTGTTTTACTTCACCTGAACTTTTCTTCTATCTTTACTCATCTGGTTCCTCATCATTAAGGCCTCAGATCAAAGCATTCTCCTCTCCTTCTCCCCACTTTGTACCAATATCAAGATGACCATTGTCTGTCTGATATCACCCTGTCATTGGGTTTATATCAAACACTACGACATACTGTCATATCATTTGACTTCTTGTAACTTTCCTTCTCCATTTCAGCCTAAATGTAACTTCTTGAGATGAGGACTTCCACTCTTTAGATTAGTTACTCTTAGAGAAGTTCCTAACATTGAAAAAAAATGCTGAAATGATGAATAATAGGGATCTTGATTTAGCCAAAGATGGAAATTTCCTAGAACTTTCTGTTCTGTGACTACTCAAGGCCGGCCAAGCTTTCTGTGCTGTGTAGTGTTGACTCTTGGCTACCTTAGAAGTAGCAACAACATATACATTTCTTAAGCAACATAAAGATTTTGCATAGCTTTTGGGCGGTCAGTTGAGGAGTGTTACCATAGCAACCTGGAAGTATGGTACCCATCAGGAACTATAGAAAGCTTGAAGTTATCTCCCCTTGCAACAAAGGTAACTCTACCCATCTTCACCAAAAACATACAAACTATTTTTTTAAATAGACTTCATTTTTTTTTCCAGAGAAATTTTGGGTTCACAGAAACATCTAGCAGCAAATACACAGATTTCCCATGTACTCTGCACCCTCACATACATAGCCTCTCTCATAGTCAACATCCTTCATCAGAGTGACACATTTGTTAAAATTTATAAGCCTACATTGTCATGTCATTGTGATCTAAATTTTACGATTTGCTTTGGATTTATTCTTGGTGCTATATATTCTGTGGGTCTGGACAGACATATAATGGCACAATTATGGTATCACACAGAATATTTTTACCACCTTAAAAATCTTCTGTGGTCCGTCTGTTCATCCGTGTTAACTACTAATGTTTTTATTTTACCCATGGCTTTGTCTTTTCCAGAAGTTACATGCTTCATACAGAATATAGTCTTTTATAGATTGCTCTGTTCGCTTTCACTTATATGTAAGGTTTTAATTTTTCTTCATATCTTTTCCTGACTTGATAGCTTTTTTTTTTGTATAACTGAATGTTATTGCATTGTCTAGACAATAATAGCTCACTTATATCTTGGCCTACTGAAGAAAATTTTGTTTTTTTTCAAGTTTGGGGAATTATGATTAAAGCTTCTATAAACATTCATATGCAAGAGGTTTCTTGTTTTTGACAAACATACCAAAAATGACTATTACTGGATCATGTGTTAGGAGTATATTTAATATTTGAAGAAACTGTCAAACTCTGCACTTTTTTGGTGTTGCTATTGTTCTGGATTTTGGTCATTATAAATTTTATTTTTTTTTCTCAGAGGACAGAGTTTGAAGGCTCTGAGGTATAGATTAAGTGTTCTATTACTACTCTGCCATGATAGGTCATCTGATAATAACTATTTAGATTTTTGCCTGCATTTGGATTTTTGTGGTCTATGGGTGTTTTGTAGCCCACACCATTATCCTGTTTCCTCTTGTTTCAAACAAAGCAGAAAAGCAAAACCAGCAAAAGGTTAATCACAAAACTTTATAATTTAATATTAACTTGTAATAGTATATAATATTGTTTTGTCTCAATGATTTAATCAAAACTAACCTTTATCATTATAGTTCAAAAAACATTCTTATAAAGAGTGATTTTAATTATTTTCAGCAATTTCATTTAACTTAATGAATACTGATTAAAGATCTTGTAACATTATAACATGATAGATATCAGTGTCATTAAAATCCAATCTTGATTTCGAATTATTTGTTTCAAGCCTGAGAAAATTTGGAATTTGAGGTAGAATAGAGAGGAATAAACTTCATAGACTTATGTAGTTATTATTTAATCATTGTTTTCCAGAGTGAGTCCTAGAGGCTATTCACTAAATAATTCAGCAGTGAAATATTCCCAGTTGTTAAAAGTACTCCTTATGAGTTTGACATGATCTGACAGCATTTTTATCATATGACAGACATTTTTTGATTGTGTCCTAATAATATTTATTTTATTATAACATAAAAATAGTCCCTGTTCATTTTCTCATCTCTCAGAACCTCAAATTTTGTGTTTTCATTAAGAAATTGCTACCATTGTTAGATGATGTAGGAGTTTCCCAGGGCTGCCATATAAAACAGGGTGGCTTAAAACAACAGGAAGTTCTTCATAGTTCTGGAAAAATGGAGGCGTTGGTAGTAGTGGTTTCATTGTAGGTTCTAAGGAAGAATCCATTGTGTGCCTTTCTCCTAGATTTTGGTGGTTTCTGACAATTCTGGGTATGTTTTGGTTTGTAGCTGCCAAGCTCCAACATCTGCCTCATCTTCCTGTGGCCTTCTTTTTGTGTCTCTGCATCTTTACTTGTGTCTGTTATGAGGACCCTCATGGATTTAGAGCCCACCATGTTAATCTAGGGTGATGTCATTTCATGATCTGTACTTCATTTACATCTGAAAAGCCCTTTTTCCAAATAGGATCACACTAGGTTCTGTATGGACATAAATTTTTGGGACACTATTTATCCCACTGTAGATGACAAGAGATTACTGCAAAATGTCCAGAGCAACACACAATGTTGCAGGAATTTTCCTGTCTTCAAATGAAACTGAACTTTAAAAAATATGAACATGTTTAATTCATGGTACAAAAGTATTTAATACATAGCATATGACTACAGAAAAAAACACATAGCTTGTAGCACATACTTTAAAACCAGAATAGCCAAATGAAAAGAGCGTACAAATGGTTAGTTTTACTTAAAAAAAATAATAGTCAAAAGTACATATTGGGAATTCAATCACAATGTTTTTCGTTTTTCTAGAGATGTGATATATGTGTTTTCTGGCCAGTAGTATTCTACGGACATTGTACTAAGCCAAAGCAGACAGGTAACAGTAAAGCTGTTCTCTACATCCTACTCCTTCCAAGCTGGATGTGCAGAACACGACCTTAACAGGAAATCTTTTAACAGGAAGAGGAAATTACGGTGTCCTTGCTTATCCCAACAGAAAACCCAACAAGCTAGCTTACACAGAAAGGACTTTAAGCTAACATGCAAACACACGTAGCACGGGTAAGAACAGGATAGCTCTGAGTCTGTTTCTAGCACACAGTATGTATTCACTGGTCCTCAGTAAAACAGGAATGCCAAGGTAGAAAACACCCTGGCTTTCATAGCACTAGCAACTAAAAAGCACACAGCAGGTAATACTTTGATTTTTATGTGAGTAATCACAGAAGTTATAAGATTATACTCATTAGGTTAGTCTGAGGATTCATCTGTATACTGTATTTTTTTTTAAATGTTTTAGTTGTAGATGGACACAATACATTTATTTTATTGATTTTACATATTTATGTGGTGCTGAGGATTGAACCCAGTGTCCCATGCATGGGAGGCAAATGCTCTACCACTGAGCCATAACACCAGCCCAATCTGCACACTGTATTTTTAAAAATGTTCTTCAGAATAAATCTTACAAAAATATGTGCAAGATCTCTTCAGAGAAAAATTTAATTCAAAATAGATCATACAATATAAAACTTCTAGAGGAATTACTATAACAATTGTTTAATAGAGATTTACTAAATACAGTATAATAAATATGAATTTTATATAACTGAAAAATTAGCATTTTTATTATTTCAAAATCACACTTATTTCCGAGGTAGAGAGGTGTTACTATGGAGAGATAGCCAAGGAGTTCACTTATGGGGATGAGACTGTTCTCTATCTTGATTATGTGATTTTAACAATATATGCTATAATTGTGTAAAACTATATATACATAATACATAAATGAGATTATATACATATTTATACAACACAAGTAAAATCTGTAGTTAATAGCATCACACCACAACTGGTTTTAAAAAATGGGGGAAGGATTTGAATACATTACCCCAAAAGATATACGAATGAAAGTAAGCTCATGCAAAGATGTTAAACGTAATTAGTCATCAGAGAAAAACAAATTAAAACCAAAATATATATTGTCACATACCCATACATGGTTAGAATGAATAAAATGATAAAACCAAGTGTTGGCAAAGATGTAGAACAAATGGAATTCTCAAAAACTGTGTATGCAGTACTTTAAAATGCTACCATCACTTTGAAAAAATGGCTTTGCATTTTCTATTAAACTAGACCCTCAACATATAACTTAAAAGTTCTAGTTATAGGTATTTATCTCAGATTAATAACTATATAAGCTTAAACAAAGATGTATATTCAAATGTTGTAGACGTTTTATTGAAAACCCCATAGAAGTTTTATTGAAAACCCCAAACTGGAAAAAGCCAAATGTCCTTCAACTGGAGAATAATAAATAAATTGTAATATATTTATTAAATTGCATACTACTCAGCAATATAAAAGAACAAACCAGCACCATGCAAAATAAAAGAGGACACATGAAGAAATCGTATGCTATATTCTTCATGATTGAATTTACATGGAATTATCTACTAGGAAATTGCAAGAGACAGAAAACTGAACAGTGGTTACTCTGGGCAGGGAACAGATTGAGAGATTGACTGCAGGAGGTACCAGGGAACTCTGTGAAGTCCTAACAATGTTTGTATATTGGCCAAAATTTACAACATTGTACAATAAGTTAACAAAGTTTATGTACATGGTAATTCAAAAAGTTGATGTAAAAATTTTAAAAGGGCCAAATAGGATCAATGAATTGGAAAACTGAAAACTTAAATGACTATTCAAGACTGGAAGAAATCTGAGTTAGTTTGTAAGAAGAAAATTCATAAAAATAAGATAATACTCTGTGGGAATTTTGTAATTTTAGGCTAATTTTACAAAGTGCTTTCTGCCTATGAACAAGTAATGATTTTGCCTCATAACAATACCCACTTGTCTCTAGGAGGTCTATCTTCTGGCACATAGTGCGCTCCAGGTTTCTCTACCCTAAAGAGTAAAATCTCAGCCAGGGATGTCACTGTAGTCCTTACTTTATATTTATGCCGTTCTGTGTCATAAAGCCATCTGAGAGAAAGAGAGATTTCTTCTTGTTTTCACTTTCCATTTTGATCACTCCTCAACCTGTAGGAATGGAGCTATTACCCTCCTCGTCACTCCATTGAAACCCTCCCAAATCACCTCCCAATGCATAATTGCATCAGTTTTGCCTTTAATTTACTTCTCTACTGACATGTCAATCATAGGCTTCCTTAATACTCTTATCTTCTCAGGTTTATTTTTTTACTTTTATTTTTTTAATATTTTTTTTTAGTTGTAGATGGATGCAATATATTTATTTTATTTATTTATTTTTATGTGGTGCTGAGGATGGAACCCAGTGACTCACACATGCGAGGCAAGCGCTCTACCACTGAGCTACAGCCCTGGCCCCATCCTCAGGCTTATTTTGTTAATTGCCCCTGCTCATGTTTAGCTAGTGGTTCCTGGTAATGACATAGTCTTCCTCTTCTTACTCTATACCCTGCTCCAAATAGTCTTTCCCATGCCTGTGAAACAGTTTATATGTCATGATTTCCAGATACAGGAATCTTTTTAGAATTTCAGATCCATGCATGTTAATGTCTACTAAATGTTGTCCAAGGCCCATTAAAAGGTGTTAGCTGGGTGTTCAGAACATACCACCCAGAAAGGAAAACAAAACAACCTACAGCAAAGTTACATTACATGAATGAATTTCACTACAATTAGTGCAAGTTTAGAAGTAGGTTGTTACATAGCAAGTGCTATACTTCCACCCATAAACTTAAAAAATATACATTGGATATTGTAGTTTAGACATTCATAACTATGAGGTAAAATTTTAAAAAAAGAAAGAAAGCAATGATTAGGACAAAATTGAGGCCAGTAATTATGTTTAGTGGGGACTCATGGTATGTGTTGACCTATGTTATATACACATTAATGATCAAATTTTTCTTATTGAAAAAAATGTGTGTATAAGTATATTAATGCTTCATGCATTTTTAGTTTATATTTGTTGTGGCATGTGTCAGTTCTCATAACAAAATGCATTAGATTGAGCAATCCATAAACAACATAGTTGGACAGTCTGGGAAGTGAAGGAATCAGCAGATGCTGGTTCTCTGTTGAGTGCTATCTGTTGCTTCAAAGTCGGCACCTTCCAGCTGTATACTCACATGGGGGACAAAGGGCAAGGGGGCTAACAAGATCCCTTGGGCCTCTTTTATGAGGGTAATAATTACATCCATGAGTCTTCTGTCCTTCTGGCCTAATCACCCCCAAAAGGTGCCACCCCTTAACACAGCTCTAGAGATGAGGTTTAACATATGAATTGGGGGACATGAATATTCAGACTATCTCAGCATGTTCTGTATGTAATGCAAAATATAAAGATAAAGCTGAAAAGGGAGGTGAAGGGTGTCTGTGCATGAGCTAATGCAGGAAAATGGAGTCCACATTCAGGGAACACTGAAAGTACTGCAGAAGGCAGGAGTAGAAGGTGAACTGAAGGTCACATCATTAGACCTGGGTCAGTATAATGTGTGGCATCACTAATGATTTTTGTTCAGGTAAAGTTATGATCAGAATTATACATTAGGGAATATTCTGAGAATAACTGAGATGGTTGATTAGAGCAAAAGAAAAAGGAGATAAGAAGTTATATGAAAATATTGCAAAAATAATGAGGACTACTCTAGGGGATTCACCAGTAGGAATATAAAAGTGAAGTGAGCTGTAATGGAAGCATTAAAAGTAACCATACTAATGTTAAATGTGGTGAACAAATAAAAATGCTTTTTCAAATACAACAAAACATTTAATTATGAATGTCAATGTAGTAAATATAGAGGTGACCAAATTTTTTATATCCTTTGACTTAAGAAATGAGCTAGCATTTGTAATTATTTTAAATGTTTATGCACCGAGACCCAATTGACATGCAATTTAGAAGCCATTTGTTTTATTTTGATTGGGTAATTGTGGATAACTTTAATAAATATACTATTTAAATGCATGTTGTGAAGTGAAAGAAGATAAGTTGGGAAGGCTCTATACTGAATATGCCGAACTACATGATGTTCTGGAAAAGGCAAAATTGTGGTGACAGTAAAAATAGAAATTTGGTGGGGAGATGGGACACATCTACAGATGGAACACAGGGAATTTTTCAAGATGGTGAAACTCTTCTGTGTGGTACTGCAGTGACAGATAGACGTACATTCTCCATAATCCATAGAACATGCAGCAGAAAGTAGAAACTCTAATGTAAACTGTGGAATGAAATTAGATGTAGAGTTTCAATATTTATCCATCAATTGTATAAAATATACCAAACTAATGCACAATAGTTGATAATAGGAGAAATTGAAGGAGGTGTGTGAGGGGTATATACTCTGTACTTTTTGCTCAATTTCTCTGTAAATCCAACACTGCTTAAAATCAAAGTCTATTATTACAATTATGAACTTTTTATATCCATCAAGACCTTTGGATCTATCAAACATATGCCCAAATCTCCACTCTATTACACAACAGTGCACCTATTTCTCATGAGCACACAGGTCACTCTCCATGGTAGATCACATATTAGCCATAAAACAAGTCTGAACAAATGTAAAATTGGAACATAGAAGAAATCTTTCCAACAATGTAAAAACCAGAAAGATTTCAGGTAAACCCCTAACTTTGTCTTCAGGTACTTCAAGAAGGAAAAAAAAAAAAACAAAATCCAATGCTAGCGGAAGGATGAAAACAGAGAACCAAAAATAAATGAATGAGAACATAGGAAAACAAAGCAAAACAAAGAATCCCACAGAGTTGGGGTTTTAAAAGATTAACGAAATTGACAATTCTTCACAAAACCAACTAAGAATAAAGACAGAACATTCAAAAAACAAAATTAAAATGAAAGAAGACATTGCCAATGACATCACACAGAAGACAGAGGACTGTAAGTGGCTACTGTGCACAATTGTACACAAACTGAGTAAGCCAGAAGAAATGGACACTTTTCCTAGAAACATGCAATTATGAGGACTGAACCCTGAAGAAGTGAAATAATGTTGGATTTGCAAAGATTTCTTGGAAATGACATCAAAAGCACAGGCGGCAAAAGCAAAATGAGCAAATGAGATGACATCGACTACAAAATCAGAGACTTCTGCAGAGCAAAGGAAGCAGTCAGCAGAGTGAAAAGGTGATCTAGAAATGGGGAAGACTGCAACCCATCTGTGTAATAAGAGTTATTATTTAAAACCTATAAGGAACTCCTACAAAATAACAACAGCAACAGCAGCAGTGAAAGAACTTGACTGAGAAAATAGACAAAGGATTTGAACCCAAGGATGCTTCACCACTGAACTACATTCCCAGCCCTTTTAATTTTTTATTTTGAGACAGGGTTTTGCAAGGTTGCTTAGAACCTTGCTCAGTTGCTGAGGCTGTCCTTGAACTTGTGATCCTCCTTCCTCAGCCTCCCGAGTCGCCCAAATTATAGGCATGTGCCACCACATCTGGCTTTGTTGCATCCAACCCGCACCTCTCCCCAAGAAGTGCAGCCCAGACAACTCTGCAGAAGCAGCAAAGTTTATTGAGGAAATAGGCACACAGGCCAATCGATTGGGGTCAGCTCTCCTTTCCTTCAGAGAGTGACCCCGAAGTGAGGGTTTCAGAGGTTATTATAGGGTGGGCTAGCTACATGACTCAGGAAAACATGAT
>CM053405.1:9473100-9591474 GCA_028644305.1 Xerus rutilus | reverse complement strand
TGGAGATTCCCTAGAAAACTTGGAATGGAACCACCATTTGAGCCTGCTATCCCACTCCTCGGTCTATACCCAGAAGACTTAAAAACAGCAAACTACAGTGCTGCAGCCACTTCAATGTTTATAGCAGCTCAATTCACAATAGCTAAACTGCGGAACCAACCTAGATGCCCTTTGATAGATGACTGGATAAAGAAACTGTGGTATATATACACAATGGAATATTACTCAGCAATAAAAGAGAATAAAATTATGGCATTTGCAGGTAAATGGATGGAGTTGGAGTTATCATGCTAAGTGAAGTAAGCCAATCTAAGAAAACCAAATGCAGAATGTACTTGTTGATAAGTGGATGCTGATCCATAATGTGGGGAAGGTTGTGGGAACAATGGTGGAACTCTGTTCACAGGAGTGTAAGGGGGGAAGGGGCATGGGAACAGTAAAGGTGGTGAAATATGATGGTCATCATAGCCCTAACTTTATGTATGACTGCATATATATTGTTATTGTATACAACTTACAACTAGAGAATTGATATGTTATCTTCTATCTATGTACAATGAATCAAATTGCACTCTGTTATCTTGTAAACCTAAATAGAACAAATAAATAAATTAAATATGAAAAAAATTATTTTCTCTTTATTTATGGTATGTTTGCTCTATATTTACTGAAATCTGTCTACTGAAACAATACTAAAATATTTGGAGCTATTATTTTATGCTTGTATTTTTAAATTGTTAATAATAATTCATATTTGTTATATTTTACATTTTATAAAATTCTTGGCTCACAAAAGAGATTCCAAACAAAACAAAACTAAAAAGCATGACATGTTCTTATGCAAACTCCCTTACAGTTGAAAATGCCATGGTAAACTTATTTGTGGCAATTGTCTAGATAACCAAGCCGGCCATCAGCAAGACTTTCTCAAGTCTGCAATTCCATTGCTGATTTGTGTGACCTCAACCATCACAAGTTTTAGCAAACCAGAACATTTCAGTGATCTCCTCATCTCCTGCTTTATCTGCCTAACCAATACATACCTTGAGGGTATTAATTATCTTGTCTAACTGACATTCTGTTATATTGAGAAGAATTTGAAATTTGTGAGCCATTGGCCTAGTGGGATTTGGAAAGCTTTTTTACACTATAGAGATTAGGTGCTTATTGTAATGGGATTTTGCCTGCAGGAAATTAAATTATTCAGAGGTAGGTTAACTCTTTTGGTTATTTTATGCTCCATTCAGTACATAAGAGTGAATAGATTTCTCCATGAAAAGGCATTGAATGGCTGCCAGAGTCCAGTGAATTTACTTTCACCCCAAGCACCTATGCACCACCAGCTGCCTGGCATTCCAACCACCTATCTCATTGGTCTGGTCAAGATATTGTCTCCAGATAACTGCATCTTCTGTATATACTATGTGGAGAGGCAAATGTTCAAAAAGCTCAGTGGATTAGAGTAGCCAAGCAGTTGAGAGAAAAAAGAAAAAGTAGAGGCCTTACCAGGGACAAAGCATTCTTCAAATTGAGTATGATGTGACAAAACTGGAGCATGGATTATGGCATGAGTAAGATGAGCATACATCTTTAATAAACTGGTAGGGAAGCAGAAGCAGCTGCACAGGCTGGTTAAAAACAAGACGATACTTTTTTACATGTTTTCCCTTCCTCCAGCGCTGCTACCTAATCTTGTCAAGCCTATGTTGTCTCAATTGGGAAATCAGGGACATGATTATTTTTTTATTTGTTCTAAGTAAGGGACATTATTTATGTCCCAGAGCTTTGAGGAGATTTCATATTCATCATGTTATAAGTGTTCCCTACCTATAGATTATACTTGTTATTTTCATGCATCTTGCATCAGGTTTGCTCAGGATAAAGCAGTACTTTTTCATACATGCATCATCTTGTGTGGTACATGATTTCAGGAGTGCTTCCATTCCCAAGGAACAGGAGATCCTGGTGAATATACCTTGATCAAATGGTTGATCCCAGAGGCAGGCATTGATTCAGCTGGATAGGGACACAATGGGGAACTAAATCACTGGCTTTTCTCTTCTTTCATTCTAGGCACATTGACTCTTACCAGCATGCTCCCTGCCTCACGGTCCTCAGATGTATTTGTATGTCCAAGTATTATGTGCACATACTGGACCAAAAGAGAGAGGATTGAAGGTCTTCATCTTGGAAGGTTTTGTGTTCTTATGCAAGGCAGGAAGCTGTTGAGAGGCAATTCTCCATGAATATTTCAGACTTGCAATGCTGAAGTTTCTGAATCAAGGGCATGTGTGAGGAGCAAAGGTCTTGATAGTTGGAGGATCACAGATACCATCTTCCTTCTTTCTCTCATTGGGACATATATACTTATGTTCTCAGATAATGATTTGAATATTTTCTCCTACCCTCAGCAGACAAGATCTGATTGTATTACATTTTGGAGTAAAGGTCTTTCTCTTTCTTTCTCTCTCCCTCATTCTTTGCCCTTTGATTGGAGAAAGGGAAGACTGTCCACTGTCCTCTATGCTCTGTGTGCGTCCAGGTGCTGGGTTTCTCCTTCTGTGCGGCAACCAGCTGCGCATGGATGTGAGCATCTGCCCCTCACCACATTGCCCTATGAGAAAAGGGAACTGGGGACCAGTGAAGTCTCTCTCCAGCTGTTGCATTTTAACATGAGTATTAAATAATATATTTCCTTGACCCACAGGTCTTGTGCTTTTCTGTCAGAAAATGCATAGAAAAATGTGGAAAGATAACTTGTTAGCTTGAATATAGGCAAAATCTCGGACTTTTCATAGTTTCGGATAACAGGAGCAAATTTATTCAGCAGATTTTCTCCTCTACTTTATGAGGTAAAATGAAAAGACCTGTCTAATCTTAGACAAATCAATCACAACCTAAAATGCGATTATATGACTAGTGTAGACAAATTTGTTGATTGGTTTTTGAGTAGCATTTTTTCTTCCAAACAAGGTAACTCTACCATTCTGGAAAACTGTATTTTCAGGGAAATGTATGTATCTCAATTATACTTGTAAGGAAGTGTTTTTGTGTGAGTAACCAGTGGGGAGCATGTAATGGATAGTGTTTCTGCCAAATACTGTGAATCTAAAAATATCCATCATGCATGTTTGTCAATATTGGGCACCAAAGTTCTTCAGGTCAAGGAAATATGTCAAATTTATTTTTGGTGAAAATACTTCAAAGCTTAGTATAGAGCATTGCATTATTAATTAACCAATTACTTAATACTTATGTTAGCCAAAATAACCTTCATTTAAAGACTAATAGTCTTTAAATGAACATAGTTTTATGTTCAATTAGTCAAAATACCCATACTTTATAACGGAAAGGAAGAAAACATAAATATTTAAGACACGAATGAGAACGAGTCGTGATTCCAGACTGACCGACTCTAGAAGTTTCCCATGCTAGGAAAAATTTCCACTAAATTATGATAATGGCATTTCATATAATATTATCTTTCTATAGTTTCAAGGTTGGTTTGGATGTTCTATTTCTTCAGGCTACACAGGCACTTTAATATTGCAACTCTGTCAAATTTCTATGCGATTTATAATTTGGCAGCTAAAATGTCAAGGATGTTGTCAAGGAAAATATTCTATATTCTTTAAAACTGTATTTATAGTCAGAATAGCATAAACACGGGGGCATGTATTTATTCTTAGTGACTTTCTTGTCAAAATATATTGCGTTTTGTTGTCAGGTGAGCAGTAATTGTATTGTCTGTGCTGTAAAATCAACCTGGCACTGGAACACCAAGCTGCACTCTCCTATTACACATGTCACTACTGATAGTAAATAATTTTGAAATTGAAAATTACGGGCAAGATGATTAATGAAGTAAATGATGCAACATAATACAAGTACAATACCTCTGTGGGACTCAACTGCTGTTTGATTATAAAATAAATTAATATTGTCAATCACAGCTGTAGAAATGTAACAGAATAAGAGAGACAATTCTAAAGATCTCTTTCTCAGTAATAAGAACAAATGTTCAGATAATTTTATAGACAGAAAATATTTTGCATGTTGCTTATTTAATTAAGCATATTAGTCATAAATAAGTTAAATGGCTTACCAGGACCCATGTTCTGGTATACCAACTGGGTAATAGCAGGTACTTGTTCACAACCTCATATAGAGAGTTAACCAATCTCCACTCAAACTGTTTCCTTTTGTGTAATTGGTTATTGAAAAAAAGAGCAATTTGACACATTCATGTGATGTCAAACATACGGCTTATGACAACCTTGTCAATTATCCACAATGAATCAGTCTTGGGTAACAGAGAATCTTGCTTTACCATGGTTTCTAACTGGGGTTCTTCCAACTTTTCTGTTTTGCGATCTCAAAGAAAAGACATTTTCCTCAGCATTATAGGACTCGCCCTGTCTTCTCAGGCCTGTATTCCCATGAAATAGCAGAACTCTGTCTAACTAACATGGTACCTGCACATGTTAATGGATAAATGCATGACTCAGATGCAGAAAGTTTTAGCCATTCTACACTTATTAATGGGAGGAAACACCAACATTTATTGAGTTTTTTAAAACATAAAAATAAATTTTATCATGTGTATTTGGGATTTATAAAATGTTAGTAAAATGGTTATACATATAGGTAGTAAAATGGTTATTATTGTGAAGCAAATTAACATATCTCTCATCTCACAAAGTTAGTTATATTTTGTGAAAGGAGCAGCTGGAACATGTGTTTTAAGAAACACTTCATAGATAATACATCAATAAATTTTTATAATAGCTTTTTAATATGAAGATTTGCCAAATTAAAGATAAAAGATGATTTTTGTAGATTTCTTCACGTTAGACCACAAATATTCAATAGAATTTAAAAATCGAAGACTATCTACTTTCAATGTACTTTCGGTGAAATAATGACCATGTCTTCATATTAAAATATCTCCAGATGGATAAGAGCTCTGCGTGTACATTGTCATCAAAGATGACAAGGATTATTGCCGAATGTCAAAATTACATGAATCTTGCAAATGTATGGGGAGGACATTATAAGAGATACAGTGGACCACACCTTAGAAAACGAGGTACAGAGCGCAGAATAAAGCTGGATGCTGGGTACGGAGGAATACATGCACTGCACCTAGGTACATCCAAAGCACGGACAGCTGGGGACACATGCAAGGGCTGTTTAACGTTCACTTCTAATCATCCAACAATGATGATGTGAAAATGTCTTGGGCTGTGCCATCATTCACTGGACAGCTTTCTCTGTCCACCTGGGCATCATCACACTTGAACCCTCTTTCAGAATGCCACTCTGGTTGTTGGCGGCTAGAGCCCTTGTCAGGCAGAGGGAACGTGGATTGCCTTCACCATATTGGGGTCGGCACCTCTGGTGATGAAGTCACGTCTATGCTGCATGTCAGTTGAATCATGGCTTCCATTTTGAGGCTGCCCTTTATGAAGATGTTTTCTTTTTGACATAAACTGTCTGGCTAGCAGAAACTGGAAGAGGGACATTTGAAATGCCTCACACCTTTGATCATGACTGGATGGTAAATATTAGGACTGGCAGTGTGCAGCCAGAAGACCTGGTCTTCCCTCACCAATTATTCCCCTGAGCCAGCCAGTCTCCCACATGCCCTGGATTAGCAGCCTTTCTTCACTCACCAGGGGTCTGACTCCAATAGAAGGTTAAAGAGTTTATTTTCCAGCTACAACTGGAAAGCAGAATATCACTCTATAAAACATCTCATCCATGAAGGGCAATCACAGTTCCACTCACTAGAAAAGACAGAGCACAGGTACCTCATCACCTAAAGAATGCTTGTTGCATTTTGAAAGAAGAGTTATATTCACCCTCTGAGGTTAGAGATCTGAATACATAACCACAAGCAGCATTTATACACTATCGAGTCTGGCTGTTAATTGACTGAACAGTCAAAATTGCATACAGCCAGGAAAAATATCAACTTTAATCTTCCCAGAACTGCTTTAGATGAAAATGAAGTGGAAAGCATTTTTTTTTATCAGAGCTAAGCCAGTAGTGTAGGTTTAAAATGGAAGAAGTTTAAGGTGACAGGAGAAAGGAAGAGGTATTTCAATGAATTTTAAAAGTGTACTGTAAGCCAGGGACAGTAACGCAAGCCTATAATCCCAGCACTTTGGGAGGCTGAGACAGGAGAATCGCGAGTTCAAAGCCAGCCTCAGCAATGGTGAGGCACTAAGCAACTCAGTGAGACCCTGTCTCTAAACAAAACACAAAGTACAGCTGGGGATGTGCTCAGTGGTCAAGTACCCCTGAGTTCAGTCCCTGGTACCAAAAAAATAAAAGTGTACTGTAAGCTAGGTACTATTATTGTTATATAGTTCTTTGAACTAAAGTATTTTATTTAATTGTTATAATAAACCTTGTTGTTTTAACAGTTTAACTGTTATAACAAGAAGGTTTGTTTTGTTTTGACTTAAATTTTTCATTTTGTCAGTGGGGAAGCTATTTCAGAAAGCAAAATAAAAAGTCTCACTCCCATGATTACTATGTAGCTGGGCTGAGTTTTAGACCCCTACCTCTTTGACACTAAAATCTGTGAGTTTTCAACCTTTTAATGCAGTGAGGCTGTGTAGCCTGTTTCACACCTTATAGAACCTTCAGGATGCCAAACTTATAACAGAAAATATAGCAAAACCTCATACAACTCTTCACCAGCCCCATCATCCTCAAAGACAGGCAAGTGCCTCCATTACCAGAGAGCTTCCTTCAGGACTTGACCTGGCTGTGACAGGGAGTTAGGTACCACTTACATCAGAACCTTCCAGAGAGAAACCAAAGATTCAGATGCTGATACTCATCCAACAGTCCTACAGGTTGGTTCAGCCTGCCAGATGGTGAACATTTATGAGTGTTATTTGAAAGATCACAAAATATCTTTAAAATATATGGATATGTTTTGAAAATGTCAAAATACGTTCCTCTTTGGGCAGCAAAATAGTAAAATTCTCACACTATAGACTTGTTATCATCTCAAGACTGTTGCTATTGTTGCCACTCTTGAAGGTTTATTTTATAAACTTGTTTTCTTTTCCGTCACATTTGTTTGTGGCATATTTGAAAACAAAGGACTCTGTGATTGTGTATTAAAAAAAATAAGTCCACTTCAGCAGTGTGTTGAGTGATCAGCCAATCTGGAGAGCCATAGGAAATAGGTCACAAAATAAGTAGTGTATCTATCCAAAGCAGAGTTGGGCTGAAGCCTCCTGAAAATGAAACCAAGCAAGGCAAAAGGGAATGTTTCAGGGATAAGAAAACAAAATCTGGCAGCAGGAACATATCCAGGCCAAGACGTGTGTTCTGTGTGGTTCTATCTGGGGATCCCCTGTTCATAACCTGCTCCCTGCAAGAGACCTGTTCTCATCTACTCTTTGACATACATGATAGATCTCTTCCCTCTTCTCAGAATGCCTGTGTGCCTCCTGAGGAACACCATTGTTTAAAGAAGTTCGACAAGAAAGTCATGCCTTCCTCTACACAAAGGAGGAGAGATTTAACCCAAGGGTGTACAACAAAAACATATCAAGCAATAATTATGCAAGTGGTTTCAGTTGAATGATTTCAGCAAAGACACATGACTTCTAACTTTGAGACAATAACAATAATAACAATCATGTATATTCTATGTACTGTATAAGTAATGGCTAATTATTCTTATATATATAGATATCATGTATCTTATATATTATTTAACTGGTGCAAATGTAGACAAGATGATTCCGCACTCATTCAGTTGGAATCATTTGCACTATGATAGTGTGTTATCTGCATAATATGGGCACTATAAATTTTTTTCATTGACATTTATACTAAGATTAAATATTATTTCCTTAAAATACTACTCTTTTTTAAAAATTTTTTTTTGGTTGTTGATGGATCTTAATGTATTTTATTTATTTATATGTGGTGCTGATAATCGAACCCAGCGCCTCACGCATGCTAGGCAACGCTCTACCGCTGAGTCACAACCTCAGCCCAAAATACTGCTCTTTTTTGTAACCGAGATATACATTATCAAATATTTAAGCAAGAAACCACAGTACAGTTTTAAAATATAGTAAAATTTTATAGGGCTTATTTTCTTTCTTTCTGGATGATTAATATTACTAAAGAAAATGACAAATTATGCAAAGATTAAGCACCATTGTCCCATGGATGGCATTACAGAGTTTACTGGATTTAACAGACATTCTCAAAGTGGGTTTTCAATACACAGGTTTTATGTCTATATTAAATTTAGGCTATGATGTATTTCCATACAAAATATATTTGACAAAGAACGGGAGAAAGTTTTAGTTTGGAGGACACTGGGAAAAAGAACTTGGGTAACTAAAAATTATCTTGGATATTAATACAGGGAAATAAAAAGTAAGGACAGGTATTAGTTCCTCTCTAACCCATTTTGTAAGAGCAATTTTGTATTGAGGAGAGGATGCATGTGTTTCCTCTCTCTCTATAAGAGACACCCAGGAAATCAGGACAACTGGTATTTTTCATCTCTCTCATCATTTAGGCTGGGCCAAACTGTGTTGTGGTAACACACAGCTCTGAATCTCAGTGCCTAAGAACCTTACTTCTCATTCACTCTATGTGTCCATCATGGTTGGCAAGTAGCTCTGATCCTTATCACCCACATTCTCCCTTGGGGGCCCAGGGACACAGACACGTCACTATCTGTTCCTTTGTCAAATTCCATAACCCAGGGGAAATGCAAGCTCAGGGTCCTGCATTGGAAACAACATGCTTGGCCCAAAAGTTATTAAGTTATTTTCCTCCTGACAATCTCTTGTATGGAACTGGTTATGCAGCCCTGCAAACTCTAAATAATAGGATTAGAAATATCTCCACATGTTTGGAAGGAGCAAGATGGGATATTGTGCAACTTTAATCCCCATCACATCTAACCCCTTGTTACTGACTCCTCTGAACCCAGGCCAATTGAATCATGATGAAACTAGTAGGTGAGGAAAACGTTCTTTGACTGATTAAACTTTCTGTAAGATCAAATTTCCAGAGTATCAGTTTTAAAAACCTTTTACCATGCTAAAAGTTTAAAAAATAAAAATAAAGGTTTATTATGCAGGATGGGAAAATAAAAAATACCCAAAGGAAAATGGATGAACCTGAGAATCCTTAAAACAAAATTAAAACAAAGAAGAACACAATAGAGAGGAAAGGTAGGTACATGGATATGTACAGGGACCCATGGCGGATATATGTGCCAGCCTTTCATGATGGAACAAAGCCACATGACCTGGTCCTCACTGGAAAGTTATTATTTTAAAAGATTTTTAAGTAGGAGTTATGGTTGTTTCTTCAATAGTGTATTTAAGAATTTATAAGGATTTTTATCTTCCACAAATAATTACTGTATATTTTGTGTGTCATATATCACGTTTATTTGTCCAAATATAGATGTCAAGTATGACAGTGAGATGTAATGGGATGACAATGAAAAATTCCTTCCATAAATTTTATTTAACTAGAACTGAAAAATGTATTTGTATTAAAATTTTTACTTGTGCATTTTAAATGAAAAAATGCACTCACATAGAATATGAACATATGTATCTTTAATGCTCTTTTTTAACATGGGAAAATAATTTTATAATTGATATCCATTAATCTGTATATAGAAAGAATAAGAATGGAGAAAAAGGAAGAGAAGATAAAAAGGCCAGAATCAATAATAGTCTGAAATACCAAGGTAATGAATGCAATAATTTATAATTCCTCACTAGTCTGCTTTTGGCCTTGCACAGCTAATATTTTAAATATCTATTTTCTTCTCCTTAAAGTGGGTAATCATGAAACTCAGGCAAGACACAGTATCTGTAAGTGTTGCTTTACTAAACGCCATGCAAAAATTAACTTGTAGCAACTGTGTACACAGTTGTATCAAAGTGGATTATTGGACAAGGATCAATTAGCCAGATTTGCCTTTTACGAATAACAGAAGTGTCAACTAGGAGTGTGATGTGTCAGGCATTATACCCAGTCACCAAAATGGCTTGTTTGCTGACTTTGCAGGGAGGCGAGGCACCTTGGCGCTCCTCCCAGATTCCCCAGTCTGTCTTTTCTGACTGGAAAGGGAAAGATTGCTGAGAATCAGGTTTGTTAACCATTAGTTTTCATGTTCATACTTTAGTACATATGACACATAGATCAACTCAATAAATTGGTCTTTTTAAAAATTCACAGCTCTCTATTGCAAAAGTAGACAATTGAAGCAACACCATTTTTAGTCCTCTTTCCAGTTTGAATTTAAAAAATAGCTTGTTGTTTGAGTTATATTCTGAATTTTCTGCAGAAATTCTAAATTAACACACAACTAATGCTGAAAGATCACCTAAAGATCATATGTCCAAATTTGGAGTGAAAATCTATATCTGTATGACATATAAGCTATATGGAGCCTGAATCCAAGTTATCATTAAATAAAGACATTTCCTAGAAAGGGTGACATTTGATAAGAGCATTGAAATATAAAATATGAAGACAATTTATCTAAAGAAAGTTTCAATATTGATGGAGGTAGAAAATTTTTGGAAATTCTTTATGATCCATAATGGCCAGGAGGTAAAGGTAAAAAATAGAAATGAATCCACTAAGTGCATTGTGGAGTTCTGTGTTGAGGTGTTTGCTTTTCATGGGAATGGTAACAGGGAGCCACAGAAGACAAGATTAAAATTTATTAAAACTATTCATAATTTTTTGTATACCTAAACCAATAGATTTTTGGCTAAATGAATATAGGGATTATGTGGCTTTTGTTTGGAGGTGTATATCTGTTGTATGCCTCAGAGCCAGTCACATATTAGGATCTCAACAAGCCATTGTTGAACATTGAGGAAGGAAGCATAGCCTGATGATTCTCTGGAAGATACATCAACAGGGAAGATGGGAATTGATAATTTTTATAATATACAAGACAGCACTGTGAAATACAGATCTTTGTTTAAAACCATGTTAAGTGTGGCAGCTCTGAGTCACTAGAGGTTATTTAACTTAAGTTAAATTAAACAATATTTAAAATTCTTCTTCTCATCCACATAAAGCAACTTTAAGTGCTCCATGGCCACATGTGGCTAATGGCTACCTCTATGATCAGCACCAACACGGAGAATTTCTATAGCGACAGTAACTGCTGTCAGGCAGTCTGGACTCGAAAACACTGGAAGAAGTCAGCCTTCTTCCAAGGAAGACCGCAACTTATACCAACCTCTTGCTTGATGCACCATACCTTTGAAAACTCACAATATTTGTAGAGAAAGCTGTTTAGCAAAAGGAAAGCACGTTAGATATCCGTAAAAGACAGAGAATGATAAAAATAGTCCTTTTCTCGAACTGACATTTAGAACAGAAACAAACAAAATGATGTTGGTTCAATGTGGATTAAGGATGAACTTTTAGGATGAACACAGTACATGTAAATATCTCATCTTAAATCCTTCTTATGGTACATGAAATGGCACCTATTTATATACTGAACATTTATAAGAAGATAAGTTTTCCTTCAGATAAGTCAGAAAGTTATTTAAAAAGTGGAAACATCAGTTACATTGATATGCATTGATAAAAAAATAGATCATAGAAAATATTGAAATAGCCCAAGTAATTTGGATTTTTCTACTTTTACCAGTTAGCTTGATATTACAGAAAAATAGTTCAATAAAGGAGGACTATAAATTCACATGTATGTATGTGTGATGTTTTATATAGCTATGTGTGTGAATGCATATATATATATTTTTTGGGGGGGTTGGTAATTTGGCGTGGGTTAGGCTGAGAGTACCCTGCACATTCTCCTCAGTGATTTGAATACTGAAATCAAGTCACTACAAGGCTATGTCTACATTTCAGTATAATTATGTTTTGGTAGAGTAAAAGGGAGAAGGTTGAAATTTGATAATGTATACATAAAATTTTGGTTAGAAACAAGGAGGTATAAGGTGACATGAGTCTGAGTGTGTTGATTTCTAAACTAGTGTAGTCCCATATTTTATGGCCACTTCTAATGCATGTAAATATATTCAAAATTTGGTATTAGTTCCAAATTTTATCTCCCAGACTACTTGCTTCCAATTCAAATCTTCAGCATTCTAGAATCACGCTGCACCTAATTTGTTAACAAATATCTTCATTCGTTTCTCTGTAATGAGGGGGAAAAAGGCAGAACACATTGCTTTGCAAAAGATGTAATTGGAGAAGCAATTTTTAAATAAAAAAACATAAATGAGTTCTAGGTGGCATATTCAGTCTGAAAGGGTAACCAGAGGGATTTTATAGCTATCCTGATTGTTAAGATTACATTTCCCTTATCACTTTTGGAGACAGACTCCTAACTATTTTATGTTCACTGAGATTTAGGACTTGAAAGCTACAATTCAATTTCTCAGCATAGAAAATCTTAATACACGATGTAAATCCATTTCTTTATTGAGTGAGCATTTCTTTGGTTCCTCTGTGCAGTGCAGCAGGATAATTGAAAATCCACACATCCAGTATTGGGCAGAACTGAGATAAGATCCTAAACATGAACTCCCAGTCCCAAGGCTATGCTTTCTGGTTTGTTTCATCACAGTGTGGGAGTGTCAGAGGAATCTGGATATCGTGTAGCCCTGCTGCTTTTGGTGCCTTAGATCACTTTCTCCTCTTTGCTAAGGCTCAGACTCCACATCTGTAAAACGGTGGTAGCTAGAGTACTTCCCTCAGAGTGTTACTATTTAAGTGAAGGAGGATAATTCACAGTCAGCATTGCCGCAGCTCACAGAAAGGACTCTAAATATCTATTGTCTTGCACTTATATATGAAGACCCAAACAAGAGTAGTAGAGAACTGATTTGATGCGTTTTCCTTTTAAAATAAAGTTTTTTTCCCCTTCTTGTATGAGTTTAATAGGGCTTGACATCACATCTGGATGCCCTTCATCAGTCCACAAGGAAGGAAATATGACCCAAGTCTAACTATTCATAGGGTTTTATATTTATAGAAACAGTGGTCAAAAAGATAGACACTTGATTCAGGTAAAATACATATAAATCCTTTGGTAAAAAGAAAAAAGAGAGAGAGATAACGTATATTTGTCTTTTACCCTAGGACTTCTGAGATGGAAATATGTGAATGAGGGACTATATCAAGAATCTGCATTGCTTCCTGAAGATAGTGTAGGTTCAGAATTCTTTTAAAAAGAGCTAAAAAAACAGAAGATGACAGAGGACCTCAATGGTACTGAACTCTACTTTCAGTTCCTAAGTTATCCTAATTCATTTTAATTCTTCTAACTCTCCATCTCAAATATATAAACTAACAAAGCTACCTTTTAGCTTAAGATATCATAAGTCCCTCCATGTACAAATGAAATAGTCTGAACCAATGCAAATACTGATACCAGTAGTGGTCCCAGTGGCATTTACTAAAGTTCAGGGCTCTTGAAACATGGAATCACAGGCAAACATTTGGTGATTGGGTTATTGCCCAATCATTGTCAAATTGTAGCAAAGCTAAACTGTTTAGCTTATTTACATCTTTGAGCTTGAAAATCATAACATCCAAAGTTGAAACTTTAATGGATTTGGCTAAAAATCATACAGGATACTGAAGTGTTTTTGTGAATTTGCCATGATAACAAGGATGCAAATAAAGGAAGCTGCTCTTGTAGATTTCCATCTATTTGAAAGTGTACAAGAAATGACATGAAGCCTTTCAAGTCTGTAGAAAACCATCCCCAAACGCCTGGATGTCAGATTATTCATGGGGCTTCCATAATTATAAGATTCAAATACTCCTTTCTCAGTGAATTTAGGGTAAGGAAGTGGGAGACAGTGAAATAGGGAGCCAGAAAAAATATGCTGAAGGTGATGCTGTGGGCTTTCCACAAGCAGTTTATCAGTGATGTCTGCTTTGCTACCTTTCCTGACCATTCCTGAGATGAGTGCTGTCCATGGTGAGGCAGCTGAAGAGGTGGTTCAGTCTACTCATCTTATGCAGCTGGGTTTATATAGGCCAGGATGGAAGGGCACTATGACACTGTGAGAAATAAATGTGAATAACTATAAACTTGCAGAGCATTATCTAGAACAATGAACACAAGAAATGTTAGCTAACTTAATTCCTCCCAGTATCCCTTCCTTTAGGAATGTTTGTGATTCTGATGGAGCTGCCATTCCCAAACCTGAGCTCAATCATGTGCAAGGTAGTGTCCAGCACAAGGCAATGTCATTCCCCACCAATCACTACAGGTACAGAGGTGGCCAATGTGCCCTGAAACCCAGAGGTTATTTCCTTAACTGGACTGGTAGATTTAGAGAATCCGTCAGATTGCTGATGGTTTACTTTTTCCCTGATATATAGACAGAGTTCATTTGTGACATTAAGTCAAGTGGTGGAATCTCTGATTTCTGCTTGACAGATATCAGGGTCTGTTGGTGACAGTAGCTCCCCATTTGGGTCTCTAAAATGTGTGGGGTTTCTTTTTTTGGAGGGTAGCCCTGTACAGTTGATTTATATGGTGAATATACTGTAAAATGTGGTTCTTGCAAATCTTCCTTTGATCATTTAAACTACAAGAATTTTTCTGGAAAATAATTTTGTCTGCTCTATTTTATATACTTACATAAATACTAATCATCTCTTGCTATCATCTGCTACCTTAAGATCCTAACAAGTATGAATGGCAAAATATTATGTAAAGAGTTAACCTACATTAAAAGGAAGTATATAAGAATAAGTTAATGTGCAACATAGCATTACGTAATTTCAGAGGTAGAAGGGAAAATTGTAACTTGGAATGAGGTCAAGACTCCAGAAGGAGAAATTCAAGCTTGGCTGGGGGAATTCAGGTAAGGAGAGAGGCATGTAGGACATCCTGGCTTCAGGATGCTAAGTGAGAAGGAACTGTGAGGTTCTCTATGTTCAAGGAGCAGCACCAATAAGGTCTTGCTGACTTCTGCTTACCCTCTCTCCAGGTCAGAGCTAATTATATTCCTATTTCAAAGTTGCTCAGAGAAAAATAATCCCTACCCTTTCAACCATCCAACCTCGAATGATGCTGCCCTTCTTAGCCATTAGGGTCAGGATGATTTTCTTTAGTTAATACCTACCTCATTCTTGGTTAGAAGATGAATTCTGGAGAAGGATTCTTGAAACATTCACACCTTTATCTCAGTTCTGTAACTTGGTGAAGTGTCACATTACTGAATGAAGGAGTCATGGGCTGGCCAAGGTGATGCCAAAGAAAGTAGGTAGAGCCTGCCCTGGAAAAGGTCAGTGTCAAGATCCCCAATAAAGTAGACAGAGGCAGCTGAGGTCCTGTCAGGCTGAATAGTATATAAAGAATTATATACAAAGTATCATTTTTAGCATACCTATCCCCACAACCCCACAATGGAAAACTGATGTCTTTGTGTTTATTATTCATTTCATACATTTTTCTTATCAATTGATAATCTCTAAATATGAATTTGTTGATGAGATCAGAACTCTGAGAAGTTTGGCAGAAGGAACAGAAAGGAGAGAAGAATGATAATTGGATGATAATCTTTATGGAGCTGGCATGGATTATCTACCCTTATTTTATAGGCTGGATGTCCCTAAATGATCTGTAAAAAAAAGGAGGTTCCGGAAGAAGACTGCAGAGCAAAGAGATTAGATGCAGTGAAGATTATATTTCCTGAATGTTCAGTTTGGCAGGAGACAAGCTGCACAGTTGTGGTCGTGACTCAAGTCTACTGCTGCTTATATGTCTAAGTTTGGCTGTTGTCTTGTCTCAGTTAAAATGAGTCATGCATCAACTTCAGGCACACAGTGGTGAGAGGAGGAGCGTGGGGCGATAAACCCAATTTATGTGCACCCATTTCAGGTTTGAGTGTGCCTAAGTGCCGAACAAGGTTTCCTGTGAGGAGTGGAGGAAAAAGAAAAAAGGAAAAAGCTGAAGGTATTGCACTGTTGGTAAACTTGACAATATTGTTCAAAGGGGATAAATTCTTAAAGTATGCCATGTGATTATATTTGCTGTTTATTAAGCAATTGCTACACATTGTGCATTCAACAACTCTATGAAGTAGATATTTTTAATACCCATTTTAGATAGAAAGAAATTTAAGGGTTAATGTAATTATGAAAATTCACACAACTAGAAACACAGAACTAGAGTGTGTTAGTCAGTTTTCCATTTCTGAGACAAAATACCTGAGATAATCGTGTTAACACTAGCCCATAGTCCCTGAGCCCTGCTTCTCTGGGCCTGTGACAGCATAGTGCTTCATGGTACAACATGTGACAGAGGAGGCTTGTTTACATATGGTGACTGGAAGCAGAGAGAGAGAAAAGAAGGAGCTAGGGTCCCAATGTTCCCTCAAGGGCATGCCCCAGTCACTGAACTTCTTTCCAGCAATTTCCATCTCTTAAAGGCTCCACCTCCTCCCTATAGTATAGCAGGCTGAAGCCATGCGTCTACCACACAGGCCTTGAGGGGACATTTCCCATCCAAGTAGAGCATATGGTCTAATGCCTTTTCCCTTTGGCTTCAGGTGAGGTTTAAGATCCATATTGAAAGTGGAACTGGGAAGACTGACTGACGGACTGCATTTGGTATATGAAAGAATGAGAAAGGTGAGCAATGACAGGGAAAGTCTTTGAGTTGGGCAGCTGGAATTACTCTTTTCTGAGATAGAGGAAATTGGGAAGGTGCACCTTAGAAAAGAATGGAGGCTGCTTGTTGCTTATTACATTTCAGGTGCCTACTAGATATTGACTTGAGATGGCACATAGGAATTTGTCTCCAGGAATTGTGACTCCAAGGAAAAGTTCAGGGCTGTGGATCTAAATTTGGTGTCATCACTTTTAAAATGTCACTGCTATCCAAGGAGACATTGTTCAGTGACAGAGGGAGTGAATGCTAATAGAAAGGGCCAGAGGGTTGAGCTTGGGGAACAGTGTTTTGGAGGTCACAAAGTATTAGGACCCAAAGTATGTCACCCCTTCCAAATTCATATTGTGGAAGCTCTATACCCCAATGTGATTGTGTATGGAAATAGGGCCTTTAAAGAAGTAATTAAAGTTAAGTGAATTAATCAGGATGGAGCCCTAATCCAGGAACACTGGTATGCACATAAGAAGAGGAAGAGGCACCAGAGATTCATCTTCACAGTGGAAAGAACATGTGAGACCAAAGCAGAACGATAGCTGCCTGCAAGCCAAGGAGCAAGGCCTCAGGAGAAACCAAACCTGCCAAAACCTTGACCTTACAAATCTGGACTCCACTACTGTGAGAAAAATATCTGTGTTCTTTACCAAGTACCCAGCTTGCAGTATTCCATTGCAGCAGTCCAAAATGAACCAAGACACATTCTGTTACTTCAACATGAATGATTAAATTTTAATTTGTAAATTTAAGTGCAGAAGTCTATTTGTGGTAATATATTGTAGACAATGCTGTATGATACATCGTTTCATAGAGATTTGAAAAGTCTTCTTTGAAACGTATTTTTTTTCTCAGCTTGGGAGGAAAAATCCATTTCTTTTTCTGCTTTTTCTTGTTAGTATTTTTCTCATATTCTTCTTTTATGCAAATATGCCTGGCTGAGATTTTGATGAACAATTAAGGCCAAAGCTGCATATTGGTGTCAAAGAAGTAATTTCAAATCCCGGTGCTCAGCTTGAGGATTTGCAAACAGATCATCAAGCAGTACCTAAAATTACCTTTGCTGTCTGGAAAATGACTGTTAACTCATACTCTGCACAAAAGTGACAACTGCTAATTAGATGGGAATATTTCAACTTAATGAAGGAAGAATGAAGTTGGCATCCTTATCTTAATATCCACCCCACCCCATGCTGGCTTGATGTCCTAATCTACCGGAGAATTTTTTTCTCTCATTTCTACACAGAAATAGTACAATGAATATTTATTAGAAAACTCACCAGAATGTTTATAAATTAAACATTTACAAACTACCTTTCCCTTAAGATGGGAATCTTATATTCATGCTTTTGTTTCTCTTTTTATTGAAGAAAAGTCTGAAGACACATAAAATCAAATAGAAGCAAGCAACACCATCAAAAATGCCCAAAGCCTCAGGTAAATGACCAGGTATGCACTACTGTGTTCGAGTCCGTTGGTAAGGGAACTCTATATTTTCGATATATTCCTGATCCAAAAGCATAATGGTGATGGCTAAAGTTTAAGAGAGAGCATTAAAGAAAATATGAGTACACCATAAAATTAATACAAACATTGTTGTGTAACAGAAATACAAACCAATGCAAAACATGTGGAGAGCTGATGTTCTCAGGCTACAGGGAATGAAATTGCAGCAGCCCATGAGCATTTGCAGGTGTTGTTTCAGGGAGGAAAAAGAATGAGAATCCCCTAAGAAGTGGCAGATCAGGGCTGCTGGTCATGCAAACCAGCACCTTAAGGTTACAGCTTGCAGTCTATGATATTTAGCAGAGAGGAAATAACAAAAGGCATAGGTTTAACCCAGGTGCTTTGTGACTTTGTGGTAACTCACAGCACACTATGCTACCGTCTTAAAAATTCTCTTTCCCTGAAATCTCAGAAATTGCTCTCAGGGACCTTAGTTGAATGAAGGCCCACCCACATTATTCAGAGTGGACTTCTTTTTTTTTTTTTTTTTTTTTAATTTTTTTTAGTTGTTGATGAACACAATGTCTTTATTTTTTTGCTTTGTATGTGGTGCTGAGGATCGAACCCAGGGCCTCACGCATGCGAGGCAAGTGCTATACCGCTGAGCTACAATCCCAGCCCCTAGAGTGGACTTCTTTACTTCAAGTGAACAGAGTATAAATGCTTACCACAAATACTTTTCAACAACATATAGTTCAGTGTCTGACCAAATAACTGGGCACTGGAGTCTAGGCAAATTGACATAAAAATTAACCCATATTTGTGGCCTTCTAATGTAAAGAGTATTGGCTCAGAAAGAATTACAGTGTGGAGAACAGAAACTCTAAACCTGCTATGCAAGGACCTTGGCAGAGGCTGGAGGTTGCAGGAGGCAATAAGTCTGTGATGTATTACCAAGGATATTTAACTATAGTGTTACAAAGTTGTCTGTCATTGTTGATACATTTAGGCCAATAAGCACATGAGAAGATGTCAAGTTCACTAATCCAGGGAAATTCAAGTCAAAACTAAATGAGATACACCTCACACTCATAAGGATGGCTAACATTAAAATGAAGAAAAGAAAAAATAAAGACAGAAAAATAAATTAGAACCCTTAAAATAGTACAATTGCTGTGTAAGAATTAAAAATACAATTACTGTATGATCCAGCAATTCCACATCTGAATAAATATACCCCAAAGTATCAAAACAAGGTCTTATACTTATATGTGTATATTCATTTTCAAAGCAGCACCATTCACAGTAGCCAAACATAGAGACAACTCGAGTATCTATCAGTGGATAAATGGATAAGCAAAATGTGTTAAATACATGCAATGGAATATTATTCAGCCTTTAAAAGAAAAAAATGTCTGACATAGACTATACCATGGGTAAATCCCGAGGACATTGTGCTAAGTGAAATAAGCCAGTATTAAAAGACAAATATTGTACAACTCCATGTATATGAGTACTTAGTCCAAATCAGAGGAACAGATGGTAGAATGGTAGTTTCTGGGGGGCTGGGAACAGCAGGGGGTGGCAAGTTATTATTTACCTCATACAGAGATTCAGTTCCACAAGATGAAGAGTGTTATGGAGGTGGCTCCATATGAAATGGACCTCTTAGGAGGTGGTGGGAAGTGTAGGACCTAGAAGAAGAAGGGAGTGAGTAAATCCTGGAGGCATGTTCTTGGGAACTATATCTTGTTCCTGGCTCCTTCCCCTCTGCTTTACTGCTGCCATGAAGTGAGTAGTTTTCCTCTGCCATGCTCTTCTGCCATGATGTCTCTGCCTTGGAGCCAGCCCACGATGGACTGAACCTTCTGAATCTGTGAGCCAAAATAAATTTTTCTTCTTCTGAAAAGAAAGACAGACAAAGCATGGGCATGTAGCTGGGCATGGTGGCACCTGCCTGTGATCCCAGTGGCTCAGGAGGCTGAAGTAGGAGAATTTCAAGTTTACAGCCAGCCTCAGAAATTAGCGAGGCCCTAAGCAACTTAAGGAGACCCTGTCTCTAAATAAACAATAAAAAGGGGCTCAGTGGTTAAGCACCTCTGAAATCACCACATGTACACTGAGGCCACACTTCCTGAAGGCTCCCCCACTCAGTGGCTGAGCAGCCAGAATGGGAGGCAGGTGTGGAGATGAGGCCCTCTCTGATGTGTGATTGTGACCCAGAGATTCACAGATGTCCTTACCCATTTCCTGAGTACCGTCCTGCATTTGGAACACTCCAGCCCTCCCCCATCTACCTTTCCTCCCTTCCTTCCCACTCTCTTTCCCTTAGGGTCAGATCTGCATCATGAAATCTGCATCCGAAAGCTCCCTGTAGAAACCTCCTCGTTTATTTATTTATTTTTCTTCTTGCACACATTATTCCTAATATATTTCTTGCTTGTCTCATTCTCTCTTGGGATCTGCTTCTCAGAAGTCTCAGAAAATTACAGAGGAAATGTTCTCCAGTGCCTTCTTCAGGGGTAGTCTATAGGGATAATAGAAAATGAAGGACTTCTATAGGTTGGAAGCAAAGGACTACAGGAAACAACAGACTGAGGATCTCTTCTCCTATGAAAAAAAAATTTCTTCCCACATTTGGAAATTCAGGTGATTAGCATCTCACATACTTTTTCACTGTCTAAAAGGAAACATTCATTGAGGATATCCTGTCCCTCACCCACAACTTTTTATGGAGTGGTTTGGGGGCAAATACCTTGTCTTTTGAGTGCACAGTCTCTGGTTCAACAGCAACAGGGCCAAACCAGAAGTATAGACTAAATCAGCCGACAAGACACACAGCAGTTATTTTAACAGAAAATTCAATAGAAAAAACATTGTAAACTAGGCATTAGGGAAGTGAAAGGCAGAAAGTAAGACATTGAAGTATTGTAGAGAGAGTGTGTAAAGGAGACAGTACCACTGCCAGGGGCTGTAACTGAGGGGAAGTTGGAAGGAGTGCAGAGCTGGGATTTAGCCCTGTGACTGGTGCACTTGCAGGGAAGCTCTGGAAGTGGAATGCAAGCCTCAGCGTGAACTCTAGAAGCTGCCATGGATGTGTCTGAGGAGTGTACCAAGGCTCTTTGGAGAATATTGAAAAATTGCAAACCATCATCAGCTGTGTTTACCGGAATAACCTCCACTAATGGACTGAAGGGTAGTATAGGAGTGATTCTGATTGGGTTACAAGGCAATTATCATGCATTATTTTCTGGTCTTCCAATCTTCTTCTAGAAGCCCCTGAGGGCAAAGCCTGATGGGGAGTCAGCTGGGAAAAAGGGAATGCATGGTTTTCAGAATCTCAGTGTCATGAAGCCAAGTGCAGAATGTGAGATTCAAGCTGCAAGGTAAGAGCTGAATAATGACACCCCTGAAGGAAATGGTGCCATGCGTCCTGCACATATGGAGACTGGCGCTGCACGCTGGGGCTGGGTGAAATGCATCCAGGCTGTCTTCCTCAGGGAGGCTGTAACAGTATTTCACTGGCAAAATGAAGAGTGAAATAAATATTTGTTGTTGGAAAGGGTAGACTGTGTGTATCTTTAGGTTACTTATAACTCATAGATTAGTCTCCCCTAGTTTTTGTGTATGGGATTGGTTTATTCTGTAACTTCTTGTGCTCCTTAAAGCCACTGATCCATTTCTTACTGATGAGTTGAGTCTGGGATTATCATGTACATCTGGACTGCACATGTAATTTTGGTCCAAGGCTCCAAGAGCACCCTCTCTCCTCTGCACTGCAGAACAACACCCAGAATCTGAGACGGTGACTCTTCAGTTTGGATCCTGAGAGGCCAAGATAAGCAGCATCTCCAGTGAGACACAGATTCATGCACCATGGGGGAAAAGAGCCTTAATTTGTACTTACATCAGTGAAGTGTGGGCTGTTTGTTACTGCAGCATAATTGCCTATTCTGACTAATGAATGATATCTCATATTTACTTCAAAACAGCACCTATTGACATATTCTTGTTTAGCAATGCAGTTAATTTACAAAACCTTTCTGTTTCTTTTAGAAATTGTTTAATTCTGTTCCATTTCTTCTCCAAAGAAGATTTCAGATGACTGATCAAAAATCAGTCATGATGCAATGGGGAAAATGAAAGGTGAAAGTTAAATGATGCTTTCTTTTTCACATTGCCCAAAAAATACCTTTAAAACTTTACGGAAAGAAAAATGCATTTAATACTTATATTTAAAGTATAAATGCAATGTGTTAGTGGTTTATTGTTAAGGCAGTCTTAAAACCTTGTCAAAATTCAAAAGCTTTAACCATGCTGAGCATCAACAACTGAATAATTCATTATTGGAAATAAACTAATATTCTCTTTAAAATGTAAAGTATACAAATTTAAAAGAAAAGGATATTGTTCTAGTTTCAAATCTATGTCTTTAAAACAGTACAGAGAGGGGGCTGGGGTTATGGCGCAGTGGTAGCGTGCTCGCCTAGCACGCGGGAGGCACTGGGTTCGATCCTCAGCACCACATAAAAATAAAATAAAGCTATTGTGTCCACCTACAATTAAAAAATAAATATTTAAAAAAAAAACAGTACAGAGAGTAGAATAAAAGCCTTATTGGTAATGATCCTACCAACTACCAAGTGGTCCTTAGAGTCCTTGTTTTCATAATGCTATGCGGGGTGTTTTTCAGAGCAAATATCATTGTAACCAAAAGCCAGACTTTTAATTATTAGTATAAAATTGTACACCTTTCTTCATCATGCTACTTTGTACTTTAGATTTTGCAGTTCTCACCACTTCTCGGCCTTTGACTAAGATCAAGTATATATTTTCAAACCTCATAATCCACTTGAATACATGAAGAATTGACCTTTGTGGATATGTCTAAAGAGGAGAAGGCAGTTGCTTTCAGATAACCAGGAAAGTCAGATTTATTTTTGATTTATGTTTAAATTATAGTCTCTAAGTACCTAGATTGTGTATTGACAAAATTAAATAATTGTTAAATGCCTTGTTTCAAGACCTCCCTGCACCATTTTAAGTTTAGCCTGATTGAATGCCCAGGAATGAAGATTTGAACATGATTCTACTTAAATATCAGGGCTTAAAACATACACTCAGCTTGCCAAATATTTCTCTTAATCCAGTTTTAAATTTTCTGGTGCAGTGTGGATTGTATCCAGCAAAAACTGAGAAACACATCTGGACTGCCTAGAAGCCGGGAACTGCCTAGCTCTGGTTTTCTGCTTTTCAGAAGGTACAGTCATTACTTTGCCCAAGATCACGTGAGGTCAAGGGAGATTAAACAAGGTTACCTCTCATTCAAATCCTGGAACAGGTAAAGAGGGGCTCTTCCATGAAAATTCTCAGTTAATGGTGACAGAGACAGGGTACAGCTTCTAGAGCTTCTTCTCACAGCTGTAAAAGCCTATATTTTCTAAGATTTCAAGTTTCCAGTTTAGAAAATACTGAGCTGGATTAATTTAAGATAAATTACTGAGGGCAAATAAGCTCAGGGCAGTTTGTGGCAGGAGCCCCTCAGGTGAAGGTGAGGATTGATTTGCTCATGGACTACTTTACATTTGTAGAGGTCTGTTAGATTTTTAAAAGACATTTTGAATAGATTGTGTTATTTTTCCCTCCAGAACACAGGAAAGACATTATTATCACTATTTCATAACACTCATTACTCAAGCTCACAAGATTTGTTGGTAGCAGTACAGAAAAAAAAAAATCCCAGTCTTCTAACCCAGAGACTGGTGCCTGTCCCACTACCCAGTGCTAAGGAGCTTCTACATATAACACCTTTATTAGGCCCATAATGCTCTGTAGGCATGTGGACTCTGTCCATTTTTATCAGAGTATCATGATTATATATATATAACAATGATTATATATAACAATAATTCAGGCCATGACATTGAACACTTCTTTAGTTGTTTCCTTCAGAGTCATCTTCTACCCTGGTATCTTTTTATTTCTGAGAGTTGTACCTTCTCATATTGGATTTTCCTTGCCCTCAGCTCCTGCCTTAATCTTGGTAGGGAGGATGCAGGTCTGATTCTTGTGGAGAGACAAGGACTAGGAATGGTTTACCTCTTTCAAACTTTCAATCACTCACATTTTCCATAGGGCACACAGGTAGTGACAATTATGTACACTCCAGAAGCATGAAGCCAGTATGCTATTAAGCTAACAAGGACTCTCATTATTTTATCTCCACAAAGTCCCTTTTTCTATATGGAATGAGAGAAAAAGAAATCTTGCCCTATTATAACCTCTTTCCAATCTTTGTCTCAGGCCCTGTTTCTACCCACCTCTTTCTTCCACCCCACACTCCCCACTTCCTCCCCTAATAATAGAGATTTGCAGGTGTTTATACCTTGTAAGACATGGAGCTAATAAAGGCACTATTGAATGCAATAGTGTGTCTAATTATGCTGACATGTGTCTCTAATGCCAAGGGGAAGGTTGTCAGAGAGGAGATGAGATTGGTGAATCAAAAATCTAACAAACCAAAACTTTTACCATATATCTGCACATCCCAGAGATTAATCATTAGAAGTCTCTTCTCTAGAGAGAAGAACACATTACCATATCTATACTTGCTACTAATATTTTTAAGCAAGAAAAGGCATTATGGGTAATCACCTTCTGGCTGCATAGTACATGTCAATCAACACAGTGGCCCTAAAGGAGATGGAGCTGCTGTAAAATCGGAATGAGGACCCAGAACTCTGCTTAACAATCTGAACTTCAGGCCTGTGAACATGGTGAGCTATGGCATACATAAAGCCTAGGGAGAATTGGAGTATAATTTGAACACTAAGAGTATTAGCATGTTAGTAACAAATGATATGCAGAGAAGCCTGGCTTGGAATGATAGACTCTAAGGCTTCAGAGAACTCCTGCTGTGACCCCAATGGTATGATCTTCCTTTCAAATGCCATCCTAGTCTTTGATCGCCAGCTTCGCTTTGACTCTGAGCTCTATCAGTCTATAAAAGCATAAAGGTTAGCTTTCCATTGCAGGAGAGTGTAAAGGAAGTTCAAGAGCAAAGCTGAACTCATAAAAAGAACACCAATCTATCATGGTATTGCCGAAACTTAAAGGTACAAATTAATCAGAGAGCCCTTGCTCTCACCCCCAAGAGCTGCAGCAAACAGGAGAAAAAGGGAGGTCTGCCCTCATTCCCCCTATGGCCTGCCCTTTATGAGCACCACAGTCAGAGTTCTTCAAATGCCACCAAGAGAAGGTTAAGGAGGCCTTTAGTTAAAATGCAAAATAGCTTCTACCCCAGAGGTATTCGATGGAAAAAGATTGAAATCAAAGAATGAAGAAGTCAATCTTAAAAAATCTTTTCAGCACAAGGCAAGAGAGATCCCATGATTTTTTTCTATTTTTTAATAGAGTAGTAGAATTCAATTTGGGAATTCTAAATTGTATGATTTATTTTCAGAATTTAAGGTGACCTCTGGGACTCTACAGTATGAAGTGGGATCTGACAATAATACCATACCTCCTATCAAGTTAAGGATGGATAAAACATAGTGTTAATAAAAACTAGCAGTTTAAAAATATAGTCTTAAGTTAATTTACCATATGTTAATTTTTATTGAATCATCAAATTAAGTCAAATGACAGGTCATTTATTGTAAGAAATATCAAAATAGACCTCTAATAATAATGTTTGCCATTGTAAAATGATAATCAAAGCTTATGCTTTTTTTTCGGTTTGTTATGTATTACCTCTATAATTGTAATTTGTCTGAATTCCCTTCATCAATCTTCAAACTACCCTTTGAGGTCACTCACAGTACTACTTGTATTTACAGATATGAGATTAAAGCAGGAAATTAGGTAACATGCCCAAAGTCCTACAGATGAAAGACCACTACTGAAGGTAAGATAGGCATTCAGGCAGGTAACTCTGAACCCTACCTCCTAACTACAACACTCAGACAGCCCAAATCAGGGATGTGACATTGGTAAAGGTACTGATCATACATGCCCAAGGGGTGTTCAGTTCCTTTCATTTCAGAACTTAGTGAGGCAAACATTCCCAGTAAATCTGACAACTTTCATATTTCCCTTTCAAAAGTCTCTGAAAGTATCTCACAAGGTAAATAAGGTTGAATTCAAACTTACAGTGAAATTCAGATACAACCAATTGTATTTTACTAGATTATCTTGTTCTCTTTGTAAATATGAAAACACTTGGTGTTTTAGTAGAACATAAGTCAATTTTTTCTTGGTTGTTTTGCTGTGGCTGCTAATACTCTTCCTTTGTGGTCAGTTACACTGTCAGGCACGGAGTGGCCTGGACATTAGAGCTCACCTTCAGTAGCTTTTTCACATCCAATATTTCATCGGATTGCTGACACTTAGGATGGAAAATAGTCCGCAGGGTCCCTTTATATATGTACCAAGTGTGAAACTCCTTCTTCATCTCCACCAGAGGAGGAAGGTGGGCTGAAATACTAAATTTTAATAAATACACTCAAATATAAACCAACCTACTAATGCACTTGAGTAAGACAAACTTCACAAAAAAATATGTTTGAGTACATTTTAGTTTGAAAATAAGAATGCGCAAAAAAATACAGAATTCTCTACCTTGGCCTCAAACTTCCCTAAATCCACCCCAGGACTTTGCCCCTCTGAGAGGCTAACATGGGTCTTAGTCATGCTGGAGCCATGTAGTTAAAGGAGCTCTGTGTGGAACATGCCCCCTTTGCTGGAAATTTACCAACAGAAGCTCAGAAATTTGTCCAGGTTTATATGTCAGGCCTTAGAGAAGCTGCAACTAACCACAGTGAAGAAAAATAAAACATATGTGGTGGCATTAGAAAGCTGTACATCAAGGAGGACATGTAAATGTTCTTATTGTTATGGCTGCTGCTGTTACAGTAAGTAACAATTTAGTAGAGGGAGGATATTTCCCCATTGTGTAAAAACACATCAGAAATTTGTATTTCCTTTTTGTATGGCTCATTTCATGCAGCCATTTTTGAGTCATAAAAAAGGGAAAAGCAGTCTTCATGATCATAGCAATAATGGGAACAGTGTCTGCTTCAGAACCAGAAATGTGATCAGAGCTCGGTTTACCTCACAGCATTCACTGTCCCCACCCCGATCAGAAAAGCCATGGAAGCTGCTCTCTGCTCAGTGGAAGCTGCCTAGTCAGGCTGGAGAGGGAGTGTGCGGAGTCTGGACCTAGGAAAAGTGCATTCTGTGGGATATGAGGACATGAAAAGAGGAGCAGGGTAAGAGTGAATCTGAACAGGAGACAAAAAACAGCGAGCTCACTGGGCACTAGGCCACCCGTGTGCACAGTCCAGCTGCTGTGTGTACCTGGTATTCAGCCTTGTTCTTTGGGAGGCCAGATGCTCTCATTTCCTAAGTCTCTTGAAAAGTCTTGAATGGAGGCTGAGATGTGAAAAGAGGTGTGTAAAGTAGATTGAGTATATTGAGGGCCCCAGTGCATTTTCCTCCCTGCAGTCACTTCATTTACTATGTAACTTAGATTTTTCTTCCATTAAGGGGCTGGAGACTCTTTCTCAATCTCCTGAACCTGAGACAGCCCTATGAAGTGTTTTGTGCAGTAGCACATTGATGAGATGACTATGAGTTTCCAAGTCAAGGCCTGTGTTAGTCAGCTTTGCATTGCTACAACAACATACTAGAAACATGTAACTTACAAAGAGAAAAGGTTTATATTTCACAGTTTGGGAACTTATAGTCCAAGATTGGACAGCTCCAATCGTTTGGCTTCTAATGAATGTGATGAATAGTGGCACTGCATGGCGGGAGCATGTGCAGGAGCCAGTTACAACTGTAACGAGGGCAGACAATCAGGCAGGCAGGGCCAGGCTTGCTCTTTTTTATCATTCTTGCAGGAACTGAAAGGGTCATACAAGAGCTATGGAAGAGTTGAACCTAAGCAACCTCACTTCCCCAGTAACCTAAGGACCTCCTACTAGTTCCTACCTCCCCAAAGTTTTACCAGCTGAATAATGCTGGTGATCATGGCTTTAATTATAAAGGACTCTGGGGGATACTCAGTCTATACTCAAAGTATAACAAGGACTTGAGGGCCCTCAAAGCTTCCACGGCTACTCTTGCACCACCTCTTCATTGCGCTGAGAACTTGCTATGGTAGCCTGGAGGAGCATGGGACACCAAAGGAGCAAACTGTCGTGCAGCATCTAGCTAGTCATTACATGTGCAAGTCACTCCAGCACTGGCAGAGCCATTTGGTCAAGTTGCAGCTGGCTCCATACACATGAGCAATAAACAGTCTTTGTGTAAGCCAGTGACACTTTGTACTGTTGGTTATGTATCATTAGTGTGGCAATAGATAAGCAATATAGCATGAGATGGATGGGGATTATAATGAGGGCAATAGTGAAAAATGTTGGTCTATGAGGTAGAGGAATAAGTAATTGGATCCCTCATCTGGTAAGAATGTATATAGTTAACAGGTTTAATAACATTAGAGAAAGCAGATTGCATCTACCTTTGATTTCGTATTCCTGGAGCTGCCCATCTTAAATCCTTTCTTGCAAGAGATTATATATTATCAGTTAATTATATCTACTGGGATTTATTGCTTTCCTGGGTTCTCACTTCAGCAGCAACAAGACATTTTTACAAGAAAATTTTATCCATTTTCTTAGTCATTTGAAAAGGAGTTCTTGATTTGTATTTTTTGACTTTATTAAAATTCTCTTCCCTACTTTTTCCCCTCAAAGGCTATTTCAGTCAGAGTACCTGAAGAAGAAATATGAAGTATTCAAAATAGAATATTTTGGAGAAAGTTTAATAAATGTACTACTTGCATAGATTCAGGTGAGGTAAACCACAGGTTTCATACATGATCTAATATTAGAAATACCAGACTGTTGCTATTCTACATAGATGGTTGATTCCAGAACCTGAAAAGAGAGAGTGCTTTACAGAGAGTCCTGAAGGTAGGGAGCTATTATAAGAAACCCAAGCTCACCACTTCTTTCTCAAAACTCTACAGAACCCCATCAGCCAAATCCAATACAGGGACAAAGGAGAACGCTGAAGTAGTTGTTATGAGGAACCTTCAGAAACTGAGGCAGGAAAGGGTGAATGGTTATTTTGGAGCACTCAGTGTGAATATCATAGTGCACCTACCTTATGTGTTTTACCAATAAGCATCTGTCTTCTAAATAGCCAAGCACAGTTCCTAGAAGCCTTTGGTCCCAACCTGCAGTGTGTTGACCCACTTAGTTGTGAATCTTCATGTGGATGTAAGATTGTTAACATCACACTCTGAAAAACTCATATTATACCTCTGGTTGTCCAAACACACCTGATCCTTCTAAGACTCTTCAGGAGCAACTGCTGCTGTGTCACTTGCCTAGTCTGCCAGCAACAGAGAGCAATGCTGAGATACAGACATCACAGAGCCCTCAAGGAGATCAACCAGCCACAAATTGATTACACTGAGCGTCTTTTATCCTGGAAGCAGCAGCCATTAATCTTTATTAGAATCAACACATATTGAGCTACCAATTTGCCTTTTCTGTCTGCAGAGCTTTGACCAGCACCACTGTCCAGGGGTTTGTAAATGATGGATCCAGTGACACTGTATTACATAATATGGAGTCAAAGCAAGGCATCCATCAGACTTTGAAGGGAAGTGGCAATGGACCTGGGACCATAGGATCTACAGGTTTTACCACCACATCTAAAAGCTACTCAATATATAATACTCCTTTAAAGATATGGTTGAGGGGAAAGATCAGAGTATATACCCTCCAAGGATGATTCATCATCTTCTGAGACGCAGCATGAATCCTTCATCAGAAATAGATAACCTCATGCCATCTCTATTAAAGGTACAATTTGTAACCTGGAACACCCAACATAGGAATAGAAGTGATGCAGCTTTCCAGTACTCCCAAAGATCCTCCTGCGGAATTTTTACTTTGTAGCTCTGAAGATTGGGGTCCTTGCAGCTAGAGGAGGAACAATTATGCCCAAAGACACAGGGAGAGTGTTACTGAACTTTAAAGTATGACTGTCACTAGGTCATTTACAATTCATCCTGGCAAAGGAGCTGATCCTGGTTATCAAGATGTGGAAGAACTTCATTGGGTGCAAGGGAGAATGGATCCTGTAGATAGGAGCTGGAAAGGGCTTTGCAATAAACATGGGCTATTTGTTGCCTATCAGAGCTGCTCAACTCCACCTTATGTGGAAGCAGCTATAGAAAATTGATAGCTTTGTCTAAGTGAAATTTAGTTACAAAAAAAGTTTGTGGGAAGGATTTGGTTTGGGGACAGAATTTACTGACCTCTGCTTTAGAGTGTCCTTTTTTGATTAAGTTTTCTGTTAAATAAACAATTCAGTCCCAAGAGCTTAAGCAAGCATGAAAGCTTGAGCAGGCATGGTAACCAGGGGTTTAGAAACCTTAGAAATGAAGGTTGGGCCATTCCAGCAGGCGAGTCTCACAGAAGCACAGTGCTTGCTAAGGGTCAGGGGAACTTCTGAATGGGTATTTGAGAGGACAATGTGGGAACTGATCTTGATCTTGAGACCAGTTGCAGTGATGGAGACTATAGCATGTTCTGTTAATTTTTTCTCTTTTCTGTTTCTCCAAGAAAAGAGGAAAACCAGAATGGTCTAGATGCTGTTCCTAGATGACTTGAATCTATTCCTTGAAGTGTCAGAGGGGTCAGACTGTAGCAGAACTTGGAGTCCGCTGCTCTGACACTTTAGGACAGACTCTCATTCCTCCAACTCTTGGAGTTGTTGGCTGCTGAAGACTTAACTGCTGAAGAATTTAAATTAGAATTCTGATATTTTAAAATTAGAATTCTTTAAAAATGTTTAATTGGTGAATATTAATTATACAGAATAGTGGGTTCCATTAGCACATACTCCTACATGAATATAACATAATCCAATCAATGCACTCCCCAGTACTTCCTTTGTCCACCCTTCCTCCTTCCCTAGAGTCCCTTTCTCTGCTCCAGTGACCTCCGTTCCATTTACATGAGATCCTCTTTTGCTCCTTTATTTTTTCTCTCAACACAAAAGAATATCCCACTTTGGATAATTTATCCAAATCCGAAAAGTCCATGGCGATCTTTCTTTCAGTTTCCAAAATGGAAATTCAACATGAGAGGAACTTCATATAGTATCTCCCCAATATACTTCATGGCATTATTTAACAATTATTCACTATTACTGCATACTCCTGTATACCAGGCACTGTAGTAGACTCTTGGAATGAAATGGAGATTTTGGTAGAAAAGGCAGACATTAAACCAAGAAAAACCTAAAATATACTGCATTAGATGTTGAAAAATACTAAGGCAAAAATGTAAGGCATGAGGAAAATCCCAGGAAATGCATAAAATTTATAGAGTAGACATAAAAAAGCGTTAAAGAATGAATCTACATGGAGCATTTAAGATTCATCAAATACTAAGTGCAAATTTCTGATGTACGTCTTTGGCTGGTGTATCTGAGGAATAGCAGTGAGGTCAGTGTGCATCTCTGACGTTCAGTGAGTACAGCTAGATGAACACTAGCCCCTGAAGATGTCCTAACACCTGAAGCCTGTGAATATGCTACATAAGAAAAATAACTTTGCAGATGTGATGTGGTAAGGATCTTAAGATGGAAAGATGATTCCAAAATCTCCTATGTGGGCATATGTATCCATGAAGTCATTAAAAGAGGAACAAAAGGTGACTAAGGAAAGAAGGTGATATAATGAAGGAACAGAGACTGGAGTGGTGCCTGCTGAGAGGGAAGAATGGACAAACAGCGGAATGTCTGTGGTGAAGTGCAGAGGCTCCCCATCCTGCCTCGCATGGAACTTCCTCCGCTGACACCTTGACTCAACACAAGGGAAACTAATTGCAGAATCTCAAACTCCAGAAATGTAAGAGAATAAGTTTGTTTTATTTTTAAGCCAAGTTTGTCATACTTTGTTATAGTGGTAAGAGGAAATTAATATATTGACTAAAACAAAATATGAGGTAGAAGCAATGAGTGACATGCAACAGATTAGAGTGGGTTTCATAGAACACGGTGAGGAATAAGATGTGTTGTTTTTACTTGGAGGGAAATGGGAAGTTCCCAAGAGTCTAAGAAAAGGTGTGATGTGCTCTGCATATGCCTGATAACAGAAACCTAGAAGGAGTAGTTTAAATAGTGATTGGCTGATGGTTAGGAATATGTATCCATATATCTGTTACATAATTTACATGTGTGATTACTATTATATGTCATATGATAGTGTATATATTAGATTTTATGTGTTATATTATAGATACATGTGTATGTATAAAGGCTGTACAGATAGATGTATGGGTGCTGTATAGGCTGGAAAAGTGATGCCTTGGACTGGAGTGGCAAGGAATGATAACAGCAGTGGTGAGTTGTGGTCAATATCAGGCTTATATCTTGACCATCAGGCTTATAGGATTTGTCAACTGATTACTTGAAGGGTATGAGAGAAAGTCAAATAAAACCTATGCTGTAACTTAATATTATGTTTTAACTTAATATTTAAAGATATTAAGAACTTTATTGGGGATACATGGCTAGAGGTCAGGAAATAAAATTGAGCTGCAGATAAAAATCTGTGAGTCCTAAAGTTCCAGTTCTTAGGAAACACATAAGCCATTGCAAAGTCATCAAAGGAGGAAGAATGCATACAATAAGGAGACCTCAGAATCCTAGACTCATTGAAGTATAAGAGTGAAGGAGACAAGGGACCAAAAAAGAAAAGACTGTAGAGTGTTGTGGAAGCTAAGTGAAGAAAGAATTTAAAGGAGGAGAGCCTTGTTAACTAAGGTGAACTAAGATGGAGAAAAATTAATCACTGGATTTGGAAATGTAAAGGTCAGAGGTTGAGGATGTAGCTCAGAGGTAGAGCACTTGCCTAGCATGCAAGCATGCAAGTGGGTTTGATTTTCAGTATTGCAGAAAAAAAAAAGAAAGAAAAAGAAAAGAAATTGGGGAGATATGGATGTCACAGAGGATGCTGGTAGAAACACATAGTTTATCTGGGGAAAAGAAAACTTACAGAAATGGGACCTGACTTCCTTAACAAGTCTCCTAAAGTGCAAGAAATCAATTAAAAGAAGAATCAATACATGGAATGGATTCAAATTAAAAAGCTTCTTCTCAGCAAAAGAAACAATGAAGTGAAGAGAGAGCCTACAGAATGGGAGAAAATTTTTACACGTGCACCTCAGACAGAGCAGTAGTCTCCAGGGCATATAAAGAACTCAAAGAATTTAACACCAAAAAAACAAATAACTCAATCAATAAATGGGCTAAGGAAATGAGCAGTCACTTCACAGAAGAAGATATACAATCCATCAACAAATTTATGAAAAAATGTTCAACATCTTTAGCAATTAGAGAAATGCAAATTAAAACTGCACTTGAGATTTCATCTCGCTCCAGTCAGAATGGCAATTATCAAGAATTCAAGCAACAATAAGTGCTGGTGAAGATATCAGGAAAAAAGTACACTGATTCATTGCTGGTAGGATTGTGAAATGGTGCAACCACTCTGGAAAGCAGTATGGAGATTCCTTAGAAAATTTGGAATGGAACCACCATTTTATCTAGCTATCCCACTCTTTGGTCTATACCCCAAGAACTTAAAATCAGCACACTACAGGGATGTGGCCACCACAATATTCATAGCAGCTCAATTTACAAGAGCTAAACTGTGTTAACAACTCAGATGCCCTTCAATAGATGAATGGATAAAGAAACTGTGGTATATATACATAATGGAATATTTCTCAGCCTTCAAGAAGAATGAAATTATGGCATTTATGAATAAATAGACAGAGTTAGAGAATATCATGCTAAGCAAAGTAAGCCAATCCCAAAAAAGCAAAGGCCAAATATTTTCTATGATAAATGGATGCTGATCCATAATGAGGGGGGCAGGGAAGAATGGAGCAAATTTGGATTGAGCATAGGGGAGGGAGGGAAAGGGAGATGGGTGTGTGGGGGAAGATGGTGAAATGATGTATGGGTATGATTGCACAAATGGTGTGATTCTACACCACATACAATGATGAGGTAGAGAAATGAAAAGTTCTGCTCCATTTGTGTACAAAATTAAATAAAATTAATTAAAAAAGAAATGGTTTCATAAAGTAACAGAGGAAGAGGAATTAGAAGCAGAGAAAACAGTTATTTCAAAAAAATCATTAAAATTATCTAAAAATATCAACAATGCAAGAGAGAATGAAGATTGCAGGAGCAAAATTCTTCAGTAGGCAAGAGTGGATAGGAGTTATATTCAATCCTTTTGGATTGAGCAGGGAGTCCCATTATGGTACTGAAATGGGACCACTTTGTTTATGTGATATATATTTAAAAGTCTTTTAACAGATTGATATAATTGATCATGATTTTATAAAGATCACTTTCACAAGTTGCTACTTTGATTTAGGATTTGGCTCTACTGCATCATACAGTCAATGAAGGGAGAGTCTATTACCTAGTCATCCTGCTAGTTCTCAGTGAGTTGATTCTCAGCTCCAAACTCATCTTTATCTATCTTATTTTGTAATATTGGAGCCAAACCCTGTAAAAATTTCTCCTTTTCCAGATGGAAAAATGTAAAGCATTGCTGATATAAGAAAATGGACCAAAAATGTAAGAGTGATAGTCTTCGTTCCCTGCAGTGGGCTTTCCCCTACTTGCTCTTGTAGTGTACTGGCCCTGGTGGCAAACGGACATCAGGGAGAGGTGGGCCTTCAGAACCTTCCTTGCATCCAAGTAGTGACATCCTAGTGGGTTTCAGTGGACCCTGGTGAGTGGTTCTCCACCAAGTCTTATCAGTGTCTCAGTGTTCAGTTACCCAGGCATTTTGCTGGTGCCTGAGCAGGTGGTCATTTGCTTGCTGCCCTTGCCCCAGCACCCTAGCACCACACTAACCTCATCATCAGTGGGCTGGAGCCACACCTTCTCCAGCAAGACCTGAACCTGGGGCCAGTTTTATCTTTTTCCATGTTTGTTCCCTTGTGGTCTGTCTGCATCAGCCCTTAAGGTAGTGGCTGTTACTTATATTGGTGATTCCTCTACCTTTAGTATTGTCTTTTCCCCTTACTAATTATCATGGGACAATAGATCTTTACATTACATTTTCTATGCTTTAGTTACTGGTGTGTATATGCTTTTTCTCTTGACTTAATTTTAGCTAACAGAGTCCTAGTGATACTAAGGTATGACTTCCACTAGAGATTTTTTCATAACCTTCTAGACATTTTTATTAAACAATATATTAAGAACCAAATAGCTTGATGCTGGATGAAGAAGTTGATTTAATGTTTTTGAAGTTGTCTGAATATTTTATTGAGTTAAATTCTTTTTACTCCTTTCTCTTTCTAAGCACTTATAATGTTTGTAATGGGAGACGAGGTACAGTAGAAAGATAACTGAAATGAGAGCCAGACCTGCAAGTGGGCCCTAGCTTTTTTATGAACACAGCTAATAATTCAGGACAAAAGTTTTATGTTTTGAGACTTTATTACCTTGATAAAATGATTTGAGAGTTTAATTAAGTAATTTTAGATTCTGTTGAACATTCTTCATGGAAGAGTTAGAACTTTGCCCAGGGGTTATGTTACTAGATATGTCTAATTCATTGTTTCCCACTCAGAATTGGAAATAAGTGCACACTAGACAGCATTGCCAATAAATTATTTATTTATTTGATTATTTATAGATTTAATATGATCTCAAATGAAAACTTCAACAGGCTTTTTTTTTCTTGTAAAATTAACAAACAAAATTTTTTAGTAGGGAATGAGTCCAAGTTTTTACCCATGCTAGGCAAGTGATTAATGACATTAAATACATCTTTGATCTTTTTTAAAAAATTTATTTTTTAATGCAGAATCTCATTAAGTTGAACAGGTTGTCCCTGAACTTGCAATTCTCCTGCTTCAGCTTTCTGAGTAGTTGGGATTACAGGCGTGCACTACTGTACACAGATTCAAGTAAATTTTTTATGGAAATTGAATATTCTTAAGGAGTCCAAATAATCATTAAAGGAATCATTAAATTGGAGAATTTACATTACCCTATTTTAAGAGTTTGTATAAAGTGACAGTAGGCAAAAAAAAATGTGACAAAAAGAGTTGTTCCAAGACAGATATTTGCGTAAGATAGATGAATAGGTCAGGAGAACAGAGTCCACATAATGCCACACATGTATTAATGACTGTTTTCAACAAAGGAGCCACAGTGATATGAAAATGATATCGGTAATGGTAGAACAACTCCTTATTTCTACAGAAAAACAAATGAGAACTGAATCTTATCTTACTTCAAACACAAAGTTTAATCTAAATTGACCTAAAAGTAATAAAGGGAAGAAGAAAACTTCTAAACAATACCTACATAATTTTGAGATAGGGTAAGATTATTTAAGAAAACTCAAGAACAAAGTGGGTGTGGTGGCACATGACTATAATCCCAGCAGCTCAGGAGGCTGAGGCAGGAGATCGTGAGTCTAAAGCCAGCCTCAGTAAAAGGAGGAATTAAGCAACTCAGTGAGGTGCTGTCTCTAAATAAAACACAAAATACAGATGCAGATGGATATGGCTCAGTGGCAGAATGCCCCTGAGTTTAATGCCCAGTATCAAAAAAAAAAATCATCAAATAGACACAACAAAGTAAAAATAAAAGCAATTTGGAATTTATGAAAGTTAAAAATTTATGTTCATGAAAATATGTCATTGAGAAAATGAACGAGTAAAGCCACAGAATGAGAAGGAATATTTCCAACAAACATGAATGGCAGATAATATATTCAGAATTTATGCAGGATATCAATAAATTATGAACAAAGCATTTGAGTGATTAACCAAAGAAGACACATGCATGGTCATGAACACATGCAAAAGTGGTCGTCATCACTAGGCACTGAATTGGGCAATGCTGATTCATTGAACATTATGGGCTCCTCAAGGGGTACAGGAGACACTGTGGCAAGTAATTTCCAGTAACAAGGTGGGTGTGGTTATTCCAGTGAGTGTCAAAGCCAGGCTTCATCCAGACAGGTTTTGCTGTCATGTTATCCAATATATATATCAACCAAAACATCACATCATACCCATAAATATTTACAGAGATTGTGTTGATCAACAGAAAAAGAGAAAAACAGCTATAGTTGAGGTGAACAGAAGCTTGACTTGAATAAATACAAGAGTCATGGTTCTTCCAAAAAATTTTCATATTTGAGCCTCTTCACAAATGTGGAGCTTCTTTGTGTATGTATGTGTGATTTCAAATGGTACTTTAAAAATTTATTTTTAATTGACAAAAATTGTGTATACTGACAGTATACAACATGATACTTTGTTATGCAGATATTAAAGGTACATAGATACGCAGATCTGTGCACCAGAGCTCCTGTGGGAGCTCAGGACCACCTTCAGGGACATCCACAGGAGCCCAGCCAAAGTCAGGCCCAGGACTGCTACCACTAATATGCTGACACATGGGGGAACCCAGATCCAGGCACAAGACTAACTCCAGGGTCCCTTGCGGGAGACTGGGCTTAAGTGAGGCTTGGGACCATCCCCAGTTCTGTACCAGGGCCCCTGCTGATCGACAAGAGCCCTAGCCCAGGCCCAGGCTCACCACTTGGGACCCCTAAGGGAATCCAGGCCAAGATCAGGCCTAGGACCACTCTCACATGTCTGTGTGAGAGTCCAGTCCCAGGACTTCACCTACACAGAGTGGAGATCCACACTGTTGCTCCCTTCCTGGACCCATCTTGGGGCACTGCAGCCATCTCCTTAGCTCTTTCCATGGAATATCCTCTATCTTGGGGCAGCAGGCAGGGCCTGGTGGCAGTGACCCACCACAGTGCTGCATCTCCAATCAATCAGCCCAAAGTCATTGTAAGTCCCACCCTTTTAGCCATCTCTGAAAGTGTTTGCATCAATCTTGGGCCACTTCCACTACCAATCTTGAGATACCTCCACTACTGTCATCACCATCTTTAGTGGCAGTAGTGTCCATCTGGGGACACCTACTGGGGACTGGAAGAGAACTCCAACATGATATATAGGTAATCTGTAGGGTCACTACAAAATTATAGGATAGAAACTGCAAAACCTCAGATCAGCATTGCAAGAAAAGAAGACACATAATCAACATGAAAAACAAGGGAAGAAAGTGCCCCAAACAAACCAAGATACTACAATAACAGAATCCATTGACAGAACAGTTGATGAAATGTCAGAGAAAGAATTCAGAATATATGTAATTAAAATCATCTGCAAATTAAAGAATGATTGAAGTGAGCAAATACCAGAAAAAATTGATCAATCCAACAAAGAAATAGGAGAGCAAATAAAGGCAACCATTGATCACGCCAACAAAGAGATAAGGGAGCATATATAGGCAGCAAAAGATTACTTGAAGAAAGAGCTAGAGGTTGTAAAAAAAAATCAGAAATTCTTGAAGGATACAATAAACCAAATAAAAATCTTGGTAGAGAGCATCAGCAGCAGACTAGATCACTTGGAACACAGAAGCTTACATAATAAAGACAAAATATACAATCTCAAAAATAAAGTTGACCACAGTGACGATGGAAAGAAACCATGTACAGAACATACAAGAATTATGAGATAGCATCAAAAGACCAAATCTAAGATATATCAAGATAGAAGCCACAGAATTTCAAACCAAAGAAATGCACAATCTCTTCAATGAAATAATATCAGAAAATTTCCTAAACACGAAAAACAAATTGGAAAATGAAATACAAGAGGCTTACAGGACACAAAATGTACAAAATGACAACAGATCTACACCAAGGCACATTATAATGAAGATGCCCAGTATACAGAATAAGGATAGAATTTTAAAAGCTGCAGGAGAGAGGAATCAGATTACATATAGGGGGACATCAATTTGGATCTTAGCAGATTTTTCAACCCAGACCCTAAAAGCCAGGAGATCATGGAACAACATATACCAAACTCTGAAAGAAAATGGATGCCAACCAAGAATCTTATATCCAGCAAAACTGAGCTTCAGATTTGATGATGAAATAAAAACCTTCCATGATAAACAAAAGTTAAAAGAGTTTACAGCAAGAAAGCCTGCACTACACAGCATTCTCAGCAAAATATTCCATGAGGAGGAAATGCTAACCAACAATGAAAATATACAAAGAGAGGAACTACACTAAAGAAAAGGCCAATCAAAGGAGAAACCAAGTCAATGTAAAAACTAAAAATAAACCAAAATGACGAGGACTACAAATCATATTTCAATAATAACCCTGAATGTGAATGGCCTAAATTCATTAATTAAAAGACATTCACTAACAGACTGGATTAAAAAAAAAAAAGACCCGACAAGACCCAACAATATGCTGTCTTCAAGAGACTCATCTCACAAGAAAAAAGATCCACAGACTGAAAGTGAAAGGGGAAAAAACGTATCTCTTACATGGACTCTGTAAACAAGCAGGAGTTTCCATCCTCATATCAGATAAAGTAAACTTCAAACAAAAGTTAGTGAAAAGGGATAAAGAAGGACATTTCATACTTCCTAGGGGAATCATACATCAATAAGACCTAACAATCTTAAATATCTATGCCCCAAATAATGAGGCATCTATGTATATCAAACAAACCCTTCTCAACTACAAGAATCAAATAGACCATAACACAATAATGCTTAGTGATTTTATCACAGCTTTCTCACCACTAGATAAATCTTCCAAATCAAAACTAAACAAAGGAATCATAGAGCTCAATTTAAAAAAATCAATAATTTAGACTTAACCAACACATATAGAACATTCCATCCATCAATGAGTGAATACACTTTTTTCTCAGCAGCACATGGATCCTTTGCCAAAATAGGTCATATGTTTTGCCACAAAGCAAGTTTTAGCAAATACAAAAAATAGAGATACTACCCTGCATCCTATCTGACCACAATGGAATAAAATTAGAAATCAATGACAGATTAAAAAATAGAAACTACTCTAACACCTGGAAACTAAATAATACATTACTGAATGATGCATAGATAACAGAAGACATCAGGGAGGAGATAAAAAAGAATTTTTAGAGGTAAATGAGAACTCTGATACAACATATCAAAATCTCTGGGACACGATGAAGGCAGTGCTAAGAAGAAAGTTCATTGCATTAAGCTCATTCATTAAAAGAAGAAAAAGTCAACAAATAAATGACTTGGCACTACATCTCAAAGCTCTAGGAAAGGAGGAACAAACCAACACCCAAAGAAGAAGAAGACAGGAAATAATTAAAATCAGGGCTGAAATCAATAAAACAAACAAAGGAAACAATTCAAAAAATTGACAGAACAAAAAGCTGATTCTTTGAAAAAATAAATACTATTGACAAACTCTTAGCTGCCCTAAGGAGAAGGAGAGAGAACACCGAAATTACTAAATTCATGATAAAAAAGTAAAAATCATAACAGACACTACTGAAATACAGAGGATAATTATAAACTATTTTAAAAAAACCTATACTCCAGTAAAATAGAAAACCCTGAAGACACTGACAAATTTCTAGAAGCATATGACCTACCCAAACTGAACCAGGAAGACATACACAAGTTAAAAAGATCAGTTTCAAGCAAGGAAATAGAAGACACCATCAAAAGTCTACCAACCAAGAAATGCCCAGGACCAGACAGACTCTCAGCTGAGTTCTACAAGACCTACAAAGAAGAATTAACAGCAATACTCCTCAAACTATTCCATGAAATAGAAAAGGAGGGAACCCTTCCAAACTCATTTTATGAGGCGAGTATCACCCTGATACCAAAACCAGACAGAGACACATCAAAGAAAGAAAATTTCAGACCAATATCCCTGATGAACATAGATGCAAAAATTCTCAATAAAATTTTAGCAAATCTCATACAAAAACATATTTAAAAAATAGTGCACCATGATCAAGTGGGGTTCATTCCAGAGATGCAAGATTGGTTCAACATATGGAAATCTATTAACATAATTCATCACATCAATAGATCTAAAGGTAAGAATCATATGATTTTATCAATTGACACAGAGAAAGCATTTGACAAAATATAGCACCTTTTAATGTTCAAAACACTAGAAAAACTAGGGATAGTAGTAATATACCTCAACATTGTAAGAGCTATTTATGCTAAATCCAAGGCCAACATCATCCTATATGGAGAAAAATTGAAAGAATTCCCTCTAAAAACAGGAACCACTGCTATTCAACATAGTCCTTGAAACTCTAGCCAGAGCAATTAGGCAAAAGAATTAAAGGGATATGAATAGGAAAAGAACTTGAACTATCATTATTTGCCAATGACATGATTCTGTACTTAGAGGATCCAAAAAATTCCACTAGAAAACTTCTAGAATTAACGCATGCATGCACATACACACATACATACATCATTGCGGAACCAGAATGTTTTGAACCAAAAAGAAGCTGGAACTCCTGGGGGAATAATTCTTTCCAGAATCTCTCTTACAAACATCTACATTGAAAATATTTCTCCTAGTTAATGAAGCAAACTGTAATCACTTACCAGGGTGACTGATAAATGAGCAAAGGATAGATTTTCCATGTTTTCCAGTATTACTTGAAGTTGACTGCATTGACTTTAGTTCCTAAAATGTCCAAATATCAGCCAGTAGATTAGGATCATATCTAGTCCATGTAGGTAATGGATTCTCATCTAGGATTTGCTGTACAATGGTTCTATTTGGTTCCTGAACATATCTATAGCTATTTTTGCAGCTTCTGAATGCACAGTTTATTATAAAAATACTTAGAATCATATAGAATACCTTTGTAAATTCTCTAAAAAGCAGAGTGAGAAGTTTTATATTAGAATCAGTTAAATAAAAGCAACCAGATCTTCCATGTCTACAAAAGTGGATAACCTAAAGCAGTCTTACATTTCTAGAAGATCTGCATAAATTAATGCCACCTAATAGGACTTGAAGAATGCAGGGTGATGATTTCTCTCATGTTCCTATTTTAATCACCCATCTGGTTTGTGCAAAATAAAAGGACAGGTTTGGGGGTGCACACCTGTAATCCCAGCTATTTGGGAGCCTGAGGCAGGAGAATTAAAAACTTCAGGCCAGACTTAGCAAATGAGAGAGACTCTGTCTGAAAGAAAGAAAGAAAGAAAGAAAGAAAGAAAGAAAGAAAGAAAGAAAGAAAGAAAGAAAGAAACTGGATATTTATCTCAGTGGAAAGTGTCCCTAGGTTCAAACCCCAGTATCAAAAGAAACACATAAAAAGAAGAGCTTTGGAAAATAATAATGGATGGTCATTACCTGTATCCTGTCCTGACTTAAATTTAAAAATGCTGCTCTAGGTGTGTTTTCTTGACATGAACAAGACAACATAGCTTTCAGATACTGAATGCAATTACTGACCTAGAGAATTCTTTTTAAATTTCTTTTGCCTCTATACACTTTATTGAAGATCACCCACACACGAAGACCAGTGGCACAGAATGGAAGTCACAGAGACAAACCCATATAAATACAGTTATCTCTTACTCTACAAAAGTGCCATAAACATACACTAGAGAAAAGATAGGTTCTTCAACAAATGATACTGGGAAAACTGGAAATCCATATGCAGCAGAATGAAATTTAAACCCTACCTTTCACCCTGCACAAAACTCAACTCAAAGTGGATCAAGGACCTAGGCATCAGACCAGAGACCTGCACCTACTAGAAGAAAAAGTAGGCCCACCTCTCCATCATGTTAGCTTAGGAACCAAATTCCTCAACAAGTCTCCTAAAGTATGAGAAACAAAATCAGAAATCAATAAATGGGATGGTATCAAACTAAACACTTCTTTATAACAAAGGAAGCAATCATGAACATGAATAGAGAGCCTAAAGAAGGGGAAAAATTTTTGCCACCTGCACCTCAGACACAGCATTAATCTCCAGGATATATAAGGAACTCAAAAGACTTAACACCAAACAAACAAACAAACATATAAGGAACTCAAAAAATTTAACACTAAATAAATAAATAAATGCTGGCTCAATAAGTAGGCAAAGGAACTGAACAGACACTTTATAGAAGAAGAAATACAATTGGTCAACAAATATATGAAAAAATTTTCAACATTTCTAGCAATTAGAAAAATGCAAATCAAAACTACTCTAAGATTTCATCTCACTCCAGTCAGAATGGCAGTTATCAAGAACACAACAACAATAAATGTTGGCGAGGATGTGGGGGAAAAGATGTGCTCACACATTGCTGGTGGGACTGCAAGTTGGTACAAGCACTCTGGAAAGCAGTGTGGAGATTCATTGGAAAACTTGGAATGGAAGAACTATTGGATTTAGTTGTCCCCCTCCTCAGCATATATCCAAAGGACTTAAAATCAGCATACTATGGTGTTGTGACCACAGGGATGTTTATAGCAGCTCAGTTCACAATAGCTAAGGTATGGAATCAACCTAGGTGTCTTTCAACAGATGAATGAACAAAGAAAATGTGGTATATATACAAAATGGAATATTACTCAGCCATGAAGAAGAATGAAATTATGGCATTTGCAGGCACATGGATGGAACTAGAGACTATCATGCTAAGTAAAATAAACCAATCCTCCAAAACCAATGACTGAATGTTCTTTCTGTTATGCAGATGCTAACTCACAATAAATGTGTGTGTGGTGGAGAGAATAGAAATTCACTGTATTAGACAAAGGGGAAATGAAGGGAAAGGAGTAGAGCTGGGAATAGGAAAGACAATAGAATGAATCAGACATAACTTTCCTATGTTCATATATGAATATACAAGTAGTGTAACTCCACATCATGTACAACCACAAAAATGGAAGTTATACTCAATGTATGATTCATATGTTGAAAATCATTCTACTATCATGTATAACTAGAAAGAACGAATTTAAAAAATTTTTAAAAAAGATTATCAAAAATGGGCTTTCTATATTCATTCACACATATCAATAATCTACCTCATAGTTATTCCATATGCCCAACTTTCTGTCGTTGTCTAGTTTGAAAGGACATTAATTGCCTCTTCATCCCATGCAATTTTATTCTAGTCCACTTTCTTGATAACATCATGGGATTGAACTTGGTGAGAAAGAGTAATTCTTCTAGCTGCCTGTTAAAAATCTACACATACAAGTATTGATATTTTAATAAGATGTGAATGTGCCAGGGAGCAGGAAATATCATCTTGTTGTGGCCTTCTTTACACTGTGAATGAAATAGGTGGCAATCTATCAAGAATCTCCCATCTTCCTCTGTCTCTATCATGAAACTCAGATGTGCATCATTGCTACAAACCAACATCAGGAAAGTTGTTGTGGTTGTTGTTTTCTACCTTTTTGGTTTTTCAAGCCACAGGATCTATTTATTTGTTTAAGTGTTCAATACTAAATTAAATGATAAGAAGAATGTGTACTTATCTTTTAAGGAAGAAGATTTAGAATATATAATCACCAGTACTTTTGAGTAGTGTCAGGTTGAAATTTACTAGCTGTCATGTCAATGTTACACAGAAGTCAGTGTTGCACAGAAAACTGCTGGCTATTTGAGACCCTCACATATACAGGTAGAAAATATGCAAACTTCTTAAAAAGATCCTTTCTAAATCTATTATATTATTTGTATTTACAAGAAAAAAATATATTTATGCCAACTTAGCTTTCCAAATATTTTATTGTAATTTACTTAAATACTAATTAGCATTATATTATGATCATGTTAATGTTGCTTATGCAGAGTGAAGTATATAGGCATATAGCATAATTTTATTTATTCTTCTTCAACTTTTTCTTTTTTGATATTTTTTAACTTATATAATTTCTACATACCTTGATTTTAATTTTATATTATAAAAGCTTTTTTCCATGTATCCCACCCACTAATGCTTTTTTGTTCATGTACTCAAATTTATCAGGTTATATGTCAAAGCTGTTTTTCTCCCTGGAGATTTCCTGCTTGAACCACTCCACTTTCCCAGCCATATCTAGATTGGATTCATTTTAGGAACATTGTAAAGTTGTTATCTGAATCTCTTCTTTGCCACTTTTCTTCGCTAAATCCCTGGTTTGCTAGATTATCAATTTTCATCTCTTCAAATTGATTTATAATAGGCATTCATGAAAAGTAAATATTTTGCATTCTCAAATTACCTAATCTCTATTATTTTCTCAGCTTTGGGGGCACAAGTTTCTAGAGTATATGAGAACCCCCTCTCCATACCTCACTTTAAGGCTCCCAGCTCACCCTTGCTTGCCTTGGAACCAGGTGCGTCCAAAGGCAGATCTGCTTTTCACCAGCACTGGCTTCTGAATGCCCTTCAGGTTTCTTGTCCATGAAAAGTGGACCATCTTCATTACATTACATCTTCCAAATATTTGCTGAAATATTTTGTTCTCTATCTTTGATCCTATTATTATCGTTCTTGAGAATACACATTTTAAATGTTTTACTATCATTTTAGAAGGGTTTTGAGAGTAGGAAGACACATATGTATAGTCAATCTACTGTGTTGAAATGGAAATTTTTCTTTAATTTTCATAGATTCTGTTCTAAACAGCATGTAATTTTCAAGACATACAGTTTCCATTCTCCAAAGAGGCTGCACAGAATAATGAACTAAACATCCTAAACCTGAATCATGCCTATAAATTTACAGAATGTTAGTTGTAAATGGGATCTTGCCAATCCAATTCACTGATTTTTCAAATGATAGGTCAATTTCATGCAATTAGGTAAAAGCCAAACTGGAGATAAAACATGTATCTTCCAACCTGTTCTTTCAATTCTTTATGCTTTATTCTATGATCAAACATTTTTGATGACCAGATTTTGTACTGTATTTTGAGGATAAAAATTTGGATAAGAAATTTTATTTGCTTAGAGAATTCAAAGTCTATTGGGAAGTCCCTGGTGAAGAGGGACATTTCACAGTTCTGAAAATTTATTAAATTTTGTAATTTTGTAGTTAGAAAATTTGTAAGAAATATTTTTCATAATATCAACAATAGAAACTAACTACAGAATACTCTTGCTCAATTGGGAGATATGAAGTAATAATTTATGGTTGAAGTTTCCATTGCAGTTATGAAAATATCCAGAAACTGTTAGAGGCAGTTAATATACTTAATTTATCATAAAGAGATACAAATGAGGAGGAATACAAATGCTATAAATAACATTCAGGTTTTTAAAAAATCACTCATCTGTTCTCTCTAAATAGCTGCTTCTTCTTCTTCTTCTTCTTCTTCTTCTTCTTCTTCTTCTTCTTCTTCTTCTTCTTTTTTTTCTTCATTTTTTGGACCAGAAATTAAACCCAGGGGAGCTCAACTACTGAGCCCCTTCCCCCCAACACTTTTTACTTTTTATTTTTAAAACAGGATCTTGCTAAGTTGCTAAGGCACCGCCAAGTTGCTGAGGCTGGCTTTGAACTTGTGATCCTCTTGCCTCAGCTTCCTGAGTTGCTGGGATTATAAGCATGTGCCACTGTACCCAGCCTCTAAGTTCCTTTTGATGGTGCTTCACGATCTTGCCTGGTCGGAGTTTTTGGTCTGAGTTTGTCTTATGTCCATATCTACAGTGTGCCCCAGGACTCTTTCTACTTGCTAACTACAGATTGTTTGAGTTTCTGGTGGTTGACACCCGAGCAAGAGGCTGACAGTCACTTTTTACTTCCCTAATTCTGGTAAGCTGTGTTTTCATTCTCTTTGGGGGCTACATTCTTCTCTCAATTGTGTTCTATGTGGAATGTATCAATGGGAAGAACTGTTAAAAATGCCTTTTTAATTCAAGCCCATTTTGGTGCAGCATACACTTGGTTGAGCCCCTAGTACAAAGTATCATGCCGTTTTTCCTCTTGCCCACAGAACATCATGGAAAACATCTCTCAGCTATTAGTACTATCTAGAGTTAGTTCATACCAAAATCATGAAAGGTGCACCCAGTAAGAGGTTTTGTATTACATTTAGTTTATAGAAAGTGATCTTTATTAAAGAGTAAGCAAGAAAAGTTGCAGGAACTAGAGATAGTTTTATTATAGATGGACAGAGATGTAAACATTTTATTATCATTTGTTATTTTTATTGAGAAATAAGGCAAAAGTTTGAAAATCAGTCCTTATTAAACTGATTTTTGTTTTTGTGATTTTTACACTTAGATTCAAACAGTTTTCATTGTCTTTTGTTTCAGTAAAGCAAATAATGTATATACACACACACACACACAAACATGCATGTAGTATATCCTACTTGTCAGCTTTCCATTGCTGTTATCAAAATACCTGTTGGAGGCAGAAAAGCTTATTTTTACTCACAGTTTCAGTGGTCTCAGTCCATGGTTGGCTGACTCCATTGTTCTGGGCCTGAGGTTGGGCAGAACATCCTGGGGAAAGGGCACTATGAAGGAAAGCTGCTCAGTCCATGGCAGCCTGGAAGCAGAGGAAGAGAGAGAGTTAGAAGCAAGGGAAAAATAAACCCCCAACAGCAGGCCGGCAGTGAGCACCCCATACTATGGTTACCATCCAGTAATCTATTTAACATTATCAATCTATCAAATGGATTAATCATTAATTAGGTTACATTAATCATAATCTGATCATTTTACCTCTGAACATCTTTGCATTGCCTAACACTAGCTTTGAGAGGATCATCTCATACCCAAATCATAATATAACATAATATAACATGTATATGTGTGTGTGTGTATATATATATACACATCTATATATACACACACGAATGTGTACATCTATATGTATGAGAAATTTGCTTTAATAACACATATTTTATGCTAGTTTTCAAATACAGCAACTTCTTTTAGTTTAATTTATATATTACATTTTCAATATATTTAGCTGGTTTGAAAATGGATGTAAACCCTACTATTACATAATTTTATTAAGAAATTCCCCAATTAAATACTTTCTGAGAAAGTTTATTTCTATCTAAGGCTACTTATGAATTTGTTAGAATCTAAAATTCTGGAATTAAAACACAAAATTATTTAATCATGCATTCCCATTTTTTTTGGACTTATAGAAAATCTTTTATGGTTTATAACTCATGCTCTATACGAACTCGTTTTATTCCTTTTTACAACGTCATGTGGAGCATAGTTTATTAGACATTTTCTAATTATTAATATTTATGCTCATAATTTATTAAAACTTGGTTTTAGGAGGCCTATCTAAAAATTAATGTCACTGAATAAATTAAAAATTAAGTAGAAATTTTCACATGGATTTGTCTTAGCAATAAAATATATTGTCAATAATAATGAAGAAAGTTCCAATGCATGTAACATAACTGTAAGTAACTACCAAATGAACAATGTGTATAACCTCTACTTTTTAATATGATGTCATGTTATTAAATGAACAACTATTACTAAGCAGTTTTAAAAATCCTCCTTTGATTAACTTGTTTTTATTGAAAGGTCTCTGCTTTAAGGAAATATTGCAAAATATTAAAATGCATTTGAAATGGAAAAAAGTGAAATGAAGTGACTTTGAAATGAAAAAACTGCTGCAATCATATCCTCTATGTTCTCCTTAATTCCAAGTTTCTGAATTTGGGGGGCCAAACAATAAAGTGGCATTCTTTGCACTGTTTTCTCATGGCAGAGAGGCTGTCAGAAGTACCACCATGGGCTCAGTTGCTACAGCATCTAGGTGGGTTTGTGGGGACTAGTTAATGGATATGTCAGGGTGATTAATGGACTTCCCACTGTTTTAGCAGAGATCAGTTTTCTGGTCAATATAACCGTCAGACGATCAAAGCAGTGTTTTTAAGCTTTTTCTTACATGATTGAATAATGACCATAAATCTTCACTGATATCTGAAATGTTAACATTATCACAAACTTTTGAAAATAATTTATTCTTTTAATCAGAAAGGCTCGATATCATCTTTATGAAATAATGGAGCAATGTTCTTGTACAATTTTTATCTTAATGATCCATGGATTATTTAGAAGCAAAATAAACATGAGGTGTTAATGCAATCTACAAAATCAATTCAGACAAAGCGTTCAGTTGTCTGTAAAACAACAAAAACAAAAAAGTGATATTTTGGCCCTTAAGGCACTTGCTGTCTTTTGTCCATGAACTGTGCGCTTTATACCTTGGACCTCCTCTCATTTCTTCCTCTTCGCCTTCCTCTTCTTTAGAAACAGGAAAATTAAGGCTTATTGTTTTGCTATCAAAGGAGAAACACAGGAAACTGCTCTCCCAAAGCCTGGGATTCTCGACCTCCTGTCATTTCTATGGATAAAAATTTGGAAGTTCCATCAGTGCCTGTCTCTCCAGGGGCTTCCTCAGTGTTGCTAGTGGGCAAGGCTGTTAGAAGAAAGACGGAGGAGGAGGAGGAGCACTTTCCTTTGCCTGCCTGAAGAAGCAAAGATGGGAAGGACAGCAGCTACTGCTTCCCTGCCAGGAAGACACAGCTTGGTTTAAAAGGCGCTGTTTTAACTAGAGATTGTCTCTGACAGGGGTCATTTTATCAAAGAGCAGCCCTTAAAAATAACAAACAAACATCAAAATCCACAAGTAGATCCATATGTTTTTTTTTTTTTTTTGGTTTACGTATTTCTTATGAATATGGGGAACATCATGGGAACTAGAAGGTAGCCAACTCTGCTATGTTAAATGACCTTTTTCCTGACATGAGCGCATGATCCAGTTTTTTAATATGCGCATCTCTCTTCTGCTTTGAATGGTATAATCATAGGGACTTGCTGCAAATGAGGGGCAGGGTGAGAAAGCCTTTCCTGAAATCCAGCCTTCCATTCAACCCTTACATTAGGTGGAGTTTAGGGCAACTAGGAACTAAACTTTCTCCAGTTATCAACTGAGGCATTTTTAAACAAAAATTCCTAAAGCATTTTTTTAATTGCATTGAGCAAGTTGAAATACTAAACTGCTGCAGAGGATGGGCAAAACTATAAAACAGTTTTTGACTGGAAACAATGCAAGTTTTAAAAAATTGAAAGCTGTTATTAGTTTCTTACTGTTGCTCTAACAAATCTTTGCAAACCTTGAGGCTTAAAAACAGCACATGATTCATGATCTTACATTTGTAGAGGTCGGAAGTCCAAAGCTCTTTCATTCAGCTAAATCAAGGTGCTGGCTGGCCTGTATTCTCTCTGCATGCTTGAAGGGAGAAAGGAGCTATCTTCTTTTTTGCAGCTTCCAGAGGCTGCCTGTATTCTGTGGCTCCTGGCCCCTTCCCCACCTTCAAACCCAGCAGTGTAGAATCTTCTCTCACTTGTGATCGCGTTGGGCCCTCCCAGGTGATTCAGGTTAATCTTCCCATCTCAGGATCCTTGATGACAACTGCAAAGTCCCTCTTGCTGTGTAAAGTAACATATTCACAAAGTCCATGGATGAGGATATATAAAAGTTCTTTTTTCTTAGGCTTTTTTCCTAGAACATAGGTTGTTAAACACAAATTAGACCAATTCCAAATAAAAGTTTAAAAATATTAAATTTTAGGTCCCACATTTTATTTATTTATTTTTATTTAAAATATTCCCTTATTTTAATTATTGTGTTTTACTTTTAATATTCATTTTTAGTGAGGGAACAGGTTTTTTATTGTTTTTTTTTTTTAATAAACTTCCAGTTTGCTCATGAGTTAGGAGAGCATTTGGGCTTATTTGAGTACTTCTGATTTTGCATGCTACCGCCACTAATAATAAAGTGTAAATAGTTGCATGAACCTATTACTAGAAAGATTTGTTTTCCTAGCAAGTCCATATCCGCACTTGGGCTATTGGGATATGTGAATAATCAAAATAATGTAAAATCTGGCAGTCCCAAAGCATTACTGATGGAAGGGGATGTCCATATCTACAAGGCTGTAATAGAAATCCAGGCTTTGAATATTTGGGAAACTGTACATGATGACCTTGGGAATTCCAATTTTCCAGCGAATGTTTGTGTTCCTTTATGTTATAAATCATGCATTACCATAGCAGAAATTTGTTCCTTGCTTATTTAAGTATGTTCCTGGGAGATACTTTAGGGAAGCATCTACTGTTTTGATCTAGTGGCACCTCCATTCTAACATGTACACTGAATTTGTCCCATCAACATTCATGTGTTGAAGCCCTAGGATCAATGCAATGTCTGTACCAAGTCCCTGACCATGTGGGCACACTCATCTTAGGCTTCCCAGCCTGCAGAACTGGGAGAAATATGGCATTTTGTTAAAGCAGCCTAAGCAGACTGGACAATGGGTCATCTGTGCAAATAAAAAAAAGAACACAGTATTTGTTACTTCTTTACCAAGAAGTAAAGAAGTAAAACACTCCATGTGCTGTGAATTCAAGGAAAATAGAGGGAACACTGGTCATGTGTCATATTTACTCAAACTAAAACGGTCAAAGCTGGAGTGATATGAAAATGGAAAATCGATTCAAAAGGTCACTTGTGAGATTGAAAATACCTTTCATAGAAAAGATAATAACTGTATTATTTCCTGTGGCTGCCATAACAAATGCCCACAAACGTGGTGGCTTGAGGCAACAGAAATTTTTATTCCCACAGAAGCCTGAAATCCAGGTATTGGCAGGGAAGCTTTCCTTGGAAGGCCCTAGCACAGACCCTTCTCTTATTCTCTTTAGCTTCTGGTGGTTCTGTGTGTTCCTTGGCTTGTGGCCACATCACTCCAAGCCCAGCCTCCATTTTCCTGTGGCCTTTTCCTCTGTGTCTCTTACAAGGACACTTGTTATTGGAATTAGGACCCAATCAGATAATCGAAACAATTTAATCTGGAGGTTCTTTACTTTATTTATATCTGCAAAGACTCTTGTCTGTTTGTTCTGGTTGCTAAAGACCTTGTACTGGTTAGTTTATAAGCAACAGAAAGACTGATAAGTTCAAAATCAAGTTGTCAGAAGATCTGGCGTCTGGTGAGCGTGTGCTCCTCAAGGATGGCATTTTCCTGCTGCTCACATGACAGAGGTCTCTCAAGCCCTTCTTTCCTAAGGGCATCAGAGAGGGACCTTCATGCCTTGCTTCCTGAAGGCCCCACATCTTACTACTGTCACATTAGGATCCAATATATGAATTTTGACTGGACACTGATGTTCAGACCACATAACATTTTACACACCAACAAAATCATATTCACAAGTTTTGAGTGGAAAAGTTGCTTTTGTATTTGTACTTGTATATACATCTTGAGGTTCAGTGCACCACTTATATCACTATAATCGTGAAACACAGGATCCTTAAAACAACCCCAGCTAGGACACACTGTGGCCAATGCCGCTCGCTACTGTGCCAATCCTGACTTAGATGGGAGCGGTGTAGTGAGCCTGCCCTTCCTCAGACACTTTCAGAAATGACTGCTGGACTTGCTGCAGCTGCACTGCTACACAGTCCTCCACACAGGCTTCTGAGAGGCCAAATTAGAGGGAAGTTGAAAATTAATATTATTTTGATAAAATTTCTCTATCTTCTATCACTCACAGGCATCACAGATGAGCACTCAGGACATGGAATTAGATGACAGTTTATTCTCATTTTTGATCCATCTATGTAAAAGCATTTTTATAGCAATTCCCTTGTTATAAAATCACTTTAATAAAATAACAGCAAAGTTCAAAATAAAATAAAATAGAATTTATCGTTTATTTCCCATTTCTGAAAAATGGCCAAGTGAAATTTTCCTAACAAGACTCTAAGTGATTTGGAGAAAGAAATTAGAATATGTTTACTCCACCCTGAATATATGAGAAATAATTTTACTCACAGCAGCAAATATTCTTTTTTTAAAATATTTTTTAGTTGTTGATGGATCTTTATTTTATTCATTTATTATGTAAATGTGTTGCTGAGAATCGAACCCAGTGCCTCACGCATGCTAGGCAAGCGCTCCACCACTGAGCCACAACTCCAGCCCCCTGGACTTGTTATTCTTAATTACTAAATTAACTTTATAATTTTTGAAAGTAAAAGTGACATTTCTAACTACTATTTTAGGTTTCTATTCTCAAAGATGGCTTAAAAGTTAGAAAAAATTGAAATCCACATATTTGATATCACAATATGATTCCATCAACAAATCCCTAGGAAATAGATTGCATAGCAGATAAATACATAAAACATTTGCAATTCAGTTCAACAAGTCTCATTTTCTCTTCTAGACAGTGTTCATCATTATTCACTCTTGTCTTAATTACTATTTATACTGCTACATTCTCATTTATGCAGAGGTGAAGTTAATTGTTAAGATATATCCAAGTCAAAAGATATATCCAAGCTTTATGTTTTCATGTTTTGACTCATGAAAAGCTGTGGAATACATTCCTTGGGTTTCCAACTTACAGGATCCATCCGTCCATTTCCTCATGGCATGGGGGCCCCAGGCTTCTGGGCTTGAAGACTTTGTTTAATCTATTCTGACTGATGGTGAGAAAGCAGATGTCCCTGCCCTTCTGAGGGCCTACTCCCTGTTCCATCTTCCGGCACCTACTTTTTCTCTGTTGCTGTAGAGCACCATGGCTTGTGTGCAGTAGGCTGGTTGTGCCTTACATGCAGACCTGAGGCAAGGCTAATTAAAGATGGTGTGCCAATACCCCGGCTCTGTCACCCTTCAGTTGGGATAGCTCTGGTTGCCTGAGCCTCCCTAAGGACAATAAACTCAAGTAACCCATAGAAGGGTGTCTGTCTTTAGTTGTATCTTTTGTTGTCTTTCTTTCTTTACTTTTCTGGTGTTTTATAACCTCCTCCTAACTACTCTGCATGCAAAACCTTATATCAGAGTGAGCTCCTGAGTGAAATCAAACAGGCACAAGGAGGCTCCAAATCTGCCTCAGAAGAAAGGACCAGTTTGTGTGGAACTTTTAACTGACAGCATTGGCAGGTGATTCATGCTGAGGGGTTGGAATATCAGTGAAATTGAATACAGGATTTTCTCCCAGCAGTTTAAAATTTGCTATAAGAATCAAGTACTGAAGTGAATGAAAATTCTAGAACTCGAAAGTAGCATAAACTTTGTAATTCTCCGTTCCAATCCCATTATTTTACACTTGAGGAAACTGTATTCCAAGGAAGCCAAGGTATGCAATAGTCAGCAACAACAGAGTAAGTACTGAAAACAAGTAACTTAAAACATCTGTAAGGTGGTATATATGGTAGCACTCTTAAAACATAATATTCATATAGCTTTCTCCTCAGTTTTTTCCTAATACTTTCAAGGGGGCATGTGTATAAGCTATTAATATGTTAAGATTGGAACTTAAGGATCACAAAGACTTTAAAATTTTCACCATTTTATTCCCTTGAGCACCAGATGCCCATGTATAATGACCACATTTGAAAGCTCATTACACACAACATTTGAGGTGCTGAACAGGCTGCATGAATCATGAGACTCAGTTCCACCTCCCCTGGTGCTTCCTTTTCCTCTGAATAACACCAGCTCTCAGTATATACTTTCTGTTCATCTTCTAGATGGTCAGTGCAGGTTAGGATCCATGTAGATACCCAGACCAAAGTCAGCAATTCACCCTTTACTTCCCTCGCCATCTAGAACCCTTCAGCAGCCAATCAGTAGCCAGGACTGGGAAAGCAATTTGGTTGCAAGAAAATGGCTAGGAAACATTTCTTTCAAGTGCATTTGTGAAGAAGGCATCCACATTCACTTTAATTGTATGTTACTTTGAGGTGGCTCTGTGGCAGACTGAGGGAGATCATGTGGAGTATGACTCTCTCCCTCTGCATTTCCTGAGCTCCAGGGAGGACAGGCTACCACTGCAATGATCTGATCATGAACTTCTCTCACTTTGTACCTGTTGGGCTTTCTCTACATCTGTCTAAGCTCTGCCCATGCTGTTCTGTCTGGGTGAAGCTGGTACAAGCCTCTGACAGGTATGCCTGCTTCCTGCATTGTTCTTTCCAATTGATACTCCACACAGCACCGACAATGATATATTTAAGTCATTAATTGTCATGATTTTTAGGCTGTCCACCAACCTCAGAATAAGACATCAAACACCTTAGCATGGGGTGTCAAGAGATGTTTTTTGTCTCATTTTTCATTTTTGCTCAATACTATGAGGTATGTGTAATGGTTAAGTCATTCCAAAAAAATAGGGACAATAGCTGAAACCAAAGGAGAACTGATTGCAGTAGAGAAGTCCTTAAGAAGGTCACACAGAAAATACCAGCAGAAAGAGCTTTGGAAAGGGGCACTGTTTAGCAGGCGTGAAGGTAGAGAGTGTGAATAAAGACATCTGAACAAAAGCTACCCAAAGAGAGATGCTGAAACGTAACAATTCTTGCTCCCCTGTGGAATTATGTACCTGCCATTCCAAATGCCTTAGAAACCACTCACTTTTGCTCTATTTGGTGAAATCCAATCCCTCCCTCCATTTATTTTTTCTTATCTCAAGTGCTGAATGGGTTTCTCCCACGTAACATTTTCTAATCCTTAAAACTTACATGCCCTCATCCTTGTGTGTCCTTGGCACGTGTGCTTCGACCAAATGTATAAAATTGTAATTTAATGCTGATTTCTCTGTTGCTCCCAGTATGAGCTTTGTGCCCTAGTTCTATAATGACCAAGCTTTACACTCATCATGAGTGTATAACCCACTAAAGATACAAAGTAAGTGCTGTTGACTGAATTAATGCATGAAGCATTAAGAGAGATATATGCATTTGGTAAGAGTAGTAATGAGCAATAAATAATAGAAGAGGGAAGAAGGGTCATATCTAAATAAAATAGCAATAACTTTTGTAATGTAACTTCCTTTGCTATATATTCCAGGTCGTATTGCTGATATCCTGTCTTTGTTTCAAGAAATTCCCATCTTAAGAATTTTTTAATGTGGCAGAATGATCCTTGGTAGAGATAGTTCCTCTTCAAATTACATTGTTTAAAGCTTAATTATAGCAAGTGATTATCCTCAAGAAATGCAGCTGAGCTAAATCGTAACATCTTAACATAGTCTTTTCACCTTAAACTTCATGCAAGGGTGTGGAATGTGCTGATTTATAATTACAAGGCAGAGGCACATACATCAGATGTTGAAGAGATGTGCCAAATTTGCAGTAGAAATCAGAAATTCAGATCTTCTCCAGTAGTCAGTGCAAAGCAGTTGGGTTCCATTTTTCTATTCCAATTTAGTAATGCCTGCAATTCTCTATAATCCTCTACGTGGTTTGTCTTCCCTGTCAGAATTCCCATTTCTGACTCCCATTGAGTTCGCAAGTAAGGAAATCTGAGAGTTTTTTTTTTTTCCTGTGGTTTGTTTTGAAATGGCAGGAATTATGAAAGCAATTTACACTTTTTTTGGTTATTTTTCCTCTATCATCTCTAGTCTCCCTGACTTGCACAACATTTTAACATGATTGTTTACCCAAACCCCCCTCTGTCATTTCCAGCATTTTCTAAATGGATGCCCTCTATTACTGGAATCTCATAAAGCTTTCATGTTTTAACCTATATATTGAGTTGCCATTCATTACCTTTATTTATTCCCAAAATAGCTACATGTCTACCTGGTAAGCAGTCTGCTGGTAAGCGATCTGATTAATTTGAGACAGGAAGGATGACCACCGCCCTAGGTTTTACCATAAAAATGACAGATGGAAATAACCTTTCAGGTCACTCTGTCTCCTTGGCAAGCAACAATACAGTCCCCAGAGCAATGACGCACTGAATGTATCAGTTTCTTGCATTGTGGCAATTAGATTGTCCCAACTACTAGACTGCAGAAACTTCCAGAAGAACTCTCACAGATGGAACACATTGTACACACAGTAGATTATAAATATATACTGCAGAGGTAAAGAAGGCAAGGTAGAGAAAGAAAATGTGAGTTTGATGAAATTTTAATATAACAGCTACAGTGTGGTATTAGTTTCTTAAACTCAAATTTTTTTTTTCAGTGCAATAAAATTCCTTAGCCCTCTTTTGCTTAAATGTACTTTTCTTCATAAAACACATTTAGACTGAGCTAGTGACAGAATTCTCTATGGATTATTTCTTTGAAAAATAATTCCAACAGTATCACAAAAGGACTATGGAGTGGTACTTCCCTTAGGAGATTTCAATGTAGATGCTACAGATTCATTTCTTCCCTTTTTCTTTTTTTTGTTTGTTTGATTTTTTGGGGGTTTTCTTTAGTCTTTTCTGGTTGGAAAAGGTAAAAAACAATTATTAATTATCATTGTAACAGAAATAAAGAATTAAAGTAAGATATTCAGTATGAAATAATGTTTATTTGTGTGTACGAAGAATTTAGGTATAAGCAGAGACAGGAAAGCTTTCTATCAGCAAACAGGTAGACTACGCAAGTCACTGTTCACTCAGTTATCTAAGTATTTTGATAAAAATATTTTTACTAAATGAATTGACCACATGATTTAACTCATCGAAATGGTACTATTTCACCATATTAATGTGCTGAAATATATATATGTGTATATATATTAATATATATCTATTCAGTGCTGGGAATGGAATCCAGGGCTTTGTGCATGCTAGGCAAGCGCTCTACCACTGAGCTGCTTCCCAGTCGGAGAATCATTTTTGTTTCTTTAGTTTATCTGTGAAAAGTTGCCTTTGGGTAGATTTGTGGTGTAAATCTTATATCATAAGTTGCTCATGGCTAAGGGCAACTGTGGTGGTGAAAGGGCGGTTTTTGATTGGAATTAGAAAGGAAAGGAAAAACGAAAACACAAACAAGATCTCTCTGAATAAATAGCTCTGGCAGATTGGAGATATTCAGTGCACTCAGGAAGTTCAAGAATAAAATTCTCAACTATATCACATTATATTCCTTACTTTTTAATTGGAAGGTTTTATATAATGTAGATTTAAAATAAATTTAGATGAATTGAAGTCTGAAAGATTTATAGGAGAGAAGCTCTATCAGAAAGGGGATTAGGTTAAGAAATACATATATAATAGAATAAATACTTCATAATTTGAAGTAAAATGTAGACATTTTAATTTTTACTAATTGGAAGAGAATGGAGACAGGTTTCAGAAATGTGATGATTAGTAACTGAAATTTTACATTGATTTTGTTTTATGAAGTCTTCATTTGAAATTGCAAAATTCAGAAAGTAAAAGTGAAAAATTTTTCTCTCTCTTCTTCTCCAGCACACTAATTTATTGTATATATATTTAAAATGTATTGGGGGCATATGAAAAATATATATTTAATATCATTAATATAGATGGATTTTACAATCCATATTGTTGTCCATTATATATATATGTATATATACATGTGTAGAGTATTTTGTTTTGGGAATAATGGAAAACTACTATGAAGACATTGATTTTCTGCTATAAAGGAAAAGACTTATGTCTTCAGCCAACTGCCAATTTTGAATCATCTCAGTTTAGAAATATTGTTTCAGTTTATTCTAGATTTAAATTTTATAAAATTCATATCTATAGCTATCTAAATATTTAACCAAATATATTGTTAGAATTTGGATGACAAGTGTCCCCAAAAAGCTTAAAAGTATTTAATACAGGAATGTGATAGGTAAATGATTACATTATGAGAGCTATAAAGTAACCAGTGAATCAATCTGTTTGATGGATTAATAATTTGAATGGATTACTGAGTGGTGACTGCAGGCAGGTGGGGTGTGGCTAGAGGAAGTATATCACTAGAATTATGCTCTCTTATTCCCATCTTTCAGTTTCTTTCTCTTCTCTTGGTGTCTCTCTCTCCCCACGTCCTTTTCTCTTTCTGTTTCCTGGATGCTATAGCTAAGCAATTTTCCACAGCTACATCCTTCCACCACGACATTCTGCCTCACCTGGGGCCCAGGGCTGTGGAGTATGCTGATCATTGACTGAACATTTAAAAACATGAGCCTAAAGTAAACTTTTTCTCTTCTAAGTTGTTCTTGTCATGCACTTTGGTCACAGATGTGAAAACCTGACTAATATATACATTTAATTATCACATAAATATATACTGGCTATGCCTTCTAAAGGATGATGAGATTATCGTAGGCACCCTTAATTTCATTTATCTTTTTCTCCTTTATCTCTCTGCATTATTTAATTATAATATTTGTAGTGTATTTCTGGTTTATAACAATTTTCTTTTATCTTTGGGTATTGTATCATTGAAAATAGGAAATCATTAAATATTTGTTAGTGATTTATCATAGGGGGATTTAATTGGACCTTCTGCATATGTTATCACTTTTAATCTTAAGAAAAATATTTGTCAAACATACAGAGGTTTGGAGACATTGTCACTTGAATGTCTATGGGCATCTCAAACTAGCATGCATAAAACTCAACACCTGATTCCTTTTATAATCTATTTCTGTATAACTGACTTTTCCTAAACTTGTTGTCTTGAAACAGTTATTTTGTTCTAGTTCATGTGGATTAGAAATTTGGAAAGGTAGGTAGATTATTGATCTCTGATCCAAAATACATCAGTTGGTGTGTCTGGGGCTAGAGTAGGCACTCCCAAGATGACTAAGAGGCTTCTTAACACGCTTCTGACAACTTAGTGTGTAGCCCCCTTCCCTTCCACACTCTGCATCAAGTGCACCACACTCTGTTAGAACAGTAGCAGAGCACACCCTGGCTCACCGGGATAGTCTAGACCCACTTCTCAATGACTCCAAATTTTTGACTACCCTAAATTTGCTATAATTTTAGATTCTTCAATCTCCTTCAAGCCCTCCCTACCACATAGAATAATTGTTACAGTCATCTTGGTAAAAACCTTTGTAGGTACTCTGCTGTTCTCATTTTCTCTCATAGCTCATCTCAGAATATCCTGTCAGCTATACCCTTTAAACGTATCCATGATCTGACTGCGTATTGCCAACTCACTGCTAATAACCTGGCACAGGACAGTAACATTTGTGTCTTTGACAATTAATGGAATCTCAGATGCCCTAAATGGGTTACTCATGTTTATTTATATGGAAAAAATAATTGTGGCAATACTGTTAATCAGTATGTGTCACCAGAAAAGGCAGATGCAGGACTAATGTCTTTAACAGAAGTATCTGGCATGTTTGTTTTTATTTAAAAATTTTAAAATATCAAAATAAGAAATGCACAGGGCTACATATTTTAAAGTGTTCAAATTGGTTTGAATGTCCATTCACTTGTCGCTCTCCTATGCTCTACTGCATTCCAGACTGAATCATTCAAACTTTAAAAGTAATCGCGTACTTGGTTATTGTTGGCCTATTTAATTCACATGCTGACTACCTCCATATCACGGTGTAACCTGCCTTTCCTGCACTTTATCAGCTCATCTTTTGGGGAAGGTTATCAGTCACATACATCCATTTGCTGAAGTCCTATGTATGTGGAATTTTGAAGCATTGTGTTTTTATATGCAGATCTTTTTAAATATATAAACTAACTGCAAAAAATGCAGGTTGAATATATTCATTTGCATTGTATCTTAAAATTGTCAAATATGCTTGTATCAAGAAAATGATAAAGTCATGCACAAAATATACCATTTTTGCCAGTGTCCTTTTACATGCATTACTTTATATTTAAATAATATATTAATTATAAAAAGAAATAAAGCTAATGTTTTGCATGGCTTATAATGATTGCATGTTTGTTTTTTCTTTCCTTAAAAAACTGGGTGAGTCTCTGAATATTAGATTGATTTTCAAAAGAGCTTCAAAAATCACAAATTCTGCATATCTTTATCGGGGCACACTCTTATTTAATGTTGTTTATAATCAGAACAATTCAAACATGGCTTTTGCTTGGTCTTTGGAGGTTTCATAATGACAGATGTGGCTAGGTTCAGGTATTTAACTGTTCAGGTGTATCACTGTGTGCTGCTAAACACTGGTGTACAATGTTTTCACAGTATCATTAATCATTACAGTTCCTCCTAAAAATATTGTCTTAGACATACAGCTTAAGTGATATTATAATCAAATTATTATTTTTGAGATTAGTATTCAGTTAGGAAAACTGCCAGGTGATTTCAGTTTAATGTATTAAACATCATTTGCAGGTGTTAAAAATTTTAATCTATCTAGCATGTACTTAACTACTTAGCACTTTGCTAATGAATAATATAAACACATATATAACAGGTAATGAACAATCTATGAACATTCCAACATATTCATTATTTTTATAAATAACATTACGTGAAACTTAATTTTAAAAGCTTTCCCCAAAACTTGAACTGCTGATTAGAAGTTGCCAGAGCAACTCAGCTGCCTTGTGTTGTGGTGTGATAGGAAAGTACTGTTCTCACTGTCACTGATTTCCTTCACCTAGGAAGAGTGGCCCATAGCAAGTGTAGAAGTTGTTTATCCCCCATTCTGGATGCTGGGACAGTAGCCTGCCTCTCTCACCCAAGTTTTGGGTCAACTTAGTTGCTACCATCACAGAGCAACCCCTTCCTGTGCTTCCTGTTCAAGGACCAGCTTTTGCCTACTTTGCTCAATGTTAGTTAATTCTTCTTCTTTCTCTTTCTTAAAAAATTTTATCTATCTATCTATCTATTTATTTATTTATTTCTGATTAGGTATGCATGACAGCATTATGCATTTTGATTCATTGTACACAAATGAAGCACAAGTTTTCAAGTCTCTGGTTGCACATGATGTAGAGTCACAGTATATATGCAGTCATACATGAACCTAGGGTAATGATGTCCATCTCATTCCACCATCTTTCCTGACCCTATACCCCCTCCTCTTCCATCTCTTTGCCAAAGTGGCTTCATTTTTCCCATGCCTTCACCCCATTATGGATCAGCATCCACTTATCAGAGAGAACATTCAGCCTTTGGGTTTTTTTGAAATTGGCTTACTTCCCTTAGCAAGATGTTCTCCAACTCCATCCATTTACCTGCAAATGCCATGATTTTATTCTTTTTAAATTCTGAGTAATAGTCCATTGCATATATATATATATATATATATATATATATATATATATATATATATACCACAGTTTCTTTATTCATTCATCTATTAAAGGGCATCTAGGTTGGTTCCTCAGTTTAGCTATTGTGAATTGAGCTGCTATAAACATTGAAGTGGCTGTGTCACTGCAGTATGCTGTTTTTAATTCCTTTGGGTATGGACCAAGGAGTGAGATAACTGGGTCAAATGGTGGTTCCATTCCAAGTTTTCTAAGGAATCTCCATACTACTTTCCAGATTGGTTGCACCACTTTGCATTCTTACTCGCCAACACTTACTATTGCTTGTATTCTTGATAATTGCCATTCTAACTGGTTTCTCACTCTAAATCTCTATCAAGCTTTCCTCAGAGTTTATCCAGTCATTCAATATATGCAATTTACTGTGAAGTAAGCCCTGTTGAAAGACCCATGTGAACACACATGCATGTGATGTCTGCAGGTGTGCAGTGTTTTTCATATTGTTATTAAGTAAACTGCTGATACTGACATTGATTGTGAGCATGACATTTCTCATTGTCTTATTATAAGGATTTACATACATGTAAAATATACTTAAACATTCTCTGTTATATTTGTGGGTGATAGTACCACTACTTGTGTTAGTTCCGTTAATACCCTAGGATGATATATTATCAAGACCTAGACACAGAAAATCCTTAATCTTTGGCTTATAAGTCTGACAGAAAATTCAGTAGAGAATTCAGGATATTTGTGAACCTGTGTTAAAAGAAATCATGTCTTTATTTTCACTAACCTCTAGGATTAGTTTAGTGTATTCTTTTTTTATGAATAAAGATAAAACCTATAATAACATTGAACACTACTGTGGTGTTGGTGTCAATAGGAATCATGGCTATTTTCCTATGCAAGATTTATGTTCACGGCTATAATCAAATTGCAGTTATGTCAGGGATGTCAATTTTAGAGTCTCTCACTTGCCAGTTTTGGGTGACGCTGCTTCTAGTGGTTATTCAGCCAGCTGATGATTATGTCACATATTCTGACAGTGGAGGTTAGCTCAGAAGTACTTGCCGAGTTATTTCTGTGAAAGAGCCAACCCTCATCCTATAAAATGACTCAAGGAAGACTTAATTCCATTTGCAGCAACACATCCTTGGGAACTATATTTTCAAGACTTGTAAAATTTAAACAAAATATTGAAAATTTTTGTTCTATGGCTTGATATTCATGTTGGGGTGTCAGAATCTACTCTAGAGTTTAATCTCATCATTTGAAATTAGCAACTATAGTTTTCATATTAATCTTGCTTTAAAAGGGTAAAATTTATCTTTTTCTTATTTACATTTCAGTTGTACCTCTTATTTAACATGCTAACAAACAAGCATATCATTTCTATATCAAAATATATACATTTTGAAATAGTTTAATAATATTTATGTGTGATATTTAGTGTAACCTTTGTATGTTATCATATTAAATTAAAAACATTATTCTGAAAAGAGGCTACATAGACTTCACCCAACATCACAAAAAGCTTCAGATTCCCCCATCTAGAGAATTAAATTTTTTTAAAAAAATTAACAGATACTATTTCTCTAGTACATATAATTTATACTCCTTATATATATATATTTTTATTGGTTTTTAAAAGACAAATGCAGATTCAAAACTCAATAATTTCTTTACTTTGTTATTATTTACATTAGTTCTAACATTTAAATTTGCTATGAAAATTTGTCATGAGGAAAACATAGTGGGTTCTCAGAATATATGTATTGTGTAAATAACTTTCAAACATCTTTGATGAAAGAGTGAATTGACGTCTTAAAAATTCCTATCAGTAGTAAAGGAGCTATTTCTTTTATGTAGTTTTACATTTTAGTAAATAACAAAGATAAAAGTACACAAATTCTAAATAAGCATAAAAAAGAAAACCTGGATAGAGGTGGCAGGAACTAGTCCTATCAGAGAAATCAGGGCTTTGCCAACAGGGAAAGTTGTAAGTATTTAGATGTTTCTTCATAAAAAATGTCAGTATATAACACTGTGAAAATAATCAAATAAACCAAATTGAGAGATATTCTGCAAAACAGTTTGTTCACACTGTCAGTATAAAGGAGGAACACAAACTAAAATAGGAGAGGAAGTCAGATTATTCTTTAATTTGCATACTTGCATCTATGTTTCTAAGTTATTTTCTTATATTGCTTTATTAGTCTGTTTTCTGTTGCTAATAACAAAGTACCTGCGGTGGGTGCTTTATAAAGAAAAGAGATTTATTTAGATCACAGTTTGGGAGGCTAAATGTCCAAGATTGGGTAGCTCCATCGATCTGGTCTCTGATGAAGTCCTCATGGTGAATATCATCACAATTTTGGGAGTGTGTTCAGAAGAAATTATTTCATAAAACAGGAACTCATAAAAGTAAGCAAGGGCTGGGCATGGTGGCATATGTGTGTAATCCTGGCAGCTTGGGAAGCTTAGACAGGAGGATTGCGGGTTCAAAGTCAGCCTCAGCAACAGCGAGGCACTAACCAATTCAGTGAGACCCTATCTTTAAATAAAATACAAAATAGGGCTTGGATGTGGCTTACTGGTTGAGTGTCCCTGAGTTCAATCCCCAGTATCCCTGCCTCTCCCCACTAAAAATGTAAAGAAGGGCCAGGCTCACTCTTTTATAACAACTCACTGTGGTAGAAACTAGATAGAGTCCCAGAAGAACTATCTCGATTTCTTCTGATGGTAGCATCCCCAGTGACTTAAACATCCCCTGCTAGTCTTCACAGCTTAAGAGGTTCACAAGCTCCTAATATTGCCACACTGGGGACCAAGCTCCTAATACATGAATCTTTGAAGGACACACTCAAACCATTGAAAAACCATGGCCACTGCACTGTTATAGCAATTCATGTTATAATTTAACTTATGAAGTAAGCTGGGTAGGAAGTTTCAGCAAATAGTCTACATAAGATTGACTGTTCCTTTAAGATTTGGCAAAACTTCTCTAAAACATTTGGAGTTTAGTATTTTTTTCTTCTTTTACATTTAAACATCACTGTCTCTTTATGGGAAGTGGAGTTGAGAAAATTCTCAGTACCTTTGAAATATTGAAATCACACTTTAATTCTGAAGGAAAGATCTCAAAAATTCTTATTGACATTATAAATAATTTATTAAGCCTATTTATTTCTTGTTCATAGCGTCCAATATCTTCTTAGCAGAATTATGCAAACTGAAAGAAATGTAAACAGTGTTCCTGAAGTACCCCATTGCTCCGGGGAACTTGCTCAATGTGTTAGAGCAAGAAATAAGGCTGCTCTTTTTAAAGAGCATATCAAGGCTGCTCTTTTTAAATTTTAATCTTGATTAACATGTATTAATTGTAAAGATTAATGGGGATTAGTGTGATATGTCAATACATGCTTTCAGCATGCACTAATCAAATCCAGCCTCTCTTTTATCCATCTACCCTCTGCTCCTCCCTGCAACTTTTAGAAATCACTATTCTACATTCATGTTTTTAATTTCCTTGTGTGAGATATAGCATGCAGTACTTGTATTTATGTGTCTGTCTTATTTCCTTAACATAGTAGTACCCAGTTTCATTCTTCTAAATGATTTAGTAATATTTAATAATGAAATATCACATATATATGTATATATATGATAGTCAAATTTTCTCTATCCATTTATCCATTGGTGTGCATCTCGAAGGATTTCATATCTTAGCTATAGTGAATGGTAACAGAGTAAACTTGGACATGCAGGGATCTCTTTGTTATTATGATTTAAATTCATTTGAAATTGTACCAGTTCAGGTGGTAGATCTATTTTTAGTTTTTAGCAGAACCTCCATACTATTCTCTATAATGTTGGTATGACTTTACACCAGCCCCAACAGTGTATGTGAGTTCCTTTTTAAACTCTATCTTTGCTAGAGTTTGCTTTTTAAAAAATTTTTGTATAGTAGTCATTGACATTGAGGTGAGAAGATATCACTTTGTAATTTTGATTGTCATTCACCTGATGGCTAATAACATCAAGAATTTTTTTGTGCTGTTGTTGAATGTTTGTTATTTTTTCTTTTGAGAATTGTCTATTGAAATAATTTGTCCATTTTTTTAGGTGATTACTATTTTGTTAATCTTTTTGAGCTCCTTACATATTCTGGTTATAAATCTCTGACAGATGTAGTTTGTGAATATTTTCTGCATTCTGTAGATTATCTCTTCTATCTGTTGATTATTTCCTTTACTGTGCAGAAGCTTTTTAGCTTGATGTAACAACATTTGTATAGATTTGTTTTTGTTTCCTATATCTTTGGGCTCATATCTGAAAACCATTGCCTATGAATTTTTCTCTTTTTGTAATTCTATCTTCCATTTAGGTTTTGGATTCGTTTTGTGTTGATTCTTGTGCTGGGTGAGAGATAGGCTTTACGTTTTAATCTTCTGCATGTAGTTATCCAGTTTTATCAGCACCATTTATTGAAGAAGCTGTTCTTTCCCCAATGTATATTTTTGGCTCTTTTGTTAATATTCTGTTGATTGTAGATTTATGGATTTATTTCTGGGATCTCTATTCTGTTCATTGGTCTGTGTCTATTTATGCCAAGACCATGCTGTTTTGGTTTTATGGCTCTGTAGTATGTATCAAAGCAGGTATTACAATACTTTCAGCTTTGATCTTTTCATTCAAGATTGGCTATTCATGATTTTTTGTGCTTCCATTTGAATTTTAGAAATATTTTTCTATATTTGTGAAGGATGTCCTTGGTATTCTGGTGGTGATTGTATTAAATCTGTACCTCATTTTGAGTTGTATGGACATTTTAAAAATATTAATTCTTCCAATCTATGAACATAAGAGCTTTCTTTTTTTGTGTGTCTTCAGTTTGTTTCATCAGTATTTTTTTGTACTTTTCACTGTAGAGGCTTTTGCTTTCTTTGTGAGATTAATTTCTAGATATTTCATTCTTTGTAGCTCTTGGGACTGAGATTGCTTTAATGTTTTCATTCTCATCAATCTTATTACTGGTACCAATTTTTGTATGTTGATTTTGTATCTTTTAATGTTACTGGATTTACTTAGCAACTCTAATAATTTTTCTTGCTTGAGTTTCTAGATTTTTCTGTGTATATTATCTCATTATCGGCAATCAGGGGTAATTGAACTTTTCCTTCCTATACGTATGCCTTTTATTTTGTTTGTCTTGACCAATTGCTATGGCTAAAACTTCCAGTACTATACTGAATAAGAAAGGTGATAGTAGACACTCTTGTTCTGCGGTCAGATCAGAGAGACCATTAGGGATGAGGAAGCGGGGGGGAGGGGGAGGATACAGGGAGGTACTGGTACTTTGGAGTAAAATGGATCAAATTTATGTTATGTGCATATACATATATGCTACAGTGAAACCTACCATTCTGTATAACTAATATACACCAATGTAAAATTTTCTTAAAAATATAAAAGATTAATGAAATAGTTTTTTTTTGAGACACTCACTGAGATATGTGTCACTGGGCTGCTGCCAGGTGAACTGCAGTGGTACATAAATGTGCTCCATGGACAGCATAATCCACCTGTTTTCTTGGCTTGCAGAGCTGAGCAAGAGTGGTAGCACAACTACTATAATTTTATTCAATCTTTGTTTTCTCAGATGTTCTATCTTTCTATTATTGTTTTGTTTGTTTATGAAGGTTTATGTCCAATGATAGCAGCAGTAACTGGAAGTTTGTTTTTATGATCTGAACATTTGGTGAACTCTATAAATGGATTAATGGATTAAGATCTATTTTCTATTGAGGTGAGAGATAATAGGAAATCTGTGTTGTGTGGACACTGGTATTTATTTCTATTTGGAGCTGAAGTCATTGAGGACTTTAATGGTTACTGAGAAACACAGCACATGGGGATTTCATGGCAGAGGACTCGTCTACTTGTTTCCTGCTTGTTTTATACTTGAAAACAAGCATCAATATTTATTTCTAAGGAAAAGCATGTGTATTCTTTAGTTTCTGCCCATGTATAGGTGGAGTTGTCTTCCACTTTTTCCCTAGTCCAAGGATGGGCATATAAAGCCAAAATGGATGAGACTTATGGAGGCTCTTCTGAGAGAGGTACCGCATTTTCAGATGTACTTCAACCTGGGAAGATATCACTTTAAAGTTGTTGGAAATCATGTTTCCACCAATTAAAGCCTGAGAATTGAAAACACCAAAAAGTCAAGACAAGACATAGGAAAAAAACCAGAATCCTGTGGCTATCAATAAGCAGGTGCCTGAAAGTCATTCTCCTCCCATAGAAGGCAATTCCATGGGTCAAGTTTGTTGCTTAAACATGTTACTTGCGTTTTCTGTCTCTTGATTGCCAATGATTCCTCACAGTAGAAGATGGCAGAGAAGGATAATGGGGTGGATCTCTGCCCATTTTTCTTTAGGCTAAGATAAGTGGAGGGGAGCTGGGTTGCTTCAAGAATGAATCAGGTCTTTGGGTTGGTGCTATTCCCTCTAAGAGACCCAGGGTCAGAGAATGTGCCCCCATATTTGAACTCATGATCCAGTTGTCTTTCATTTTTCAATTTCTACTTTGATAATACATGAAGCTATTTGTCTCCTACCCTTCCTGCTTGTGAGAGAATTTCTGGCCCAGTCATGTCTCTGTAATTTCACTTTACACAACTGTATACAGATTAAGATTAATGAAGCAGCTGGGGAGAAAGGACTGCCTGAGCCAAATCATAGGGCTGGGTTTCACCCAGTGTTCTCATTTTGAAGACTTTCTGAATGATTTTATACTCGATTTCTTCCCATCTACATGCTTAATGATATACAAGACAATTACATGTTTTACGATTATGTTATTTTAGCACATTAAGAAGACTGAATGGTAGAGGGTATGGAAAGCCCTTCTGTACCTCCCCTCCCATGCCCCTAAACACCTTTTAAAGCCTAACACTCTCTCAATTAAAGCTAAAGCTGGCACCTCCCTTCTCAAACCCCAAACTCCTTCAACACCACAAACCTCGGCCTCATGGCACAAGGGAAGAACTCTACTCTTTAATTTGAAGGATAAAATGTTGTTAAAAATAAGGCTGAGTGTGGAAGTGGATGCCTATAATCCCAGCACTTAGAGAGGCTGAGACAGGAGGATCGCGAGTTCAAAGCCAGCCTCAGCAATAGCGAGGCACTCAGCAACTCAATGAGACCCTGTCTCTAGATAAAACACAAAATAGGGCTGGGGATGTGACTCAGTGGTTGAGTGCCCCTGAGTTGAATCCCCAGTACTCCCCTCAAACAAATAAAAAAAGAATAAGTGTCACTGATTACAAAAAGCAGAAATCCTTCTCAGAGGGTGTGTTCCAATGAATGAGTAAATTTACTCGCAGGATCAGTTGGTGGATAATTTCCTATTTGCCAACACATCTGCAAAGATGGTGATAGTTTCCTGCAGTTCCTGGGATCCTAGGTGCATCCTGTTGGGAGCTGGCTGGACCACAGACTCCCTGGGGCACATGGAGGGAGTACATTTGGGCCATAGTTATTGGTTTTAGGATTTCAGAGTTTCCTCAGAAGTATACCCTGTGTCTAATCTTCCTACCTAGAAAATCCAGACCCCAAGATTCTTCAGGATAGTTGCATGAATATCCAACTAAGGAATCTTCCTGCACCTGGACTCTGCCAACCTCCAGTCCAAATGTGAAGTCAATGGATAAGTTCAACTTTCTTACCCAAGATAAGCCCCAACATTTTTTGTGTGGTTATTCTCTCAATTTCAGCATATTCACTTCCCCAAAGACATTTCTTTTCACACTTACACAGAAGCTGACCCGACCATGACATGTGGAAGTTTATCTTTGCCTTTCCTCTTGGGCAAAAGCCATCAAAACAAAGTCCCAATCCTCTTTCTAAATCAACTTTTATGAGAGGTTTCCCACACTGATTTCCTTTCTCTGAGCCTTCAATCTGAGGGATTTCATTTTGTTTACAAAATGTTTTGTTCTTACAAATTATATCTGAGTTATTGGGCGCAGTAATTCATGAAGAGAGAGATTATGAGTAATGTTGGAGATTTCAGGGATAAATAGGCCAAAACCAACCACTCAGTATCACTCAGTTCATTATCTTTTTCACTATTCCTGTGTCCACATTGAGTCTGAATGGCAAAAAAAAAATGAAAGGTTCACATTCAGCTATGTCCTCTCTTTGGGTGGGTATTCAGTAATCATGACTTACTACTGATATTAACGAAGCTCTGTGTTACTAAGCTATTATTCATTTACAAGGGCACAAAAATATTTTCTTATATTTCTACACTGGAAAACTCAAAGAAATTCTTTCTCTATGTGATCCTCAATTGATGTTTCAGGAGGCATTTCTTTGCTTGAGAAGGGCACGGCATTGCTATCCTAGCAGGCAGAGTTAGGACCCCTGCCTCTGATCAGCATCTCTCAGAAGCTCCACAGTTCCTCCACATCAGCCCAAACACAAAGGCTTGGCTGTTCCACCTGGGATGGGAAGGAGACCAATGATCCAGGCTTGGAACTCTTTGTTCTCCTGCAGGTGTCTTGAACTCTCTTTTTCCTTGAATCCAGGGACACTGAATTGTCATTGTTTGAAATTGCACCATGGAGCCATGCACTGTGTGCACAAAGTTTTGTCTTTTTCCTTGGAATTATAATTTACTCTGTCTTGAGAGTTCAGATTTCTCACTTTGCCAGTATAGCTGATTTAAGGAAGTGGAAAGAAGAGAAGAATGAAGAAGCTTTCAGCTGTTCAGTGGTCTGGAACAAGCTTTCTGTTATCTGATCATTGTCTCTACTTTTCCAAAATATTGAAGATAAAAAGTGGAAAAGCACCTCGTACCAAAGGTAAAAACTGGAATTCCAAAGGAGGAGGTGAGGTGTGTTTCCATCATCTGAAGAGCCCTGCTACACCAAGCAGCTGGACACTAAGCAAGTAAGCTCTGGGACTTGAAGCCTAGGTACACAATAGAGTTAAGCCCAATCACAGTGTTCCTGAGGGGTGGACCATAAAGAAGAAAGTAAGCACTCAGATCCCATCCCTTTCCCTCACAGGTACCACCACTATCCTGGTCCCTAGACACCACTCCACCTTTCCTTGCCTTCTTACTTTCCAACTCTTCTACTTCATTATATATTTTCACCTTGTACAATTTCTACTTCTTCCATGTGCAACCCAGTGTGTCTTGCACTAATGAGCATATTATTGAAGTCAGAAGTCAAGGCTCTGTGTAGAGCAGACCTCAGAATTGTTGCTCCAGAAGAGTGAGAAACTACTTTCCTTGCCTACCCCGTGCTGTCTTGTTAGTTGTTAGTTGTGAGACACTTCAGAGCTTTAAATTCTCCTGCACTCCTGTTCTGTCCTTCAAGGAGACTGTACTGGCTCCTGTCCTCAGGAAGCCCACTATGGGAATGGTTGCTGAGAGTGGCAAGAAAATAGGGGCCAGTCACTTGCAGAATCACCTGCAATCATCTAGCATATTTCTCTTAAGTCTGCCTCTACATCTTCATATTGTGAAGAAAAATAAAATATTCTATTCTTAATATCCCATACAATATTAATCAACCCATGTAACTAACTCGTGATATCTTCTGGAGTTGCCCTATAAATGCCTTTTTAGGTTGCACTTTCTCCTCACCCATCTGTCACTGGGTGGGCAAGGCTGTGGAAGTCATCTTTGAGGAGCTGCCTTCTGGCCACAGGAAGCTGCTTACATATTTCTGACCTTCTGTTGTCCCTAGGTACACTGACCAGGAACCTCCCTCCCTGATCAGTTTCCTCCCATCCAATAGTCAATTCTTAAGTCTTATGCAACTCTAGTTTCATCAAGTCAATTTTCTTGGAAGATCATCGTGCATGGGAACATATTTTGTGTATACTGTAATGGCTTTAGGATAACTTATTTCTTGGAAACTAATTCTCAAGGAAAAATAAGCTTATTTCTTTATGGCCTTTCCTAAAACCTTGCTTTTAAAATTATCATTTGTTTTTCTGACACTGTACTTATGGTCAAAATGGTTGTCTTTAAGAAGCTACTTCTCCTACTTTAATTTAAGCATTAATATCACAGGAGAGGGCTGAGGTTGTAGCTCAGTGGTAGAGCACTTGCCTAGCATGCGTGAGGCACTGGGTTCGATTCTCAGCACCACATAAAAATAAAGTATTGTGTCCATCTACAACTAAAAAAAAATTTTAAAAAAATGTCACAGGAGAAACTGCTTTATATTACATCCTACCTAAATCCTTCCTGCTGTATATGCATTTTAGCAACCTGAGTGACTATATTGTCATGTGTAGGCCACAGATTAACTCACATCCATTCACAGAAGCTCCTTTGCATGAATTCGCTTCTGCATTTTAATGGTTTTCTTTCAACATTAGTGTCCCCAGTTGGCATATCTGTCCCATGTTTGGACTTAATATGGATACCCCCTATTCCTAAAATAATTAGGAGGTATGAAAGGCAAAAAATTTGTCTGAATTTTCTTAGTAATCTCTTGTTTAAGTATTGCTTTGAATAACAATTTATTTCTGTTGTTTTCCCTCAGAATCTTCTTATGTGTGAGGAGCCTCTCTGACCTCTTCAGGTAAGATAGCGACCCATCAGTGCCTACGTACACCTGCCCATAGCTGATGAGCCTAATGTAAGTGACAACATTCTCTCTTATTCGTGCTTATGCAGCCATATTCCAGGGGATCTGGGGGAGTTTACATTCCACAAAGCACTATTAAAGATGTCTTAAGTTGTCTCCTCTTCTCCAGAGACATGCCCTGCTGTTCTCAATATTTCAACCAGAGACACACTTGTCAAAAGAGACTCACTCAGATATCATCACTGCTGTTCCTCAGGAGCAAACGATGGGTAAACCTTCTGAATAATGAGACACCTGTTCCCTCGAGTCAGTAGCAGAGCACACTGCACTCTTCCTCCGGCTGCACCACTGTACAGAACAGAGCATCTGATACAGTCTTTTCCGCTGTACGCTCTCGTATTCAGGCCTGAGGCTACAGCAATTTTGACTGCTCCATCCAGCTGCTTTTCAGTCTGCACTCACTAATAACTCTATTATAATATTTATAATACTGTCATTAAACTGAGAGTTTTGCTAGTCCCCACAGACACTATCAAACCATCCTCCATCTTCAGTTCACGCTTATGCCTTCATTCTTTTCTGGGAGAGGGCAGACCTGTTCACAGGGAGAATTGCTACTGAATGTCTTTGCCAACATTACGCTCACTATAGCTAAATACCAGCATCCCATCTGCCTTATCTTGGCTTAAAGCCACCGAGCTATGGATTCAAAGGGCTGCTAGACATGCAGCTGCAGTCTTCCTCCCCACATCAGCCTGGGTGAATTGGAGAGTAGAGCCCCGGTAGTATTTGGATATTTCCTTTCTTCTTTTCTTGGAGGCTGGATTTATTCTTGTTACTGAGGCAGGTGAATTTATGTCTATGTGTTTGTAAAGTACCATAATCTAAACCCTTTAACCTAATGAAAACATGAGCGAGATACCATTTTGTTTGAGAGACCCGAAGTGACATTAATAGAATAATGACGGGAATGAAATGTGCTCAAGGTGGGTCCACGTGAGACGTGGCTCCTTGAGGGCAGTGGTTCTTGCCAAGATGCTTGGCTCCAAACATTTTAATTATTGGAATGGGACATGTGTCATAATAATGTCTCAATGGCTATTGTGGAGACAACATTGAAGCTATATGTGAGTGGAGATAAAAGTGGGAGGGCAGGGGTTCCTAAGGACCCCGAAGGCTCATATCCTGCTTGTGTCCTGTCTCAGCATGGGGACTTTTCCTGGAAGAGCAGTAACTCCTTTGCACTGAAAGGATCTAACAAGTATTTTGTTCATGGAAACCTCTAGGAAGTCAATCAAGGCCAAATGGCTCTGGCAGATCGCAGAGACCCAGATACTGAGCGTACACTTGACAACATTAATAATACAACAAAAATAATAGCCTCTATTGTGAGCCCGTACTGGCAGGATGTACTATTACATTTAATTCAGATCCTGGGACAAAACTTTCTCTTTTCAAGTGTGTGTGTGTGTGTGTGTGTGTGTGTTAGAAAATCCTATAAAGAAGACAGGACTTATATATTTGAAGGTTCAAAAGTGTTAGAGCAGAATTATAGTGAACATCTGGTCACAGAGCGGTGGTGTTTTCTCCTAATTGTGCCAGGAAAATAAACATAAACATGACGCTATGCTTTTTCAGGTCTTATAGCTGAGCTTTGGTTGGTGAATTAGAGAGCACTAAAAAAGGATTTTTTTAAAGCAACTGATGAAAATTCCTGGAGGGAAAATCGTTAGGACTATACAGTCAGATTGAAAGAAATGATACCCCATAATGAAAGCCACAGCACAAAGCAGTGGAGTGAGATGTTCTGGGGAGCACCACAGCCACCTCCTGCCATTCATAGTTTTTTGTTTTGAACAATGCAAGATAAAAATGCATGTGTAAATAAATCTATAAGTAGTCATTTATTAAATATATAGTAGAACATTATAGAGTACAAGAAAAGCTTAACTGGAAGGATTTTTTTTAAAGGGTGATAAAAATAATGACATTTTATATTAAATGGTGTCCTACAGTTTTTGACAGTTTAATTTACCTGTCTGTTGGCGTCAGCAAAGAACCTAACTTAAATTTGGGGGCGAATTTAATTACCAAATGGAAAGTGATTGGGAAGAAAAAAATAAAAAATAATAATGTAGAAGAAAACAATCATAACAACATTATACCAATAGTGCTTGCATTTCACTTTGTAAAAATAAGTTTTTTTCCCAGACTGTTCAATTAATATGCATAGAAATTTGGCAATCTAAATCTTTTATCAGTTTTATTGTTGATAACCAGTGGTGAATTAGAAAATATGTGTGGGGATGTATATCATAGATAACAGAAACAATAAACAAAATATCATAATTGACAGACTTCATAAAACAAGAATGTCAGCATTCAGTATACATATGGAAACTAGAATTAGCAATAAAGATTTGATTGCTCTTTTTAAGAAAACAAAGAACTTTTTATATATTTTGGAAGGATTTTCTTCAAAATGGTTATTTTTTATGATTCTAAAAGAAGTTGTATCTCAGGTGTCCTGAAACCTTCTTCAGAACCTCCATCCCCAACTGTGACAAATAAATTAGTTTTTATTATGCTTTCTCTGTTCTCAACAGGTACTTAATTTAGTTTGTTAGAAAAAAATCACTCTCAAAATTGAGCACCAGAAATAGGAAAAATTACTATAGTTGTGGTGGGAAATTTAGTAAGATGTTACACCGGCAATCTGAAAGGAACTAAGTGGGACAGGCAAGCCTGGGACAGAATCAATGACAAAAAATCAGGCAAATTCAGAACAAAGTGCAAACATCAATGCCATTTATAGTGGTAAATGACCATCACTTTGTGGTCAGCAGTGCCCTGCGAGTGACAGATGCTGGCCCTACCCATGTTTCTCACCAACTGAAGATTTAACCATTGCAGCCTTAGTATGTCTACAGTGATGTAGTATTTCCACTTACTCTCTTAATAACTGCTGCAGCTTCTTTTCTTACTCAATTCCATGCTGTTTCAAGAAAATGCAATGAAATAATAAATTTAGCTTTTAAAAAATTGAGCAGAAGTATGTGTGTCGTTTTTTTTTTTTATGGAGAAATTCAATGTGTTTGCAGGCAGACATTTCTTCTTCCTTGAATTTTCAATACACAGATTTTTTTAAAACAAACCCCAAACAAATTTTCATTCATAATATGCTCCCCAGAGCTAGGTTTAATAAGCCAAAATTTGATCACTCCTACTTTCATTTCCCTCCTTCCCTTCCTCCATTCCTCCCCACTCCCCCTCCCTCCCTCCCTCCCTTCTTTCCTTCCTTCCTTCCTCCCTCCCTCCTTCCCTCCCTCCTTCCCTCCTCCTCCCTCTCTCTTTCTTTCTTTCCACAAGTTTTATTGAAAAATGATCATGGGGAATATCCAGTGGCAACAGTCTGGACAGACACCTCCTCAACAACTCTCTGTTCTTCATCAAATGGTGCCTACAACCTACTTGATACTATTTCTGGAAGCCAAGTGTTGACAGGCTGGATAGATAACACCCCATTCCTCTTGTTCATATGCCAGAGAATAGCATCTCTGTCTCTTGTGGCTTTAGTTTGCTTAATTCCACACCAGCCACTGCAAGGAGAGGGTTTTCTAAGTTAGACTACAGTGGCAGTGAATATCACCAGCTTAGCTTGCTTTGTCCCCTTGTGTGACCTGAATCCCAAGAACTTGGTGTGCATGCAAAAAAAGCATGCACCTTCCTGCAGACACCACGCTAAGTTGTTGTAATTCCCAGCACACACGAGAGAAAGCTGTTGTTTTTTGAGATCTAATATTTTTCTGAATATTCTGGCTCAGACTTGTTCCTATTGTTCCATTAACTTGGCTAGTTTCTTGGGAGAGGAAAAGGATGTCAGGGGAAAGGTCTTTACTGTCCTCTTTTTCTGCATGGATGACAGTAATATAACAGTTCATTTTTTGTGTCAACTGGTCTAGATTATGGTGTAAAGATCTTTGTTGAAGCAAGAGTCTGGATGCTGCTTTTCAGTTGTGATTGACATGTAAATCAGTAGATTTTGAGCAAAGTGTTTCTTAAAGAGGAGCTAGTGGAAGGCCATGACAGACTCACTTAGGACTCATTCTAAGACATAGTTACAGGTGGAGTTAGTTTCACATAAGGTATGTGCAGTTGCTTACCCTACATTCACATGTGATTCATGCCTTAGTAAGATTTTCTGAATGTATATATACTCATATGATGCCAAGCTGTTTGAAGAATGGAGGGAGTAAGGAGATGGAAACTTGAATAAAACCCATGCTCTCCAGACATTTTGGTTATGGTCAGGACAGTAAAATTTTCAAAATTAATCTCAATGCAATATTTTTATATTAGATCATTTTTTCATTCATTTATTTATTCATTCATATAATAATTTCTGTAACAAATAATTAACACTATTGTTTTTCAGGAACTGTGATAGTTACTGTGGTCTCAAAACTGAATAAATCACATTTCTTTATTCAATGATAAAAATATAAACTATTCAAATAAACTTAATCAAGGAGGTACAAAGAGGCAGATTAAATTATTGCTTCCAAATACTCAGTTTTCCAGTACAAAGCTCATTCACCCTTGCCTATTGCTTTAGCATATGGAAGGCCTCCTGTTCCTGTTGAATTTGTCCATGTGGTGACTTTTGCCAGTGACATGTGACAGGTTGTGATGAACACTGAAATTCAACAGGCAACTATAAAGGCTATTTAATAGTTCCACTATTTAGATATTTTTCTCTTGTCACAGACAAAAATAAGTCAAAATAGGAGTACATCCTTTACCTAGGTCCCAAAATGAATGAGAAGGTACATGGGAAATATCTGTCAGCCCAACCTCAGCTGCTTACACAAGGGAGTGAGAAATGATGTTGTAACCACTGAGGAATTTTTATTAATTGTTATCAAAGTAGGATTGCTGTGCTGTTCAATTTAACCTATCGAATTCTGAAACTTACCTAATACAAAGGTTGTAAATGAGCTGGACTTTACCTAGTCGAGGAAAGAAGATGGTTCTCATTATTTAAAACAGATGAAAACATCCAGGATGTATGGATAAGGTTCATATCTTTGCAGAAGTAAAGATAGTTTGATAAAATCCAAGTGACTGAAAACAATGAGAGATTAAACTAAGAGGAAAACAAGGGTCATGTCTTGGTGTCATTCTGAAAAGTTAGTGTATTTATCCTCCATGCAGGGTTTTAAACAGAGGGTCTGCTAGCTCTGAAAATCATCTTCAGTGTCACGACTTATAGTCCTTTGAGGATGCAGAAGCACACACACACACACACACACGCACACACACACACACACACATACACCCAGAGAGAGAGAGAGAGAGAGAGAGAGAGAGAGAGAGAGAGAGAAAACTCTGTTTAAGGATTATGATTCATAGACAAGTGTTACTTAAAACAATTTTAAAATATGAGAAAAATAGTGAAACATTTTAATGTTGGAGGTAGAGCTCAAAGCTGTTCTAGGGACAAGGGGAGGCATTATAGGGCATCATGTTTAGTGACAACTTTCAAAATTATTTGTTTAGTCACAGATTTCAATGTCACTAAATTTGTGTCCTCACAAGACAGAAGCTGGAAGGGCAAGAGAGAAAATTCTATTCTGCATGAATCCTCTTAATCCCAGGCACAAAGAAAGAGCCCTCATGGCTTAATCATCTCTTAAAAGTCTCTCCCTCATAGTTCTATGACATTGGCAATGTCTGAGTTTTGGAGGGGATACATTCAAACCATAAACAATATCATTCAGGAAAAAGAGAAACAGGAATGAAATGTTATAGAAGTTCTTGGAGAAAAATGTTGTGGCATGGAGTCAGACTTACCCAGAATCAAAATTCTTTCCTTAAGGTCATCTTCCTTCTGTTTTATGTATCATCACAGTTCCTGGGGAAAGAGACCTAGCTACATGAGAAGTCCTGGGTCCAGATATGTTCTCTACCATTTATCAGCTTGGAGAACTTAGGCAACGTGCAATACCTTTTGCATTTCCAGCATTCTAATCTCAAAAATGAAAAGAGGGGTACTGATCATATAAGGGTGACAACCATCAATCAACAACAGATGGGAAATATTTGAGAAAAAGTTTATCTGTACTAAATGTGTTCAGATTTTTTTTAGTCATTCTTTCCTAAACAATACAGTGTGGCAAGTATTTATGTAGTATTTATGCAGTATTTATATTCTACTAAATTATGTAAGTAATCTAGAACTATTTAGAGAAATACAAAGATATGCATAGGTCATATGAAAATACTATGTCATTTTTCATAAAGGACTTGAGCAGCTACAGGTTTTGGTATCACTGGGGATACCAATCCCTCACTGATACCGATGGACAATTATACACTAGAATATTTGAAATGTCTACCTTGCCCCCAAATACAAGTAGTTATTTCTTACTTTGCTTGAAATTTGGTTCTCCCCTGGAATCTGTAATTTGGGTATCAGCATGTAGGAGATGGGCCCAGAAACGTCTGTGAGAATCTACAAAAAAATAAATGCCCTCTATCTTCTGGCTTAGTGGATGCTATTTTAATAGACAAGGTATGATACTTCAAAGATACCTGAGAGGCAAGTATCATGCAAAACAATCTGTTGAGTTGTCCTGGTAAGAATCGAAGTTAGGTAGGTAAACTGGAATTTCTTGATCTAATTATGAATGTAAAGAAAAAGGAGCCATAAACATAGTTAAATAATTTCCCCCAAACCAAAAAAAAAAATTGTAATGAGGTCCCACAATTCTGAAAATAAAGGTGGTTCTGAAGTATGCAATTGTTGCCTAGAGATTTATTAACTTCCCTTTAGGGAATACTAAGTATGAAAATACACTTAGCTATTATATTGTGTAATACATATATATTTATATTTATTTCCATGTTTTGTCAATGGTTTGGGATTAAATACGTCAAATGCAGAGGCCCAGTAATTTAAAATACTTACTGTCTGTGCTTTACAAAAATTTGCCTACATGTTGCTCTTTTAGTTCCTTTATTTCTAGTAAATTATGGTAACATCTTTTCTAACCGTGGCCTATTTATCTTAGCAGGAAACATTAGTAAAACACATCTGCATACCATGGATGCTCATCAGATAAGTGCTTCTCTGCACACTGAATGTTTTAACTTTCATAAATAGAACAATTTTTCCCCCTGGGTAAAATCTATTTTTATAGATTAATATACACCCTTTCATCATTTAAATGGGCTGCAGTTAGAGATCTATGTTTACGACTCTGCTTTGGTACACTGATAGGTGGATAATACATACTCTGTTCTTTCAAAAGCAACACAGTTCTATTATTCACACCATTGCCTTTAATGAGCTGGCTCTGAGCCACCGTCATCAATCCTGACATTTACATTCCTTTCATGTTGTACCAGAGCCTTGTGATGACATAATTGTTGCTTGTATAATAAGTGCTGATGTGAAGTACATTAGCCATGAAAAACCTAATTTATAACCCAAATGGCCAGTTTGACCATTTTCTGGAAAAAAAAAATTGAAGAACTCACAGTTTTAGAAAAAAGTGCTTCTCCAAGGTAGATAAAATATATGCTTAATATCTTACAACTTGGTGAAGATTGTAGGGTTGATTGAAATGCTTCAAAAACAGGGATGAGAGCCGTGCAGCTGAGCAATATAGGACTTGTAATTTATTTCTTTAATATAGCAGCAGTTTGTCAGGAGTGTCACAAAAATGTGGATTTGGCTTTATTATTGTTTGCACACTGCTCAGCACAAATGAATAATTCATTCCAAGAAGAGAAACACAAGAAATATGAACAGTTATTTAACTTGACCACTCTGATATTTCAAGGAGCTATATTGTCAACAGGGTTTCCAAATAATATGCAGAACCCCCCATTAAATTTAAATTCTGGATGAATAATGAATGCTTTATCTAAGTACAATTATGTCCCAAATATGGCCACATTGTGCTGTTTGTTCCCTACTGCATGCTATACGAGACAGGATCAGAGAGGTGTGTATGAGATGAGCCGATTTTAAGGTGTGCTTGAATTCTCTTCAATACTTTTGTGTAATTTATATGGAAATTTATGTTTGATCATTCCACATGAATCTCTTTCGGGTATCCAGAAACAACTGAAACAACAAAATATACATTTCACCTAAGTCATACTTTAAAGCAATCTTTCTCACTTTGATATAAGAATGGTGTTTATTTTTAATAGATAGGATCAAATTCAATAATGGGTTTCCCATAAACTTTCTAGAATATAAACATGCCTCCAAAGACATTGTAAGTTACTGAAAGCCAAAATAATGTGCTACATTTTAAATTTGTTTTGGAGAAAGTTCCAGTGAATTTGAGTTTGCTATTACTTTCCACACCATCACATAAGGGAGATACGTATGGTGTTGAAGCAGATGATAATTTTGGTTCATTCCATTCCTAGTCATTGAAAGAGTCTCTAAACATAATGATATGCCAGGCCAAGTCTTCAGCCAAATCACTGATATATTTTGTCAGAAGTGTTCATCTGATAATTTTAGTGGACCCAGTTTTTTTTATTTTATTAAAAGGTTCAATGTGTTGTAGCCTAGAATACTTTTACTAAAGGTTTTGTGTGAAGAAACTAAATGAAAAACCGTGAGGTCTTTCCAGTTCCAGCCACAGGACTCTTGCACGACCATCATAAGATCCATGAGATTATTCTGACTAGAACTACAGTTTATGATGCATTTATACACATTAGCAGAATAGATAGGAATTGATGAGTATGATTAAAAATACACAGATTTCTCTAGTCTTTGTGTGGTTGTGGTTTGGATGTTAAAAGTTCTCCGAAGCCTTGTGTTGGAGGATTGGTTGCCATTCTGTGTCACTACTGGAGGTGATGGCATTTCTAGGAGGTAGGGCCTAATGGAAGGGGGCTAGTTCATCTCAGGACCTGTTCTTGAAGCGGATAGCAGGTCCCAGCACCTCCTGTCTCTCTCTGTGCTTTTCAGCTGCCACAGTGTGATCAGCTTTGTTCCACCACTCTCGCACCATGATCTTCTTCCTCACTATAGACCCAAAAGGAAACAGGCCAACTCACCATGGACTGAAATGTGGGCCTCAATGAATCTTTCCTTTTTTAGAAGTTGTTTATCTTAGGTACTTTGTCACAGCGGTGGAAACTTGACTCATGCATATGGTATGCTCTTTTGAAGCTATACTGTATTAATTATTTTGCCTAATTTTGTTCTTCATATGATATTTATTCTTTTTATCAACAATATGTAACCTTACTATATTTTGCTATGGAAGCACATTGTAATCATAGTATTTATTTGAAAGAAATTTAAGTCACTGAGAGTTAGAGGACCTTTTTAGGAAGACTTAACTTACTCCATCCTAACTGAAAATCATATAAAAGAGATTTATAGTATAGAGAAACTGTCAGAGAACCAGTAATGATCACCAGTAGTACTCAGTTAATATAAAAACAAAGTGAAAAAAATCTGAATTATCACCAAGCTTAAAACGTTTCTATGTACAGAAAGGTATTACTGGTGATTTGGCTCTTATTTCATGTATTGGATTTTAAATTTCCTGTAATAATCTGTTTCATTGTTGTGGTTAGTTGGTGTGTTTTAGTTAGAATTTTTACTGCTGTGACTAAAAGACCCATCCAGAAGCATTTAGAGGAGGAAAAGTTTATTTGGTGGTGCTCATGGCTTCAGGGACCTCAATCTGTAGACAGCAGGCTCCATTCCTGCTCAAGGTGAGGCTAAACATCATCGCAAAAGACAGTAATGGAGGGAAGCAGCTCACATGATAATCAGAAAGGGGAGAGAGAGAGAGAGAGAGAGAGAGAGAGAGAGAGAGAGAGAGAGAGAAAGAGAGACCGACCATTTGCCAAATGCAATTATACACCCAAAAGCCATGCCCCCAATGACCCACCTTGTCCAGCCACACCCCACCTGCCTCCAGCCACCACTCAGTTAATCCCATCATGGATCAATTCATTGATTGGGTTAAGACTATCATTTCCCCTCTGAACCCTCCCACATTGTCTCAAATGTGAGATTTTTGGGGACACCTCACATCTAAACCATAACATGGTATAATACACATATTTGGAAATCTGTAAAATATAGTCCAGAAATCTTAGTCATGTTTCTCTTTCACAGAAAGGATAGACCTAAAAGCGATGTTGCATGTAACATAATATTTGAATATTATCTTTTAATAACTAATTCGTAATAAAATATGAGTAAACACTGAAGACTTTGGTAACTTGTAAGGTTATATAAAAGAACAGGAAAAAATTAAGATGTATTACTATTTGCTGCCCAACATTTACGTATAAAAAATCATATAATGGTCAGAAAAAAAACTATGATAGAAAGATAAAATGAGACAAAAAACATACAGGTAGGAAGTGAAAGAGCAAAACCTGTACCATTTACAACGTATCGCCCCCTGTTGAATCACCAATTGTATAGAATACACTGTTTAACACAGCAGCTGCTCTTTGCTGCATCAGCCTTGAATGTCAATGCTCTGCATCAGGCAGGGTAGGCAGGTCAGGCTTTTGAAAGCACAGAGCTTGGAATCTTAGAGGCCCAACGCAGTAATATTTATTACTCATGCTACATATCAGTCTGTCTTGGCTGCAAGGACCTCCCTACTATTCACTCCAGGACTGAAATCTCTCTCCAGCCCACTTGTCCCTGATGTGGAAACAAAGAAAAAATAATGTGGTAAAGCCCGCACAGGCACTTCCTCTTTGTTTCTTTGAAATTTTTAAGTGAACTTTCCATTTCTTCATTGTAAAAGTACAGTATCAGAAGCTTGAAATAAGAAATTAGAATTGAATTAAGATAGTGCTTTTGCTTATCTCTACTATGAAAGTATTTTTCTACCCATATAAATTTCATATAGCTGAAATTCCTAAACTTTTGCTATTTAAACTAAAAATTACATACCCCTCTCCATTTTCCATTTTTTTCTGTTAATACACAAAGTTTTTCCATCTTTAATTCTGTTACTCATTAATTCCAACATGGTAAGTCTGTGGACCTCCATATCATCTATGACGGCTCTAAACTTTGGATTGAAAAACTTTTATCCTCATGGAGTCTGGAGACAAAGACACTAAAAATTCTTACTCTGATATCAATTCCACTTTAAAGTGCACCTCCACAAGAAATTCTCAACTCTAGTAGCAGAATGAAGGCCTAGAATTTGACATTAAAATACTGACCTTGACTTCACACTGAGAAATTGTAGGGCAATTAAGGCAATCTTGTTCCAATTCAGACTTGATGTCTGGGCACTGTTGCTAGGAACTGAATGTAGTGGATACTTGATTGGTTTCTTGGTAGGTTAGACTTATCTGAAATAGCCATTCTCCTTAATAAAAATGTTTCATCCTTTTTCTCCTGAGCTACTGCTATCACATCTACTCCTGAACAATTGCCTCATTTCTTACTGTATGAGGACAGGTCTTGCATTATGGTGGGTTACAAATGAAGTCATATGTTTTTTAGATTCCTGGATAATAAAACCACAATAATAAAAACAGTAAAAAAGGAATACTATACATAAACCCTTCTGTATTTAATTTTAACTCTTGCAGACCTCAGTCATTATCATTACCATCATGTCATCAATTAGGATGTTGAAACACATTCACCAAACAGAGGCTCTTTTGTTCAATTCCATACTTTGGTAACACCATGCATAAAGCAGCAAAATAGTTAAGGTAGTTTGTTTCTTATTTTTCCAGGCTTTATTCACATTTTAACAAGGGAGGTACTCAGTATCATCTTGGTAGATGTGTGAGTTGTCAAAATAGTTGCAGCCATGCCAGTAGAGGAGAAAAGTTTTCATGCTGTAGGTGCTGCTGAATGTGCCAGGCAAGGTGTGCTCAGGTCTTCCGAGCTGATAAGAACACAGTGACTTTACTGGCAGGTGGAGGACATGGACAGTGTAAAAGTATGGATGGAATATGGAATGTAATCTTCACAACTTCCAAAATTTCATTTTAGATTGGATTTCTTTTTTCAGTGTAAGTAATAGAAGCAGGCGTTTTGTTTACCTTTTACCATGTTTGCCTTTTTGTAGGATTATGCTGGTGGTGGTGTGGTGTACTAATTGCTCTTAATACTTTCATTGCTTTGTGACGGTGGCATTATGGGTGCAGTGCCTTACGGGCAGACGAGAGTACTCCTGTGATGCTTTCTGCACAGCAGGACAGCTGCCCTCTGGTGACATGTTGAGATCATTAGGGATGATATCCTTACAGTCTCTTGCCCTTTACAAAAATCTTCCTTTAAGTCCTTGCAGAGTGCCTTTAACCCCCGTCTTTGTAAACATGAGCAATTATACCAGAAAATGTTTCACATTAGCTTGTTACTCAGAAGCTTGGAAGCATTTATAGTTCTTTTCTCTCTAGTAAAATGTCTTTGGTTTCATTTCTACTATTTGTACCTCTAGTTCTGTTCAGTTTCGTTTCCAAGTCTTTAAGGACAACTTTATCATATGTTTACGTCAGCTAAAATTCCAGAGAACAGTAGATAGTGTTTTCTTGCCAGTGGTAAGATTTTGAGATTTTTTCCATTCCAGTCCAAAGAGAAAGTTTAAATAGACTCCTTCATTCAGACAAGCAGTTATGCAATGCCTACTGTATACAGAGGCACCACTATGCACAGTATGAGGGACACACAGATAAACACCAACTCCCCTGACTTCTTCATGGTGACAACCAGGCTCACACTTTGCATGCTAAAGAATAAGGAGATCTTGAAGTTGAAGATAAGAGAAATTCCCAGAATTTTTCTTTGTTTATCTAAATGCTGAAATTACATTGCCAATAACCTCCTTTTACCTCATTGATCCTTCTTGCTCTGAAATTATAACTATGTGTCACAAAAAGACCCTGGCTGAAATCTCTGTGCAACTGTGATTGTCAGGTTAAGTTAGGTATGGATCTTATGCTGGAGTACACTACTATTCAATTATATGAGTAAGGTGTTGTGCTAATGATATTCTAGAACTAATGCAGTAATAATGAATTAGCTTTACAATTGATTGAGGAATAATTGTCTTTGGAAATTTTTGAAAAAAAATAAATCTATTCCTCTTATAAATAACTCCATCTACCTTCATTTATGTTTTCCCATTTTCAGGATTTTAGCATTTGAATGTATATCAAAATCTGTACAGAATTTGTGAGTTAATGTTTAGGTCATCTCAATTTTAAATTCACTCTTTTGCTGAAAGTGAATAATTAAGTGAAGAACAAGGGAGATTGGAAAAACAAATTCTCTTTTGTTAATTTGTATAGACCTAAATTCTTGATAAATGATACAGATGTATATTCAATTAAGTCTTTTTTTTTCTGCTGTGAAATGTGCTTCAAAATTTACTGTGAATATACTTTAGTGAAAGTAGAATGGGAATAAAATGATTAAAAGAACTTCATGCATATTTAAGGAAGCTGCCAAACCTTGTATTGCTTACAAGTGTTTCTGTGGTGATCCCTGTAAGAACGCTGAGTGTGAGATGGGAATTTTTTGAAACGTGAAATTGATTTTGGACATCTCTCTATTTCTGCTACTATTTGGTAATGTCAGAAAAGCCTCCAAGTAGGTAATGGACCGTTGGGACTTCACTGCCACTGTGGAGTTTATGCTTTTTCATAGATTAAAAGAAATGCAAGTGTGTGTTGTGTGTGTAGCAGAGGACACCAGGTGGTTCTAGCTGCAGAGTAAAGCAGGAAGGTCTAAAGCATTAGTGATAAGAACATTCCCCTTTCCCTCTTAGATCTGTCAGTTCCTATCTATCATGGGGTGACAAAGATGTTTTTGTCCTAGGGCAGTTGATTTAACACATCCCTACGGAGTCCAAATTGTTGTCAAGAAGAGGGTTTCATTTTCCTTTTTCATTACGTGATGAAGTGAAGTATGAAGTGAAGTCTATTAAGAGGTGAGGGAAGATTCCAAAATGCATTTTATTCATCTGGAAGTTAGGAGTGCTGGGAGACTCTTCAGATCTGCTCTTCCAACTGATGCTCAACAGACCTGTTAGTTGAGGAAAAATATAAATAAAAGAAGTTTTCCAAGTATTCAGGATTTTAATGAAATATAGACAATTTCACTGTCCACTTGAACGGGTGTTTAGATTAAATGGATGATGAATATACACTTTTCTGCACTTTTCTTGGCATGAGGTAGTGTAGTAAGATGCTAAGAAAACTTTGCGCTGCTGTTGCGGGTGGAAGTTCAAGTTCAGTGCACAATTAGGCCTTTATTGTAAACCACTCCAGTTTCCTAACTGTTCCCTCAGTCTTTGTTCTTTTGCCCCAGATTATAGCCATACCTCACCAACTCCATGCCCTTCCAGGGTGCCCAGTAAGTAGCATGTACTAAGTAACATGGATTGAATCTTCCATCCTGGGCTGCTTTGGAAGAGTACAGCAGAGGTTTTAGAAGAGTGAAAGGGGCTGACACTATGAGGACTAGAGAATGTAACTGTGGAGCTCAGTTTCTCAAACTTCCTGTGGTGCAGGGAAAATAGTGTTTTTTTTTTCCTTAATCTGTCATAAACCAGAAAATTTTTAAAAAGACATATAGAGAATGTAAATGAGTTTAGCCATTTTTGACAATTTCTTAAAAAGTCAAAAAATACAATTGCTGTGTGACCCAGCAATGCCATTTCTGGGTACATATCTGTAGGAAATATTATCACTGATCTTTAAGAGACATATGCATTCTCATGTGTATGGCAGCATCTTCCACCATTGTCGTAATGTGGAAGCAAATACATGTCCATCAAGGGATGAGTGGATAAAAGATTCCTCACACAAATGCAATATTGCATAAAAAACAAATTCTGCCATTTGCCATAGCATGTGTACTTGGAGGACATTGCACGGAGTGAATTAAGCCAGACATAGAAAGACAAAGACTGTATGGTCTCACTTATATGTAGAATCTAAAAATGTTGGACTCATAGGAAGTACACAGGCAGTTACCAGGGCTGTGGATAAAGGAAAATGGGGAGATGTTGGTCAAAAGGTACATCGAGATGAGTAAATTTGGGAGACCTAATGTATAGTACGATGAATAGAGTTAAAAATAATGTATTATATATGTGAAATCTGCTGAAAGAAATTGATCTTAAATGTCATCACACAAAGTAGGAAAAATGTAGCTACTTGAGGTGATGGATGTTAATTAGCTTGATTGTGCTATAATTATTTCACAAGGTACAAGTATGTCAAAACATCACATTGTTCGTCTTAAATATGTGTGATTGTTGTCAATTATGTCTCAATAAATCTGGGGCCAAAGACATAAAACATAGGCCTGTACTTTTTGTCTTTTGTCTCACCAGCCATAAAATTTATCTTCAATGTACAATAAACACTTTGAACTGCTCTCGATTCGTTCTGCATTCATTTGTCACAGCCTGGGAGAGTCCGTGGACTATCTCTGGTGCACTGGCCACACTGGAGTGAGAGTATATTAGACCATGCATGACTGACTAGTCTTACTTTATTATGCATAGAATGAATTATAATTTTATTGCTTAAGTATACTTTGTTTTAAGTATATTTTGTTCAACTATAAATATGTAATATTATAAAGAACATTTGCTAAAATTTAGTAATTATATGTGTGAGATGGTGGGAACTTAGGTTATTTTTTAACTAAACATTTTGACTTCTAGAGAAGAAATACTTTTCTCTCTTTTTAAATTTTTTTTAATGTGAATTACCTCACCTATAGAATTAAAACATTATAAATGGCCAGAAATATTTTCTTGACCAATCCTTAGGTGAAAAGAAAAAAAAAGAGATATAACTTGAGAAATTCAAGAATCAGAGAAATGAACATTATTAACCATACACACACATATGTGTGTGTGTGTGTGTATATATATATATATATATATATATATATATATATATATATATATATATACTATGTTTGATATTAGTGTTGTAAGCAGAGATAAACATTAAGTTTCATCTTATTAACTGGAGAATCAGGCATATTTCTTCTCTCTCATAAGGTGTTTTATGTCCTCTTTGTGCTTACTAACAAGAAACACCACATTTTCAGACTACTGTTTTATACTTCATTTGATTTAAGTTAATTGAGGGTTTGGATGCAAACTCACAGACAATGTAAACATGATACTCAGCTCAATTGAGTTTCCTTTCCTTAGGAAAGGTTAAATATAGTTAAATGATTTGAGCACTCTTTTCATTTTATGAAATATTTTTATCAGAGTCAGCAAACTGCACCTATGGCCTGTTATCTGGCATGTTATCTATTTGTGTTAATAAAGTTTCAGAATCATAGTCTTATCTATTTGCTTAAGTATTGCCTATGTCTATTCTTTGCATTTGTGTCAGAGTTGAGTAGTTTGGATGAAAACTGTTTGAACTGCAAAAACTAAACTCTTTAGTGGGCCCTCTTTAGAAAAAGTATGCCAGCTCCCATTTAGATGATAAACTGGACCTAAGCTGAAGCTCAGGAAGTTTTGACTAGTATTAAAAACATTGAGGATTTGTCTGAATATATAATGAAGTTAAGTTTTATCTTTGTCTGGAACAGAAGCTACAAATGGAAATATTTTTAAATAGGTCATTGATCAATTTCATCCATTTACACTATCAAAAGTTTCTAAAATATGGACACAATTAAGTAAAGCTAACCTGGACAGAGACCTCACAATGTGTCAGGCAGTGGTTTAAGTTCTTAGTGGATAATTATCTGTACATTCTTAGTTAAGCATTTCAAAAATTCTACAAGGTAGGTCATCTTCTATCATCCTCACTTTACAGATGAGGAAGCAGGTGGAGATGTTAAAGAATTTGGTGAAGCTCATGCAGTTAGGAGTAGCAGAGCTGGGTGTGATTTCAGGTATTTTGCTCCAAAATCAACATTCTTAACCATCAACCTCTCTCTATGTAACACCAATGAAAAAATTCTTTCTTTTTTTTTTTCTTTCTGTTTTTTTGTACTAGGGATTGAACCAAGGGCACTTAGCCACTGAGCTACATCCCCAGTCCTTTTATTTTAAGACAGGCTGTCACCAAGTTGCTTAGGGATGACTTTGAACTTATGATCCTCCTGCCCCAGCCTCCTGAGCCACTGGGGTTACAGGCATGCACCACCATGCCTGGCCTAAACATTTCTTAATGGAAAATTTTAACTTCTTTGTGAAAGTATAGTTGTTATACAAAAAACTCCATGTTTAATGTATACCATGTGATGAATCTGAACATATGCATACATCTGTGATACTATCACTACAGTCAGGGTGAAAAACCTAAATCTGTCCCCTGCAAAAGTCTCCTTGTCTTATTTAGTAGTAACAGTGTTCAGCGCTGTAAGTGCACACGCACACCACTGTGCTGTAACTGTAGACATCATGCTGTACAACAAGTCACCCAATATTCATCTCACATACCTGACATGTTCTCGCTGTTGAGTACATTCCATTTCCCCTCCCAGGCTCTGGAAACCACCATCCTATTCTTTGTTTTTATACATTAACACCATTTTAGTTTTCTTATTTCAGAATTTGTCTTTGTAGATGGGTTTATTTCACACGTTATTGAAAAACAAGGATAATAAGTACAGGTGAGAATACGGAGAAACTGGAACTTGTACAGTATTGGTAGCAAAGTAAAAACCGAAGCACCCACTTTTGAGAATTGAGTGGAAGTTCTTCAAAAAATTAAGAGTAGAAATACCATGTTATCCATCAATTCCACTTCTGGACACATCTCCAAAATAATTAAAACCAAGATTTTGAAGAGAGAGATGCATTCTTATGCTTATTACACCATCACTCACAATAATCTAAATAAGGAATCAACTTAATGTCCAGCAACAAATGAATGGAATAAATAAAGAAAATGTGTTATGTATGTACAATGGAATTATTCACTCTTAAAGAAGAAAATCCTACATTTGCACAACATGGAACTTAAACACACAAGTCTATTATTCTAAATATATATGTTCATAGTGATCTGTAAGATATTTTTGCATACACTGTAATATCCTGTTATTTCTGAATTTTAGAGTTTTCTTATTATTTTTACTTTTACACAGTACATCACAAGTACATCATTAAGACTTTATGATCAGTATTTTAATGCAGTTCACTGTACGAGTAACTGTGGCAAATGATTTTTAGAATGGATTTTAACTTCTCTGTTTAAAAGACTGTAATTTTAGACACAATTTGAGAACAGTTAACTATGTAAATACCCCGAACATTATGCTTTGAAGATAGTTTCAACACTTTTCTTCTGAGACAAGGATGAAATAAAAAGTGTTAGGCTGAGAAAATGAAAAACAAAGATACAATTAAATAAAATTATAGGTAATCCTTTACATAATCATCTTGCTGAAAATTACAGGGTTTTTTTGTCTTGTGTAAAGAAATGTTTTACCAGAAATGTTTCTCCAACTTCTCTTAGGTAGTATATTAGCAGTTAAGGAGTGGTGATATGATCCAGAATTAAAGTAATTAAAGTAAATTTAGGCTAAAAATATGCACTCATTTGAGGTATTTGGTAAGTGAGGCAAAGAGATACATTGGTAAAATTTAGGCTTCAAATATTTTTGAAGTGGTGCCCTAATTTTAGAATTTGAAATTAATTTCTTTCCAGGTTAGTATCATGATTTAGTACCAGACATTCTAGAGTCAATGGATTCTGTCTCAGCAAGTATCATGGCACCCCTTCATCTTTCAATCTGAAATATTTTAAAGTTTAGAAGTTGTGAAATAATTGAGCATTTGTCAATTAGAATATAGTTTTAAAAGTGTTCTGACAAAATGTCATCTTTATGGGTAAAATGTGTCCCTGCCTGTGTGGATAAAATGCAGAGCTAAGACTACTGGTCTCTCCTGTAGTTGTCGCAAATTTCTCATCTGTGAAAACCCTTCTATATTTAGCACTGTATAAATAATTAGTACTGTATAAACTATGATAAAGACAAATTTATAAATCAAGGTCTTTAAAACCACAAAGCATATAAGAAATCTTAGTACTAGTAGAAGCAATCCAATCTCTTTCCACTGAGACCTCTTGAAGTCCAGCCAAAGCCCTTTGACACTTTCTGTACATTTTGGTAGTTTTCATGTTGTCAGTTACATCATGGAAATCCAAAATGCTCCATCTGCCAGCTTCTGAAATATATACAGAGAAAATATACAGCTTAATTTTTACCAAACACTTTGAAATTTTTTAAAGATGCTGCCTAAAGAAACAGGTAGAAGCTGGGCATGGTGGCACGTGCCTACATTCCCAGCACTTAGGGAGGCTGAGACAGGAGAATCGTGAGTTCAAAGCCAGCCTCAGCAACGGCGAGGTGCTAAGCAACTCAGTGAGACCCTGTCTCTAAATAAAAACACAAAATAGGGCTGGGGATGTGTCTCAGTGGTCGAGTACCCCTGAGTTCAATCCCTAGTACCAAAAAATAAAAATTAAAAAAAGAAAGAAAAAAAAGAAACAGAAGTTCCAGGTTCATCCTATCTGCTGAACCAGGTAATTGGCTGGATGAGACACCTGTCTGACAGTGCACCATTTGGAAATTTATACCTTGACAATGTCTTTTCCTTTTTCCAGGGTGCTGTGGTTTTGATTCTCAGAGTTGCTCTTAGAAATTCAGATTGCATTTCTCTCCAGCTGTCATCAATTCTGTAACTTCTCAATCTCTCTTGTTCAATCTATTTCTTTCAGAACTAATCAGAGTGAATTCTGTGCATGTGTATATGGGGCAGGCTAAACACTCTAGGGCCAAGAAAAGAACTAATTAGAAGCTGGAGATCAAATTCTTGGACCAGAATCCAAAGCACTGAGAGCTAATTCAAAGAAAACCTATAGTCAAGGGGATCAGATGAAGCCCTTGGATTCATGCTTCAGCTCAACATTCCTATCACTCAACAATATAATTCCTCCTCCCCTGCTCGAATAGCTCTATGCAAGCATGCTCGTTTTCATTGAGATCTTCCATCTGTTTATTCACAGATTTCTGGTTTTCTGTCTTCATCTCTCCTATTTTCAGCTTAGACTCTATAGTTCCTCACTGGACTCATACAGTTACATACAAGAGTAAATTTTTCGCCTCCTTTCTCCCCACCACTCTACAAAACTAGATAAACACAGTCCTTGGTCTTATGCACAAATATGCAGCTAAGAATTGTCAGACAAAATTATTATATCCTTGCTGATATTGATTACTTCATATTTATAATCTCTAACCTTGCACTATGGTAAGACAGGAATGGTTTTATAATAAGCTTACTAACTAACTTCATATCTGACTATTGTATCTATACGTCCTTACATTTCATCTCTTTTACACTGCTGCAATCATAAAGGCCATTTCTTATTATATTTCATGGAGGAAAAAAATAACACCACGAAATCGCTGTCTTCTCTTCCCAGGTCCCTACCAAAACATACCTGTATGACCTGCTGCATGCCCATCCTCTCTTTCATCTCTAGTTCCTTCCCTTACAAGAGGCAAGACCCTCCCTTTGAGGTCAAGATCCCATGTTTTCTGGCTTTCTTAGGGACTTCTGGTTTTTTGACTCTTACTGCCTTCCTGCACCCGCTGCCTTCCTCTCTTTCTACTAGATTTTCATAGCACATGTAACAATGCTCCTAAATTTTACAAAGTTCCCTGTTCTTCATTTATTCCTTCAGCTGCTAGACCATTGTGTGACTACACTCTGAGTAATGTCTTATATGAATTATCAAATCACATGGTCTTTACTCCCCCTTGAAACAGAATTGTGTTCAGAAAGGTACTTGAGAGTTTTATCAAATCCCAATGTAGATAGGCCACAAGGAAGGCTGGTTCTGAGAACTGGAAAGCCATTGGAAACTCATTTTTTTCTTTGAAAATATTGTTTTGTGTGATCTTTTATTGATTCTTTACATATGCTTAAATATTTTTTCTCTTTGTACAATGAAATGAGATATAGAGAAAATGTCTGTAAACATTTTTACCAGGCAAAATATGTAAAAATCTGGACTTGGCTCTTATAAGAAAACCCCAGGCACAGAATAAAAACATGATTTGACTTTTATGGATTAAAGATCCATTATTCCTTTGAATGTGCTTCTGCCGAAAGGTTGGCCAGACAGGCACTTGGGTTTTATTGCTCCTATGTGTATATTCTCGAAAGGCTTGCTTTTTACTCATCATTTTCCAAAACTCTCCTTTCAAAGATTTCCATGTAGAATATATTATAAGCAAGAACCTGAAATCTCAAAATGAGAACTGTGTGATGTAGGGAATAGGCTACACATGAGATACGAGACATAGTATTCAGATATAGAATTTTTATCAGAATGGCGATGTCAAGCTGAAACATTCAAGAATAGCTTTATAACATTGCCTTGATTTGAAACTGATTCTTCCAATTGTTGATGAATATTTCTTAATAGTTCCTCTAGTGTTGGGTGAAATACACAGACTCTGAAAGTAGAGAATACGTGACTTCAAAATCTTACTTTGGCACTTGTTAGATCTGCTATCTTCAGAAAGTCATTTATTTCGTTTGTGCCTCAGTTGATTCCTCTATAAAATGGAATAGATGGGCATGAAACTTACATGAGGGCCACATTTGTTGATAACTACCAGTAATATTTATCAACGTACATCTGAAAATATTTATTAGGCACTCACTCTCAAATCATAGTTTTGTATGAAGTGCTAAGCTCGCAGAACATTTCCTTCAGAATTTTGATGATAAAATTACATGTCTTCCTAGCATCTTTGTTGCTGTTAAAGGTGTGCAATAGATGGAAATAAGTCTTTTTTCTTCTGGAGGATTTTATTACTACTTCCTTACTTTTGTATTCAAAAAGCAGTTCTGTTACAATATTTCTAAATGTGCATATGGTCTCATTTTTTTTCTGCTAAATATTTAGCAGAAATATTTATTCATTTTAGTTACACATGACAGTAGAATCTATTCTGATGTATGTCAACAAACATGGAGTACATCTTATTCTAATTAGGATTTCACTCTTATACACGTTGGTGAGATTCACTATAGTGTATTCATGTAAGTACATGGGAAAGTTATGTCAGATTCATTCATTCCACTGTCTTTCCTATTCCCACTCTCTCCCTGCCCTTCATTCCTCTTCGTCTAATCCAGTGAACTTCTACCTACCCGCCCCCAACTTTGTTGCTTGTTAATCATAATTTATGTTGTAGTGTCTGCACAGTTACTAGTCATTCTATCCATGGTTTATTTTCTAGGGTTTATTCTAGATATTTTATTTTTCATCAATAATACTCTAACTTTATCTTTTTTACAATTTGTATTTTTCCTATAATCTGCAACTCATTTATTCCTCATATTGCACAATTTCTTTCATTTTTCAGTAAAATTATGCCTTTGTATCTTTGTGTCAAACACATGGATTTTAAAATCTTTATGTATCTTTTAAATGAAATTCATTGCATATGAGTTAATGGTCTGCTGATTGATTTTATTGGTTGTGTGTTAGCATTGCATTTCTTCAAGTGTTTTTCAAATTTTTATTTGAACACTGATTTTGAGAGTCTCTTGCTTTCTCTCACTGTCTTCCTCCTTTCAGAGGTCTCTTTCTCTCTGGGCTTATTTTATTTTATTGGTTGTGTGTTAGCATTGCATTTCTTCAAGTGTTTTTCAAATTTTTATTTGAACACTGATTTTGAGAGTCTCTTGCTTTCTCTCACTGTCCTCCTCCTTTCAGAAGTCTCTTTCTCTCTGGGCCTAACACACACTCTGAGTTGGACTTGTGGTTCCTTCCTCTGCCCACTGAGTCCCCACCCACCCAGAGATAGTCTCCTAATGGCAGCTGGAGTCATCTCCATTAAGAGACTGGGATATGGGAAACCTACTCCGGCTCCAGGGAGGACCTGGCTCAGTTCTGATTATTTGCAGCTTTGTGCCCCTGGGTGGGTGGTGGCTCTACTTCTATAGAGCTTTAGGTGTCATTGGAACAAAAAGTTTTATAACCTTTGATACTGATTGAAGAATGGACCCAAATACTTATTTCAAAGAGCAAAATTGTCTTATGTCAATTTTCTGGCATGGAACAATTTAATTTCTATTGTTCTGCATAAACCAGACTCCCAGATATCACTGCTTGCTTCAGATTTTCTTAGTCCCTTTTATGTTTGTTCCATTGTTTCCACTCATTACAGTGAGATATTTTCCTTATATTTCAGGCTGGCTGTGCTTCTTTGTTTACTCTGTACATTTCATCTTCTAGTGCTCTTTATTTAGCTGATTAAAGCTTGAACATCTGCACCAGATGTATCCAAGCATCTCTCAAATATTCATGGTTTTACTTTTAACTGCATTAGAGGTTGACCAAAGTTCTCTTATAAAACTTATCAAAACTCATGCAGTGTTTGCTCTACCTGTTTCCTTGATGTCTTAGAAGCACACAACAGTTACTAATTTGACTTGTGACATCTAGTTCTTGAGAAATATTTCCTATCCCTAACCATTTTGTCTTTGTCTCTTTGCTTTCTTAATGCTAGCCTTTATCCATATTTTTTATATATTTTCTTCTAAAAATATTATATTCTATTTCCATGATTTTAAATTTAATAACATATGCTCTCAGTTCAACATTTATATCACCAGGCCACTTCTACAGTTATTACTGTATCATATACATATTCAAGTCTTACCAATGCCTCAAAATCCCTGGTAACAAGTGGCTAACTGCATACTACCTACATTTCTTTTCAGAAGACAGAGCAAAACTAGACTTATGAGTCCTTGTGCCTATATGTATCTCACACCAAGACACCTGAGCCAATGTGCACTGACCCTTCTGTTTGAATCAGTTAGCAGGCACACTGTGTCCATATTCTTTTTCTCTCTCTTCTTTGACTGCCAAATGCTACCAGGAACACTTAAGTCTATGTATTGAAAATGAAAGAGCTATATCCCTCAGGCATTCTTGATTAGGAACACATCTTGGACTTAGGGTAACTGAGAAGCATTCTTTAGGTTAAGTCATTCCACATTTGGGTTCATATGTGATTACAGCATTTAGTAGACTATCCTGCTGATTTGTAGACCTAAATTCTTTTTGAGTTTGTTGTCAATAAGGTCCTGGTAGATTTTCTTCCAGTTATTTAAATAGGTAAAAGTTTGTTTCACTTTGGACATTTTCTTCTGTCTGGAATGCTCTCTCACTGCCTTGATTTCTCTCATAATTATTTTTCTCATATTTTACTTTTGAATTTCAACCCAGCTTTTGTTTAGGAACCATCTTTAAACAAGGCATTTACCAGTAGTACCCCTGATCCATTATTCCCCAGAAACATCCTTTATCTTATCAATAGCAGTTAAAATTTTCTCTCCCTAAAGTAAAAGAAATTTTGGGCAACACAATCCAAGAAAACTCTATTTCATTAGTGCTATTTTAACTAACTAAGCAGAGCCTGGTACAGAACAGATGTTTAGTATATATTTGTTACATAAAGTAACATGTGAATAAATTAATTTGAGGGTGATCGGATCCTTTTAAAGCCTAAAATTGTTGCATTTAATAGAGTATCTCCCTTTCCTAATCTTGGCTTTGAAGAACATACCATTATATTCTTTCTCTGTGCCTAAATCACCTTAAGTCTTCTCTTTTAACAGGAAACCAAAGATTTCTCCAAATCAATAGAAGAGAGGGACAGAAATGTCAACAGGGAAAGGGAGAAGAATTTAAAAGGAAACAGAATTTGAAAGGGTCATGTTATGTGTATTCTATTTTTCTTCCAGGTAAGACTTTCTCACCAGTGAGAGTCTTTTCAGAGGCTGAGGAAACCATTGCCAAGTGCCTACATGTAAACAATATTTGGAATTGGTGTTTTAAAAGGTGAGAGTGCTTGAAGGCATTCTGCATTTTAGGGGTCAGTAATGCCACCAGCAGAGTATCAGTACAATTTCATTTAGGTCACTGAGACCATTGAACCAATGTCATTATTTGATACATGAAAATTATATCCATAAAGTATATCAGAGTTGGTTCCTTTTTCATGGAACCACATAACCTAAAAGTACTGGGAGACTAAATTTTAGATTTACAAGAATACTGAAACAAGGCTTCTGAAGAGCAACCTATTTGGGCAATGATTTATATATTGCCCGATTACAATATTAGAATGAAATATTAGAATGAAAAGGCAATTAAGGTTTTACATTAATATTAGAATGAAAGACAATTAAGGTTTTCAGGCCATGGCTCTTCTTAACTGTCATCTTGTTTCGCCAGGTACAGTGGTGCACATCTACAATCACAGTGACTTGGGAGGCTGAGGCAGGTTCAAGGCCAGCCTCAGCAACTTAGTGAGACTCTGTCTGAAAATAGAAAAACAGAAAGAGCTGGGAGTGTAACTCAGTTCCAAAGCAACCCTGGATTCAATGCTGAGTAACCCCCACCAACACCTGTCTCCACCAACAGAAATTATTAATTTGTTTCTAGGAAATTTAATTTTCATCATTTTTCCAATAAATCTTTATTGACTTTTTAGCATTTTTCAGGAATCTGTTACATATTTATAGTAATTTTATGCATACACACACACAAACCCTGAACAACATAACATACTGCAGAAGACATATAACAATATGGTAACTACAAACTGTACAGAATCTCCTTGCTTCTCACTCACAATTCCTTCATGATCACACTTTTATATGTCACCAGGATTAATAGTTGGTATGCCTCCTAGATATTCACCAGATCACACAGTATTTATTGAATGTCTGATATATGGTAGGCATTGTTGATTTAGAATCTAGGGATAAATAGGTGAGTACTTTATTACAAATGAAATGTTTCCTTACATACCTGTGGGTAGACCGATTTCTCACTTCTTTAACTCAATGCTATCCCAGAGATACCATGTTTGTATGCCCTAATTCCATGTCCATTATTGATGAGATGATGCTTGCTTGTTAGAGTCCTTAGAGGTAGATTTACAGCAGACATATTCCAATTTTGAAAGGGAAGAAAGAAAATACAGTCCTTACAAAAGTTACATGAGAAAATACAGAAGTATTTCTGTAGTTGGGAAGAGATTGCTTCTGAGAAGGATATTGCCCTGAAAAAGAACATTTTAACTTACTACTAAATACAGTGCTGATGTTTCCTTAAGTATATAATGACTTAAATAGAGATAAAAGACAAAGGGCAATATGGGACACAATAGCATAATGTATTAAGGAATAAAATCTTTGTAATAATAAAGCGACAATGCATACATTCATGACAAATACACATTAGGGCAACTAGAGAAAGAATAACTCAGAAAGAAAGAACAGAATGTGCACTGTTTCTTCCATGATACTCAGGAACACAGCAAGGATCAAAGTGTAAATTCCTATCTAGTAATTATTTTAGCCAATTTTTTAGGTATTTGTTTCTGACATTTAAAAAGGTACACTTTTACACTGTTGAGGGGACTGCAAATTAGTACAACAGCTTTAGAAAGAAGTATGAATATTCCAGAAAAGACTAACAATGGAACCACCATATGACAGGGCCATCCCACTCTTTGGCATTTATCCTAAAGAACTAAAATCAACTTACTATAGTGATGCAGGCAATCAATGTTTATAGAATGCACTTCACAGTAGCCAAGCTATGACACGAGAGCAGCCCGGCTGCCCATGCCCAGGTGAATGGATAGATAAAATGTGGCATATATCACAACAGAGTTTCACTGAGGTATAAAGAAGAGTGGGATTATGGCACTTGCTGATAAGTGTTAGAACTGGAGAATATTACCGTATGTGAAATGCCAGATTCAGAAAGTCGAGGGCCCCATATGAGCAGCTAGACAAAAATAAGGGGAAAAAAAGAGGGAAAGGGAAATACTATGAACATTGAAAGGGAATTAGTGGAGTGAAGGAAAGGGATTGAGAGGGTGGGAGAAGGTACTGGAAAAAGGAGGATTGTGGAATGAAATTGACCAATTTATGCACATATATGAATATACCACAGTGTATTTCACCTCTATATACATCTGTAAAGCACCAATTAAAAAAAAAAAGGACAAAAGAATAGAAGGAAGAACAATAGTGTAGAAGAAGGGGAAGCATGGGGGGAGGAGGGAGGGAAAGAGGATGTACCAAGGACTAAAATGAAGCAAATCATATTCCATGCATTATGGAACTCATACTATGTGTGTTATATTAAAATTAACCCCAATGTTGTATGAAACTATAATGTACTAATAGAAATATATAAAGAATTTTTAAATTTTTAAATTTAAAAATATTAAAAAATATAAAAAGAAAAATGAGATTTAAATTACAAGCATATGAAAGTTTGATAATAGTGACTTGACTATGCAATTTCAAGAATCTGATTAACTCTTACATATAAGAAATCTTCACTTTACCCTTTATTCTCTTAAGGAAGACACATGTGTATGGAAAACATCCTCATTCCACACTACTGTAATATGAGTGTCTCAATTAACAGGATAATGTGTAATGTAAAAACTTCCTGCATTATTTTGTATTTAGAAACTTGCAATTTTTTACTAATGTTTACTTCATTAAAAATTTAACTTAATATTTAATGATCACATTATTCATTTTTTTTAAACTTGAAAGCTGTAGGAAAGTTTGGAAAATATAAAATAATATTAAAAATATCCAAAAATATTTTATTCAGAACCATCCTACAAGATTCAGAAAATTTGTGCTATGCTTACCAAGTGCATAGGGATATTAATTTCTGGATATAATCAATTGTCCATTTACCATGTTAGAAGTACATGATTGATAAGTAACATCTTGAATTTATTTGTATGTACATATCATACTACCTTAGATATTACCTCGTAAGCCCAGGAGTTTCAGACTAGCCTGGGAAGCATAGCAAGAGCCCATGTTAAAAAATTAAATAATATCCCTCGATTTCTTTTATGGAAAAATAATTTGAAAAATTTTTTCTCCATTATGCAAATTTGAATGATAGTTTAAACTTTTTCCATGAAGATATTACTAGATCAATGTGATTTCACTGGTGATATCTATAAAACACTTTTAGAAAAATTGACATTAACTCTATGAAACCTCTTCTGGAAAATGCAAGAGAAAGAATCACTTTGCTAATTCCAAAGGCAGACAAATGAATTACAAAGAAAACTAAAGATTACTACTTCTCATGTCTGTAGTTGCATAAATCCTTACATAATATTAAGAAATCAAATCTGTCAATTTGTAAAAGAGATTAAAATAATAATGATTTGGTGGGCTCATATAGAGAATGCAAGGATGTTTCAACATAAAAAGCACACAAATATATTAATAGATGCAATAAAGAAACTATTAGATTACATTCAATACCCATTCATGGCAAAGCTTTTTACAAAAATAATGATTGAAGAAAATTTTTAATGTAATAAAGTTTTTTAAGATATTAAAGGGCATATGTATTTATATAAACCATGGCTTATACTGTCCCTAATGTCCAGCAATTGAGTGTTTTTTCATCATAAGTAATGTAGGTTATTGTCTTTCCCAGAACGATATGCTGAAAGTCCTACCTAGTTTAATAAATTATGAAAAAGGAAGAAAAATCATGTGTGCAAGAAAGGCAAAGAAGACATAGCCTATATTTCTTTGCAGATGATTTGATTGTTTTATGTGGTTGTTCATGGAGACAACTCCAAAAAACAGCAAACGAACAAAAACGAAAACAAAACTCTTCTGGGAACAAATGAGTGAACTGAGTGAGATCACAGGGTTCAATGAAAATAATGACAGCCAATTGTTACATCTACAACGAACAACTGGAATTGAAAAACAAAAACAGACATGAGTATAATTACAGTAGCCCCCCAAAATGAAGCAGTTATCACCACAGAAAACAAATATATGCAGGATGTAAATTGAAAAAAGTAGGAAGCAATGTCTAAAAATAACATTTGAGATGGAATGGAATGGAAAGACACGTGGTGTTTGACTCTATATTGTAAAAATATCAGTTATTCCTAGTTTGATCTATAAATAAAATATAATATCCCTCAAATAGTAATAAGATTTTTTGAAATATTGACAGATTGATTGTAAAATTTCAATGGAAAAGCATGGTTAGTAAAGAGACCAAAACAATTCTGAAAATGAACAGACTGAAGATTCCCCTTATCATATTTCCAGACTTTGAAAGCTGGAGTAAAACAAGACAGTGTGAAATGATATACACATAGATCAATGGAACAGTATAAAGAACCAAGAAGTTCACTCATACAATGTGCTCAAGTGATTTTTTAGAATAAAGATACAAAGGCAAATCAATGGAAAAAAGATTACCTTCAGAACAAATGGTGCTAGGAAAATCGAATGCCAAACATAAAACAAGGCCCTGGACCCAGCCCTTACCCTTAGGTCTCTCTAAAACATTAAGTGGATATGAATTGTAGACCTAAATATAAAGTGTAAAATTACAAAAATCCCAGGGAGAAAAATACAATAACATGTTTCATGAATCTGGGACAAAGGAACCAACCTGGAAGAGCTCCCAGTGGCCAAAGGTGGAAAACTGAAATAACAAAGTAAACAACCAAGTATCTGAGTAAAACCCAGAGTTTAACTTCAATATCTGTTAGTTCATACCAACATAAATTCATCAATTGGTGGAAAGAGACAGTGGCTCACATAAAAGACAACCGTCGTTATGGAAAACCATTGTCCAAATTGTGCAGAAAGTCCCGTGAGCTGGAATTCACTTGCCACCCCCTTGAGTGCGCACTGCACTCAGTGACTCACTATGGAGTGCACAGTATGGGAGGGGAGGGCGAAAGTCTATTTAAGTGACTTTACAATGACAACGTCAAACTAACACTACTTGGAAGATTTATCAGGTGAGAAATGATGTCGCATTGATACTATTATTATCCTTTATTTCATGTGATTAGGATGATATTTTGCCTCTGTGACCCTCCTTCTCCAAACCCCAAACCCAGGTCTCACCATTTGAGAAGCATCATATAGAATCAAGCATCAAATCAAGAGGAATTTTACAATGTATCAGACCCGTGCTTCGCACAATTGTCAAAGTCATCAAGAGTGGGGGAAGTTTGAGGAGCTGTCATAGGACACAGAAGTTTGAGACACAAATTTCGTTTCCTGGAAAAGAAAAGGGGCAAAAGATACATTTATGACATCCAAATACAGTGTGGAATTTCCTTCATAATAGTGTACAATCAGTTGTGGCCCCTTAGTTAGACAAACATACAATATTACTGTGAGATAAACTCTGGAAGAAACTGTGTAGGGGCATGTGGTAACTCCTAGAACCTCTGCAACTTTTCTATAACTCTAAAACTTTTCTAAAATAAAATGTTTATTTTATATGAATTTTTTCTTTCAGCACTACAGGCTGGATTACATGGAATGCTTAACCAGTAGACAGGGTGAAGGGGTCTCACAGCATGGCTTTCTGTATTTGCAGAATCTGTCAAAGAATATGAGGTTTCTGCAGGGTTATTTTGATAAACACTTGAGTTTTTAAAAATACACTTAGTGAGCAAAGAAACAATGAATAATATTAGTTCTAATGATCCTGAAAGTAAAGAAGACATCCCAACAGATTAGATTTAATGATCAACATGCTAATAATGATCACAATAGAAGCAGGAGAAGACTGACCTTCAACTATAAACGAAGAGAGGCTGGGAAAATAACCCAGAATCCTACAGCATCAAATGTAGCTCCTATAGTAAGCACCATTATTCCTATGTTGCCTAAAGTCTTACGATCTGACAAAGGAATTACTCAGTGCCAATTACATAAAAATGAACAGGATTATCTAAAACCCTGAGAAACTAATACTTTTTGAGGAAAGTACATGTATATGTGAATCTTATAAATACTTCGTAAATTATGTAATAGATGCCTGAACACAATGCAGTAGAAAAACAAACAGAAAAATACAGTGGTAAGAAATGCTACCTATATCTTCTCTATCAAGCACGCCTCCTTTTAGCTTTCTGACTGAACAATTGGGAAGGACACACAAGTACTTTCACTGCTCCCTGAAGTACAATGCTGTCTCCAGAAAAGGTGCTTGCATGGTTATTTAAGTCATAAACAATCTAACTGCTTTTCATGGAGTTGCTTTCTTACCTGAAATAATGATTGACAGACCAGTTATTCAAACCTGATCATCAGGCAGGCATTTTCTCAAAATAAAAAGATTTTCACTACAAGGGAAGCAGTTGATATTATTTGAACTAATGATAAAACTTGAACTTTCTAGGGGAAATTAGAAATTCTGAAAATATACATCTATATACCACTTTGTTTCCAAAAACCTCAGGAATGTTCTGTTGAGTTGCTAGTGATATTGACAAATATAATTTTTATAGTGCACTAAAATTGTGCTAAGATTAGGGAGGTATATAAATCGTTGAGCTAATATTTCTAAATGACAAATGTATGATGTTATAAAATTATGATATAGGTAAAAGATCTACTCCAAACAAACAAATAACTTCAACTGAAAACCAAACCCAAACTGAACAAAACATCTCCAAAGCACTAACAGATTTTATTGTAACAGAGTACAAAATGTAGATTGGTATGATTTCAGATTTCATAAGATAACTGTCATGTCGACTTCTGATGTAGTAATAAAATAGATCTATAATTATCTGGAAAGGCTATTAACACCCCTTCTCCAACTAGATTTTTATGTATATCTCCATATACTTAATAAAAGTCATATGTTACAACAGAAATGTTACTGGCATTAAAGAGATTAGAAAAATGTAAAAATATGCTACTCTCCTCACTATACATTTTGTTTTGGAAAATATAATTTTTTTTATAAAATATGCCATTTTGTTAACATGTAATAAGATTGTTAATATGTTTAAATGAATCAAAATACCTTACCATTCTCAATTATAGTAATATATGTAGCAAATATAGATGCATATGACACATGTCAACAAAAGTTATTTGCTTTTAAAATGTAGAATGTCATATACTAAATAGATATATATCATCTACTTTCCAGGACATTTACATGTAAGATCTTGGTGGAAGATTTATCCCTGTACTATTAACCATGCAAACTTACAGCTGGAAACCTTCTGATTACATTAAAAGTAATCCTTGAAAATCGATACAATCTGAGAGGATAATTAATTTATTTTGTCCTGTAAATGACAGTATTTTTCTATATGACTCATTCTAAAGGGGTGCCAAATTCTGTGTTTCTGTTTTAAAGATTCAGTGATCACCTTCTATGGTCATGACTCATTAGTGAATGTTATCTGTAAGAAAGAAAAGCAGTGTATCAGACTCAGTTTATCTTAAACAGTTAATAGTTTAAGATAATAGTTCCACATGCATTACCAATTTAATGACAGTTTGTTTACAAGTTAAGAGAACTTGGTTGAGAATATATGAAATGGAGAAAAGTAGGCAAACTCCATTAGGCATGAAAAATCATGTTTTCTACTCTGCATTTTATTTGAAATTTACATAAAGGAATTTTTAAAATGCATGTAATGAATCAAGTTGGACATTCCACTGGCAAATTCAGAAGCAAACAAAAATGATGAGAAGTGTTGAACCTTTCTTCATGTATTTGTTGATCGATTGTACATCTTCTTCTGAGAAGTGTCTATTCAGCTCCTTAGCCCATTTATTGATTGGGTTGTTTGCTTTTTTTTTTATGTTAAGTTTTTTGAGTTCTTTACATATCCTGGAGATTAGTGCTCTATCTGATGTGCATGTGGAAAAAATTTGCTCCCAGAATGTATGAAGAAATGTTCAACATTTCTAGCAATTAGAGCAATGCAAATCAAAACTACTCTAAGATTTCATCTCACTCTAGTTTGAATGGCAGTTATCAAGAATACAAGCAACAATAAGTGTTGGTGAGGATGTGGAGAAAAAGGCACACTCATACATTGCTGGTGGGACTGCAAATTGGTGAAACCAATCTGGAAAGAAGTATGGAGATTCCTTAAAAAACTTAGAATGAAACCACCATTTGACCCAGCTATCCCACTCCTTGGTCTATACCCTAAAGACCTAAAAACAGCATACTACAGTAACACAGCCACTTCAATGTTTATAGCACTATAATTTATAATTGCTAAACTGTGGAAGTAACATAGATGCCCTTCAATAGACGAATGGATGAAGAAATTGTAGTATATATACACAATGGAATATTACTCAGCAATAAAAGAGAATAAAATTATGGCATTTGGCAGTACATGGATGGAGGTGGAGAACATTGTGCTAAGTGAAGTAAACCAAGGGCCAAATGTTCTCTCTGACTAGTGGATGCTGATCCATAAGGGGAGTTGGGGGTGGGGAGCATGGGAGAAATGGAGGACTTTGATAGGGCAAAGGAGAAGGTGAGGAAGGGAGAGGCCAAGGGAGCAGGAATGAGATGGACATCACTACCTTAGATACATGTGTGAAGACATGAATGGTGTGACTCTACCTTGTTTACGGAGAAATGGAAAATTGTGCTCCATATGTGTACTATGTTTTGAAATGCATTTTGCTGTTTTAAAAAATAAAAATAAATAAAATTTTAAAAAATGAAATAAATAAAAATGGCTGGGGATGTGGCTTGGTTGGTGGTCAATCCCTAGTACAAAAATAATAACAATAATAATAAGTAGTAAATTCAAAAACAAATCAAGAGGGTAAATATGTAAATCAATCAATTGGTTTAGCATAAAAACCATATAAATTATTAGTAGCTGGCATAGCGATATGCAGAATAATCCTTTCAATTCAAATACATTTTGGTTAGTAAGATGAAGAAATAAATCATTCTTGCTTTATTGAAGAATATATAATACTTTTTCATCTACTGTCCAAGAAAAAAGAAAATTACATGTCTCACACCCATGACAATACAGCTCTTCTAGTATGGGTCATTTTTCAGACTTATAATTGAGTTTAAAAAAATCTAGTAGGCACACTGAAAATTTAAAGCTAGAAGGACCCAGTCCTGATGGGTGGCTGTGGATGCACGCTAGGTCTGTGTTTGGAATCATGGAGCAGAGTGGGCACCTGGCACTGTGCAGCAGCATTTGCTCACTTCCCTTGCTGGCACAGAATGCACCAATCATGTGTTCGAGTGGTAGCTTCATATCCAGGTTTCAGGGGCACAAAGTTGTGTATTTCCTGGTTTTAGCATATTTAAAGAAGGAGCCTAGCAACTATCACCAAAGGAAAATCTGCCATGTGCTGGAGAGGTGATGGGTATGTCAATGCCCTCCAGGCAAGACCACCAGGAGCACACCTGCAGTTCAACAGTTGGCTTCCTACAGCGTGGAGTGAATGAAGCAGAGCACACACCATGGGCAACTGCAGGGCATCTCCATAAAAGAGGCTTAGAAAGCACGTACTGTAGGATTTGTGCATGGATTAGATGGTCTTGAGAGTTGAAGAAAGGCGTGGCTGTGGGTCAATGCTGTCAGGGAATGACAGGACCTTCCCTAGAAGACAGGATGACTAGATGTGATTGATCAAGGAACAAGAATCAGCATAGCCAGCATGATCATTTTTGTGGTTGAGACAAAGTGACTAATTAAAAAAAACCACTTTTATAAATCTACATTGTTTACAAGTCCAGATCCTTGACATGGCTATGGATTTTGGAGCAAATATATATAAATATAAATTTAGGGGGGATACAGGGGATTGAACTCAGGGGCACTCAACCACTGGGCCACATCCCTAACCCTTTTTTGTATCTTATTTAGAAACAAGTTCTCACTGAGTTGCTTAGTGCCTTGTTTTTGCTGAGGCTGGTTTGAATTCATGATCCTCCTGTCTCAGCCTCCCGAGCCTCTAGGATTACAGGAATGTGCCTTCGTACCCAGCTGGGGCAAATATATTTTGACAGTTTATTTCACCAGACTTTACTCTTTAGTGTTTTACACACTGTCCTGGTTACTTTATAGTCGTTTCTAGGATTTTTATATCTTTATAAAAATATTAGCACTTCATTCTTTTCCTCCCTCCCATCTCTTCATCACTGTAGCTACCTCTTCTAGACAGCCTTAAAACCCCTGAGAGATCAACTGTATGTTCCACTAGTACTATAGAGTCTGTTTAGGAAACTAATGAGGTTCTGTGTGCTAATAACTTCTGTAAACATTGTTGAAAAGGTGTAAACCTGTAGCATTGCTGCTTAAAATTTTGTTGTTATGTTGTATGCCATCAATTTAATTTGTATTTTTTCCTTTTTAAAATTAAATACCTCGAGTAATTATGAACTTCATCACAAGTCACTTTTGTTATAACAAAATGTCATTTTTATCATTTTTATTATAATACCTAATACTACATTTAATTGATAATACTACAGATATTTATTAATCTGATTTGCTGGTATGTATGTAATAATAAAAACAACTTTTCATCCTTTTCATAGAACTGTCTTGTAGTTATTTTAAATGGATTATTTTTGAGATATTAGTTATTTTAGAAAATATTTCTCAGAACAGGCCTGATGAATTTGTTGAGCCAAAGTTATATATATTAATGATTAACAGATGATACTTAATAACAACATTTTAATTTATTATGTTACATTAATTATCTCCATCACCATTGAGAATAACAAAAGGATTAGAAATAGTCCATCCATCCATGTTGTGTATAGGACCCCTAATATCAAGTAGGAGAGATCCAATTTGCACCTGCATTCAGGGCGAAGGCAGTGTCCCCTCTTGCAAGTTGCTTGCAACTAGCAGATTTCTAGAGAGTTCTAGCAGCATGGCACCCCAGGCCTCTGTCTGATTCCCCAGTCCCTCGTGCCTGGTGAATGAGGAGAGTCTTTCTCTGATGATGCATGTAGAAGAAGGAACTGGACACAGAGTTCAGATTCAGGTTCAAAGCTCTATTTTTCTTTGTTTTAAATTTAGAGTGAAGCCTAAATGACTGTCCATTCTGGGTCCTTTCTGTCAGTTTTATGAATGATAAAGAAGATATCTTGATCTCTGAATTCCCTTTCTCCTTTGAAATATCTCAAGATGCTTCAGATCTCAGGTGGAGAAGAGTAGTGTTCTTCTTTGGGTCCCCTCATATCCTTAATAGAGAGCTTAAGCAAAATGCTAACCCTAAGAGTAATGAGATGTAGACAAGAAAAGAAAAAGACTACTGAATTATTTCAGGAAGAACACTGCATGTTCTTGAAAATTGTTCCTTGACAAGCCTAAGACAACCTTCTGAAGTTTTAAGGACAGGAGAAGAATTATACATGGGCAGAGGGGAAAATGGTTTAATGTTGTCAGAAGAGTTGTAGGAAGAGAAAGAAAAGGAAGAAAACTAGAGCTAATATTCAGCCTAAAAATTTAGAGAGCTTTAAGTTCTCAGCTATTTCTGTAGTATCTCAATGGTTTATTTTGAATGTTCATATTCCAATATGCATTTTATTTATGAGTGTACAATTTTATTCTATTCTATCTATCAGAGACAAATTATGAGTTAAATGAATACTGCCTTAGTTTTTTAATGCTAAATTTTAAGGGTTTATGTATTCATTCTGTGTCTTAAAATAGCTTTGAATAATTATGTCATGCAGTGCATTTAAATTTGCTTCATAAAATGCATTTTAAAATATGAGAAACTGGAGTACAATGAGATTGCACAGATATTAAGTATTGGAGCAGAGATTTAATCCAAGACACCCTGAATTCAGGCACCACTTCCTTCATTGCACTTATTTACTATGCATCAATTTTTATCAGGCTATTTTTGTATTTTTTATCCTTCTATATATTTTGCAAAAGAATAAAAACATGAAGATACAAGACCATAAAAGAGATTCGCTTAAGCAATGTGTATTTGCAATCAAGAAAAAGCAAAATGCTACAACAATGACTTATGTAAATGAACATTTTCTCATGTGAGAAGTCTACCAGGAGGAAACCGTTACCTTGGCTTCAGTTGCAAATGATGCCGTAGCCAAGATCTCTGCAGCTCCAACAATCATCTCCGTATTTAAGGCAGGAAGAAGAGGTTAGGAGGGAGTCCCTAGTCAGCTGCTTCTTTCCCTTCCTATTATAGGCACTTGCTCATCTTGAATTTGATGAGTGAACATGGCCTTAGGTGGGCACTGCAAGGCAGGCTGGGAAGAACAGTGCAGTGGACTCTCTGTGCACACAGGTTTTGGATGTATGCATTCAACCAAATATAGATGCAGGCCATTCTTCCAAAAATTCCACAAAGTTCCAACAAGTAAAACTTGAATTTGCCATATGCCTATCCTTATGAGGAGTCCAGGGGATTGAAGCAATTTGTAGGTGGACTCTGCTGCAGCCTCCACAGACCCCTAGACTCTGACCAGCTCTGCTGTTGGAGCATTGCTCTTTTGGTGTCTTGTTCATGTACTCAGTGGTTAAGGCTGTGATGGCTGACTCTGTAATGAACATGTGTACACTTCCTGGTCATCATTTCCTAAAAAGTATAATTGTTTATATCATATTTACATTTTTTGGTATTACAATTTTGGTAGAGATAATTTAATGTACCCAGTAGGATATGTATAGGTTGTATGCAAACACCAGGCCATTTTTATATAAGGGGCTTGAACACTTGCAGATTTGGTGCTCCATGGAGGCCCTAGAATTAGTTCCCTGCAGTTACCAAGAAGAATTGTGCTTGTCTTTCTTTTAAGCTTGAAAATTGTTCAATATATTGGAAGCTAAGTAGTGAGAAAGACATTTGATAAGGTTTTTATAACAAGCATCTCTACCAACTGAGTTTCTCAAATTTCTGTAACCTGCAAAATGACTCATTCTATGCTTTTGAGAATGCACAGGATTCTAATTTGGCTGTATAACATTTATCTGGATTTGTTACATTTTCAAATAGTGACAATTTGGTCATATTCTGAGCAGTGTTTATATTGTTTTCTGTATTTCATAAAGTTAATCATTCCTTGGCCCAGCCCTTCTTACCAATAGTTCCCTCTTGCATCATCCATGACTGAATAATCTATGAGAGAAAAATTCATGACTATTTTTTTCAGGAATCTTCTGATTCAAACATCTCCCATCTGACACTATAGAATATTTATATGTAAAATTGAAAGATGGTGTTTTAAAATAATTTAGCAATAAATTCTAAAAACATCTTGTGGACAAAAAATATATATAAACAAGTATAGGCAAAATTATAACATGCCTGGTATTTCAAAAGAAAATACAGAGTATACAGCAATCATTGCCGAGTTAGGAAGGCTAGTGGTAAACAACCTATGACTTACAGTACTTGTAGAATTTTTTCAAAAAATGTCAAAAAAATTCATGACTTACAACACAGACCTGTTTCTCTAGATCACTCTCATCTCTGTTATGGAAAATTCTGGTAAAGAGTTAATCTTGAGGAGAAATAGGGATCTAACTGCCTCTTGAAAACAGTGTATTTCCCATGCCCCACACTCTGCACTTTCAACCAGGGACCTCTTATTCAAGTAGACAGGACTTGAGAGCATTAATTTTGTAATTTTGTCATAAATGTAGGAAAGATAAATGATGAAAAATCCATTTAGTATTAATGATACCTATTTACAAAAGTGCTGCTTTAATGTACTTTCAACCTGATTCTTTCACTATACATAAATTTTAAGTGCATTATTATTATAAAATTCATGTTTTATTTAAATAAAAGTGAAGTTAGGATTTGAGACTTGCTGAATATAAGAAGATCATTCAAGTAAATGCATTACAGATTCAAATTTGGATTTGTTTGAGAAGCCTTGTTAACTAAGATCTTTTCCACCAGTAACATTATGAAAACTAAGATGAAGATAACGTAATGTAAGTCAACGATAATCATCCTTTATTACAGAGGTGCCAAGCAGGAGCTGGATGGTTTCACTGCTAACTAACTACTTCTGTTCTTCAGCATTTAGCTTTGAATAAACACTTTTATAAATACATTTAATTTTTCCCCATGAACTGAGATACTCCCAATGAGGAGTACAATTAGAATTGTGTCATATTCATTACTAGACTGACTGCTCAGATATTTCTTCTAAAGGTTGAGGTATAATGAAATCTCTGAATGTTTCGATAAATTAGAAGAGAAAAAAATCTAACTAGTAATCTTTGGATATGAGTAAATTTGTTTAGGAAACAAAAAGTAATAGAAACAGATTCAGTTCAACTTACATTTATTTGTTACCTTTAAAATCACTCCTTTTATTTTTGATTCACAAAAGAGAATATATACACACATATAATTCATATTTTAGTTTCAAATGATAAACATATGGTGGATATTCATGAAATATTTATTTATCCCCCAAACTCAAATATGTCTGATGTTTGAAGTGGGTCTTGGTTATTCAAGCTAGATAAGACTGAATATATTAAATGAAGGAAACTCAATAAAGCTCAGTTATTCAACAATACTGACTTCTTAAAAAATTATTCTTAGGGTCAATAGAAAATAAAAGCACATACTTATATTTGCCTTTTTCAAGGCTGTCTGCACTATATAAGTATGCCATTAATATGCATTTGTTTCCACAGAAATATTTATGTTACTCATGGATAATTCATATCTCATTATTTGAGAGATATATAATATGTACTCTGCTGTACCAATAAATACCTGTGTAGATGAAATGTAATAATTAACAATAAGCAAAGGGAAGTAACATAATTATATTATTATCAGTCCCTGGGCATGAATACTCAGGTTTCAAATTGCCTAAGATTATTTGATAATAGATTTCCCTCACATTTTCAGATCTCATCTGTTGGATGTGAGGGTGCTCTGACTGACATCTGTTACCTCATTGATCTCCAGGGTTGATCTGGATGATCTGGCTGGCGAGGTGGGTGTCTCCTTCCTTCCTCACCTCTCCATGTGCATTCCTTCCAAAGATGTGCACTTGGTGGAAGAGGATGACCTTTCCTGATAGAGAGAGGACCTTTCTTAGGTCATGGGTATGAGTAGCTGGAGTACCTTGCTAGAATCTCTAAACAAGGTCTCAAAGCACATGTGTTGCTTTCTTTGGAGTATAGTATAAGGTTCATTTTATCTTCAGCTTTTGCTTGAATTGTATTTTTCCCTTCTGTTAAGCAAATCAATACTTCCTGAGATGTAGGGTATTGATTTTTGTGATTCACCTATTGTCATTGACCTGTATTTTAGATAGTTGGTGTTTGAATCCGTTTGAAAACTGCCAGCTATTTATCAGCAAAGACAAAACAAATAAGTACATGCAGAAATATTAAAGACATTGTTTCCTTTTGCTTAGGAATAATTATTTTCCCATTATCCCTGTTATGTTCTTCTCCGAGTACATTTAGTTCAATTTCTGGTATTGATTACATCTTTCATGTACTGCTTACCTGTAGTCCATGTGATCATCTTTGTTGACTACTGCACCTACAGCTCACTGTGAGCATCTATCTAGGAATTTCTCTGATGGGTGTTGATAGCAGCTCTGAAATATGTAAAAAATGACTTCAAATTTAAAATCAATTTGGCCTCCACCCAATATCCATGTCTCATTTAATATAATTGATTTTATGTTTTCATAGCTATCCCAGTCAACTGCAAACTTCGAAGTCATGTGTTTATTCCTGTGGCATGAAAATGACTGATACTTGACCACTAGTTTAAACAGGTTGTTTGAATAAGTGAACATTTTCCTTCTACATAAAGAGGTCTGTTGAAAAAAGGCAATGCCTGCCATATGGTATCTGTCCCCTCATGGTATATTATTCATTGTGGCCAGTAAGTATATAATTGTTGATTCAAATTGAGATATTTTGCTATGATCAGACTTTATAAATAGGCAATCACTTATGTTATGATTTTGGGAAGTAATGTCTCTCCTCTAAAATATTTTCATTTCTATTCCTACCATGGGTTTTGAGAATTTGAACTTGAAAGGTTTGTGAGACTGTATTAAACTGCAAAGAACAGAAGCTCATTAAGTCTGTAATCAACCAATAACTTAGCCGTGTTAAAAAGAAGTGGGAGAGCACGAAATTTGGCATTTTCTTTAAATTCCATTTGTCTAATTTTATTAAGAGAGTGTAGGAGGGGATTGAAAGGCAAATTCTATTTCACTGTGTCAAGATAGCTTTAGGCCAACAGAGTGATGTGGCCTGAACACAAGGGCCTTTATGTGGACTGAGCAAGATGAACTATATGGAAATAATTAATCAACATCAAATTTAGAAAAAGTATCGTGGAATTAGCTGAGCACTTTATCCTGCTCTGGGGAGCCAACCAGCTTTTCTTCAGGACTTCGGTATTCATTCCAGTGCTGCTTGTCTGTTCTGGCTTCTCTGCTGACTGCTCACACTTGAGTTCTACTCTAGAAACTGCCCTCAGTAGGAGGCAGCTTTGTGCAAGTTTATGTCTGCTTTCTTGGGGTAACCAAAATTCAGTGAACTGATGTAGGAATAGAAGACATGATTCCCTTGCCCCAGTTGAAACTAACTGAAGTTTTCCCAGCTCTAGAGCTCACCACAGTATCAGTGGAAGCTACCCATAAAATTTCACCACAATTTAATCTCTTTACCTGACCCATCCTGCTCTTTTCATTCCTCCTCCTGAATAAGACACTTGTTTGCAAATGTCAGAAGCTCAATATGTTTGTTTCCTGGTAATCTTACTTATGACAGTTGGTGCCAACTCTTCCCATAAGAAAGCTGACTCTGAAATGTGGTTTTCAAGCTGGATTATCCAATGACTGGTGGGCAGTGAAAATTATATTAATTGTGGAAGACAGAGCATTGATTTCTCAAGATATGGGGCTGCGTGTAAACACTCAGCTCCCACCCATAGTGCCCTGGGATGGAATACTTGTGGAAGGGGATGTGCTGAAGTGCATACTATATCAGGCATTTGATGAATTTGGAGAGGGAGTAGTTGAATGGAGCAGCAGAGCCTTGCTGGGGGTCATCAGAACATTAGGGAAAGATAATCAGAAGCTGAAGCTGGATGACTTCAAAATAAGGCAAAGCAGGAAGAACAAAAAACTATAGCTGCAGCACCTGAAAAACATCTCAGCGCCTGTGATCAGCGGGCAGAATAAGTGAGAACCCAGTTCAGGTCTTATTTATGAAATGAGTGACAGAGATATAGAGAGCACTGAATCTTCAACATTTGGTGTGTTCAAGATCTGTTATGATAAGGTCAGAAACCCCATTGTGAAGGAGTGAGATTCTTAAATCTGAAATGAGAACATCTGGATTGATGCCCTCAAAGCCTCAAATCTCCATATTCCCTTGAACTTTTTGGGAGTCACCCACTCTGTGAGAGGCTAGAAATCTTTCCTTTCCTCAAGATGTTGCAGAGGCTTCTGCCTTATCAGACCACATGAACCTCTAGAGCCTAATTCTACCTCCCTTCCTGAACTGTCTGGGAGAGTCCTGGGCCTACAAAAGGATAATGTCGATTAAATTGCTGCAGAGCTCAACCAATGTGCTTCATTAGAAAGTGGATTTGTACCCAAATACTGAGAGAGTTAGATCAAGAAGGGTGGAATATAAAGTTGGTTAAAAAAGAGATGTACAATGGAATTAAACATCCTGCAGAAGAAGATACTGAGATCCCTGAAAACAACTGGAATGATAGAATCCTGAAACAATTGAGGCCACATGAAAGTTTTTTTTTTTTAAATTAGTGCATTATAATTTTTTTTATATTAGTGCATTAGGGTTCATTTTGAGATCATTGTACAAGCATGGAATATAATTTGCTCCAATTCAGTCCCTAGTACTTTCCCCTTCCTCCTAATCCTCTCCATTCCATTTTCTCTAATCTAGTGATATTTCTTCTGTTTATTTTTTTTTAGGTTAATGCATTATGGATATGCATAAAGGTGAAATTCACAGTAGTATATTCTTACATATACATAAGAAAGTTTGGTCCCCTCGATATCATTGCTCTATTCCACTGATCTTTCTTCTATTTTCCACACAGAAGTTCTTATTCTTTGACAAGGAAGATGCTATATGAGTGTCAGTTCCCTCCAAAACTCATGCTGAAATTTAATTGCCATTGTGATGGTATTTGGAGGTGGGATTGTGAAGAGGTATCTTGGTCTTTAGGGCTCTGACATCACAAATAGACTAATGTCATTGTATTAGTCAGTATTCTCTAGAAGAAGAGAATCAGTGGGAAGTATAATAATAAAAAGGGGATTTATTAGGTTGGCTTACACAACCAGAAGCTGGATAGTCCACAATGGCTGTCTGCAGGCTGGAGAGCTTAAAGAACCAGTAGCTGAACAGTCCAAGAGGCTGAAGCCTCAGAGCAAAAGGCATCAAGGGTACTATCTTAGTCTAAGACTGAAGGTTTCTAGAGAATCACTGGTAGAGTCCACTTTGGAATAGTGAAGAAGTGAGAGTCCAATGTCGTCAAATGATTGCAGCATCAATCAAGAACTCGTCCAAGAAGAATGTAGCTTGCATCTGCTACTGATTCCTTGTTCTTCCAAATTTTATTCCATCCAAGCCATCATCCTATTGGATGGTGCTTCCCATGCTTAGGGAGGGTTTTCATTTCAGTTGGCTATCCCACATGCCAATCATTCCTAGACACACCCTCACTGATACATCCATAAGCTCCTTAATCATTGGAATATCTTAATCCAATCAAGTTGACAATTTAAATTAAGTACTATGATAATTATTTTTGGATTTGGTTTATTATTGTTGGAGTGGGTTTGACTCATCTTGCTCACTCATATGCTCTCTCTCTCTCTCTCTCTCTCTCTGCCTCTTTTCACCATGTGAAGCACTCTGCCATGTTATGATTCAGGTGAGAAGAAACTTGCCTGATATCATCACCTTTATATTGGAGTTCCCAGCCTGTAGAAATATGCCAATACATTTTTGTTCATTGTAAATCACCCACTCTGTGATATTCTGTTACAAAAGCACAAAACCATTATGATATAGGCAAAATAATTCTAATGAATAACCGTATGAGAATGTCATCTGTGGGTCCTGATCTCAAGAGTTCAGGATGTGCTTAATAGAACACAGCAGTCTAATAAACAAATATGTGGGTAGCCATCAAGGGTACTGGTCAATCTATAACCAAAAGAAACAAAGGAGGGATGGTCAGGAGACAGGGCATACACCTGAATGAAAAGTCATATCCCTAGAACAGTTTCTGAACTTTAAGTAAGAGAATCTAAGCAATGAATGAAGGTCTGGGTCAAAATGAGGAAAAAATAGTAATGGATTTTTTAGTTCTTCACTGAAAGAACTTATTTTAGTCAACTTTTTCACTGCTGTGACTAAAAGATCTGACCAGAACAATTTTAGTGGAGTAAAAGTTTATTTTAGGACTCACCGTTTCAGAGATCTTAGTCTATACAAGATCAGCTCCATTCCTTGAGGCTTGAGGTGAAGCAGAACATTATGGTGGAAGAGTGTGACAGAGGGAAGCAGATCTTATCATGATCACAAAGCAGAGAAAGACTCTACCCTTCAGATACAAAATATATCCCCCATAGACATGTCCTCATCCCTGCCTCCATCAGCCATACCTTATCGCTTCAGTTACCATTCAGTTAATCTCTATTAGGGGATTAAATAACTGATTGGTTGAAGACTCTCACAATCCAATCACTTCTCCTCTGAATATTCTCACATTGTCTCACATGTGAACTTTGGGGGGACACCTCACATCCAAACCATAACAGAGCCTTGTTTTCAAGGTTACTAGACAATGGTCATTCTTGGAATTGCTGCTTGGGAACCTCAGGCATCATCATGGAACCCTGTTAGGGTGGAGGCATAATAAAGTCAAGTAATAGTTGAATCCCTAGCCCAGGTTTGTCTCAAAGATGATCCATTAGTTCTAAGAACCTACTCAGTAGTTATTTTACCTTTCCTGCTATAAAGGATGAAGAATGTTTGTACTTATTGGCAATGATTATCAAATGGGGCAATGTTAGGAAGACTTCTGAAACTACCATTCTCTTGGTTAAGATATATAAAACCTAAGGAATATTGCATCCATGGCAGTGGGGAGGGATCTGAGATTACTGTCTTGTTTAGGGACAACATTTTCAGACTATGATCTCTATCATATCCCCATTTAATTTGCCAATTTGGCTAAAAAAACAGATCAATCCTGGAGGATGACAGTGGGTGACTGTAATTCAACCAAGTTAACAGAGCTGGAGAAAGTGCTGTTATTATAGAGCATATCAGCGGGAGTTCAAGTACATGGTGAGCATCCATTGCCAGGGTACATGTTCACTTCTCATTCCTCCTAGAAAGAAGGATCAGAAGCAATTCACACTCCCACGGGAGTATCAAAAGTACACATTTATAGTCTTACTCCGGAGCTTGTTAACTTACCCTCCACCTCACACAATCTGAAATAACTAGGATCATTCTGCAGAACACCACCTGAATCTACTATGCCTATGACATTTTATTTAGCTGAAAAGGTAAAGCAAATAAAGGCAAGTATGCTGAAGGCATTTGAAAGACATAAGTACTCCACAGGATGGGAGATAAACCTAAGAAGTTTCAGGACCCTAACATATTGGAGAAGATTGTGGAGTTCAATGGTCTCAGATATGCTGTATTAGCTCCTTTTACCACTAATAAAAAAAAAA